>CM059428.1:108872792-109541391 GCA_030390025.1 Squalus acanthias
GGTCACTCTTCCCTAAAGGACCCCGCACAAGAAGATTATTAATTAACCCCTTCTCATTGCACAATACCCAATCTAGGATAGCTTGTTCCCTAGTTGGCTCCTCAACGTACTGGTCTAAAAAACTATCTCGTGCACACTCCAGGAATTCATCCTCCACAGTATTATTGCTCATCTGGTTTGGCCAGTCTATATGTAGATTAAAGTCACCCATGATTACTGCAGTACACTTGTTACGTGCATCTCTAATTTCCTGTTTGATGTCATCCCCTGCATTACCACTACTGTTTGGAGACCTATAGACAACTCTCACCAATGTTTTCTGCCCCTTGGTGCTTCTTAGCTCCACCCAGACTGATTCTACATCTTGATTTTCTGAGCCAATATCCTTTCTCACTATTGCTCTGATTTCATCCTTTACTAACAAGGTCACCCCACCTCCTTTTCGCCTGTCCTTCCTAAATATCGAATATCCTTGGTAATCAGCTCCTAGCCTTGGTCACCCTTCAGCCATGTCTCCGTAATCGCAATTATATCATATCCGTTTACATCTATTTGTGCTGTTAATTCGTCTGCCTTATTACGAATGCTTCGTGCATTGAAAACAGGTGCAAATTATACCTATTTAGCAGTGGGACTGCCTTTTGCACAATCTGCGCAGGTGTTGGCCCCATTGCTAAATTGGGGCGCCCATTTTTTTTTTATTAATTTTTTTTTAAGGTGTTCTGGGACAATTTCCATGCTGCAAGAAGTCACCACCCCAATACAATGCTCGACTGAACCCTGCTTGGAACATGTGACCGACTTACCTACAACACACTGAATAATATAGTAAAAATGTCTCTTTTTTTCAGGTTGGCCACTTACAGGTAAAAGTATTTTATCAGCATGATGGCTGCTTCGGACAACAGGAAAACTACATTAAATCTGCAACTGAAACTAAAATGTATTTGTCCCAAAATGACATTTCCAAATGCAGGAACACGGTGAAGGAATACACAGCCACCGCATTTCCACTTGATATTTGTTCTCTGGAAGACTGCCACATCACTCGCTGTTAGTGCTGGAAGTGCAGATCACAGTCACACACACTCTGACTGAGGTGTTGCTCTTGCTAAAAAGGAAGCCTATACTATTTACAGCAATTTTCCATCCAATGTTATTAGATCAAGAATAATTCCTGTATTGTTTTAAGTGGTGCATTACAGAAACCTGTCCAAAGTCACATGAAATGCAGAATAGGAATGTAATGGTTTGATGAAAAGATTGAAGCAGTACACCCTAAAAATTATGTTACATGGAACTTATTTTACTGGTTATGGCAACCAAGGATTAATGACTAATGCACAGCACTGTAGGCCTTACCCGCCAGATTTCTCTCCATATGTCACACTGAATACAGCCACATGGATGTTTTTTTGCGCTGGCATCAAAGGATTAACAACAGGCACTGGCATAAAATGCCGATGCTGATCTGAGGCTATTGCAAGGAGTCATCTACAAATGCCACCATTTTCACTGAGGTGCAGAGAGGACTTGGGGTGGAGGAAAGGAGAAGGGGATTAATATGTACAGATTACTTGTTTGTCAGACATGAGACTTGAACTAAATTTTGTGAGTGTAGTCATAAGAGAAAATTGAACTCCTTCCTACTCATAGTAGCTCAAAATGTTCCCACTGGGGAAAAAAAAACTGCAGTTAATCCATTTCCAGTGTGGATTGATCCAAGAAAGCTGTGTAAGTAAGAAACTTTCCACAGCAGAGGAGTCCATCCATGCTAAATTTAACTTGTACTGCAGTATGAGAGAGTTTGCGGACATCAAGACTGTCCCAGATGACCACTCCTGTAGGACATGTCTCTGCCTTGAGACACTGCGGCTCAGAGTTGTTGTGCTGGAGTGTGAGTTAGAGACACTCCGACACATAAGGGAGGAGGAGGAATTTCAGGATAGTTTACTCCAGAGTACAGTCACACCTCAAGGAAAGCACAGCTGCAGGAAGGGGAGTGTGTGACTGTTAGTCAGCAGGGTACAGGGAACCGAGGGGAGATGGAGAAGGAGGTCTCAGAGATACTGGTCGTATCCAACAGGTATGAGGCACTTGCTACCTGTGAGGGTAAGGATGAAGGCTGCAGGGAGGATATCCAGAATGCTAACCATAGAGCAGGTGGCAGTCCGGCATGGGCTCGATGGGCTGAATGGACTTCTTCCGTGCTGTAACCATTCTATGATTCTAAGGGGCAGAGTGTAATGTTGTAGTTGTTGGGGATTTGAACAATAAGGCGATGGATAGTATCCTTCGCAGTCAGGACTAACTCTTGAAGCGACTGGAAATGTTTATGGGAAGGGAGGAGGAAGATGCGTTTCTCGTAGTTCATGTTGGGACCAACGACATAGAAAAGAGTAGGCAGGAGGTCCTGCAAAGGCGCTAAATTAAAAAGCAGGACCACAAGGATGGTAATCTCAAGATTATTACCCGAGCCACGTGCAAATTGGCATAGGGACAAAAAGATCAGGAATGTGAATATGTGGCTAAAGGAGTGGTGCGAGAAGGAGGGATTCCATTTCATGAGACACTGGCACCAGTACTGGGACAGGAGGAAGCTATACCGTTGGGACAGGGTGCACCTGAACCTGAACCTGGCTGGGACCAAGGGCCTAGCGGAAAGGATAAATAGGGTGGTGAAAAGGACTTTAAACCAATAAATGGGGGAGGGCTCAGTCAGAAACCATAGTAAAAATGATAGTTTACAGATTTAAAAAATTGGGAGAGGTTCAGGTTACAAACTGTGATATAGATACTTCAGGTGAAAGAAATACTAAAATAACTGAAGTAGTTACAGCAGGAGTGACCAATAAGAAACCTGTTAAGTTAAACAGTGTGAAAAGGACCGCATCAGGGCAGAAGGACAGGGTCTCTTGCCCAAATCAGAGTTTTATATATGAACGCATGGAGTATAAGAAATAATGGAGTTAATTAGAGGCTCAACATGGTGCCATTATAGAGACATGGCTGCAAGCTGGTCCTGATTGGGAGTTAAATATTCCAGGTTCTAAGGTCTTTAGAAAGGATAGGGAAACTGGAAGAGGAGGAGGGGTAGCCTTATTGATTAAAGATACTATTACAACATTAGTAAGGGAGGATATAGGTATGGGAAAGCAATCAGCGGAGACTCTATGGTTAGAATTGAGAAATAAGAGAGGACTTAAAACTGTAATGGGAATTGTCTACCGGCCTCCTCATAGCAACAATGAAGTGGCAGAATGTATTAATTCAGAGATTAGAGAGGCTTGTAGTAAAAGCAAAGTTGTTTTAATGGGCGACTTTAATTTTCATAGAGACTAGGAAGAGCAGAGTAGCTCAAGTCAGAAAGGTAGTGAATTTCTTGAGCGCATCAGGATAGTTTTCTGGAGCAATATGTTTTAGAACCAACAAGAGGGCAGGCCATACTAGCTTGAAAAGGAGAAACATAACACAGTTACTAAGATTCTAGATTTTGGTACGGCTAACTTTAATGGGATGAGACAGAGACTGATAACAGCAAACTGGTCAAAACTGTTACCGGGTAAAACTACAGATGAACAGTGGGAGGTGTTCAAAAAAGAATTTAGCTTAATACAGGACCTGTACATACTTCTAAGGGGCAAGAGCTCTACTTACCAAATAAAACAGCTATGGTTAATAAAAGAGGTGCAAGATAACATAAAACTAAAGAAAAGAGCATATAAAAGTGCAAAGAATAGTTTAGATCCAGGAGACTGGGAGAGATATAAAGACAAATAAGATAGTACGAGCTAGAACAAGTGAATATGTAAAGAAACTTGCGAGGGATATCAAGATTAACACAAAAGTGTTTAAAATTATATTGTAAGAAAAGGGGTAGTCAAGGG
The DNA here is from genome assembly GCA_030390025.1 of Squalus acanthias. Classification (NCBI taxonomy): domain Eukaryota; kingdom Metazoa; phylum Chordata; class Chondrichthyes; order Squaliformes; family Squalidae; genus Squalus; species Squalus acanthias. Next base: position 108,876,680 of record CM059428.1, read on the forward strand.
TAATGTGGGCCCTTTAAACACAGATGGGGGTAATATTGCAAATGAAAATAAGCAAATGGCAGTTTTGTTGAATAATTACTTTGTGTCAATCTTCACAGTAGAGGAAGAGGATAATATACCAGGATGTATAACCAGGAAATTATAGAACTGTTAGTCTAACATCTGTTGTGGGGGAAGTTATTGGAATCTATAAAAAAGGACAAAGTGACTGAGCACTTACAGAAATTTAAGCCAATTGTCTTCGGTCCCCACCACAAACTCCATTCCCTAGCCACCAACTCCATCCCTCTCTCTGGCAAATGTCTGAGGCTGAACTAGACCGTTCGCAACCTTGGTGTCGTATTTGACACCGAGTTGAGCTTCCGACCACATATCCGCTCCATCACCAAGACCGCCTACTTCCACCTCCGTAACATCGCCCGACTCTGCCGCTGCCTCAGCTCATCTGCTGCTGAAACCCTCATCCATGCCTTTGTTACCTCTAGACCTGACTATTCTTGTGCTCTCCTGGCCGGCCTCCCATCTTCCACCCTCCGTAAACTTGAGCTCATCCAAAACTCTGCTGTTTGTATCCTATCTCACACCAAGTCCCATTCACCTATCACCCCTGTGCTCACTGACCTACATTGGCTCCCGGTTAAGCAGCGCCTCGATTTCAAAATTCTCATCCTTTGTTTCAAATCCCTCCATGGCCTTACCCCTCCCTATCTTTATTTCCCTGGAATATAGGTTAGGGGTGATTTGATTGAGGTTTTTAGAAATTTGAAAGAAATTGATAGGGTAAATAGAGAGAATGTTTTTCTTTTGTTGGGGGGAATCAAGGACAAAGGGACATAACCTAAACATCAGAGACAGGCCATTCAGGAAAGAAGTTAGGAATCAACGCAAAGGGTGGTAGAAGAGTGGATCTCTCTCCCACACAAAGCAGTAGATGCTAGCTCAATTAATCATTTTAAATCTGAGATCAATAGATTTTTGCGAGACAAGGGTATTAAGGGATATGGAGCCAGGGTAGCTGGATGGAGTTAGGATACAGATCAGTCATGATCTCATTGAATGGTGGAACAGGCTCGAGGGGCTGAAAGGCCTTCTCCTGTTCCTACGTACATGAAAGACTGATCAGCAAGGGGTAAACACTATTTTCCTCACCTTCCCCCCCATTGACTAGAAGCCACACTCATATGTAAGGATAGGGTTAATCAGACTTCTCTGAAGTCTGCTAATGTTTTACTGGTATTGATTTCTCATTGTATTGTAGTAATGTTAGCCTTTAGCTTTTGTTGGTTAAGTAGGGAAGTATGATTACATTTTAAAGTCATGACCACTGAAGTTTTGAACTGAGGCTGACCCTATAGCAATGGTCAGTTTCAGAATGATGCAACCACCTGACTAATGAGGGAACTTAAAGATGTGCATTGTATATGGGTTCCAGGAGCTGTATTGATATTAATTTGGGTATCCATCATCTTTTTAATTAGTGTTTCTATAGAATCAGAAGGTTGACTGGTACCGAATGATACAGAATTAAAGCCAGACTTATAATTAAAGGTTGTACTTGGTGGAATAGCAATTATATGTAACAAGAGTGAAACTATTGATAAGATAACAAAGTAAGGGAGTTATACCGATCTCATTCGCCCAAGAGAAAAAGAGCTCATCAAGTAAGGAAACTAGTTTATTAACTAAAGTTATTGATATGGGACAAGTTCAATTAAATTCTCCTTAATTGGAGTTATATGTTAACTTTTGTATAATCACATAATGCAAAAACATGCAGATTTTCATGTATAGGTGAGAGAAATGTATATAAAGTGGCAGTTTGTACAGATATCTGGGATTCAAAAATGGTCTGATCAACCTGTATGCTGAGCTCAGAACTGTAACAAGCGAGTCCCCGACCTATCCATGCCCTAGTGTGGTTGTAAGCAATGTTCCCGTTAAACTGTGTGGCCACGCAGTCATCTGCAAGTTCCCGTGCAGGCCGCTCACCAACTTTCACATTGTAGATACCGTGCATGCGCAAAAATCGCTGAGCCTATGGCCAGCAACGGGGCTGAAACAATCTAAGATGCCAGTATCCTCATATCTAATCCTCCTTCTCACATCCCACTTCCCCTCGTCCTACAATCTCTTCTGATTTACAAGCTGCAGCTGGTGTAAGCATGCACCTCTTGCTTTCCCCCCTCCCCTCACCACAACCTTACCCATGTGCCTTTCTCTTTCAGATACCCAAGAACTGCAACCTGGCCATGCAGTCGTGCAGGAGCAAGAACTAGAAGAGGAAGAAGGCAGTGATGATGAAGACACAGCACCATCACTTGATTTCACTGTCGCAGCCACCAGCTCAGAGACTGACACTGCGCGTACTTTAGATGATAGCTTAGACGAGGGATCTGCACATGGTGAGACACCGGGCATGAGTGGCCTGCAGCCAGGGCAGGGGGTAAAGGTAGTGCAGGTGCCAGCTTGCCAAAGGGTGAGGTTGCACACGAGTTCTGCTGCACAGGACTCAGATGCGCACTTTGATGGGGCAGCCTACAGATGAAGGTTGATGGGTATGCACAACAAAATGCTTGGTGCATTGACAGGCCTGCCAGAAAGCCTGCGTGCAATGTCAAGGGGCATGGAGGAGTCCAGCGCCAACTTGGCACAGGGCTTTGTGCAGAGCTTGGAGACAATCCTTTCCAGCATGGAAGATATGGCCAACTCCATTAGCACACATGCGGACCCAACCAGGATGCAGCGTCTGATGGCCGGTGTCTCAGCTTCCATTGCAGCACAAGCAGAAGCCACCCAACATCTGGATGCTACAGTGGAAGCTCAGACTTCTGTTATGCAAGCTCAGCTTGCTGCCATGATAGCTCAGACTGTTGCCATCATGGCTGCTGTTACTAGTATTCAGAGGGGCTTGCAGGGTGTCACAGCAGTCCAGCAATCTGTCCTCTAACAGATTACTAGGATTGCTGAGGCGCCGTCCTGGGGGAGTGGCAGTGGCTCCATGGAGCACGAACCTGTTGTCCTCTCTCAGGATGACAGCATTCGTCCTCCCACCCCTGCCACTCCACAAGTGCCCTTGCTGTTGCCTGTCAGCCAGACTGCTGCCGTCCATGCCAAGATGGTGCAGTCTGAAGCCGGGCCATCTAGGCCCAGAGCTGCTTGAGGTCGTCCTCCAAGGCCATCTGCAGTCTCCTTCACTGAAAGTCAGCAGCCTTCCACCAGCCATGCTGCAGCCACTGGGGTAGCACTGCGTAGGAGCACTAGGACAGGCAAAGGCAAACAGAAGACAGGCACTAAGGGAATACACAAGGATGATTAGTTTATGCTTGTATGCGATACGACATGATTTCATTTATAAATTTGGTTTGAAATGTATATTTTGTGTTGGCTTTTATTTTTGCATTGTGGCCAAGTGGACGCTACGATGGCTAGTGACAGCGGGAAGGTACAATGTGGGACTGTTTGGTAAATGTGGAATTGGGTTGCGTTTACTGGTATCGCAGCCGGATGGGTCAGTCATGGACAGCCCAGCCAGAAAGTGGTTGTTTCGGTTGCCTCCTCCCTTCCTCCTCAGTTGGTCACTGTATTGCTGGTGGAAAGGACTGTGCGCTCATGATGGTGACGTTGTGCAGCATGCAGCAGACCGCCATGAATCTCAACGCCCGCTCTGCCGAATACTGCAGGGCTCCTCCAGAGTGGTCCAGGCAGTATAAGCATTGCTTCAGCAAGCCAATGGTCTGCTCGATGATATTTTGTGTGGCAGCATGGCTTTCGTTATATGCATGCTGTCCACGTGTTCATGGGTTGCGCGCCGGAGTCATGAGCCATGTTGTTAATGGATAACCCTAGTCTCCCAGTAGCCGCCCTCTGGTTTGTCGTGGTGGCTCAAATGCAGATGGAACAGCCATAGAATGAAGGCATCATGACTGCTGCCAGGATACTGGGCATTCACCTACATGATTTGCTGAGTATGGTCGCTCACCAGCTGGACATTGAGGGAGTTGAACCCTTTCGGTTGTGGTACATCTCAGAGATTACATGCAAAGTGATGTGCATGCAGTCAATGGCACCTGCACCATGGGGAAGCCTGCAATCCTCGCAAAGCCACGTGCTCGTTCCGCCTGCTGCTCTCTGGCCAGAGAGAAGGAAATGTATTCAGCTCTCCTGGAATACAGAGCCTCAGTTACCGCCCTTACGCAACAGTGGACGGCAAACTGGGAGATGTTACAAATATCTCCTGCTCCAGTCTGGAAGGAGCCCGACGCATAAACGTTCATCGCCATGGTCACCTTCATAAACACCGGCAATGTGATCCTCGCCCTGCTCTGAGGTTACAGTTGTGGCTGCAGCAGGTGGCAGATTTCAGTGAGGATGTCTTTGGTGAAGCACAGACGTCTCACACACTGTTCCTCGCTGAGGTTCAGGTAGGAGTATTGCTCCCTGAACACGGTGGGCAGATATGGCTCCCTGCTGAGAGCCCTTCTCCCCTTCCTCATCCTCCCTCTGCCAGCAGCTTGTCCTGCTCTGTGTCACCTCTGCTCATTCTCCCAGTCATGCTGTAGTCCAACGGGAATGCCTACTACTGGACCCATATCTGGGAGCAAGTGGTCTGTGCAGAATCCTTGAAGTCAGGACAAAATCCTTCAGCACCTGCCACACCACTCCCTGTAGACTTTAGCAACTTCAAATAACTGTACAAACCACTAAACACTTCTACAAACTCAGCAAAAGCCAGTAGAAATCATCTAGCAGCTAATCTGCAAGTAGGTGATGATCCCTTTAAATAGCGCTGGTGGGGGGTCCTTCCTGCTGCTGAACACATGTTCAGCTGTGCATGCTTAAGAGAGGGCATTAGCTGGAGCGTTGAGCTCCAAAATGCCAGCGCTGGCATCAAATCAGCGTTACTTGACATCATGATCTGCCTACTCTGCATACTTCCAGCACACGCTCCCTACACCTGCGCTAACACCTTACCTAAGATGGTGTCCGGCGTAGCCCGCACCAGAAGTGTGTGCGTGCCGCGGACCCCATTTTGGAACTAAAATGGTGCACGTAGCGGCCAAACAATGGGCGCTACAGAGCCAAATTTTGCGGCCTCTCTCTCCACATCTATCCCCAACTCATTCAGAATTTTAAAGACCTCTATCAGGTTGCATCTCTCTCAGTTCTGGTACCATCCTTGTAAATCTTTTTTGCACTTGCTCCAGTGTTTTTATATCCTTTTTATAGTACGGAGACCAGAACTGTGCACAGTACTCTAATTGCGGCCTGACCAGAGTCCTATACAAGTTTAACATAACTTCACTACTTTTGAATTCTATACCCCTAGAAATAAATCCCAGTGCTTTGTTAGCATTTTTAATTGCTTTGCTGCCCTCCGATGCTGCTTTTAATGATTTGTTCACCTGTATCCCAAGATTCATTTGCTCTTCTACCCCATCAGTTTCTTATTTTCTAAGGTGCAGGTGATGTTTCTATTTTTCCTACCAAAGTGCATCACTTCACATTTATCTATGTTAAAGCTCATTTGCCACATAACTGCCCAATTTGCAAGTTTTCTAATGTCTTCTTGTATTATGTTGCTTTCTTCCTTAATATTAGCTATACCACCCCCCCCCCCCACCCCTCAGGTTGGTATCATCTGCAAATTTTGATACTGAGTTATTTATTCCCAAATCCAAATCATTAATGTAATCGATGAATAACAGTGGTTCCAGCACTGATCCTTGTGGAACACTGCTTTCTACCTTCCTCCAATCTGAATAACTACACTTTATCCCTACTCTCTGCTTTCTATTTTTTTTTTTAGTTAATTTCCTATCCATTACTTTTCCAAGTACTATTGCACGTACTGTATGCTTAATAAACTATGAACGCTGGCCTCAACATCCAAGAACCTTATTGATTTGAGGAATAGTTAGAACATCTAATCATAAATATAAACCATCCTCTCGCACGCTAACAAAGGTTAAGTGACTCCTTCATGGTTACGAAGGTGCTCAGTGACCATAATTTTATCTAATAGCATTAAATATGTGTTATTTGTGCATATTTATTGGGATTCTTTTTCATGTGGCATCCACAGGGTTAAGGCTGGGCAAGCTCCATGAACTCCTGCAAATGGAAAAGCTGTCAACATGGACAAAGGATGCAAGAATGCCATAAAACAGTTCCATGTCCAAGAGAAGCTACTGAAGCAAGATACTGCAAACAAGAACAAAGTGATTGGACCTCATGCTATTTCATGTGCCACATTTAAACTTTGTGATTTCATAAACATACTATGAAGATGTATCAACACAGAATATATACAACATGAACACTAATGCTGCATACATTAATCTAAAATTGACAAGGTTACAGGCACCATACAAAGTGAAGCACAAGAAACACATGCTGTAAATTTAAGCAGGAAACTAAAATTATTTTCTCTCAGCAACACACTTATCAGACAAAGCAAAACCAGAGCTGAATAACTAAAAACATACAAACACAAGAAATAGGGGGAGTAGTAGGCCATACGGCCCCTCAAGCCTGCTCTGCCATTCACTAAGATCAAGGCTGATCTGTACCTCAACTACATTTGATCCATATACCTTACATAATAAAAATCTGTTGATATAAGTCTTGAAAATATCTTTTTGGGGGAAGATTTCCACATTTCTACATGATCTTCTACCTCAACTCCACTTTCCCGCACTATCCCCACATCCCTTGATTCCCTTAGTGTCCAAAGATCTATCGATCTCTGTCTTGAATATACTCATCGACTGAGCCTCCACAGCCCCCTGGGTTAGAGAATTTCCAAAAATCACAACCCTCAGTGAAAAAATTTCTCCTCATCTCAGTCCTAAATGGCTGACCCCTTATTCTGAGACTCTCCAGTCAGGGGAAACAGCTTCTCAGCATCAACTCTGTTAAACCCCCTCAGTATTTTAGACATTTCAATAAGATCACCTCTCATTCTTCTAAACTCCATATAATATAGGCCCATTCATTACAATAATGACTATACTTCAAAAGTACCTCATTGGCTGTAAAGCGCTTTGGGGCATCCGATGGTCATGAAAGACACTATATAAATGCAAGTTTTTCTTTCTATTCTACTCAATCCCTCCTCATGGGACAATCCTCTCATCCCAGGGATCAATCTAGTGAACCTTCGTTGCACTCCCTCTAAGGCAAGTATATCCTTCCTTAGGTAAGGAGACCAAAACTGTACACAGTACTCCAGGTGTGGTCTCACCATAGCCCTATATAATTGCAGCAAAACTTCTGTACTCTTATATTCCAACCCTCTTGCAAGAAAGGCTAACATTTGCTTTCCTAATTGCTTGCTGTACCTACATGTTAACTTTCTCTGATTCGTGTACAAGGACACCCAAATCTCTCTGAAAACCAACATTTACTAGACTCTCACCTTTTAAAAAATATTCTGCTTTTCTATTCTTCCTACCAATGTGGATAATTTCACACTTCCCCACATTTTTCTCCATTTGCCACCTTCTTGCCTACTTACGTAACCTGTCTAAATCCCTTTGCAGCCTCTTTGCATCCTCCTCACAGCTTACTTTCCCATCTTGCTTTGTATCATCAGCAAACTTGGATACATTACACTCAGTCCCCTCAGCTTGTATGCAGTGATTTGAAATAAAAACAAAAAATGCTGGCAATACAGCGGGTCAGTCAGAATCTGTAAAAACACAAGTTAACAATTCAAGTATATCCTTTATTAGAACCAAAAACTAAAACATAAGCAAGCATTTTAGTAAGTCTGATGAAGGCTCCATACTCATAACAGTAACCTGTGTAGTTCCAGCATTTCTTGCTTTTATATCAGATTTTCAATTTTTGGAGATTAACATTAAAAAAAATTATTATGCAGTGATTTGCTGGCAGAAGATTTAAAAAAACCATTAGAGAGTCTGGTCAAACAAACTGGCACACACAGGCCGATTTGAACTTGCCACAGAAAAGTAACTGGACTTGTGCAACACCAACCATTACGATTACATTTAATAAATAAAACGGTAACCAATACATGACTCAATAACCATGACAGAACAATCTAATAAATCATACTGCATTAGATAAGCTTGCATGAGATTTCCCGTAATCTTCACTTGTGCTTTTAACAACTTTCCAACAGCAGCGACACCAAAGAGATTTCCATTTTAAAAAAAGGGATCTGTAAAAAGTTTAAATTGCAAGTCAATGGGGAACCTCAAATCATGAAATGTCTTCAAAGCAGAAACTAAACCTGCATCTCTAGCGTGTAAATAGTTTGCTGGTGAGTGGTCTGACTTAGCCTAGATTAATTTAATAAAAGACTGAAACAGAAGCTTGAGTCATGGAAGTGGTGATGCTGATTAATTGTGGATAACTTTAACTCAATGCGTGGGATAAGGTGCGGGCTACACGTGGAGTATTTAACCTCTACCCTAGCTACTTGTACCTTGGGTCATTCCCTGGGGCTATAAGGGTTCTGCCTTGTATGGGTGATTTCCCATATTTAGTCTGAATGTGGATTATCACAAGCGAGTTGGTGACAGGTAAGGTTGGAGGGCTTCTTCAGTGGGTGAGAGGTCACTTTGCCAGACTTGGTAAAATATTTAAATTCTTACAAACCACTCTGGTGCAACACAAAAACCTGGAAACGTGTGGAATGCAGACAAATTCAGCAGGATTCTGAGGGATTCATGGACTCAACCAGGAGGCAATATGGGTCTGACAGTCAAACATCAAAAGAACTGTGAATGGTACATGGGAGGTATGGGGTTACTCTGGCTGAAATGTTTTTGACTCATTTGTCAGAGTTGTAACAACCACAGACATCAGCTGATTTCTATACACTGAATGGACCAGTAGGATTGGCTGATGCTGGTGGTTAGCTTGATGCAGTTAACATTTGTGTAAATGGAATCGCGTGTCTTAGCAACCTGTGACAACTTGACATATGCAAAGCAAGTTCTTTCATGGCTGTCTTTTAAACAGATCCTTATATGATAGCTATTCTGCAAATACCAGGAAAAGTTTTGACAGGAGCATCTGTCATCTAAAATTAACTGATGGTAATTCTCGGAAATGTCTATGAACCAACTCCACCTCATGATCAATCAAACTCAATCTTGTGTTCTATTTCTCAAGTTTGAAGAATTTCCATTTTTGTTTGTATACTTCATCTACTGAGGGGGCTATGCAATAACAGAAAATACTACACATAATACATGAGTTAGGGCATCAAAGGTACATGCAAGATAAACAGGGACACTAAATAGTTATACAGCACATCTACAGAGCATAAGCATCTTTCTACCAAGAATGAGCTTCAAAAAGGAAAGGAAAGGAAATTAAGGCAATTTTTTTCTCTTTGGGTTTCTGTTGCATGCCCGACAAACACAGCATGCCGATGGTTGCCAACCCCCCAAGGATTGTTCTGGAGTTTCTAAAAATTAAAGATTAATCTCCTGGTCACTGCTGCGAGCAGTCTGAGAAAAGAAGCATTGGGGCATTAAAAAAAAGTTTTTTTCCATTTTATTTGAACACTTTCATTTATTAGGGCAACACGGTGGCATAGTGGTTAGCACTGTTGCCTCACAGCGCCAGGGACCCGGGTTCGAATCCGGCCTTGGGTGACTGTCTGTGTGGAGTTTGCACACTCTCCCCGTGTCTGCGTGGGTTTCCTCCGGGTGCTCCGGTTTCCTCTCTCAGTCCAAAGATGTGCGGGTTAGGTTGATTTGGCTATGATAAAATTGACCCTTAGTGTTAGGGGGATTAAATACGTGGGGTTACGGGATAGGGTGGGATATGTGTAGGTGCAGGCTCGATGGGCCGAAATGGCCTCTATCTGCACTGTGGGGATTCTGTGATTAGTTATAAAAACCTTGGTGATGGTGAAAAAAGGCTGTTTGACTGGATGGAGCCGTTTGAAGTGGCTCCATGAATACATCTAACCAGAGTTGGTAGCCCTAAGCATACCTGAGGCGCACCGCAGCTGAAAGGGGAGGTGTGCCCACAATTGCACATCACAGGCACACACTTCTGGCACAGGTGTGCATCCTGGGGAGGACTTACACAGGGATCAGGAGGGGGGTGGAAAAAGGCATGAAGTTGCAGCCTTGAGATGCCTACAGATATACTCCTGGCCGCCAATATCAGGACTCTCTTGTTGCTGCTGGAGGGGAGGAGCCAGAAGGCCCCGAGGCCTGAAGATTGCCTTAGAGGGATAGAAAATGTTAAAATTAGATCTTGGCTCTTCAACCTTCAGACTGGATCCGGTATCCCACAATGCGGCCCAACACCAGGTTTCTACGGATGCTCTGAGGCCATTGAGAAGGAAAGTGGGGTGGGAGAGGTGGGAGAACCGGGATTGCCCGCGCCCCCCCCACCCCCCCCAAAACCAGCCTTACTGTAATACATATGCTGTTTTGTTGATGGTAATTAGAATGATTACATTTTCTAACACTTGTGAGACAGAGTGTGAGAGACGAGAAAGAGAGATAGAAAAAGGGAGAGAGAGAGGGAGCAGAAGAGAGAGAGGCAAACAAACACAGAGATACTCTTCCAAGAAACAATCACGAAGCACTAAATTTAATATTTGCAGAGATCTCGAAGTTACAAACCAATGCTGCCAGAACTGGAATGCCCACAACTGCCCCTCCCCATGTGTTGTAGGCCTATGCCCTCCCCCTCTTACATGCTGGCAATTCCAGGAATCCACCATGAGCCAAACCTTGCGTGCCACCCCAGTCCATCTTCTAACTATATACTGGACAGATTTGCAGAATTGAATCCTCAAAGTACCAGTATAAATCCAAGAAAGCCAATTAATAAAAATTCAGTCACTGTAAATCAATGGCTTTGATTTTATCCCTTACATGGCATAAACACCGCTATAGTTATAAAACATGAGCACCACGGAGATCTACTCGTAACTAGAATAAATCCAAAACATTCAAATGTATTTTAATCTACATAGTACTGAAAGTGTTCCTTTAATATAAAGAGAGTACCAGATAGGGAAAAACAAACCATCAGGCTGCATTAGATTTTAAAATGTATTGCAATATTTCATTATGACCCTTGAGCATTTGGTCCATGATTTATCTTCTGTATGTGTTTAGTGCAGTTTTTTAATAAACACATTTCTAACAACACGGAATCATAATTAGCACACCATACTTTTTGGCGTTTACTTACTTGCAAAACTATTTCCATTCTGAGGAAGTCATATGTACTATTTTGAATGCAAAAAAATGCATGTAATGTACCTTCACTCTTTCCCTAAAAACATTAGGGAATTGATGCCCGATATGAAGGTCAGCCGGAGTGATGTGATTTAATGGTGAACCTATCACATCCATCACTAAACCACATTGTGCCATCTTGGCACAGTTGATACCACAGTCACCTTTTCCTCAAAGTTATGGGTTTGAGTCCCAAACCAGAGCTCAAGCACATATTTTAGGCTAACACACCAGTGTAAAGTTGAAAGAATGCTGCACTGTGGGAAGTGCTGTCCTTTGGATGCGACATTGGGTTGGATTTTGCTCTCAGTGGTGAATGAACGACATCAGCCGTTCATTACACTTTCACACACCCACAGATTTTCTATGGGATTTTGCACTGGAACTTGCTGTGATTAGAGGACCAAAATGGTGTGGCGCCCTCTGCAGGGGATCTGGGACCTGTGTGAACAGGGGAAGCAACTGTGTATCTCCTTAACCAATCAGATTGAAGAATCGTTAATGAGCAGTGCAGAGTCTGAACCAGGAAATGCCAGTGAGAATATTTAATTCAATGTCAAATCAGGTACAGAAAGTGAAATAAAGAGAGGAAAGAAAGATTGGATTAAGAGAGAGAGATAAAAGAGACAGAAAAAGTAAAAGTAAAAAATTATTAATTTAAATTGTTTTAAAAAAAATCTTCAACAATAATTAAAATCTGAAGGAATGAGACTCCACACTAATTTTCAGTGCCAGAGAGGTTGTTTGGCAGTAATTAAGACTTATCACCAATGTTCCCTTGAATTCTTTTGGGGTGCGCGGTCCATTCAAAATACCTCATATGTGTGGTTTTCCCTATTTAAAAGCCGGCTCACCGGCTGTGCGGGAGCTGCAGAGCGTTGCGCGGCCATGCAGCTTAAAGGGAACGCTGCTTAGCACGCCGTTATTAATGTACCTATACTTGAATGGACAAGCCCTAATTTTTTCTGGTGAGTTTAGTGGGTATATAGCACATAAGTACAGCAACTTCATGCCGTTCCATGTATTTCTATGCACAGTTTTGCCCATTCACTTAATCTATTAATATCTTTGTAATTTCATGCTTCCTTCAAGTGCATATCCAACTTGCATTTAAAAAGCACTTGGATATGGACTTGAAGTCCTATAACCTACAGGGCCATGGAGCAAGAGCTGGAAAGTGGGAGTAAGCTGGATAGCTCTTTTTCGGCTGGCACAGACACGATGGGCCGAATGGCCTCCTTCTGTGCTGTAAATTTTTATGATTCTATAAGATACCATTTCTCCCACAGCTTCTGGAGGAGCACGGCAACTCGGACGGCAACTCCCTGATTTCCGCGTTTAACTGCACAGTTGCGGTTGCCGGAAGTTGCTGTCCAATTTACACTTTAATAATGGTGAGCGCTGTTAGCCTCACCGTCACTTCTACAGCACAATCCAGCCCATTAAATTGAGGTGTGGACATTAAAGGCAATCAGGAGCAAGTCCAAGAATGTCTGTGCTCAAAACTAAACACAAAATTAAAATCTCTCTGCAGCTGCAGTAAAATCGCTATCAAACTTTCAGAAATCTTCAGGCTCACCAACTCCTCATTACCACAAGTCTCAGCTGATCCTGGCAACAGCTGCACCATAATATTGCTCAGTCTAACTTACCCCTCTGCATTATAAACGTAAAACCAGGAAACTTGGGGCTGCAGTGCCGCTGACCCTCATTTAAATATATTCAAATCAGTTAGGAACCTAGGAACAGGAGTAGGCCATTGAGCCCCTCAAGCCTGTTCCGCCATTCAATGAGATCATGGCTGATCTGTGACCTACCTCCACATACCCACCTTTGGCCCATATCCCTTAATACCTTTGGTTAATAAAAAGTTATCAATCTCCGATTTAAAATTGGCAATTGAAGCTAAATCAATTGTTGTTTGCGGAAGAGAGTTCCAAACTTCTACCACCTTTGTGTGTAGAAGTGTTTCCTAATTTCACTCCTGAAAGGTCTGACTCTAATTTTTAGACTATGCCCTCTAGTCCCAGACTCCCCAACCAGTGGAAATAGTTTCTCTCTATCTACCCTATCTGTTCCCCGGGGACAGTTGCATGGGGAGTTGGCAGGTAGATTGTGAGAAAGGCAAAATTGCATTAGGAAATTTCAGTGATTCAATTTTAGGATTGAAAAACTGTGAAAAAACTTCAGCCTCCATTTGTTGCCCAGTAAAGTGAGTGAGCTCAATTTTAGGCTCCAGAAACAGTGGCGCGTTTTGGGGGCATTGTATGTAATTGGTTCAAGTTTAAAAAAAAATTATTTGCCGGATTACATCATCATTAAATTTACCACCAATAACAAATTAAAACATACAAGCCTTTCATTTTCACCTAGCAATGCTGCAAAATGAGGCTATGAAACAATTGTACAGGATCTGAGAGAACTTGCAGTTTTGATATTATTCTGAATTTGACAGTGTAAGAATAATGATATCACCATTATATAATAAGAAATGTTCTCAGTTCTAATTGCCCATCAGTAATAGCCTGAAGTTTAACTTTAAACAAGATAATTCCTATCTAAATTACACTTAAAGACAAATGGCTGTCTGGAGATTATATGACAGTAGTTAATTGAACTGGTAACCAGAAATAAATGAAGCCACTTACAAAGCAAATGTAATTTTACAAAATAATCTCATACGCCATCACATTTAACTTCTTTGGTCCCCATTATTGATGAAGACATCTGAAACATATAGAGTGAAACCTCACCTACCTTTTGGTTGAGGCAATTCAGAACACCAAGGGCTAGAAATTCATTATAGCCCAGGAATGGGCAGTGTCATTAGAAAAGTTGGAGAATTAGCACCAGGCGTGAATGCTTTAGACTGCATGCAAAATTTGTGCTCACTGCTCAAAAAAATGATTGGAGTCCTAAGTCAAGTCTTAAAGCCCAAGCTCATTGGCGTTACACTAAAAGGGTGGACCAATATCAGGTGCAGTCTAATCGCAAGTCATGACTGCCACAGGTTTTTTCAGTACTTAAAGGGGAGGGTCATTTATGCTGCAGAACCTCATTCTCAGCATTGCTGGCTGTGCAGCTGCCTCAGCAAGCAGCAGCAGGACAAGGAGAGGACTAAAGCAGCTGTACTCATGACAGATCCACGCTCCAGGGAGAGAGCCTGCAGATTCTGTGATTAAGCATTGGAGGCGTTGGTGTTCGCTGTGGAGAGACGGCGGTGCTCTACCTGGCAAGTGGCAGGAGGCTCTCGCCGCAAGTCTTTGCACTATGTGGAGGGAGGTAGCGCAGCATGTCTCGGGCAGCACTGTGGTCCCCAGGACCCCCACACAGTGTAGAAAGAAATTTACCGACCTCACTCGGGTGGTCAGGGTGAGTGAATGCTTCAACAAATGCTACATACCACCATCTGAACCACAGTCTTCACACACTGCCCAAAGCACCACACCCCCAGCACTCAACCACCAACAATCTCTACCTACTAACACTCTCACCCAAATCTCTCACACAATGACAGCCATTCAACTATGGCAGGCACATCACCCAAACACATTACTCCACACTCACTCACATACTTTCCTTTCCTTTTGCAGGCCAAGGTGATGCACAACAGGAAGGAGTAGGAGTGTGAAGGAATAAGCAATATACCTATTCAGAAAAATACACCATCCTATAAAAGAATTTTGACTTTATTAAAACATGACAAACTGGGCTTGAAAATCTGGAAGCCTCAACAATCTAAAGCGGTGAACAGCATACAGGCTGTTGAGATAAGATAAGTTGTTGACACTGAATCAATAGCCTTAATGAAACAGAAGGTTAAAGGTTCCTGGAAGTCTGAAGCCTTGGAAAGAACACAATAGTATACCCTGTTAAAGTGTCTTAAACCAACACTTTGGAAAGAATCACAGAAAATTAAAGAAACATATGCCTTCGTAAAAATGACATCAAATGAAACACGGAGACATGAGTCTGTAATACAACCAGTTGAGGTAACTAAGAAGATGATGGTGCAACCGGTTGAGGTGTTCTAAATGCAAAAGATACAAACAGAATACCTTTGTAAGAATGACATCAAATAGATGCACCAGCCATCACACTGTTTTTGTGTTAAGCTTGAGACACCTACACAGGAGGCATAATTCTTAATGCTACCAGCTGAACTGACTAAGAATAGAAGGGGTCAACAGAAAAATGACTAGAGATAATTAACTTACATCAGCAGAAAACTTCAAAGGAAATACCACTGAGAAAGGGTATAAAAATTGAACTTTCAAATGGGAAGAGAGATTCGCTGTAAAGGGGCAAAGCGATTCTCAGGCTTCAGAGGCAAGCTCTGTAAGTCTACAACTCTTTGTATCTTGGGGATCAAGGTACTTGTATTTGATTTTGGTGGATATCCTGGAATAAGACTAAGAAATGTAAAAATGTAACGAAGTTAAGATTTGAGAATAAGGATCTCTGATAATAGAATTGTAAGAGCTTTTTGTATTTGGAACGGTTAATGTCGTGATTGAAACACCTACTGTAATTACATGTCAGTTCTTTAAAAAAATCTATATATTTTTAGAATTATCTTACATAGTACTTCTGTATCAAACTCGCAAACTCAATCTCTGTACGCTCTTTGGTGAGGAGTTGCAGAATTCTGGGAGAGTTTTCCGGACCCTCCTAATATCCGGAACGTTACAGTCTAGCTAAACTTATTAAAAGTGCTATCTGGAGGACGGTAACACCTTCAGGTTGTTCCTTTCCTTTAGGGAGAGATAGTCTGGACCTTTAGACCTAATTAAGCGTCTTTAGGATTAGGCTACCTCTAACTTTAGTTGAAAGTGAATGTCTGGGGAATACGCCTGATCTGGGGTAGCCCTAAAGGGGCTAGGACTAGTAATTATCCCTTCAGGAGCGCACAGGCGGGGGACAAGCAGACACCCAACCACTGTCTGCGCTGGAGAATCGAGTGCTGCAGATTATTGGGTGCCGTGGCCACTGGCGATGTTGACCCCGTTGGGGACAACAGTATGTTCATCCCTACTCCTTCTTCTCACATCCCACTTCCCCCTCACCCCACAAGCATTTTGCACTTTCCAGCTAATCATGCTGTATGCATGCATTTTTCCCTTCCTGGCCCCCTCCCCTCACCTGAACCAGACTCTTGTGCCTTTATGCTTTCAGATAAAGCACCTGAGCAGCCTGTCCCTGAGGGCACTGTAGAGAGCAAGGCAGGAGAAGAGGAGGAGGAAGAACACACCGCGTCACTGCAAGTTTCACCCGCAGGCACCAGCTCAGATACTGGCATTAAGCTTTCTTTAGAGGCTAGTATAGTAGTGGGATCTGCAGAGGGTGATGCACTGGGGATGAGCGGGCTGCAGCAAGGCCAGGGGGAAAGGGTAGCTCGGGGGCCAGCTCCCCGGAGAGCAGGTTCACGCACGAGTTCTGCTGCACAGGACTCAGATGAGGACCTCTATGGGGAGGCTTTTAGAAGAAGGGTGATGGGCATGCACACGGAGATCATAGGTGCAATGGCAAGGGTTCCCGAGAGCCTCTCGGTAATGGTATGGAGCGTGGAGGAGTCCGCCTCCAACATTGCACAATGCTCTGTGCACACCATGGAGCCCATCATTTCCAGTCTGCAAAGGATGGTAGACTCCCAGAGAGACCGTGGTGACCCAGACCTGATGCCGCGTGTGATGGGCAATCTTGCAGCTTCGATTGCAGCACAGGTGGTGGCGACGCAGCGTCTTAGTGCTGTAATGCAGTCTATGCTTCGTGGCATCCAATCTCAGACTGCTTTCATGCAATCTCAGCTTGATGCCACGCAAGCTCTGACTGCTGACATCGTGGCTGGGTCTACCACTGTCGATCAGGACTTTCATGGTGTTGCAGCAGGCCAGCAATCTGTGCTCCAACATATTGCTAGGGATGCTGAGGTGCTGCCCTGGGGGAGTAGGAGTGGGACAGTGGAGCAGGAACCTGCTGTCCTCTCAGAATGACAGCATTCCTGCTCCCACCGCTGCCACTCTGCCATTGCCCTTGTCGCTGCCTGTCATCCAGCCAGCCCAGACTGCTGCTGCTCATGCTGAGGTGGTGCAGTCTACAGTCGGGCCTTCCAGGCCCAGAGCTGGTCGAGGGCGTCCTGCAAGGCCATCTGAAGTCTCCCGCACGGACACTCAGCAGCCTTCCACCAGCCCTGCTGCAGCCACTGGGCCAACACTTCGTAGGACTAGAGTAGGCAAAGGCACAGTAACGAGAGGCACTAAGGGATTGCACAAGGGTGAATAGGTAATAATGTTGCTGTAAATATGTGTTCACTGATTTTTGAAAGATGTATTAATTCAGTTTGTTTTCTTTTGTGGTGTGTCTCATTTCAGCTTTGTGCTGTGATATGGCCTGCAACAGGGATAGAATGATGGGGATGTGGTGAGCAATGGGGATCTGGAGTTTAATTCATTTGAACCGGTCTGTTGAGGTGATCCCTTCTGGAAGGCCAATTGAGTGGCTGCCTCCTCCCTCGCTCCTCTTCCTCCTCTGGAGGTGGTCCTGCAGTCCCTGGTGGCAAGGGCTGGGCCCTCATGATGGCCAAAATGTGGAGCATGCAGCAGACCACCACGAAATGGGACACCTGCTCAGCTGAGTACTGGAGGGCTCCTGAGCGGTCAAGGCAGCAGAACCGTTGCTTCATCAGGCCAATGGTCTGCTCGATGAAGTTCCTACTGGCAGCATGGCTCTCATTATATGGCTGCTGGATAGGAGCTTTGGGGTTGCAGAGGGGAGTCATGAGCCAGGTGGAGAGCGGATAGCCCTCGTCTCCGACCAGCCCGCCGTGAGCTTGATGTGGTGGCTGGAAGAGTGCTGGCGCACTGGTCTGGCACAGGATGAAGGCATTGTGGCTGCTGCCAGGATAGCGGGCATTGATGTTGAGGATTCGCTGTCTATGGTCACACACCAACTGCACATTAAGTGAGTGGTAGCCTTTGCGGTTATGGAAGATCTCCGGATTGTTTTGCAGTGCCCGCAAAGCCACATGGGTGCAGTCAATGGCGCCCTGCACCACGGGAAATCCCGCCATCGTGGCAAAGCCAAGTGCATGCTCGCCTGCTTCTCTCTGGTGATGGGGAAGGATATATAGTCCCTTCTACTGTAGAAAGCATCTGTGACCTCCCGGATGCAGCGATGGACGGCGAACTGCAAGATATTAGCTATGTCTCCTGTTGCAGACTGGAAGGATCCACTAGCGAAGAAATTGAGGGCGACGGTGACCTTGACTGCCACTGAGAGCCGTGGTCACCCTGATCTGAGGCTCACGGTCTGGTTGCAGGAGGTGGCAGAGTTCCATGACTACCTCCTTGGTGAAGCGGAGCCTTCTAATGCACTGCTCCTCGCTTAATTGGAGGAAGGAGAAGTGCTCTCAGAATACCCTCGGAGAGTAAGGTCTCCTGTTGAGAGCCCTGATGGCCCTCCTCCTCCCTCTGGGCACATGTACCAGTCTTTCTCGCTGCCTCCACCCCCTCCACTGTAGATCCTGGAGGGCGAGGTCGACTGCCAGTACAGCACCCATTAATGTAACCAAGTGTAGCAGTTTGATTTTTTTAAGAATAAATGTAGCTGCTTTTTAGTTGCCACAACACTCCTGATATCACTATCTTCTTCTGCCTAAGAAGAAGATACAAAAGATCCTTTAAATTACTGAATGAAACTGTTGGACTAAGTGAAACTGACAAGAAACCACTGAAACTCCACTAACCTGACAGCTGCCAGTCATTACTGATGATACCTTTAAATAACGTCGCTGGAGTCGGATTCCTGGTGCTTCATGCCAGCTCTCCCTGTCGCTGTTTACTCCAGATGCTAAGGTAGGTGGCGACAATCAATTTTGCAGATCGGGCGGTCAGTGAGCGTTGCATACTCACTGACGTCACGATCCACCTGGCGTTGAAGCTCCTGGCAATAACTGTTACTGGCGGCGCTGCGGGAGGGGGGGGGGGGTTGGCGTGCGCCGCTGGATTCACCTTGTCCCAACGATAATGCTCTAGCACCCCGTTAGCGCCATCTGCTGGTGCTAACGGGAGGTGCTAAGGTACTGAATTTTTCCCTCCAAATGTTTCTTTCTGTTGGTTTGGGGTTAGCATATTACTGCTGCAAGAAATAGCTAGCAATATATATATTAACAATCTTATCTTTGTGTGCACTTCCTGTCTACAAAATCTTTCTTCCTATTGTCAATTTTCACATTTTAAATTCCAATGTCGATCAGAGGAGAAATGGCTATAAGGTTGGAGATAAAAACATGTTTTAGATGGGGGAAGGGATATCAAAAAATTAACTAAGAAAACCCAAGAAAATAAGAATCAATGTTACAAAAAAAATTGAAAGCATTAATAACTTGAGGGAAATGATACAATAGCTATAACAGAGGCACAGTTCAAGTTTGGGTGGGATTGGGAATTTAATATTCCTGGTTATAATGGCCCAGAATTTGTGGTTGTAGTGATGGCGAAACTGTCAGCACTCGCCGTTATTACAACTGTGAATCTGACAGCAACTTCTGGAGTATCCACATGCGCAGTTAAACACAGAAATCTAGAAGTTTCTGTCAGTCATTCCCTGCTCCTCTACAGGGCGCGCTGTTGAACTCCCCAAAGCCGGCAATCAATTGAAATCACTGAACTGATGAGAACTTGAGCTTTTATGCTGGAATATTGCTCTTAAAAACCCCATAAAAAGTTAAGCCTCGTTGAATGAGGTGTAACTGGGTTTTTAATGCCGTACTGAGTCATAATTACTGCTGAACAACTGTTCTGGCCCTGAAAAACTATATTTGTGGAATGCCAAATATTTCCATTATGATAATAATTCCATGTTTTTAAAAAATAATATTCTTTTTAAAAAAAGCTTATTTCAGCTTCTACCTTAATCCCATGTGTATGTCCCAATATTTATTTCACTCTCTGTATAATGATTAAAAAGTGAAGGAAAATCAGTGCATTTTACTTGCTGGTTTGCGATCTGAGAGAACTCTTCAATATGATTGGCTGCTTAGCCAGCTTGATGACATTACTGTTGCTGGACACTGGACATCCCCTAGACTTAGTGCCAGATTCAAGTTAACATCGGGAGAGGTGAAATCAACGCCACAGAGATCGCTAGATCTTTGTGAACAGCTTTCCTTGAGGTCAGCAGCGAGCACCATTACTTCACCGCTAACCGCAAAATCCGGGCCAATATTTTCAGGAAGGGGGGTTGAGTGGCCATGTTAGTGAAGGATTCGATCAGTGCTAGCTTGTAAGGATCTCCTAGGGGGTGTGTTAAGACAGATTCCATATGAATAAAGAAATAGGAAGGAAAATGGTACAATTTCTAGTGTCTATTACAGGACACCAAACAGTGGGGTTGAGATATAGGTGGAGATCTGCATATATTTCACTGATATACTGAACAACAAAGCTATAATCTTGGGTGATTTTAGCCATCCCAAGATAGACAAATGAAGGTAATGCATGTGGTCAAAACAATTGCTTCATATCAGAATGTTTCTAGTCCAACAAGAAGCATTGTTTGGTTGTTCTGGGCAAATAAATGGGAAAATAACTGATTAGAGAGTAACAGAATAATTAGATGGCCATGTGTGTCAGAGAGGCAAGGCCCACAGAATGTGAGTTGTCTAGCTGAAGCTAGAGCAGTGCACATTGAGAAAAGTTATAAGGGATACTGAAGGAGTTAGGACCAGGCCCTGGGATGGCAGCTCATGTATGGGTTAATGACATAGGAAGAAATAGGAGCCTTAAAAGGAATATACACGAGGACTGCCTCAAAACTCAAAAGATAAGGGATACAAAGTACTGTTCTCTGGGATAGTTCAAGTGTTTGGGAAGGAGAGGAATTTAATAATAAAATAAAGGATGTAAATAAATGTCACAATAACAATGTTATCTTCATAAATAACTGGGAACATTACCAGAACAAAAAGGACTAGTACAGTAGAGAGGGGTTGGACCTTATTCAAATAGAAAAAGAGATACGGAATGAATACTGAAGCAGCAAATTGAAAATCATTTAAACTAGATAGGTGGGTGGGGGGCGGGGGAGGAACGAACGGGTATATAACCAGATCCCAGATAAAATGAATCAGAGGGTAGAAAGTAGTAAACAGGTGAGTATAGACACAGTAACCCAGAAAGACATAGATGTACAGGGGCCCAGGCACTGGGAGATTAAAACATGACAAATCCACATTAAGATGCTTCTATGTGAACACTAGAAGTATTAGAAATAAGATGCTGAAACTAGAGGCTGTTGTGGCAGTAGGGAACTACAATACAATAGGGAAATTAAAAACAGGCTAAATAATGAAAAGGGAAATTGATAATGGACCTGAAATTGTGGTCGGAGGCTTCCCGCAGGCGAATGCCTCTGATCTGCAAGAAAAGTACGCACCTACCTGGTGCCTTCGTTTCTTCGGACTCTTGCAGTCCTGGGCCTGCAGGAGTACACCTGTGTAAAGGCCCACGTATCTCAGGGGCGCATATGGTCCGCAAGCGTCCCTGGGATCACGTGGGTCAGCCCAACCAATCACAAAGATCCATTTACGTATGGAATCCCCATAAGCATAATAAAAATCACATTAAAAATACACTTTCACACAACCTAAATAAAAATAAATCATCACGTTTAAAATTAATTAAAATACAACTTAATTAAACATTTCAAACAAAAATGTAACTTTGAGAAATAAAATAACATTTTTAAAGGTGCCAAAAATAACCTTAACTAATTTTAAAGGTTTTTGAATGTTTAAATGATTTTTAAAAATTTATTTTACTATTTATTTAAACCCTTACGCTGGTAAAAGATGCCTTATACCTGCTTTTACCAGGCGTAAGAGTTTCGCGGGCATTAGTTGGGCAAATAGCCCAACTCTGCGCCAGCAAATGTCTATTTCCTTCGGATGGGTACGATCTGTCAAGTTGAAACTTGACAGATCGCAAGTTCCGGGTTTGCACACATGCGCATCGCATGCGGAAACCCAGAACTTGCAGGGCACTTACGACCGCATACGCTGTCATAGGCCCCAGAAAATCTGGGCCAATATTTAGGTTATAGAGTGTTCAGAAAAGGCAGAAAAAGGAGCTGTAGCCATGTATGTCATGGGCAACTGGGAGGTAAATGAAGCTGATTCGGTGAGAAGGGGTAAGCTCGGGTTAGAAACCTTTAATGTGAACAAATCCAAACTAAGACTAGGGGTTGGCTACAGACCACCAAGACAATATGAGAATAAAGACACTTCGCTCTATGAAGAGATAAGAAGGGTATGCGAGAACAGGAAAGTTAACTTATGGAAGACTTCAATCAACCCAGTATAAATGTCAGTCAGAGTTGGTAAATGTAATGCATGACTGTTTCATGACTCAGTGCCTAAGGGAAGCCATGAGACGCAGTGCTCAATTTGACTTGGTATTTGTGACTGACTCACAAATATACAAGAAATGGAAGTTGTAGCACTCCTGGGGGACAGTGTTATCAAATTTATATGATCTGGGACCGAATTATACCAAAGACCAGGTTATAACTTTAAAAAAGCTAAATTCAAAGAGGGAAGAATTTAGACAAATGAATTGGGGGACAATGTTTATCAGCATTTCAGTTGAACACAAATGGAACACCTTTGAAAGAATAATGCTGGACATGCAGGGCAAGTACACACCTAAAATCAACAAGCTCAGACTAAACAACTATGATCCCAAATGGATTAACAGATAACTTAAAAGTGAAATAAAGAGCCTCTACAAATTCTGCAGGGAGCAAGGTGAAGGAGCTCACTGATGAAAATAGGATTAGGCAGAAACAAGTTAAAAGGGTGGTTATAGGGACCAAGAGAAACCTAGAAAAAAGCATAGCTGCAGAGGCAAAATATAACCGTAAAAAGATCTTTCCGTGCTACAATAGCAAGGAAGAGGTGAGAATGTTAAACATTGCAAATAGTCTTGAAACTGATGATAGGTACAAGATAGTAAATATTTTGAATGATTATTTTCTCAAAGTATTCGCAAGGTTTAACATGAGCAACATGCCCTCCCCCACCCCCCCAAAAAAACAAGGCATAATTCAATACCTGGATATAAATGAGATGGAAGTGCCAGACAAGCTAAAATGGCTTAACACAAATAAATCTCTAGGATGATTTGTAATGGACTGACCATCATTATGAGGGAGTTAGTGGACACTAGGGAAGTACTGGTAGATTGGAAACAAGCTAATGTAAAGCCTATATTCAAAAAGGGTGATAAAGCATACACAGGCGACGATAGATTTATTATTCCTACTTCAATTGCATGCAAAATAACAGAATGGATTATCAGGAGTAAATTTAAGGATTATCAGTATAATAATAACCTAGTAAACAACAATCAACATGGCTTTAGATGGGGAGAATCCTACCTGACTAACTTCTTTGATTTCTTTGAGATAGTGACAACTCAAGTTGACTGTGGTAAACTGTAGCGGATTTAGACTTCCAAAAGGTATCTGATAAAGTTCCACACAAACGATTACTAATTAAGCTCAAAGCTTTGGCGATCCAGGACAAAACTTGGGTATGGACAAGAAACTCGTTGAAGGGTAAAAAACAATGGACCCTCATTGGCGGAGTAATGTCAGGGTGGGGTGCCCTAGGGATGAGAGGTAGGACCACTGCTGTTTATAATTTAAATAAGTGACATGGATTCTGAAACTTAATACAAATTGGTTACATTTACAGATATCATCAAACTAGGAGGGGCCCTGAAATCAAAGGAGGTAGCCCAGAAACTACAAAATGAGCTAAACAAAATGTGAGTAAACCAAACAATGGCAGATTAAATTTAATGAAGGCACGTGTAAAGTATTGCATATTGGAAGGAAAAATAGGCAGCATGCATACTTCATGAATGGTGTTGAAATATCTAAGGATGAAGTTCAAAGGAGTCTTAATGGATAGAATATTCAACAAGTCCAACCAATGCAGAGCAGCAATCAAACAATCCAATAGAATGCTGAATTAACTAATCAACTACAACAACTTGTATTTATATAGCGCCTTTAATGTAGTAAAATGTCCCAAAGTGCTTCACAGGAGAGCCATAAAACAGAATTTGACACCGAGCCACACAAGGAGATATTAGGGCAGATGACCAAAAGTTTGGTCAAAGAGGTAGGTTTTAAGGAGCGTCTTAAAGGAAGGGAGGTAGAGAGGCGGAGAGATTTAGGGAGGGAATTCCAGAGCTTAGGGCCGAGACAGCTGAAGGCACGGCCACCAATGGTAGAGTGATTAAAATCAGGGATGTGCAAGAGGCCAGAATTGGAGATATGGAGTGGCTAGGCCATGGAGGGATTTGAAGACAAGGATGAGAATTTTAAAATCGAGGCGTTGCTTAACTGGGAGCCAATGTAGGTCAGCGAGCACAAGGGTGGTGGGTGAACGGGATTTTGTGCGAGTTAGGACATGGGCAGCTGAGTTTTGGATGACCTCAAGTTTACGTAGGGTAGAACGTGGGAGGCCAGTTGGAGTGCATTGGAATAGTCAAGTCTAAAGGTAACAAAGGCATGGATGAGGGTTTCAGCAGCGGATGAGTTGAGGCGGGGCGGAGATGGGCGATAACTAAGACCACCTATTTCCACCTCCGTAACATTGCCCGTCTCCGGCCCTGCCTCAGCTCATCTGCTGCTGAAATCCTCATCCATACCTTTGTTACCTCTGGACTGGACTATTCCAACGCACTCCTGGCTGGCCTCCCACTTTCTACCCTGCGTATCCAAAACAATAGAGTACAAGGCAGAGGAAGTAATGATCAAGCTATACCGTGCTCTGGTCAGACTGCAACTTCAGTACAGTGTCCAATTCTGATTACTAAGAAACAAGGAAGATATTCAAGTGCTGAAGAGACATGAGGCTGATCTCTCCAGTTGTGGGGAAGTACAGGAGATTTGGGCTTTTCAGCCTGGAATGGAAGCATCTGATCTTAGAGGTATACAAGATTGTACACACAAAGACAGGCAATTATACAGGACTGGCTCAACAAAATCAGCTTTAATTCCATTTAAAATGCTTTTATAGGGAGGTTCACTCTATACATATAACTGATGCTTAAATAGGAATATAGAAACGTAGGAACAGGAGTAGGCCATTCAGCCCCTCAAGCCTGTTCCATCATTCAATGAAATAATGGCTGATCTGTATCTTAACTCCATATACCTGCCTTGATTCCATATCCTTTTATACCCTTGGCTAGCAAAAATCTATCGATCTCAGATTTAAAATTATTAATTGAGCTAGCTTTTCATGGGAGAGTTCCACATTTCTACCACCCTTTGCGTGAAGAAGTGTTTCCTAATTTCTCTCCTGAATGGCCTGGCTCTGATTTTAAGGTTATGCCCCTTGTCTTAAACTCATGCATGAGCAGAAAAAGTTTCTCCCTATCTACCCTATCAATTCCTTTCATTATCCTAAAAATTTCAAATCACCTTCTATATTCCAGGGAATACATGCCTAGTCTATGTAATCTCTCCTCAATCTAACTCTTGGAGCCCTGATAACATTCTGGTGAATCTGCGCTGCACTCCTTCCAAGGCCAATATATCCATTCTGGTGGTGCCAGAACTGTACACATAAGAACATAAGAAATAGGAGCAGGAGTAGGCCATTGGCCCTTCGAGCCTGCTCCGCCATTCAATAAGATCATGGCTGATCTTCTACCTCATATCCACTTTCCTGCACTATCCCCATATCCCTTGATTCCCTTAATATTCAAAAATCTATCGATCTCTGTCTTGAATATATTCAACGACTGAGCCTCCACAGCCCTCTGGGGTAGGCAATTCCAAACATTCACCACCCTCTGAGTGAAGAAATTTCTCCTCATCTCAGTCCTAAATGGTCGACCCCTTATTCTGGGACTGTGACCCCTGGTTCTAGACTCCCCAGCCAGGGGTAACATCCTCCCTTCATCTACCCTGTCAAGCACTAAGAATTTTGTATGTTTCAATGAGATCACCTCCCATTCTTCTAAACGCTACAGAATATAGGCCTAGTCTACTCAATCTCTCCTCATAGGACAATCCCCCCATCCCAGGAACCAGTCTGGTGAACCTTCATTGCACTCCCTCTATGGCAAGTATATCCATCCTTAAGTAAGGAGACCAAAACTGTACACAATACTCCAGGTGTGGTCTCACCAGGGCCCTATATAATTGCAGTACGACGTCTTTACTCTCATACTCAAATCCTCTTGTAATAAAGGCCAACATACCATTTGATTTCCTAATTGCTTGCTGTACCTGCAAGTTAACTTTCTCTGATTTGTGTACAAGGACACCCAGGTCCCTCTGAACACCAACATTTCCCTATCTCTCACCATTTAAAAAAATACTCTGCTTTTCTATTTTTCCTACCAAAGTGGATAACTTCACATTTCTCCACATTATATTCCATTTGCCATGTTCTTGCCCACTCACTGAGTCTGTCTATATCCCCTTGATGCCTCCTTGCACCTCCTCACAACTTACATTCCCACCTAGCTTTGTATCATCAGCAAACTTGGATATATTACATTTGGTCCCCTCATCGAAATCATTGATGTAGATTGTGAATAGCTGAGACCCAAGCACTGATCCTCGTGGTACCCCACTAGTTACAGCCTGCCAACCCAAAAATGACCCGGTTATTCCTACTCTGTTTTCTGTCCGTTAACCAATCCTCAATCCATGCTAGTATATTACCCCCAATCCCATGAGCCCTAATTTTGTTTAATAACCTCTTGTGTGGCACCTTATCGAATGCCTTCTGAAAATCCAAATACACCACATCCATTGGTTCCCCTTATCTATTCTGCTAGTTACAACCTCAAAGAACTCTAACAGATTCGTCAAACACGATTTCCCTTTCATAAATCGAATGGACAACACGGTGGCATAGTGGTTAGCACTGGTGCCTCACAGCGCCAGGGACCCGGGTTCGAATCCGGCCTCGGGTGACTGTCTGTGTGGAGTTTGCACATTCTCCCCGTGTCTGCGTGGGTTTCCTCCGGTTTCCTCCCACAGTCCAAAGATGTGCGGGTTAGGTTGATTTGGCTATGATAAATTGACCCTTAGTGTTAGGGGGGATTAAATATGTGGGATTACGGGGATAGGATGGGATATGTTAGGGGGGATTAAATACGTGGGGTTACAGGGATAGGGTGGGATATGTGTCGGTGCAGGCTCGATGGGCCGAAATGGCCTCTATCTGTACTGTGGGGATTCTGTGATAAATCCATGCTGACTCTGCCCAATCTTATTATTTTCCATGTGCCCGAAAATGACCCATTTATTCCTACTCTCTGTTTTCTGTCCGTTAACCAATCCTCAATCCATGCTGGTATATTACCCCCAATTCCATGAGCCCTAATTTTGTTTAATAACCTCTTGTGTGGTACCTGATCGAATGCCTTCTGAAAATCCAAATACACCACATCCACTGGTTCCCCCTCATCTATTCTGCTAGTTACAACCTCAAAAAACTAACAGATTCGTCAAACACGATTTCCTTTTCATAAATCCGTGTTGACTCTGCCCAATCCTATTATTATTTTCGAAGTGCCCTGTTACCACGTCCTTAATAATAGATTCTAGCATTTTCCCTACTGATGTCAGGCTAACTGGTCTGTAATTCCCCGTTTTCTCTCTCCCTCCTTTCAAATAGTGGGGTTACAATTGCTACCTTCTAATCCGCTGGAACTGTTCTAGAATGTGTGGAATTTTGGAAAATGACAACCAATGCATCTATAGCCACCTCTTTCAAAACCCTAGGATGTAGGCCATCAGGTCCAGGGGATTTATCGGCTTTCAGTCGCATTAATTTCTCCAGTACTATTTTTATTTTACTAATACTAATTTCTTTCAGTTCCTCATTCTCGCTAGAGCCTTGGTTCTCCACTATTTCCGGGAAGTTCTTTGCGTCTTCTTCCGTGAAGACAGACACAGAACAATGTGTTTAATTTTTCTGCCATTTCCTTATTCTCCATTATAATTTCTCCTGTCTCAGCCTGTAAGAGATTCACATTTAATTTTGCTAATCTTTTCCTTTTTACATACCTATAGAAGCTTTTAGTCTGTTTTTATATCACTCACTAGTTTACTCTCATATTCTATTTTCTCTTTCTTTATCAATTTCTTGGTTCTCCTTTGCTGAATTCTAAAATCCTCCCAATCCTCAGGCTTACTACTCTTTTTGGCAACATTATAAGCCTCTTCCTTTGATCTAATACTATCTTTAACTTCTCTTGTTAACTACGGTTGGACCACTTTTCCTGTGGGGTTTTTGTGCCTTAAAGGAATGTATATTTGTTGTAAATTATGCATTAATTCTTTAAATGCTAGCCATTGCTTGTCTACCGGCATACCGTTTAATATAGTTTCCCCAATCTACCTTAGCCAACTCGCCCCTCATACCTACGTAGTTTGCTTAGTTTAGATTTAAGACCCTAGTTTCGGACTTAACTCAATATAAAATTCGATCATATTATGGTCACTCTTCCTTTAAGGCCCCTTTACTGCAAGGTTATTAATTAACCCTTTCTCATTGCACAATACTAGATCTAAAATAGCCTGTTCCCTAGTTGGTCCCTCAACATACTGATCTAGAAAACGATCTTGCATACATTCCATGAATTCGTCCTCCACACTATTATTGCAAATTTGGTTTGCCCAGTCCATATGTAGATGAAAGTCCCCCATGATTACTGTATTACCCTTGTTACATGCACCTCAAATTACCTGATTTATACTCTACCCTGCATTACAACTACTGTTTGGGGGCCTATAAAGAACTCCTACCAATGTTTTCTGCCCCTTGCTGTTTCTTAGCTCCACCCAAACTGATTCTACTTATTGACTTTCGGAGCTAAGAACCTTTCTCTCTACTGTCTTTATCCCATCCTTTATCAGGGCTACACCTCCTCCTTTTCCATTTTGCTTATCTCTTCTAAAAGTTAAGTATCCTGGAATATTTAGTTCCCAACCTTGGCCACTTTGCAACCACATCTTCGTTATGGCTATTAGATCAAACCTGTTAATTTCTATCTGCACTATTAATTCATCTATTTTGTTGCGAATGCTTCCCACATTCAAATATAGTGCCTTTAGCTTTTACTTATTTCTATTTTTCCCTGCTGTCACCTTAGTCACTGATGCCTTTTTACCTTTGTTACTCTCTCTATCCCTTCCTGACCCACTCTGCTTATTTTTACCCAAAACTCTACTCTGCTCTAGAGCCTTGACATTTCTCTCGCTGCTTTTAAATGTACTCTTTCCTGAATCCTCCCACCCCCCTTCATTAGTTTAAAGCCCTGTCTACTGCCCTAGTTATTCGGTTCACCAGGACACTAGTCCCAGCCCATCCCAACGGAACAGCTCCCTCTTTCCCCAGTATTGGTGCCAGTGCCCCATGAACTGAAAACCCTTTCTCCCACACACTTTGAGCCACACATTTAAACCTCTAATCTGTTTGTCCCTATGCCAATTTGAGCATGGCTCAGGTATCAATCCAGAGATTATTACCTTTGAGGTTCTGCTTTTTAATTTGGATCCCAGCTTTTTGTGGTATATATCAACGATCTTGACTTGAATATAGGGGGTATGATTAAGAAGTTTGCAGATGATACTAAAATCTGCTGTGTGGTTGATACTGAAGGAGGAAGCTGTAGACTGCAGGAAGTTATCAATAAATTGGTCAGGTGGGCAGAACAGTGGCAAATGGAATTCAATCTGGAGAAGTGTGAGGTAATGCATTTGGGGAGTGCAAACAAGGAAAGGGAATACACATTAAATGGTAGGACACTGAGTAGTGTAGAGGAACAAAGGGACCTTGGAGTGCATGTCCACAGATCCCTGAAGGTAGCAGGCCAAGTAGATAAGGTGCTTAAAAAGGCATACGGAATGCTTGCCTTTATTAGCCGTGGCATAGAATACAAGAGCAGGGGGTTATGCTTCAACTGTATAAAACACTAGTTAGGCCTCAGCTAGAGTACTGCGTGCAGTTCTGGTCACCACATTACAGGAAAGATGTGATTGCACTAGAGAGGGTACAGAGGAGATTTACAATGATGTTGCCGGGAGTAGAGAATCTTAGCTATGAGGAAAGACTGGATAGGCTGGGTCTGTTTTCCTTGGAACAGAGGAGGCTGAGGGGAGACCTTATTGAGGTGTATAAAATTATGAGGGGCATAGATAAAGTGGATGGAAAGGACCTATTTCCCTTAGCAGAGGGGTCAAAAACCAGGGGGCACAGATTTAAAGTAATTGGGGGAAGGTTTAGGGTGGATTTGAGGGGAAATTTCTTCACCCAGAGGGTTGTGGGGGTCTGGAACTCACTGCCTGAAAGGGTGGTAGAGGCAGGAACCCTAACCACATTTAAAAAGTACTTGGATGTACACTTGGGATGCTCTAACCTGCAGGGCTACGGACCAAGAGCTGGGAAGTGGGATTAAGCTGGATAGCTCTTTGTTGGCTGGCGCGGACATGATGGGCCAAAATGGCCACCTTCCGTACTGTAACTTTCTATGATTCTAAAACTCCCTCAGCAGAACCTCATTCCTAGTTCTACCTATGTCGTTGGTTCCTACGTGGACCAAGACAACTGGATCCTTCCCCATCCACTCCAAATTCTTCTCCAGCTGCGAGGAGATGTCTTTAACCCTGGCACCGGGCAGGCAACATAACCTCCTGTCTATACTGTCCCCTACCACAACTACATTCCCTTTCACTCCCCCCACTTGAATGGCCTCCTGCACCATGCTCAGCTTGTTCATCCATCCTGCAGGCTTTTCCCTCATCCACACAGGCAGCAAGAACCTCATACCTATTGGACAAGGGCAAAGGCTGAGGCTCCTCCAGCACTGTACCTGGGGTCCCCTTACCTGCCTGAGTTGCAGTCACACCCTCTTGTCCCTGACCACTAACCAGACCTGTACCACTACCTAACCTAAGGAGTGTGACTGCCTCCTGGATCACAGTGTCCAGGTAACTGTCCCCCATCCCTGATGCCCCGCAATGTCTGCACCTCAGACTCCAGCTCAAAAACTCTGAGCTGAAGTTCAAGATGCATGCACTTACCTCAAACGTGGTTGTCCGGGATCACAATGCTCTCCACGAACTCCCACATGCTGCAGTTGCGGCACACCACCTGCACTGCCATCCCTATCTGACCTTGTTTTATTTAATTAAATTTGTAATTCGGTAACGCAGTTTACAATGTAGTTTCTTGACTACTTACTTGATCTAGATTAAGTTAAGGGTGCTGAAATTAACTATCTACCTGTAACACATAGCACTACAAGTAGTGTAGGCAAAAAGCAACAACTCCTTCTCTCTCTTCTCCAAATTCCCACTCTTTCCAAATTCCCAAATAAAACACTCTGTTCATGTCCACTCCGTTTAATCCTGCTCTGTGCTCTGCAGAAATGTTTACTTTTATACACTAGGAGCCTCACCAAATTTACAAGTGTTGACTCAGCTCCCCTGCTCCTGGTGATTAGCGCCTATTGAAGACTTATACACAGTATTCCAGATGTGGTCCCTCGCAAGTTTCTTTTTGTATTCCCTTTTTGAAGCTCTTACTATGTTTTTTTGTCTTCCTTTGCTGTTCTTTATATCTCTCCCAGTCCCCTGGATTTACACTATTCTTTGCACTTTTATATGCTCTTCCTTTAGTTTTATGATATCTCTCACCTCTCTTGTTGTTCATGGCTGTTTTATTTGGTAAGTAGAGCTCTTTCCCCTTAGGGGTATATACTGGTTCTGTATTAAGCTAAATTATTTTTTGAACATCTCCCACTGTTCATCTCTGGTATTACCAGATACCGGTTTTGACGAGTTTGCTGTCATCAGTCTCTTGTCTCATCCCATTAAAGTTAGCCTTACCAAAGTCGAGAATCTTAGTAACTGTGTTAAGTTTCTCCATTTCAAACTTAACATTGAATTTGATCATATTATGGTCACGGTTAGGTAAATGGTCCCTTACTGTTAGATTAACTACGTCTGGCTCATTACTCATTACTAAATTTAGTATGGCCTGCCCTCTTGTTGGTTCTGGAACATATTTCTCCAGACAATTATCTTGAATTCAGACAAGAAATTCACAACTTTCTGACTTGAGCAACTCTGCTCTTCCCAATCTATATGAAAATTAAAGTCGCCCATTAAAACAGCTTTGCTTTTGCCAAAAGCCTCTCTAACCTCTGAATCAATACATTCTGCCACTTCATTGTTGCTATCAGGTGGCCTGTAGACAACTCCCATTACAATTTTAAGTCCTCTCTTATTCCTCAATTCTAACCATAGAGTCTCCACTGATTGCTTTCCCTTACCTATATCGTCTCTTACTAATGTTGTATTGGCATCCTTAATAAGGCTACCCCTCCTTCAAGTAGTGTCGGTGTTGCAACAATACTGAAAGTGTGCTCTAGAGTTTAGTTGTTAAGACAACAAAAAAAATTAAAATACACTGAAACTAAGTTACAGAACTTGGCTCAGTTTACCGTGTAATAGCAGATCAGGTTTGCATCAAGTTCAAAACTTGATGCAGAAAGTTGCAGACTGCTGAATATCAAGACCATTATGGTCCGTTACCAGACACAAAGCTTGTAGTGGTGGAATTTTGGGACCTATCTGGAAAGTAATTTTTTTTTCCAGTCAGCAATAAATCAATACATTAATTTATTCATTTATTTACTTTCAACACAAACACTCCAGTCAAAGCTCCCTATTTGTGCAACTGTTAAGACCATGCTTATTCTGAAAGGGAAAACCTAGTCAAACATTTTTTTAAAGCTGATCTATTATCACTGAAAAATAGAAGAACATGGCCAAGTCCTACAAGGGCATGTTATGACTCAAGCGGTGAAGTTAGAAATTACCGTTGACAGGAGCAAGCAACACAAATATTAGAATTTTAGTCAAAAGCTGAGAGACCTGCTGTGTATTTCCAGCATTTTCTGTTTCACCTCAGATTTCTGGCATTTGTAGTTACTTTTCTTTTCATCCTTCAACCCTTTTCTGCTGGTTTTCAACAACATTGTCCTGTGTTCTATTGCTATGTCCTGAACAATGTTGCTGCAGGTTGTTTCAACACATCTTCAAACAAAACGCACTGCATTAATTGAAGGAGTAAACAAAACAATACTTTATTGTACCAATTAAATGTAACTATTTTTGTATCATACTGACATATTTCTTAAGTCAACCAAAAATGCCTAAGATTTGAAATCTGATCATGTTGAAGCATGTTTCCCAACAACTCGAGAGCCAAAATAAGTACAATTACTAATATTATTAACTTTTAAGTGAAGCTACAAAAATAAAACAATTTTTTGTTTTATTACATTCTTTCAGGAAAGTTACGAAGTATCTTAATAATTTAAATGTTGAAAATATTAACACCAATTTACAATTTAATGATTATTCAGAGTATTGAATTAAGATGTTAATTCAGATTTTAAAAAATCAACTATTCACAATTACTTTGAACATTAAGCTTTTACAATGGCAGAAAACCCCCACTGAGGATAAAAGAACTATTGTGGCACAACATGTGTACATCACCAAAACAAAACAGAAGAAATTAAAACACAATCCATCAGATACTGAACAGTATTTAAAATTCCAGTGTGCAGTATAATTGAATAACTGGAACAGATAATTCAACATTTTGAGGGAAGGAAGAAAAATATACTGTGTTCTGGTGCCATAAGTACTATGTTTAATAAAGAAAAAAAATGTGCTTAGTGTTCTTACCTTATGAACAAGAAAGGCAAGAGTGCTAAATTGGCCATTCTTACAAGAAAAGCAGCTGATTGTACTGTTTGCATACAGTTTGCATACAGTTTAAGCAATAATTTTACAACCTATTTTACAAATGAAACTGATTATTTCACTGGTTTTGTTACCAAAAAAATTGAGATACTGAATTGCGAGTCTTCACTCCAGTTCAGTTCACTGATGTACACAAAATAAAGATACCAGTACCAGATTCCATTACTGTCAGTGTTACGTATACAACAAATATAATCAAAGCAAGTGAAAAACAAATTAAATGAGGGAGGTTTGTCCTCAACATTTCTTTAATATTTTCATTAATACTTTAGGGAACCCTCGCGAAAAATTGTATTTTTAAGACTTATTCCTGTATCTTGCTGCAAATTAGGAAAATAAATCAAGTTTAAATTGATTGCTTTTTGATATTGTAGCTTTTAATTAACAAATATCTGCCAGATGATTTTTCAGGCTCCTTCCGAAAGCATTTCTTTAAAGTATGTTATTATACAAAGATTTTATTTCAGTATTGCTCATTGGTTAAAGTAAAATAAGGCACAGAATGCATCAGAAATAGAGGGGGGAAATTTAACATGGGTAAGCAGGGCCAGGAGGAGCAGGAGTGCTTCCTCCCAGCACCCCCACCATCAGAGGGCAGTTAAGAATCAACCACATGTAGGCCAGACCAGGTAAGGACAACCAATTTCCTTCCCTAAAGTGAACCAGATGGGTTTTTAATGACAATTCGGTAGTTTCATGGTCACCATTATTGTTACTAGCTTTTTATTCCAGATTTATTTAATTAACTGAATTTAAATTCCCCAGCTGGAGCGGTGGAACTCACATCTCTGGATCATTAGTCCAGGCCTCTGGATTACTCGTCCAGTAACATAACCACTCTGCTACCGTACCTCGAAATTCTATTGCAAAACAAACTAACTATGGGCAATTAAAGAGCAGTGGAAGCTAGAAACTAAATAAAGCCTATAAAAAGCACAATAAATAATTCTAAATTATACCATCCAGGTACATTTGGAGAAATTAATGCACTGTAATAATTCTACATTTATGGTTTGAAACTGGAAGTGCACCAAAGGACAATGTTAATACAAAGAGTTGACTTCTGAGAATCGAAAAAGTGAGTTGTAAGCTTACAATGGTTTCAGATCCCCAGAAGTATCTAATTTGAGAGCTCTGGTTACCATTTCGAAAGTGAACTAACAGCAAAATCATGGCTCAGGTTAATTCAGACTTTCCATTTTGGGCATTAACCCATTTAAAAAAAATACTTGACCAGATGTTTTGATCACAAATATATGCAGGAAGAATTATTGACCAAATTACCCCGGCATGTGGTACATTCAACTAAATTTCAAAATAAGTAGGGTAGGCGACTGACACTATAGCAAGTTAATATTTGTTAGTCTTGTTGCATAATTTAAAAAACACAGCTCTGGCAGACATTTCAGTGCAAGTTTGATTTCCAGTCAGTTACAATTTAGAATCAGTATAACCTTCATCTTGTGAACAAATAACAATGTATTGTGCCTTGCACCTTTCATACAGGTAGCTCCAGATTTTAATATAAAACATATACTGTAATCCACAAAAATGAGCTTTACTTATTTAAACTGTTCAATTTTTAGAAGTGTTATTGCATATACAAAGAGTAAAACAAAATACAAATGTAATTTCAACTTTTAGAGTTCAACTAATGACATTTTCATTTAGTTCCATAACCAAGGTGCCACCACAAAACTCAGGAGCTAAACATAAAATTCTGGTATTTTACCTTTTTAGGGAAACCTGAGCCGAACAAGAATTTAATCTATTAATACACTGAATGATAAGTTGTACTGATATTAACTACACCATAGGGGTAATATTCTGATTTCGAATTCCCAGTAGGGAGCCTCACCCACCAGAAGCACTTTGATTATGTGCGGATGTCACTGGAATATGGCTCGAGTCCACAGCCTTCTGGCTTAGAAGCAAAAGCGCTACCACTGAGCTCAGGCTGACAGTTGGAAAAATGTGTACAGCACATATTTGAATTTCCAGTTATGTGCTTTCTGGTGGGCAAAACTCATCACGGAGTGCAAAATCAGAAAATTACACCTTCTGTAAGAGGATTTACTCTGGGCAGGGTAATACTGTGTTTAAACTAGTCATAATGAAAAAGGTAAATCAGTGTTTCTTTATAAATGCAAAACTGAAATTCTTCATGGGTGAAATACATACTATATAAAACTGGTATGCAAATTATACTCGCATGCATTTTATTGTAGAGGTGCAACCTGTATACTTTAGCATTTTATAAACTGGATTTTGTAGTATTTCATGCCCAGTACTGTAAAATTCATCATACAAATTGAACCTACATTTAAGTTTTAATGATTTACAAACCTGACCTGAGTGACTTATGTATCTGCTCACCTACCCAGAATAAAGGCTACGAGGCCAACTTTTGTACAAGTCTGGCATACACATTTTAATGGTGGTTGGTTATACATGGATAATGAAGCTAAAATAAATTTTATATTTTGGAGCTAAAGATTGTGGGGTAACTTTTTACAAATTTACACTATTGGCACGGAGCTGAGCCCATCGGGAACACATATTAGGAATACAGATGTGGAGTCCCAATGGGTGGCTTAAATTCTGTGCCAACCATACTAAGTTTTGAAAATTATCCTTTATAGTTTGCTAAGAACTTATTCCCTAGATACATTGAGATTTCTTTTCTTGGTTGAAAGTAGTTTGTTTTGCTTTAGAAATAAGTTGTCTCGACAACTCTACCATGGCTGGGGGGGCGTGGTTGGGCGTGGGGAAGAGTCCGAACAAGTATCCAAAAGTCAGTCCTGTTCCTCTCTTATTTTATGCTCCTTCTCAGTTGAATCATAGCTGACATCTAGGCCCCAATATTTACAGGGAGGGAGCGGGGGAGGCCGAAAGCAGCCGAAGAACCCGGCAAGGCCGGGGACACAAAGGTCCTGCCGAATTTAATGGCAAGACCTCATTATCATTGTTTTATTCCATTTACTACAAATGGACAGGCTGCTCGGCATGAAAACCAGTGGCAGGAGGCCGCAGCTGGGAACACTCCCCAGCAATCAGGAAGGGGGCAGGCTGCAGATCGGGACTGGGGGGGGGGCCCCCAAGAGAGGCAGGGGCTAGAGAGAGGCTGCAACCGGCAGGCCGAAGACTTCCTTTAGGGGCTTTGGGGGGGGGTGGGGGGGGGGGAAAGAGAGCAAGCCTGCCCCTCCCGGCCCACAAGGAGTGCTATAAAAGGCACTTACATTCTGGAGCTGGTAGTTCCCGCCTCCCTTTTGTTGCCGGGTTTCCCGAGCCTTGGGAAACACGTGCGGCAGCAGTTAAATTTAAATCAGGCTCCCAACTGCACTGTGGTAGCCTGACTTAAATATGTTAATGAAATGTCCCGCCTCTCCAGGACGGGAGTCGCACGCCTCGCTATCTGCCACCGGCAGGCGCGTATGCGTCGGGTTGAGGGGGGGTTCAATATCGAGGCCATAGTGTCAGAACTTAGTTGTCTATTGCTTTACACGCAGAACTATAGGGTTTTATGCTTGGAGGCAAGCACAAGCTAAACTCCTGTGCTAGAAGTGCTTCAGAAGGGGTTAAATTGACATAAGTAAGTTGGATGTGTCTGATGTGATGGTATCTATTGCTTACAAAGACTTGCTTTACGGATAGTGAGCCACTGTGAAGAGTGAAACTATTTCAAAATCAACATGGATTCCTCTCGTACTCCTTTTCAAATAATGCAGAGTACAGAGTACGTTGGTCATTATAAGACCTCTCTAAAGCAAAATCAGAATCAAATTAGCTGTTGTGGATCACAATGGCAATCAGTGAAAGAAAAAGCGTGAATTTGCAATGTTCAACCTAGGCCCTGAAGACTCCAATTCGTTTTCAAGATTTATTATCCTCTTTTGCATCTCACCTTACATAAAGTTTTTTTTTTAAAAAAGGATACGTATTTTTAATGGCATTCCTCAGAAATCAGACACATTGTGAGTACCTGTAGACTTTAAATTAACTCGTTGCCTTTTTTAAAGAATACACTGTTATATAAATGCATGCCAGATAGATAATTTTGGAATCATAGAACCTTACAGCACAAAAGGAGGCCATTTGGCCCATCGTGTCTGTGCCAGCGCTTTGAAAGAGCTATCCAATTAGTCCCACTTCCCATAGGCCTGAAAAATTCTCATTTTCAAGTATATATCCAATTTCCTTTTGAAAGTTACTATCAAATCTGCTTCCACCAACCTTTCAGGCAGTGCATTCCAGATCACTAAACAACTCGCTGTGTAAAAAACATTCTCCTCTGATTCTTTTGCCAATTATCTAAAATCTGTGACCTCTGATTTTACATTTACCACAATGTTACAGCACAGAAAAGCCCACTCAGCCCCTTCAAGTTTATACTGGTGTTTTTCTCCATATGAGCTACCTAATCTAATCCCACTTTCCTGTTCACATTCCATTCCATTTAACATTTCTCTTTGTCAAGCAACTATATAATTCCCTTTTAAAATAATTTATGGAATCTGCTTCAATAATGGTTTGTGGCAGAGTATTCTACTTTCTAACCACCCTCATTGTTGAAACAGAGCCCTTCCTTTAACTCTTTTTGTGACTACCTTAAATTTGTGCCCTCGGATACCATCTCACTGAGCTATGGAAAAAATAATCCCCATTTACCTTACCATAACTCTTCCGTATGTTGAAGATCTCGATCAGGTCATCCCATAACCTTCTCAGCTTCAGTGGAAAAGCCCCAACATCTCAAGTCTCGCTCCATATCTGTAACCCTTCAGCCTAGTGAATTTAAGATGCATCCTTTCTGTATTGCTTTTTTATTCTTTCTATAAAGGGAGTGTGAAACTAGACACAATACTCCAACTGCCGCTTAAGATCTTATGCAAATTCTACATTACTTCATTGTATTTTTAATCCAGTTACAAAACCAACAATTCTATTGCCTATAATTTTTTTCAAAAGGGAAGATCATGCGTGACCAACCGTATTTGAATTCTCTGAATCAGGAACAGAAAGTGCAGATAAGGGTACTGCAGTAGACGTAATTTATTTGGATTTCCAAAAGGTCTTCGATAAGGTAGTAGACTCATGACTAAGATCAGAACATGTGGAGTTAGGGGACAATTGCAGAATGGATAGCAAGCTGGCTACAAAACAGAAAAGAGTAGGGATTAAAGGTAGTTACTCAGACTGGCAAATGGTGGGAAGTGGGTTCTACAGGGATCGGTGCTGGGCCACTGTTGTTCACTATTTACATAAACGACTTGGACTCGGGAATCAGAAGTATAATTTCAAAATTTACAGGCGACACCAAATTGGGGGTTGTAGTTAATACAGGGGAGGACTGCGACAAAATACAGGAAGACATTAATAAACTTGCAGAATGGGTGTGTAGTTGGCAAATGAACTTCAATATAGACAAGTGTGAGGTGGTACATTTTGATAAGAAGAATAAGGAGGCCACGTACTCCTTGAAAAATAGGTGTCTAAATGGGTTAGAGGAGCAGCGGGATCTCGGGGTACAGATACACCATCACTAAAAGTAGCGACGCAGGTTAATAAGGCCATAAAAAAAACAAAGCACTGGGGTTCATTTCTAGAGGGATAGAATTGAAAAGCAGCGAACTTATGTTGAACTTGTATAGAACCTTAGTTGGACCACACTTGGAGTACTGTGGACAGTTCTGGTTTCCATATTATAAAAAGGATATAGAGGCACTGGAAGAAGGTGCAAAAAATATTTACTAGAATGATACCAGAACTGAGAGGTTATACCTATCAGGAAAGATTTAACAGGCTGGGGCTCTTTTCTCTAGAAAGGAAGGAAGGATATGTTGATGGGGTTAGGGTGAATGAAGTAGGGTGGGAGGAGGCTCGTGTGGAGCATAAACACCGGCATGGCTGAATGACTTATTTCTGTGCTGTAAATACTATGTAATAAATACATGCACTCACCTATGTTAGGGAATGCTAGATTACTTATTTTCAATATATTGTTTTTCATTCTTTGAATGTTGTTCAACCTCTATGGACAAGTAATGTTCAAGATTTCATCAGAGGTATTAGGTCCTGACAGAGTTCTACCAGGCACATGTTTTAGTAGGAATAATGAGCATGTTTGTGGCAAACTTGAGTGATAGGAACTGAAAAAGGCAACATATGAAACAATCAGGTTGGAGGTAGATGACATTTGGGATAGTTATATAGAGGGGGACTAGAGTCTGTGATACAAGTTATGCACTGTAGTAAGTTGTTCTAGCTCAAACTTTAGGTCTAGGATTTTGACCCTGTTAGGCATTGATGCTTAGATGTACATTTGCACGCCCAATAAGGAATGATGCAGTGCTGGATCTGGTCTGAAGCAGGACAAGTAAGTAACAAGGTCAAAGATTGGAGAACCATTGGAAAATAGTGACCATAACATAATTAATTCATATTGAAAATAGATAAAGAAAAAAAAGTCCATCATAAAGGCCTGGAAATGAGTACGTTTCAATGAAATGAAGGGGATCTAGTCCAGATGAACTGGTTGGAGAAAATATATCAAACAGCATGTGAGCATTGAGAAATACTGACTCAAGATGGATAAGGTACAGGCTAAATACATTTTGACTAGGAATAAAAAGATAAATCAAAGATAAAGGTTCCATAGTTAAGTAT
Organism: Squalus acanthias; assembly: GCA_030390025.1. Classification (NCBI taxonomy): domain Eukaryota; kingdom Metazoa; phylum Chordata; class Chondrichthyes; order Squaliformes; family Squalidae; genus Squalus; species Squalus acanthias. The sequence continues at coordinate 108,917,467 of CM059428.1, forward strand.
TTTTGAGCAAACATGAGATTTAAAATAGAGGCATATGATAAATATAAGGGGATAATACAGAAGAAAACTATGAGAATTGTAACAGTTATAGAAAGGAAGGAAAGTGACACATGACGAATGCAGAGAAGGAATATGAAAGAAAATGGACAATCAACATAATGGGGAAATAGTGAGGCTTTTCTGAGCATATAAGGAAAAGGACAGTTAAAGTAGTTATGGGACCAATTAGATGAACATCGGAACAGCAGTAGGCCATTTAGCCCCTCGAGCTTGTTCCACCATTCAATGAGATCATGGCTGATCTGTGACCTAACTCCATATACCTGCCTTTGCCCCATATCCCTTAATACCTTTTGTTAACAGTAATCTATCAATCTCATATTTAAAATCAACAATTGACCTAACATCAACAGCCGTTTGCGAAAGAGTTCCAAACTTCTACCACCCTTTGCGTATAGAAGTGTTCCCTAACTTCACTCCTGAAAAGCCTGACTCTAATTTTTAGGCTATGTCCCCTAATCCTAGATTCCCCAACCAGCAGAAATAGTTTATCTCTATCTACCCTATCAGTTCCCCTTAATAATCTTGAAAACTTCAATCAAATCACCCCTTATTCTCCTAAATTCCAGGGAATACAACCCTAGTTTGTGTAATCTCTCCTTGTAATTTAACCCTTGGAGTCCAGGTATCATTCTAGTAAATCTACACTGCACTCCCTCTAAGGCCAATTTATCCTTCCTAAAAGGTGTGGTGCCCAGAACTGAACTCCGTACTCCAGGTGTGGTGGAGCCAGGGCTTTGTATAGCTATAGCATCACTTCTAATCTGTTGTATCCCAGTTCTCTGATATAAAGGCCAGCATTCCATTAGCATTTTTGGTTATTTTTTGTACCTGTCCATGACATTTTAATGATCTATGTACATAGAGCCCCAAGTCTCTTTGGACCTTCACTGCTTCTAGCTTTTCACCAGTTAGAAAGTACTCTGTTCTATCCTTTTTAGGTCCAAAGTTGACGACTTGCCTATATTGAAATCCATTTGCCACAGTTTTTCCCCATTCACTTAATCAATTAATGGGCTGTATTTTGTGACCCCTACGGGTGCGTACGCGCCAGTAGGGGCCACGCAAGTTCCGGGTTTAGGCATGTGAAGTGCATGCGCTAAAACCCGGAACTTGCGATGTCAAGAATCCTCTTGACAGATCCTATGCATCCCCGGGAGATAGGCCTCTGCGGGTAGAGAGTTGCACTATTTGCCCAACTTCCACCCGCTGAATACCTGTGAAATTCTTACGCCTGGTAAAAGCAGGCGTAAGGCCTGCTTTTACTAGCATCTGAGAGTTAAAAAAAAAAATAGAAAATTAAAATTTTATCACTCATTTATAGATTAAAAACCCTGCCAATGAGGTAAGTTTATTTTTAGCCCTGTTAAAACATAATGGCCCAAAAATTCGTGAGGAAGCCTTCGTGCGAGGGTAAGGCCTCCCGCGATCTCTCACTCCGCATTGGCTTTTTCAGTTCCAGCTCGCACGAACTTGATGTTCTGAACAGCTGCTGTGCTGGGCTTGCGTATCCCACCGGCGTAGTTAATTCGTGCGAGCTGTGGGATCACGTGACTCAGTTAGAGCCAATGGCAGCACACCATCTTCCATTCATAACTTTCACATAAGTGCTGTGAAAGTTATGAATACTATAGCCCCCCAAAAGAACCGCTAAACCTCAATTAAATTTTAAAAAAACCCATCACATTAATAAAATAAGTATAGTTAAATAAATTAACCATTTTAAATAAAAAATAAAATTTTTGAAAAAATTTAAAATCTTTTAAAAAGTTATAAAAATAAACTTACCTGTCTTTAAAGTCTCTAAAAAAGATATACCTGTTAAAAAAAATTCAAAATAATACTTAATTCACTACTTACCTTGTTAAAAGTGGGTCTTACTCCTCCTTTTTTTATGTGTAGAATCTTCCGTACTTACCTGCGCGTTGAAACCACTAAGTGCACAGCGTGCGCGCAGCCTGTAGCGCGCACGCGGTTCACCTAGGACCCGCCCCCTTTTCCATTCACCAAGTGCCGGTTTTCAGCGCATGCGCAGTGCATGCAGAAAACCGGCAATTGGAGACAGAATACGCGAGAGTACACAGTGTGTACTCTCGCGTAGCGGGACTAATTTTTGGGCCATAATTTTTTTCTTCAAAATTTTGTTTAAAGTATTTAATTAAATGGCATTTTAAATATGTGATTTTAAATTTAAAAAAAAATACACGAAAACATGAAATAAATTTAAGTGATCCCCATTCATACTTATGGGAGTTCCGTACGTACAGAACTCCCATAAGTATGAGTGGGGATTCCCTTCTTTTATTGGTTGTGCTGGCCCACGTGATCCCAGGGGCGCTTGTGAACCGCATGTGCCCCTGGGATACGTGGGCCTCTGCCTGCGGGTACCCAGAGGCGCCCAGGATCGCAAGTCTCCATATCTCGCGGGCCACCAGGTAAATGCGTAGATATTTTACAGGTCAGAGGCATCCGATCGCAAATGTTGGGCCAATATCACTTTGTAATTTTATGCTTCCATCTACACTGTTTAGAATGCTGCTCATCTTTGTGCCATCAGCAAACTTGGATATGTGGCTCTCTATCGTATCATCGAAGTCATTAATAAATACAGTGACTAGTTGAGGCCCCAACACAAATCCCTGCGGGACGCCACTAGTCACATCCTGCCAAATAGAGTACCTGCCCATTATCCCTACTCTCTGTCTCCTGCCGCTCAGCCAATCTCCTAACCAGGTCAATAATTTGCCCTCAATTCCATGAGCTATCAATCTCAGATTTAAAATTAACCAATGACCTAGCATCAACTGCCATTTGCGGAAGAGAGTTCCATGAATGGGTTTCGAGTACTTCAGAAAGTGGAACTGGTAGAGATGCTTAATAAGTATTATACATTGGTTTTTACAGAGAAAGGTAACTGTAGGATTATCTGAGAAGGATGTGGATGAAGCACTACTCAAAAGGACACTATTAAAAAAGTTAATGAGACTGAAAATAGAGAAGTCACTGGACCCAGATTTTATGCCTCCCAGAATCCTGAACGACATTGTGAAAGAGATAGATGAGGCACTAAATATAGTTTTCCAAATATCTTTGGAAATAGATGCTGTGCCAATGGACTTGAGTTTGACAAATGTTACACCCTTACTTAAGAGGAAACCAAGCCAACAAATTATAGGACTATTAGTCTTTTCTCGGTGTGGGTAAATTTCTATAGGCCGATTTTCCATTACCAGCAAAGAGTGTTGCCTGGTCATGTACATTGGGAAATTGCAGGCACAGCAGCCACGATTTTCCGTCCATTCATTTTAGTGGTATTAAAGAGAATGTAGCTGCATGGAGTGGCTAGGAGACAGAAACAAAGTGTTGGGATAGATAAATGGTGTTTTTTGGATCGGCAGGATGAATTGTGCTGGGACCTCTTTTGTTTTCCATTTATTAAAATGATTTGGACATAGGTACAAGAGGAATGATATTGAAGTTTGGTTATGATATCAAATTAGGTTGCCATGGCGAACTGTGAAGAATGCAAGATGTTTCTGTAGGGATCTAAAATTGTTAGTGGAGCGACAGGAAATGCAGATAAATGTGGAGTAGTGTATTTTGGGGAAAGAACTGGGAAAGCAAATATGTGCTAGATGATAAGCTTAACAGATTGGAGAAACAGAAAGATTTAGGGGTGTATATAGATCTCTAAAGATGGGAGCGCAAGTAGATAAAGCTACAAAAAGGCAAATGGAAATCTGGATTTTATTCATAGGAACAATGAATATAAAAACAAGGAGTCATCACAAAGGCTAATGGAATGTTGGTCTTTATCACAGGCTGGAATAAAAAAATTGAGGAAGTGATGCTTTAATTGTACAGAACCTTGGTCAGACTCCATCTGGAGTACTGAGTTCAGTTTTGGGCACCAAACCCTCAGTAAATATATATTATCCTTGGAGGGGGTACAGTGCAGATTCACCAGAATGATACGAGGGCTAAAAGGGTTCAATTATGAGGACAGGTTGCACAAACTTGGTTTGTATTCCCTTGAGTTAAGAAGGTTGAGGGGCAATCTAATCAAGGTCTTAAAATTAATGAAGAGATTTGATAGGGTACATACAGAGAAACTATTTCCTCTGGTGTGAGAATCCAGAACAAGAGGGCATAATCTTAAAATTAGAGATCAGCCATTTAGGAGTGAAATCAGGAAGTCCTTTTTCACATAAAGGTAGTGGAAATCTCTCCCCCAAAAGGCTAGGGATGTAGGCCCAACTTAAATTTTCAAGACTGAGGTCAATAGATTTATTAGGTAAGGATATCAAGGGATATGGAGAAAAGGCGGGTAAATAGAGTTGAGGTACAGATCAGCCATGATCTTACTGAATGATGGAACAGGCTCGAGAGGCTGAATGGCCTACTCTTGTTCCTATGCAACTATTTGTTTTTTCTACAGTTGAAGTATTGCATGCAGTGCTGGACACTCCATTATAAGAAGGATATTAAACTCATGGAAAAGATATACTGAAAATTCATTAAAAATATCAGGAATGAGAGGCCATAGTTATGTAAAAAGGAATGTAGGTTCCAGAAATGACTTACCATTGGAGGAACAATGCATTAGAAACCACGGGCTGGATTTTACTGATCCTGTCTCGAAAGACTCGGGGTGAGAATTCCACCTGCCACCATAACCCCAGAGCAATTTCCTGGGTCAAGGATAATTAGGTATTCATGGCAGTCTGCCAATGGGATCCCCAATTGTAACTGCAGAGACCACTGGTGCAACACCTTAAGAGGTAGAAGACATCATTAAAGGGGCCAAAGGGTCCCGAAGATGGGACTGGTTAACTAACGAGAGGGCTTGGCTGAGATTGAGGCCTTCAGCAGGTGAATAATTGGAGGGAGAGGGGGCCTCTACTATGCCCTCTTATTCCATTGGGAGCATCTGGATCTATTTATGTTGCTGCCTCAGGCCTACCACCATGGTACACCTGGTAGTCAGAGTGTGGCAGGAACTCGGGGTGGACAGAAAGGAAATGGATCATGTGGTGGGCGGGGAAAGAGCAGCCAGCAATGAACAGGGGGTGGGGGGGAAGAGATTGGTAAAATCAGGTCCGAAGTGAGGTGGCAGTAGGTCACATTGCCCAATTGGTTTCCCTTTACCACCGCTATCCTGCCCAATTTCGGACAGGATGGGGGAGGAAATTCCACACTTACCTATAGGTTAAGGGCCAACGGCAACGTTAGAATCAAGTAAGTTACATATTACAAGTCAAACATGCTGCTCAGCTTATGAACACACTTTCTGAAACACTAATCACAGCAGCAATTGTGCATCTGCATTTCAACAGTTATAAACTGTGCAAGTAAACAACACGTACATACTGAAGCACGGGAAATACAGATAAGTGTACATAAGGGCAAACTAGTGATTTCTGCATAGTAATGGTTCCCCACCTGTACCCAGTGTAAATAACAAAAACTGTATTGCTTAAGATGTATTCCTTCAAGTTACAAAACCTGGCATAGAATCATTTGGGGAATATGGTACAGAACTGCACAGCATTAGAATACTTTGGTTCTTGTGATCTTTTAGAATGTAAATAATGAAATGTGAGTTTGTGTTGATTTATGTGAAAAGTTGCTCAGTACAGCACATCTTCAGTTATATGCCTCTGTACTTCGAACATTTATTTGCTCGATATGTCACAAATGTTCGTATTAATTGGCACGAATCCTATAGTGAAACCATTATATTTTCATAACAATACTGCTTTATTCTATTGAACATTCTGAGTATTACTAGGTATAATAATTACAATTTAAGTAATTAAAACAAAAACTCAAATGGAATGGAATTTTAAAATAGCTGAAACAATGAAATTAACGACTGCTTTTCTTTTACCAGCAGTGCATACAGTGTTTCATGGAACCAGAAAGTGCGATTCAAATTTGGCAAATACATCTGTCCCCCTAAGATGGGGACAAGAGCCTCACCTCTGAACAATGTTCTACTGAACAGAACCACTGAGAACTGGAGAAATTCACCAACGGAGAACCTGGTTACAAATGCAACTGGGCTTGTCAGGCGAAGCTGTACAAAATTACAGCACGAAGGAAGAATTTTCTCAAACTTTATAATTGTTTGCATGTGGTACCACACACAAAATCTCATTGCAGCATATTGGCCAGTAAAACTATGTTGCATTGAACTAAACTACAGACTTAGCTCATTCAGAATTATCGGTTTTCCACGGCCTCCCTCAGCCACATTTTAAATATTCAAAAATATAATCTACAAAATATTTATTTTAGCCTGAATAAACCGAATAATGTCATGTTTAACAATTTGAATCACCGTACTTTTCATTCTTCCCTCCTCGTGCCAGAAGTCCCAGACACTGTGGCTTTGCATTAATTCTCCGGGGTGGGTGGGACTGATTCGATGACATTTTCCCTCATCCTAAAAGCATACAGCACTCCATTCTGTGGCCTTTTTAAGAACTAGTTAAAAATAAATTGCCCTATGAGGACAGACAGGTTTGAATACTAAGTCAAAGCTGGGATTCAAAATTGAGACCCTCTATTAATACAGATACCAGGTCACCACCCTATTTTGTATGAAGCTTTATAAAAGATCGATTCTACTGCAGTATTACTGTTGTACTTGTTAATTACACTTACTTACAAAGCATGGAGAATTCATCAAATTTTAATCTAATCAGAAGGGTCAAATATGTAACTACAGTTGCTGTGCAGTTTAGCTGTCCATACATACATTTATACATGGAGTCTGTTTTGTATAAGTAAAGTTATACTGTACTGTCCTACAGTATAGTTATTGGAAAACTATAGTACGTTCCAGTTCAAAGCTGTTCTGATTACATGGAACAAGAGGTGTAATCTGTGAATGGGATGAAATCAAAGTAATAAATAGTCCTAAATAATCAGAAGTTAACGGTTTTAACCAATAACTATTAGATGATTACATGAAAAATAAAAAAAGTTAGCAGCATTAACCAGAACCATTAAACATAATGTTCACTGCATTTCTAGCCTTTAAATGAGCCCACTGTTGTATATTGTGTGTGTATGTCATGGATTAAAACTTAACTGCTGTCAGCTTTTTAATTTCAAAATGCAGCCTGGTCCTTAGTAGTTTGTTGAAAAGGCATGTTGGAATGACAAGGCAGACCAACAACAGACAAAATTAATAACTTGAAAATACACATGACAATGTACTAAAAGATAGTGCCTCTTTAACAAAGATATACAAATATATTCCTTATTTAAACATCAGTGTAAAGTGCCAGACGTCAGGCGTGCTCAATAATCCAGTAGGTTTCCTCTTAGATTTATGGAGCTGGCCAAACACGGAGATGTGCACTATATTTTCAGATTTGTTTCAATCCATGGAAATTAGTCAAAATTCTCCAACAGCAGTACTAACTTGCAGCCTGGCATGCTTCCAATGGTCGAATTAAACCTTCCTCATACACACGTAGGATGGCTTCACATACAAATTTGTATTGACTCTGGAAGAAATTAAACGTTATTTAAAATGTGCTTTCATCACATCAAACTAAAACATACAAGGATAACTATTAGCTTATTTATTAAAATATTAGAAATGGTTAATAGGCAATGATTTTACTAATATATATGGGGGGAGAAATTCAGTATTGCCCCATTTGGGGCGCAATTATCGGCCGGGCGCAAAGATTAGCGCCTGGCGCTAATTATCACCACCGACTGCAAACTTGACTTTTATCGCCCCTGGAGGTGATTGCAGCGCTAAATCAGGCGCTTCACACCTGTCTTAAGGCGCAAAGGCCGAGGAGCGAGGCGCTACCTCAGAGCGCTGGCGAAGCTCATGTAATGTCAGTCAGCAATGGAACACACACACAATAGCATGGGCCAGTTCTTAAAGGGGATGGTTAATCTTGCTTTCCATCCACATCCTGCTCATTGCAGCCTTGAATCTCGGCCTGGAGAGACCTGCACATCAAATGTGCTGGAAAGAACAATGGAGAGTACCAGGCAAAGAGCTCAGAGTGCAGCCCCCACAGTCTCTGCTAAATCTATACAAGGAATGGCAAATCAAAATGAACCTGCAAAGTGCTGCTCAGTACCCAAAACTCCTTCACACAACGTTGAATCTCTCCAGAAGTCTCTCCCTCTCTCTCTCAGAATGCGTAGTTCAAAAATGGCACCAACAATAAAAGGCAGGAAGCGGTCACCTTTAAATAGCGCTCCCCCTTTCCCTTCATGACTGCAGAACGCTCCCCTCAACCTGTCGTTGCTAGCGTCAGGCGGTAAGGCAGGGGGCGCCACTCAATATCCGCTCCGGGGCGTTGCGCACTCGAGTGACGTAATGATCTGCCGGCGCAGGAGATCGTGGCGGTAGTGTTTAGCGCCGCCGCAAAATGTCTAGTTAATTTCGCGAGCGGCGCAAACTTCACCGCGCCTGGGCGCCAGATGCTTTGCGCCCCATTAGCGCCCTCTTAAGGCGCTAACGGGAGGCGCAACCAACTGAATTTTTAGCCCATGATTCCTAACATGTTCTTATTGTCCAGTCATTGATTACAAACAAACATTTATGAAAGAACAAATTGCAGCATTAAAACACAATTCCATTATTTTAGGATAAGAGACATAAAATGAAAATCTTTTGACAATCCTATTAAAAGCTATCAAAATGACTTCAGCTACAGCCTTTCAGAGTATGCTGTAGGCAATGTGCACCTAAAATCAGTTGCAAGATACATATGAAGTGGATATAACATGTCCGTGAAAACCAGTGAGTAACCATGATATCGATGAATATAAAAGCAAATACAATGCATACCGTTTTATGTGCTCTGTACCATATCCACTTTTTATCACATTGCACTCGTCCACTATTGTGGTTGCAGATTTACTGAATGCATAATGTGCACACCATGCATTCAGAAGACATAATTGAGCATTCACTACACCAGGCAGGACACTCTTCACATGAATAATGTGATGTTGTTAGTAATGCAAGGGGAAGTGTGTGTCAAATTAGACTGAACATTCCAGAAACAGCTGGTTTCATCCAATAGGTTGAGCAACCACCATCTTGAAAAGCCCACTTTACGCATGAACTGGGTTTGAAATACTGGGGGTGAAATTCAACTTTGGTGGGGTTGCAAAATGAGGCGGCAGCCGATCAGCCGGCCGTTATACACTCCGACCGATATTCCTTTCTGTGTAAGTTAATCAAAAGCAAAAATAAACTGGGTGTATAACGGGCGGCTGATCTTCTACGCCTCTTTTTGCGCCCCTGCCGATGTTGAATTTCACCCCCACTGGCTGAGGAGGAAAGGATGACACTGGAGACATAAATGAGAAGAACAAATGTATTTTACTTTACAGTAAAAACACATTACAAATATTATAAGCAAATAAAGCATTATTGTTCAGCAGATAATAACTGCTCAATTTTAGTGTTGTCACAAACTAAGGTAGTTTGCACAATGAATTGTTGGAATGTAGAATCAACTAGATTTCTCAGCGAAATGTTTGCCTTATTTATGTGCAAGAGATAAACAATGTTAATCCATCAGTATTATCCACACACCACTGTATAGGATACTTGCATATGACGAAGAAGTGGTTTCACTAAGAAATTGTGCAAAAGTAAAATGGTTTGGTGTGATCACTGGTCATTCATTGAAAATTGAGTTAGTGTGAAGAGGTCATCAACAATAACAACTTGCATTTATATAGCACCTTTAACACAAAGAATGTTCGAAGATGCTTCACAGATATATGGAAGATAGACACGGAGCCAAGGAAGGAGAGTTTAGAAGGGATGACCAAAAGCATGATCAAAGAGATGCGTTTTGAAAACATTTTTACAGAAGGAGAGCATTGGAGGAATGGAAAAGTTTAGGGAAGGAATTCCAAAAAGTAAGACCCAAGCAGCTGAAGGCTATACCACCAATAGTGGAGGTGAAGGAGGGGATGCACAAGAGGCTGCTGTCAGAAGAATGCAGTGTTCGCAGAAGAGGGATACAAGACTAGATTAGGATGCAGAGATAGTGTGGTAGAAGGCCAAGGAGGGATTTAAAGGCGAGGACAAGGATTTTAGATTTGAAGTGTTGGGCAATGGGGAGCCAGCGTACATCAGCAAAAAGAGGTGTGGTGGTTAATGCACGACTTAAGGGTCGAAGATAATATGTACAGCAGAGTTTTGGACATGATGGCGGTTATGTAGAGTGGAGGACAGTATTAAAGTAGTCAAGTCTGGATGCGACGAAAGCATGGCTTCAGCGGCAGAGGGGATGAGGTAGGGGCAGAGGTGGCCAATGTTGCAGAAGTCAAAATAAGTGGTCTTGGAGATGGAGAGAAAATGGAGTCGGAAGCTCAGCTCAGGGTCAAACAAGCGCCGAGATTATGGAGAGTCTGGTTCAGCCTGATAGAGTGCCTGGGGATAGACGATAAGGAAACGGAGTTTGTAGTGAGGGCCGAAGACGATAACTTTGGTTTGCCCGATGTTGAATTGGAGGAAGGTAAGATGCATCAAAGACTGGATGTTGGACAAGCAGTCTTACAGCACAAAGGAGTGAAGGGGTCAAGAAAGGTGATGGCAAGGGAGAGCTGGGTGTCATCAGCGTACATGTGGAAGCCAAGGGACAGCATGTAGATAAATAAGAGGATGGGCCTAAGCATAGACCTTTGGGGTCTCAAAGTGATGATGCAGGGGTGGGAAGAGAGCTACTGCTGCAGATGCTCTGGATGTGTTCAGATAGAGTGGAATGAAACCAAAGGAGAGCAGTCCTGTGAAGCTGGAAAGATTTGGAGAAGGATGGTGGTCCACTGTGTCAAATGCCTTGGTAAAGATAAGCAGGATGAGGAGGGATAATATACCATGATCACAGTCATTTGGTATTGCAAGGTCTGGTTGGGATGAAGTGGCATGCTTGTTCATTGAGACATAAAGACAGATGTTTTGCTTTTGGAGTTGGCATGTAGTCTGGTGAGATGTATTGATTGAAGTTTTCAAAAGGGGAGATCTTTAATCTGAATAATTTCAATTGCAGATGGCATGGAAGAAAGATTTTGGTCCTGATCCTCATGAAGCTCAGATCCAGGTTCCCTGGGCTCCACAGCAGCCGGGCCCCACCTCATCCTGAGATTTCAATTCTGTTCCTTTCTGAATAGCAATGTTTGTGAAGGGCACACAGCAAGCAACTATGATGTAAAATCTGCTCAGGGGCATAGAGCAGAACTCCTGCAGATCCATCAAGGCAGCAAAACCTTCACTTCAAAACCCCTATAGTCCTCTCAATGACCACTTTGGTTAATGAATGAGCGATGAGAGATTGGCACTTGAAGTGTGGTCATCAGTCCTGGAAGCAAGGGGTATGCCTTGTCATCCAGAAGCCAAACCAACACAGTCTTTCTGAATACAGCTTGGAGGCTGGGCTGCCTCATGACAAAACTCTTGTGACAACTCCATGCAAGTTTTTCACTGACATGGAAAATTCATCGTAGCTGGTCATAAGCAATTTGAACATTGAAGGAGTGGTATCCCTTTCTCCAGGGTGGGTTCAAGACCCAGTTTAAACTCTTGAGTACATAATCTAGGCCGATACTTCAGTGCAGTACACCTGTCCCTGGCAAAAAATGTCATCAGATACCTGTAAGGAACTCTGAACAGCTCTTCATGGAGGAGGGCTACTGGTTTTTCACCAATGTGGTGAATTGATTAACTGGAGAGCCCACTTCCTCTGCCAATTATGCGTAGCCTAATAACGTCGTGCAGAAGAATAAAATCTGTTTATATCTGGATGTTCAAAGTTCACACGCTAGCATAGACATCATTGATGGCCTACACCATCAGTAAAGAATATCCCAAAAATCTGAGCTACTTCTGGACAGCTCCCGTGGAGCAGCTGGTGAGAAGTGACAGATTCTTTCATTGCTTAGCATCAGATTGTGAACTTTTTGCCGTGGGAAATTACAGTAAAACAGAAGGAGGGTAGTTAGGAGGCTTTTGAAAACAGGGATGGAGGTGGCAATGTGTAGAGGTACAGGGAGAGATTTCCAAAGGCATAAATAAAGTGGCTGAAAGAATAGCCATTGACTGTGGAGCAAAGAGAATGGGAAAGAGTTGTATTGAAGGAATGGAGGGTGCATGCAAGCAGAGCTGTACAGCTGGAGATCACTGTAATGGGGTGAGGCCACAGAGTAATTTGAAGGGTAGGCAAGGGATTTTAAATCAATTAACAGGGCACAGGAGGTGTAATTTTCTGACTTTGTGCCTCTGGCAGAGAGTTCATCCGCCAAGATTGCTTATTGGAGATTCTGGTGCACGCTGCGCAGGATTTTCCAAACATTATTTTAAATGCTTGGAAATGTACGTGCAGCAGATGCTGGAATTTCTGATATGCACTCTTGGTAGGTGGGCTCCTTGTGAAGTAAAATTATCCCTAATGAGCCAGTGAAGGTTGGCAAGGATGAGCGTGATGAGGGGTTGAGAATTTGTGTGGGTGAAGATGTGAGCTCTGGCATTCTAGATAAGTAAGTTGCTTTAGGAGGCTGTGCAAGGACAGCATCAGAAAAGTTAAGTTTAGGTAATAAAAGAGTAGCAGTTGAGTAGAGGCAGAGTTAGGTGATGTCAATCGGCAACAGCTTCAAAAACACAGAAGCACTGTTAAAAAAGTGACCAGGTGGCAACACAACAAAAAAATGCATCTATACAGCACCTTTATCACAATAAAACATCCCAAGACGCTTCACAGGAGCAATTATCAAACAAAATTTGACACTGAGCCACATGAGATATTAGGACAGGTGACCAAAAGCTTGGTCAAAGAGGTAGGTTTTATGGAGCGTCTTAAAAGAGGAGAGAGGGGTAGAGGCAGAAAGGTTTAGGGAGGGAATTCCCGAGCTTAGGCCTAGGCAGCTGAAGGCATGACTGCCAATGGTGGAACGAAGAAAATCGGGGATGAGCAAGAGGTCAGAATTGGAGGAGCGCAGATATCCCAGAAGGTTGTAGGGCTGGATGGAGTGGGGCTGGATTTAGAACGACAACACATCTGTGGAGACAGAAAGAACAAAATGCAAACTATTACTTAGAAGCGTACAGACATTGAAACTAGAGACAGACAGCTGCTGATACCATTTATGGAAGAGATTTACAAATACACATGAACTGCGGATTATTGTATAAAGGATTTTGTGTGTGTACATCCACGACTTTAACGACTATAGCCCTGAAATTATGTGGGGATTCTACTGGTCGCCTGCCTTAATTCTGGCAGGAGTCCCTGGAAAATAACTTTTCCAGGAGTTTCCTGGCTGGGGCACAAGTTCTGTCCACCCCGTAAAAAGCAAATGATGGCTTGGGAATAGTGAGAGCTGGGCATCCCGAACTGGAAGTTCCTGCTCGAGCCTCAGTCGGGACCCAGTACTGTAGTGGTGGCTGTTATTCTTCCTAAGTGGAGGTGTACAACATTTATATAGCACCTTTAACATAGTAAAATGTTCCAAGGGACTTAAAAGGAGTGTTGCCAAACAAAATTTGACACTGAGCCATATAAGGATATATTAGGACAGGTGACCAAAACCTTGGCCAAAGAGGTAGGTTTTAAGGAGTGTCTTAAAGGAGGAGAGAGAAGTAGAAAGGCAAAGAGACACAGGGAGGGAATGACGGAGACTAGGGCCCAGGCAGCTGAAAGCACGTCGCCAATGGTGGAGTGATTAAATTTAGGAATGCGCAAGATGCCAGAATTAGACAAGCGCAGAGATCTTGGAGGACTGCCGGGCTGGAAGAGGTTAGAGAGATAGGGAGGGGCAAGACCATGGAGGGTTTTGGATGAGTTGAAGTTTATGGAGGGTGGAAGATGGGAGGGCTGGCCAGGGGAGCATTGCAATAGTCAAGACTAGAGATAACAAAGGTATCGATGAGGGTTTCAAGCAGCAGGTGAGCTGAGGCAGGGACAGAGACGTATGATGTTACGGAGGTGGAAGTCGGCGGTATTGGTGAAGGAGCGGATAGGTGGTTGGAAGCTCATCTCAGGGTCAAATAGGACGTCAAGGTTGCGAATGATCTGGTTCAGCCTCAGACAGTGACCAGCGGGAGGGATAGAGTCGGTGGCTAGGAAACGGAGTTTATGGTGTGGACCGAAGACAATGGCTTCGGTCTTCCCAATATTTAATTGGGAGGAAATTTCTGCTCATCCAGGACTGGATGTCGGACAAGCGGGGTGACAAATTAGAGAGTGCAAGGGTCGAGAGAGGTGGTGCTGAGGTAGAGCTGGGTGTCATCAGCATACACGTGGAACCTGACGTCGTGTTTTCGGATGATGTCGCCAAGGGTGCAGCATATAGATGAGAAATAGGAGGGGGTCAAGGATAGATCTTCGGAGGACTCCAGAGGTAGGTAACGGTGCAAGAGCAGTAAGAGAAGCCATTGCGGGTGATTCTCTGGCTACAACTGGATAGATAAGAATGGAACTAGGTGAGGGCAGTCCCACCCAATTGGACGACGAAGGAGAGGGATTGGAGGAGGATGGTGTGGTCAACTATGTCAAAGGCTGTAGACAGGTTGAGAAGGATGAGGAGGGAGAGTTTACCACGGTCACAGTCACATAGGATGTTCTTTGTGACCTCCACAAGGGTATACGTAGTTCCCACTGGTGAGGTCCTGCCAGGCAAATGGCCTGGATCACCCAAGAAAGAATTTGTTTTAAAAACACTTACAGGTCAACCCCTATGCTCGGTGGGGGAGGGAAGGGGCTGATGGGACCATTTTCATCACATGGCAAGCCTGAGCACGGGCGGGTGGATGCCAGAGTTTCTGGCAGGCATGGTCAGGTGGGTGTGGGAGATGTGCCCGAAGTGACACATGCACCCACCTGACTCACACATGCGAGGTGCCCTCCCCACTGACCCTGCAAACTGGAAGGCGCCAACAGCTGCAATCCCAGTGTAACTGCCAGAATTAAGACCAAGTAAGTTTGGGACCTATTTACTGACATGCTACTTTCATTACAATTGCATTGCTGCTTTTTCAAGAACTAGGAAATTGCACTTGAGGAGAAACTGTAATTTAAACTTACCAGACTTTTGGGATACCAGGGTGGATGTTTCACTCTCCAGGATAAATTTGCTGTCTTGTCTTCTTATAGTTTTTCTTTGGTGACCATAAACTTGGTGATGTCCTTTCGATCTGCAGGCACTGAAATCCATTTTTTGGCAAACCTTTTGAGGTTATAAATTATTTTTTGATAATCCTTTAATGTTTGACAAAATTAGGGAACTTCATTTTTTTTTGCTATTATGGTCTATGTGGATGACCTTCCTTTAGGTGCTGGAAGCATTGTGTATGTCACAAAATAAGCATCTTGATAGTTGCAAAAGTATCTCACAAAAGTAGATAATTTGGGGTTAGAGAAACAAGTCCGATGTTGTCCTCTTCTGGATTTCATTTATTGCCAGCACTTCTTGTATCGTCTGTAAAGTACCTGACTGAGGTAGTCAGTTTGAACACCTGAACGCAGGTTTGAAGAATGACCACTAACTTCTGATCAGTTGTCTTAATTTACCACTAGGAGTAAGCTAAGATTTTGATTGATCAGAATGACAGCATTTTTATTTTATGCGGTCAAAAGATGCTCTATACCTGCAAGTCAGATTATTGGTGTCACTCCTACTAAGCTTCTCCCAAAATTACTGCTGTTAATATTAGTCGTACACCTCACAACAATCAGTTCAACTAATGACGTCTTAGGCTGCAGCGCAATGCAACATTTTAACTGACAGCAGTGGTGCAAGAAAGGTGCCATAACCTTATATATTAAAACAACTGGAGGTAATTTAAGGTGGTGCAGTTTACTGTTGCCATATGGTGTTACGATGCAGCTTTATCATTTCCCCAAAACAGGAGACTAAATCTGCGTAGCTCCTGCGCATCCCGAAACAACTAGTTGTAGTAATTGATGAGGGTAGAGAAGTAGGTTGCCTGCTCACCCTCTCAGTCAGGGAATGGGTGCATGTAGGTGGAACATAAAAAAGGGAGGAAAAAAAACTGTCTGATACATGCATCTGAAGGAGAGGGAAGATAACAAATTAGCCAAAATTCATAATATAGAGCATTAGCTTGAAAATTCACTTGAATGTTCCTTCCAGGTCCTGAAATTTAATTAAAATAAGTGTCATTATTCTTTCATACTAATCATTCAAATCTTACCGATGTCTGTACCATCATGGCTCGCTGGTCTCTTGTTGTTCTAACAATATCCAGTGGGTACACAGGTTGGTTGTTTTCAATTAAACACATTGCTGTCTCCATGGCAATAAGGACACCAGTTCGACCAATTCCGGCACTGCAAAGAAATCAACAAAGAATTTAAATGAAGTGCAGATTAGAGGCAAAAAATTTAATATAGTCAAGCCTTAAGCATAACAAAGCAATATCTATAAAACAT
Organism: Squalus acanthias; assembly: GCA_030390025.1. Taxonomy (NCBI): domain Eukaryota; kingdom Metazoa; phylum Chordata; class Chondrichthyes; order Squaliformes; family Squalidae; genus Squalus; species Squalus acanthias. Next base: position 108,933,975 of record CM059428.1, read on the forward strand.
GACTAAATGAGTGAGAGACCTACATATGTAAAAACAAAGGCTTATAAGACTGCATTCACTATGCAACCTTAGCATTGGGGGAAAGTGGTTGCAATTTGCACTGACGCTAATGTTGTATTACATATGCAACATTTGTGCATACATACGTCTGCCCTCTCAGGTGGACGTAAAAAATCCTGTGGCACTATTCGAAGAGGAGCAGGGGAGTTCTCCCCGGTGTCCTAGCCAATATTTATCCCTCAATGAACATCACAAAAAAACACAGATTATCTGGTCATTATCACATTGCTGTTTGTGGGAGCTTGCTGTGTGCAAATTGGCTGCCGCGTTTCCTACATTACACCAGTGACTATACTTCAAAAGTACTTCATTGGCTGAGAAGCGCTTTGGGACGTCCGGTGGTCATTAAAGACGCTCTAGAAATGCAAGTCTTTCTTTTTTTGGACATGACCAGCATGGGAGTGGGCGCAGATGTGTGGAAAATCCCTAGAATAGGCCTTTTGCCCAACTCTGCATCAGGATTTCTCATCCAGTTTTTTATATAGTTGGACTATGCTTGTATTATCGAAGGCTCTCACTGATGATGTGCAAATGTCTGATTAAACACTGAAAAATTATTGTGTGTCCCAAGCTTTCTCCCAGGAGATTATATGACTGATGGTGGGCATGTGTGCTGGTGGGAATGGGTGCCGAATCATGATGCCTCAGGCGTCGCAGTTCTGTGGGGCAGGCTTGATGGACCAGCTGGTCTTTTTCTGCCCATCGATTTCATATGGCCATTATATTCTGGTGCGGGGGGAGATTCAAAGCATCTCAGATACACCCTGAGCTACCTGGCATCCCTCTGTTGCTTTCTTCCCTTCTTCCTCCAAAAACACTCTTATAGGGAGAAAGCCATTATGGAATTTGGCACAAGGAGTAGAAATAAATGTCACAAAGTCTTTTCAAATACCTCGGTGACAACAGGGAAAAACAAAAAAAGCTTCAGTAATACTGTAATCTTAGTACTGGTGTTTTTTTAAACAATCTTCCAATGGGACACAGCGCTTGGCAACCCTAAGTGCCTAGCTTATATGGCGGGAGTAAAAGAAAGTGTTAAATAGGCAGAAGTGAAGAAAAAAATTGTGTATGATGTCATTATGCACTAATGGGCATTCTTTAACAGACTGGTGGGTGCATTTAGTATAACTTTAAAACACAACCACAAAATCTCAATGCGGGCAAAGTAGGCAAGGGTCCAGCGTAATGCATTTTCCAATTAGGAATGCCCATTTTACACAGCAAAAAATTGGAAAATTTACCCGAGTGTCTCATGCAAAATTTATCCTTGAAATGGCCAACCAAATCCACGTGACACCAGATGCTAAAACTCACATTTAATAGAAGCACTTAAAACTACATCTCTACTAAACTAAGAAACTTTAAAACAGAATTACACCAGCTAGCACTAATGTACTATTAAAAGCTTTTTGATAAAAGCAATGGGATGTTGTTAATTTAGTAAGGAAACCATAACCTGCTGCAGCAGATGTCATCATTCTCTACCTGAGGATAAGGCTTCATTATTGATACAATAGAGGGGGTGTCAAGTATTCCTGCAGATCTACCTTGGAGCTGCAACCAGACTCAGCATGAGAGCATTTTGTTCCCCAGCATGCATAATTGTCTTCCCTGCTGAAAAGAAAATAAGTACCTGCAATGAACAATAACTGGCTCATTGTCTCTTCCGATTCTTTTCTGTCTCACACAAGTCACAAAGTCAAAGAAATCCGTTGAGTCATCAGGAACACCGTGATCAGGCCATGCTACGTACTGAAGATGACTGACAACACGTTCCAGTCCTGTCTGCAGCAATAGAAAAACACAAACCAGTTCAAATTAATGATATTCTGTCAATGTTTTGAAATCCATGAATATTTACTTATGACTGCTGACTATCCTCCTCAGGTCAAGGTCTTAAATAAAAACAGAAAATGCAGTTGATCTGTCAGCAACTGAAGAGATAAAAGATAGGTTTACTTTTCAAGTGGGACCCTTCACCAGAACTGGTCAAAGGCTTGATAAAAAAATATATAAAAATCTATACAATATATACAGTTTAGTAATCTAAGGACAAGTACAACACATTCACATCATAAGATCCGATTGGAAGCAGTGGAATTGCAAAAAGGTTTGTCTCTGAATTACTGCTGTCCATGCTGCTCTGATGGCAGAGAGGAGACTGTGGTCAGGCCTGATGAAAATCTTTCTACATCTTCTGCTTTCCAATGGAACAAACCGGTCCCTGGGATTGATTAACTTTATCTGTTAAAGATTGGGGCCTTCATACTGTATTCAGGGGAAAGCATGCCAGCTCCCAAATTCCTGGCCTTCCCGGTACAGAAATCCTCTTTCTGCTCTGCCAAACTCAGTAAAAACAGTACAACAGAATGTTTCCCATCAATATTCACAAAATAGGAAAAATATACCTCAAATTAACAGAAAGCATTGCAGAATTGTTTTCAACTGTCCAAAAATACTGTTTTCAAAAACAGAATGCATTACAAAATGGTTGATACAATAGAGAATTGAGATGCATTGGAAAGATTATTGGAGGAAGCACGCAATCTATCTTCAGTCCTAAACTATTCATTATTAGAATTCAAATAAAGGATTACAATGCACAAATCACTTGTTCTCCTAACCCTTTTGAAATAGCAGAATGAATTGCTTGGATTATTTCACACTTGTGCAGAAAAAATGCTTTCAGTGGTGATTTTTGTATTGCAAGCTGATAAAATGTTCTCAGCACAATCATGATGTCATAACTACACATAGAAACTGCACGTATATCAATGAATGTACAATTTATAAGATTGAGCTAGTGTACCAGAATTATAAAGAAAGTAAGAACAGTAGACCATAAATGCTCTATGCAATTAAATTCTAAGCTGCAGTGAAATTACTTTCTGCATGCAAGTTATAGAGAGGATAAGATCACTTCAACAATATTTCTCTCACATCGTTTTCTTAGGATGGATTTTCTGTCCTGCCTAATTTTGTGTGGTAGTATGGTGTTCAGGGGTACAAGACTTTATAAAATCACCTCTCAGATGTCTCTTTTCTAGGCTGATAAACCCAAATCTATCTCGTCTTTCTTCATAACTCTGACACTTGACACTAGGGATCAGCCGTGGCTTTTCTCTGAACTGCTCTCTGGTTTCTCAGTGACCAGAACTGGATGCAGTAACCAAGATGCAGTCTAAACAGAATATTATAAAGTTTGATCACTACCTCCTATGGCTTATATTGTACTGTTTTGGCTATGAAATTAAACATTATATTGATCTTGTTGATTGCTGCTCTGTATTAAGCGAACATGTTTAGTTTTGAGTCTACTAAGACTCCGAGGTTTCTTTCAGCTTCATCCTCAGCTATTTCAACACCATTTGTGGAGTATGCATCCTGTCTATTTTTCCTTTCTATGAGTAACAATTTATACTTGCTCACATAAAATTTTATGTAATTTTTCTGCTCACTTACATACACTTCCCCTCCTAGTTTGGTATCATCTGCAAATTTGACCACTTTGTATTGAGTTTCTGGATCCAGGTCAATTATGTAAATTAAAAACATGAGTAGTTCTAACACCAAGCTCTGAGGCACCTAACTAAGTACTTCCCTCCTCTCCTACATAACTCCTCTAATGAGTTCTCGTTATTTACTACCCATCAGCCAGTTTCTTATCCATTCCCAGAGTTCACCAAGTATCCCCCAAAATACAAAGGGCTGGATTTTAAAGAGGGGGGCGGGGGGCTCCGAGCTGTCGGGAAACCCGGGAGGCCGGGTTTTCCGCAGGCCCCGTCGACTTTTATGGCAGGGCCTGATTTGCACGCGAGGCCTCGGTTTCCTGCCCGCAGTTACCCAGATTGAATGGCTGGCTGGCTGCGGGCGGGTAGGCCTGTGGCGCTAGGCCGCACAGAGGAGGGAGGGATCAGGGGTCAGGCTGGGCCGTTAAAACGACTGGGGGGGCGCAGTGGGCGTCATGCAGAGATCAAGGATCGGGCCGTTAAAAAGATCGGTGGGGGGGGGGGGGGCGCCAGTGTGAGAGGACCAAAGCTTGGTCAAAGAGGTAGGTTTTAAGGAGAGACTTAAAAGGAGGAGAAAGAGGTAGAGAGGGAATACTCGAGTTTAGAGCCAAGGCAGCTGAAGGTACAGCTGCCAAGGGTGGAGCGATGGAAATTGGGCACATAAAACACAGATTTCCTACCATAAGCACCCAACAACATGCATTTATATAGTGCCTTTAACGTAGTAAAACATCCCAAGGCACTTCACTGGAGCGTTATCAAACAAAATTTGACACTGAGCCACATAAAGGGATATTAGGGCAGATGACCAAAAGCTCGGTCAAAGAGGTAGGTTTTAAGGAATGTCTTAAAAGAGGAAAGAGAGATAGAGAGGCGGGGATGTTTAGGGAGGGAATTGCAGGGCTTAGGGCCTTGGCAGCTGAAGGCACGGCCTCCAATTGTGGAGCGATTAAAACTGGGGATGTACAACAGGCCAGAATTGGAGGAGCGCAGATATCTAGGAGGGTTGTAGGGCTGGAGGAGGTTAGAGAGATAGAGAGGGGTGAGGACATGGAGAGATTTGAAAACAAGGCTGAGAATTTTAAAATCGAGCCGTTGCTTAACCGGGAGCTGGGTGATTGGGACTTGGTGCAAGTTAGGATACGGATAGCAGTGCTTGGATGAGCTTAAGTCTATGGAGGGTCTTACTCTCCTTTGCTGCAATTTACCAGGAGTGTCTGAAGGTCGGGTCATAATATTTTTGAGGTCTTCTTTTGTACCTGCTTTCAATGCTCTGCCTCCTTCTTTAGGTGCTTGTCTGCTCCTCCAGTCGAAGGCATTCTTCAAAAACGCCACAAAATCTTAGATGAACCATCTATTACAGTCAACTCAGGCTTGTATAAGGGTTCAGCCACTACTTGTTATTTAAAGGCTGCACCAGTAGTTTCCAACTCCCCGCACCACCTCATTACTGCTGTGTTACACAGGAGCTGTGCTATAGAAATACTAAAGGATACTTAAACGAGTTGAGTCCACGATTTACAGCAGGGTTAGGGTTGCGTCTCTGGGGCACAAAACTATCAAAAATAGCGCCATATATTTTTGGGGCCTTGGTCTTTTCTGGTCTTGAGCTTTTCTGTTTCCATGTGATAGCTACAGTCTTCTTTATTCCATGAAGATGTTAACATACAGACTTCTATCAAGTCAACTGAACACCACCTTCTGAGGAATGCTGGGGCACCAACAAGCAACAATGTGGTTGATGAACAGCATCATCCTGTGGATGGTATCTCCTTTAAAGATCCCTCCCATACCCACTCAGAAAGTGGTGTATTAAGTCTTAAATATTACATCACTGCATCAGGTATTTCCTGCTGACATCTGTATGTGTTTTAAGATTTCCAGTTATGTAGTGATTGCAACATTATTTGATTTCCACAACACTTGTAACCAAAAACTTTTCCATTGTTGTAAAAGTATTCTTTTGAATAAAATTTCTACACGTATCTAATATTCACTCCATTTCTCTTTTTCTTGACCAGGATGTGTTTTTTCCCATTTTATCTAAATGTTGCACATAAGCCCCAATTTGGCGATGCAGCTGCTTAAAATTTATTGGCACCTGGACTCCTCTAAGACCCTCTGTTATACAGTGAACACTAATGTATATACAACAGAATGATTTCAGTTAGTTACAATTTCTTTCGAAAAGCTACATCTTTTTTGCTATAATGTTCCAAAAATGAATAATGTTGTAAAAGAGCAAAGTTTGCACCTAAATTGTATGTTTTGGTTCATTTTATATAGCAATATTAGATTGTTGTGCATTATTCTTATATATGACACATTGGTCCAATATATACGAAGGCAACAATCACCTAAATGGTATCTAAAAATGGTATTGAATTAATGTCAATTATCAACAAATTTTAATGCACAAATCTCAGTGAAATCTCAAAAGATTGCCTCTTAAGAATTTAATGACATCAATACAGCCACAATGCCAGACATTCCAGCGTCTAATTTTGTTCTAAAATATGTGATAATCAATATACTTGACCCTTAACTACAAAGTACAATTATTAGATGATCCAATATGTATCCAAATTTCATGAATATGAGATTTATTATTCTATATGGAATTTTCTAACGTCCACGATTAGCAGCTTGAATATGACTTTACAACAAGGGTGTGCCCTTGTTCAAAATCAAATACATAACTATCAATAGCAGTACTCTATAAAAATCTGTTTATGATTCGATAACTCCATATATGTCAATTTTGTCGTGACTAATGCAGTTTAAGTTTTTCATGTAATCACCTAATATTGATGGTTATTTTCCAGTTAAAGGAATAAACGTCTTTCACAGATTATGGTTTTATTGTTAGTTCATGAAAACTAAATGACTATTTTTAGCAGTTGTCACCATCACATTCATGTAAAAAGAGCTATTGACATTGCTGCAGGTTAATTATAAATTACACCAAATCATTCCTGTAAATGAATATTAACTGCCATTAACTGTCACATATCTGAGTTTATTTATGCTCTTTCAAAACATAAGTGTACTTTTATACATTGCAGAGAGGCAAGTACGAACAGGCTCTTTACAGCTCAGTGCTCTCATTTTGTACTGAGTAATGAAATTCCAATTATACCTGAATATTTTAGATTCAAAATATGCTCCCATCTGTGCAATCATCAGCCATGGGGATTCTGTGCGCTAAAAAGGAATTCTTTCCCATTTTCTCAATACTGTGAAATTCAACATTATTGGCTTATTGTGATGCAATTAGATGAGCAAAATATGAAAAGTGTCACTGCTTAAGCACAAGCCAATGAACAGAGATTTAGGCAGAGCAAGGAAGACTACGATGTGGGTTGTGACTGTAAGAATGAATGCACTTCAGTTGTTAATCTTATAAATCTTTGATTCTTTATTTCCTTGTCTTTTCCCCTTATTCCTTTTACCCCTCTGAGCAGGACGACAACAAAAGCAACTATGACCACACTGAAGATAAAGGAACAACTTCAATGCAGTGAGTGTGGTATGCATACTTTCAATGCTTCTTTTGGAAGAGGTTGAAAGGAGGCATTTTAATATTTTACAGAAAATGCTGGAGATACTCAGCAGGTCAGGCAACATCTGTGAAGAGAGAAACAGAGTTAACGTTTCAGGTCGATGACCTTTCGTCAGACGAAAGGTCATCGACCTGAAACGTTAACTCTGTTTCTCTCTTCACAGATGCTGCCTGACCTGCCGAGTATCTCCAGCATTTTCTGTTTTTATTTCAGATTTCCAGCATCTGCAGTATTTTCTTTTTGCATTTTAATATTTTTACTTGTCCAAAATGTATTACAATTGCTTACCTGGAACATGACATTTCTAAACTCCTAAAACAGGTGGAGGACTTAAAATATTTATTGGATTTTGGTGACTTCTTCTGCAAGTTTGCAGGTAAGTTACTTTTCTCAGTTGCTGCATCTAATACATTTACTACACCTGACTGTGATTATTCCCCGATTGATTTTCTATACTGAGTGAATTGGACAGCTCCCAGGCATTGAAGACACTTGTCAGAGTAGGAGCACTTCATCAGATATTTCCACTGCTTAACCTCCAACACCTGTGCAACAAACCAAAAAGGAGGAAAATGCTGGTAACTCAAAGCAAAATGAAGCGAGAAGAAAGTTGGGTAATTGTGCCTTGCTAGTTGATGCCTCCATAGTCAGATATGTAAATAGTGTATTGTATAAAGGTAAGTCATTCACCAAGGCAGTTGCGTGCTTTCCAGGAGCTAAGATTAAGGATATAGATAGCAGGGTTGATGGTAAGGAGATTGTGATGGCTTTGCATGTCGGAACAAATTATAACATGGCTACGAAGCCTGTCTTCTTAAAGCAGAATTACCACAAAATGATCAGTAAATTTAAGGATAAAGGTGCTAGAGTTGTGGTCTCTGGATTGTTACCCATTACTGCATTAGAAAGCAACAGCAGAATCACTAGCTTCAAAGATTGGGTGGAGGCTCTGAACAAAAACAATAACAACTTGTATTTATATAGCACCTTTAACATAGTAAAATGTCCCAAGGTGCTTCACAGGAGTTTTGCAAGATGAACAAATTTGACACCGAGCCACATAAGGAGAAATTAGGGCATGTGAACAAAAGCTTGGTCAAGGAGTGTCTTAAAGGAAGAAAGAGAGGTAGAGAGGTTTAGGCAGGGAATTCCAGAGCTTAGGGCCTAGGCAACAGAGGCACGGCCAAGGAGAAACTGCTACTTTTCTGTTGATATTTGCTAGTAAATATCCACAGAAACAATTTGGGGCTAAAAGATTGATCCTGCATGTAGAAAGAACAATTGGGAGATATTTAAACAAGTTGGAATTTGGGTTAATATAACTAAGTCTCTGTGCAGACTTAGACCTGGGGACCAGTTGCGGATAATACTGTACTAAAATCTTATCTAGTTCTAATCACAGAGAACAAGGTAATTTATGTAAGGGAATCTATGTGAGGCATGCAAGGAAATCCTTAAGATGCTTCTATGAAAATACAAGAAAAATGCATGCATCTGCTTCTACGAAAGGGTTAGATATTATAAATGTCTCAAACGCGGTCTTGATGATTTTGAAGTTCAGTTGAAAGGGTATAGGGGATTCCAAAATGATAGAATAGGTCAAAAAAGAGAGCACAAAGCTCCATCTACTTTAAAAAAAATAGTTGCAATTAAGGAGGGAGCTATTGGTCAACAGAAATTATTTGGCACAATTTTGGTGCAGCTGGAAACTAAGATCACGATATGTAGGTTGTACAAGGCCTTGGTACAGCTGTGCTTGGAGTTTTCTGTCCAGTTCTGATCACTACACACTTGAGAAGGTACAAAGGAGGGCGACTAATATAATAACAAATCTTAGGGCTTTTAGTTATCAGCATAAGCTCAAGGAGTTGGGCCTATTTTATTAAATAAAATGTAAGCTTAGAGGAGATATAATGAGATTATAAAAAGATGAAGGAGTTCGATTCTGTCCAGTTAGATAGGTTATTTGCAATGGGTACGGATGGGAGAATTAGGGAGCACTTACATAAAATACATAAGGAGTTAGATTAAATGTTAGGAAGTTTGTTTCCCCAGAGAGGGTCATTGTACTCTGGAACAAATTACTGAATCAAGTCATGAGTCTAGACTCACCACAGTTCTGCAAATAGGAGCTGGACACATTCCCGAGAAAAGAGGACATTCCAAATTATAATGGGTAAATTGTGTGTTAGTTACGAACATACAAACAATGGCAGACAGGTAAAGACCCTCTGGTCCATCCAACCTGTCCCACACAATTGTCATACCTTGTGTATCACAATATATACACTCTCTACCCCACCCAAAACCATGTGATCTCCTGGGAGAGGCGAAAAGCCAGATAAAAACCGAGGCCAAAAGCCAGATAAAAACCGAGGCCAATTTGGGGGATAAAAAAATCTGGGAAATTCCTCTCCAACCCATCTCGGCGAACGAAACTAGTCCAGGAGAATCACTCTGGCCCCGAATTCCCTGCAGTACCTACCTTTTGTAAGAGGTGATCTCCGTCCCAGCCAGAAAGAGGTCCCGCTCTCGCTTGAAGGAATTCAGCAAATCGGTGTCCACCGCACGAGACGGCAGCCTGTGCCAGAGGTCTACCATTCTCTGGGAAAAGAACCACCTCCTGACATCGAACCTAGATCTGGCCTTATACAACTTAAAATTGTGACCCCTGGTCCTCCCTAACCTATTTAATTGGAACAAACTGTCAAATGGAACACAATCTATTCCCTTCATTATCTTATAAACCTCAATCAATTCACCCCTATGTCTACACTTCTCTAAAGTGTCGAGTCCCAATTCTTTTAGCCTATCTTGATAACTAAGATGCTTTATACTGGGAATTAGTCCAGTGGCCCTCCTTTGCACCCTCTCCAAAGCCTTAATATCACCCACTATGTGAGGAGACCGAAACTGGACACATTATTCCAAGTGAGGCCTGACTAAGTTGAAATGAGAAGGACTTATGGATTACTGCAATATCCTGGAGCTCTGCTTGATTGCAGTAGAGGCTGGAGAGGAATTTCTCATTGATTTTCTGAAATTGGTCCCAGGTCTTTTCTCTTTTTTTCCACTTTTCCCAAGATTGAGACACTGGGAGTGGAGTCACTGGTGTTTGTGACTGCACCATGTCTGGATAGGGTAAGCGTAATGATCTTTTCCCATCCATCTTTTTGTAAATTTGTAAGGGTACCAAGTTAAAGAATAGCAAAATACTGCGGATGCTGGAAATCTGAAATAACAACAGAAAATGCTGGAAGCACTCAGCAGGCCAGGCAGCATCCGTGGAGAGAGAAACAGAGTTAACGTTTCAGGTCTGGGACCCTTCATCAGAACTGGAAAAGATTAGAGATATAACAGATTTTAAGCAGGTGCAGAGGAAGGGAAAGGGGGAGGGGAGAACTGAAGGAACATTCTGTGCTAGTGTAGGAGACAGGAGAGATTAAATGTTGCAAATGGGGATGGCAGAATCATAAAGAGAGAGCTGTTCCATTGGGATCGACTACACCTAAACCATGCTGGGACCAGAGTTCTTGCAAATCGAATAACTAGGGAGGTAGATAGGGCTTTAAACTAAATAAGGCGGGGGGGGGGGGAGGGGAGAGAGGGTCCCGGTGGAGAGAAATCTAGAATGCTAAAGAGAAAAGACAAGGAAGCAGTGCAGGAAAGTGATTGGGGTAAGGATAACCAGATTGTGTCAGGAAGGGACAGAGCGTACAAACAAAAGAGTGCACCAACAAATAGGGTCCGGGTAAGAAAAAATGGTAATAAGACAAATAGGGCCATAGTACAAAAAAATGTTAAGATGTCTAAAAATGTTGAAAAGACAAATCTAAAGGCACTGTATCTGAATGCACGAAGCAAAGGTAGACGAATTAACAGCGCAAATAGATGTAAACGGATATGACATAATTGCGATTACGGAGACACGGCTGCAGGGTGACCAAGGCTGGGAGCTGAATATCCAAGGATATTCGATATTTAGGAAGGACAGGCAAAAAGGAAAAGGAGGTGGGGTGGCGTTGTTAGTAAAGGATGAAATTAGAGCAAAAGTGAGAAAGGATATTGGCTCAGAAAAATCAAGCTGTAGAACCAGTCTTGGTGGAGCTAAGAAGCACCAAAGGGCAGAAAACATTGGTGGGAGTTGTCTATAAGGCCTCCAAACAGTAGTGGTAATGTAGGGGATGGCATCAAACAGGAAATTAGAGATGCATGTAACAAGTGTACTACAGTAATCATGGGTGACTTTAATCTACATATAGACTGGCCAAACCAAATTAGCAATAATACTGTGGAGGATGAATTCCTGGAGTGTGTACGAGATGGTTTTTTAGACCAGTACGTTGAGGAGCCAACTAGGGAACAGGCTATCCTAGATTGGGTATTGTGTAATGAGAAGGGGTTAATAAATAATCTTGTTGTGCGGGGTCCTTTAGGGAAGAGTGACCATAACATGTTGAATTCTTCATTAAGATGGAAAGTGAAGAAGTCCAATCCGAAACTAGGGTCCTAAATCTAAACAAAGGAAACTACGAAGTTATGAGGAGTAAGTTGGCTCTGATAGACTGGGGAGCTTCATTAAAAGGCATGACGGTGGATAGGCAATGGCTAACATTTAAGGAATGAATGCATGAATTGCAACAGTTATACATTCCTTTCTGGCGCAATAACACAAAAGGAAAAGCGGCCCAACCATGGCTAATGAAAGAAATTAAGGATAGTATTAGATCCAAAGAGGAGTCATATAAAGTTGCCAGAAAAAGTAGCAAGCCTGAGGATTGGGAGCAGTTTAGAGTTCAGCCAAAAAGGACCAAGAGATTGATTAAGAGGGGAAAAATTGAGTATGAGAGTAAACTTGCAAGGAACATAAAAGCGGATTGTAAAAGGTTCTACAAGTATGTAAAAAGAAAAAGATTAGTGAAGACAAATGTAGGTCCCTTACAGTCAGAAATGGGAGAATTTATAATGGGGAACAAGGAAATGGCAGAGCAATTAAACAAATACTTCACAGAAGAGGACACAAATAACTTCCCAGAAATGCTAGGGAACCAAGGGTCTAGTGAGAAGGAGGAATTAAAGGAAATTAGTGTTAGTAAAAAAATAGTGCTCGAGAAATTAATGGGACTGAAAGCTGATAAATCCCCAGGGCCTGATAATCTGCATCCCAGAGTACTAAAAGAGGCAGCCATGGAAATAGTGGATGCATTGGTTGTCATCTTCCAAAATTCTATAGATTATGGAACAGTTCCTGCAGATTGGAGGGTGGCAAATGTAACCCCACTATTTAAAAAAGGAGGGAGAGGGAAAACAGGGAACTACAGACCGGTTAGCCTAACATCAGTAGTAGGGAAAATGCTAGAGCCTATTATAAAGGATGTGTTAACAGGACACTTAGAAAATATCAACGGGATTAGACAAAGTCAACATGGATTTATGAAAGGGAAATCGTGTTTGACAAACCTACTGGAGTTTTTTGAGGATGTAACTGGTAGAATAGATAAGGGAGAACCAGTGGATGTGGTATATTTGGATTTTCAGAAGGCCTTTGATAAAGTCCCACATAAGAGGTTAGTGTGCAAAATTAAAGCACATGGGATTGGGGGTAATATACTGGCATGGATTGAAAATTGGTTAACAGACAGGAAACAGAGAGTAGGAATAAATGGGTCTTTTTCGGGGTGGCAGGCGGTGACTAGTGGGGTACCACAGGGATCAGTGCTTGGGCCCCAGCTATTCACAATATATATCAATGATTTGGATGGGGGAACCAAATGTCATATTTCCAAGTTTGCTGACGACACAAAACTAGGTGGGATTGTGAGTTGTGAGGAGGATGCAAAGAGACTTCAAGGCAATTTAGACAAATTGACTGAGTGGGCAAATACATGGCAGATGCAGTATAACGTGGATAAATGTGAAGTTATCCACTTCGGTAGGAAAAACAGAAAGGCAGAGTATTATTTAAATGGTGATAGATTGGGAAATGTTGCTGTACAGAGGGACCTGGATGTCCTTGTACACCAGTCACTGAAAGCAAACATGCAGGTGCAGCAAGCAGTTAGGAAGGCAAATGGTATGTTGGCCTTTATTGCGAGAGGATTTGAGTATAGGAGCAAGGATGTCTTACTACAGTTATACAGGGCCTTGGTGAGACCACATCTGCAGTACTGTGTGCAGTTTTGATCTCCCTTCCTAAGAAAGGATATACTTGCCATAGAGGGAGTGCAGCGAAGGTTCACCAAACTGATTCCTGGGATGGCATGACTGTCATATGAGAAGAGGTTGGGTCGACTAGGCCTGTATTCACTAGAGTTTAGAAGAATGAGAGGGGATCTCATTGAAACGTATAAAATTCTGACAGGGCTAGACAGACTGGATGCAGGGAGGATGTTTCCCCTGGCTGGGGGGTCGAGAACGAGGGGTCACAGTCTCAGGATACGGGTCAGGACACTTAGGACTGAGATGAGGAGAAATTTCTTCACTCAGAGGGTGGTGAACCTGTGGAATTCTCTACCACAGAAGGCTGTGGAGGCCAAGTCACTGAATATATTTAAGAAGGAGATAGATTGATTTCTAGACACAAAAGGCATCAAGGGGTATGGGGAGAGAGCGGGAATATGGTATTGAGATAGAGGATCAGCCATGATCATATTGAATGGCGGAGCAGGCTCGAAGGGCCGAATGGCCTACTCCTGCTCCTACTTTTCTATAAACAGCCTGATAAATGGGGGCAGGAGTTATAGTCTGAAATTGTTGAACTCAGTGTTGAGTCCAGAAGGCTTTTCTGGACTCAACAGGCTTCTGGACTCAACATTGAGTTCAACAATTTCAGACTGTAACTCCTGCCCCCATTTTTCAGGCTGTTTATGATTCTGCCATCCCCACTGGCAACATTTAATCTCTCCTGTCTCCTACCCTGGCACAGAATATTCCTTCGGTTCCTTCCTCCCCTCCCCCTTTCCTTGCCTCTGCACCTGCTTAAAATCTGATACATCTCTAACCTTTTCCAGTTCTGATGAAGGATTCCAGACCTGAAACGTTAACTCTGTTTCTCTCTCCACGGATGCTGTCTGGCCTGCTGTGTGCTTCCAGCATTTTCTGTTGTTATACCAAGTTAAAGACCTTGGCCTGGAGCTTCTGTTAGGTTGCGCTGGTTTATTCAGCGCAATTCGCCCCAAATTGGCCAAACCAGTGTAAAATATCGAGGAATTTCAAGTGCAAATTATGTCCAGCGCAAATCGAGTTTCCAGGATCGTTTGCGGTAGCATTAAAAAAAACGCTGGAAATCGGCTCCGCCCACAAAATTGGCCACGCCTCCAGATCGAATTAATCACCAGTGCAAGTTTATGATACATGCGCCCGTTTACAGGCCTTCGAGGAGGCTCTAAAAATTAAGGGTTTTTTTAAGGTGCAAGGACACAGACACCTTTTTAAAGCTTCAAAATATTAAATATTTAATTAAGAAACTGACTACTGTATACCAATGTAACTAGTAAATGATTCCGTACAGTTTTTATAAAAGTCATTTTCAGTTATTTAAAATCAGGTTGCCCATGACCTGCATCTGCAACACATTACATGAAGTTTCTCACAACCTGCAGTGCACCCTGGAGAGAGTCTCAGTCAGGAGGATTTCTGTGGCATCAAGACACATAGAAAACATTGGTGGCTTTCAGGGTGGCAGTTAAAAGTGCGGCAATAGATACTTTGGACAGGGCTTCTTTGTTGTATAGACTAGGCTTGTAGTCTCTTGAGTATAGAAGATTGTGATCTAATTGAAGTGTTTAAGATGATTAAAGAATTTGATAGGGTTGACAGAGAGAAACGATTTTCCTTTGGTGGGAGAGTCGAGAACAAGGGGGCATAACCTTAAAATTAGAGCTAGACTGTTCAGGGGTGATGTCAGAAAGCACTTCTTCACATAAAGGCTAGTGGAAATCTGGAACTCTCCCTCAAAAAGCTGTTGAGACTAGGACAATTGAAAATTTCAAAACTGAGATTGATGGATTTTTGTTAGGCAAGGGTCATATTCAGCAATATTAAGGTTTACGGAGCCAAGGCAGATAGATGGAGTTAAGATATAGATCAACTATGATCAAACTGAATGGCAAAATAGGCTTGAGGGGCTGAATGGCTTCCTCCTGTTCCTATGTTCCGAGATGGTGGACTAGACACTGATTAAAAATGCTTATTACAGGAAACTTTTGTTTATCCGGCACCCAAATATCCGGAATTCTCGCTTAACCGGCAAAAATCATCCTCCGAAAACTCCTCTCAAATAACCGGCAATGTTGCCGAGTCGCAGTCGAGTCTCCGCGAACGCCGAGTACTCCGAAAACTCCTCAAATAACCGGCAATGTTGCCGATCCCGAGTCCGAGTCCGAGAACGCCGATTTAGTCAGTAGGGGTAGTTTTCAAAAGTACCCAAATACTGTACACTGCACATTTCTTGATTTATTTATTTTTCTTTGTTAAAAATAGCCTCGGTAGATATAACTCTCCGTTATCCGGTACTTTCGATAAACCGGCACCACGCCGGTCCAGTCGGTGCCGGTTAATAAAGAGTTTCCTGTATTTGTGATAAACCCATTTTCAGCTGTATTAATAAAACTGCACCAGGTTATCACTTAAATATACCATAGAATATTTCTTAATGCAAATTTAAAAAAGAATTACGTTCTAAAACACTGCCTGATTGTGCTGGTTCATGGCCAATTTTATGTTCGGCGATATGCAAATGGGTTTGAGCGGAAACTTGAGTAAAAAATTAACTTCAGAAAACTAGGGCAACTTTGAGCGCAATTTGCGCCCGGGTTGCCAATTGCGCCCAAAGTGGAAACTCTACCCCCTAGAATGAATAAAAGCTGGCCTGCGCCAACAAACTGATATTTAACCAATACAATTCATAATATAATCATATCATAATGATCTAGAGTTGAAGTGCAGAATTTTCAGACAATGGTAAAATTTAGCACACTTAATGTTTTGATTGGTGTTACAAGAAAAACTGAGGTCTACAAATATGAAGATACAGGAGTAAATAAAGTTGACAGCAATAGTGGATCAAAGCAATAAATACCTCCTCAGTGTGAATTTGAATCAAGAACATAAATACAGGTGTTAACTTTGGAGGCTGCATTTACATAACTGAAGTTTGGCTCTGGTGTCACGTAAGATTTGCACTACAGGGCACATTTCACAAATTAGTGCTCCTGGTGAAGAGCTTGACCTGCTAGCAGTGCGCATCAAATTTTGGTATGGATGTCAATGCGTCACACCAAATTTTGCATCTGCTGGAAGTGAATATTGCGAATTTATACATAAGATTCGTATTAAGGCCAGATTACTTACATGCCTAAATTCCTAATATGTGCTCCCAGTGAATAAAGCTGTGTGTTGGGAGTGTCAATTTATAAAATTACTGCTTAAAATGCTGCATCAAGGTGAAGTGAAACCACTTTGTCTCAATGCTAAGATTGTAGTAAAAATGCAGCTTAAACTCAAAAGAATAAATTCTGATATTTTGATCCATGATGAACATCGATCTAGATCATGAAATGTTTATTATATGGCTGCCTTCCAAAGATAACAATTTTCATTAGCAATGAAGTTCCTGCACTTATGTTTACAGCAACAAAAAAAAAGATTGTGATAAAAGTTCATCTGACTCTGCGCTAAATAGGTTTCAAATATACCAAACCAATACTGTACTTAGCTTATGTTTCTTCATGAACAATGACACAGGAGGTTAACTTTTTCATTTCAATTACTTTTTCCTTCTAGGACCAGACTCTGGAAGCTGCTTGATATGATTGCAATCCTCAACTGGTTTTAATCCCAGTTTTATTTATCTTTTACATTATTCTTTCATATTTACTTTGTTTGCTCTTTTCTGAATTTGTAAAAGACATCAATCTCACTGAGTGTTTTTAAATGGAGGTATTTTGAAGAAACATAATGGCCCGGAATTTGCAGTCAGCAGCAGCTTTCACTGCAGGCCTCGAAATACGCGTCGCACAAGGATCTCGCAATCCCTGTGTCAAGAACTTCGGGTTTTCCGACCTTCAATTCAAATCAATTAGTGGGGATTCCCTTTGTGCAAACTGCTGTGATGTCAACAGGCTGTCTAAGCAGCCAATCAAAAGGCAGAATTCTCACAGACAGCGAACAAGGAAGTGAGAAAGCTCTTAAAATTCTAACTTTTTTAAAATGTTGAGCGAGCAAAACAAAGATTAGGGCTCTCACATGGGGAAAAGGCAAACCTGAAATAAAGATGGAAATTTTTTTTTAAATTAAAATTTTTTGGAAAAGTTTCTTAATTTAAAAAAAATTAAAATGGACAAATTTCACACTGCACAAAATTAAAATCCATTTTCCAGGCCCTTAACATTTGTATAGCAGTAATAACGCTGTAAACCCCCCAGTTACACCTAATCCCTTTGGGTCTAACTTGTAGTGGGGAATTTAACAGCGTGTTTTACTGTGGAAGAGCCAAAGTTTGTCAGTTTCCCTGTTTTGGCTGATTACACAGATTGCCGGCTCCGGGGGGGTGAGGGCGGGAGCACAGTGCAGCCTGCTTTGGAGCTGTCAATGACAGACTGCAACTTTAGGATTTCCGCATGCGCTTGCGCCAAATTCAGTTTCAAAGGCGGAATGATGGCAAACGCTGCCAGTTCGCCGTCATTCTGATCGTAAATTCCGCGCCAATACTTACATTTATATTGTAGCAACTTAAAGAAGCACAACACTAATTCATTTATCTCTTTAATTCAAGACCTAAAGTTTGCAGATGATATGAAACTTGGCAACATAGCAGATACTGATGAGGATAGTTGTAGTCTTCAGGATGACATTGACAGGATGGTTAAATGGGCAGGGAAGCATGGCAGATGGAATTCAATGCAGAGAAGTGTGAAGTGACACACTTTGGGAGGACTAATATGGAAAGGCAGTATACTATAAATAGCTGATTCTGAAAAGTGTTGGTGATCAGAGAGACCTTGGTGTCCATATACACAAATCCTTAAAAGTGGCAAGGCAAGTTGATAAGATGGTTAAAAAAGCATATGGGTTACTTGGGTTTATAAATAGAGGAACAGAATATAAAAGCAAAGAGATCATGTTCGCACTGGTTAAGCCTCAGCTGCAGTATTGTGGATAATTCTAGGCACAACACTTCAGGAAAGATGTAAATGCCTTAGAAAGGGTACAGAGGAGGTTTACCAGGATGTTACCAGGGATGAGGGGATTCAGTTATGAGGAGAGGTTGGACTGTTCTCCTTGGAACAGAAAAGGTTAAGAAGCAACCTAATAGAGGTTTTCAAAATGATGAGAGATTTTGATAAGAGTAGATAGAGAATAACTATTCCCTCTGGCAAGTGGGTCAATAACCAGAGGTCATAGATTTAAAATCATTGGCAAAAGATCTAGACGGAGATGAGGAAAACATTTTTCACTCAGAGTTGTCGGGATCTGGAAGTCTCTACCTGAAAAGGTGGTGGAAGCTAATTCCATAAATAATTTTAAAAAGGGAGTCGGACAGGTACTTGAGGATAAGGAACTTACAGGGTTACAGACAAAAAGCGTGGTGTGGGACGAAGCACAATTGCTCTATCAAACAGGCATGACGGGCTGAATGGCCTCCTTCTTTGCTGTAAGTTTCTATGATTCTATTTTTCTGAATTAGAACTTGATAATTCCATTTAATTTTTATTTATCTTTTGAAAAAAGGCAAGTGTAAATTTAAATCTATTTAAATGTTTTCCTTGGCTTGTATTTTGCAGTTATTCCCAAATCTCCCTAGCCTATCCCCACGTGCATCCTCCTTCAGCTTGTACAAGACTAGTTATGCTCTAGCCAGCCAACAGGTGAGGTACTTGTACTAGGCTGTTGTTTAAACTGATTGGTTTTGAATTTTAATCTGCTCTACTGAGGAGGCGGCAAGGAATCCCACCCAATGTCAGCGGAGTCCTTCTAGACATATGCACATTGAGTCCTGATGACGGCAATTTTAACTGGTAGTCTGTAGCTTTACTGCAGGTGAAGATAGCCAGAAGAGGCACAGGTCATAGAGTCATAACGGCACAGGAGGCGGCCATTCGGCCCATCGAGTCCGTGTCGGCTCTCTGTAGAGCAATCCAATCCATCACATTCCCCCGCTCTATCCCCATAGCCCTGCAAGTTTATTTCCCTCAAGTGCCTATCCAGTCCCCTTGAAAACATTGAGTGTCTCCGCTTCCACCACGTCCATCGGCAGCGAATTCCAGGTCATCACCACTCGCTGCGTAAAAAAGTTTTTCCTCACGTCCCCCCTGTATCTCTTGCCCAAAACCTTAAATCTGTGTCCCCTAGTCCTTGTACCATCAACTAGTGGGAACAACCTTTCCCCGTCTAGCCTATCCAAACCCGTCATAATCTTGTACACCTCTATCAAATCAGCCCTCAACCTCCTTTGCTCGAATGAAAACAAATCCAGCTTCTCCAGCCTGTCCTTGTAGCTAAGATTCCCCATCCCCGGAACCATTCTGGTAAATCTCCTCTGCACCCTCTCAAAGGCCTTCCTAAAGTGTGGTGACCAGAACTGCATGCAATACTCCAGTTGTGGCCTAACCAGCGCTTTATAAAGGTTCAGCATAACTTCTCTACTTTTGTACTCAATACCTCTATTTATGAAGCCCAAGATCCCATATGCTTTGTTAACCACTCTCTCAATATGTCCTGCCACCTTCAGGGACCTATGCACATTAACTCCCAGGTCCCTCTGTCCCTGCACACTCTTTAAAACTCTGCCATTAAGTGTATATTGCCTCTCCCTGTTCCTTCTGCCAAAATGCATCACCTCACACTTTTCTCTATTAAATTCCATCTACCACTTGTCTGCCCATTCTGCTAGCCTTTCTATTTCCTGTTGCAGTCGATTGGTATCATCACTGTTTGCCACACCCCCAAGTTTGGTGTCATCGGCAAATTTAGAAATTCTACTCTGTATTCCAATATCCAGGTCATTTATATATATCAAAAAAAGCAGTGGCCCCAGCACTGACCCTTGGGGAACACCACTGTCTACCATCCTCCAGTCTGAAAAACAGCCATTTACCACAACTCGCTGCTTTCTGTCCTTAAGCCAATTCCTTATCCAAGCTGCCACTGACCCACCTATTCCATGAGCCTCAATTTTGTTAACCAGCCTTCTACGTGGTACTTTGTTAAACGCCTTCCGAAAATCCATGTAGACAACATCCATTGCATTCCCTTCATCAATCCTCTTTGTTACTTCATCAAAAAATTCAATTAGGTTAGTCAAACACGATCTGCCTTTTACAAATCCGTGTTGGCTCTCCTTAATTAGCTTAAACCTCTCCAAGTGCCCGTTAATTTTTTCCTTGATTATTGTTTCTAAAACTTTCCCCACCACTGATGCTAAACTGACCGGCCTGTATTACTAGGATTGTCCCTACACCCTTTCTTGAACAATGGAGTCACATTTGCCACTTTCCAATCCTCAGGCACCTCCCCCGCATCTGGGGAAGATTGGAAAATTATGGCAAGCCCTTCTGCTATCTCCTCCCCCAATTCCCTTAGCAACCTGGGATGCAAGCCATCTGGACCAGGTGACTTGTCCACTCTAAGCATACCCAGCCTTTCTAGTACATCCTGTCTATCAATTTTCACCCCTTCCATTGCTTCTACCTTTTCCACTTCTACCAATATTTTGTCAGCATCCACATCCTTAGTAAACACCGATGCAAAATACTCATCGAGTATTCTAGCCTTGCCCTGCGCCTCTAAGCATATATTTGTCTCTAATAGGCCCACCTAGCCTCTTACTACCCGCTTACTGTTTACATGCCAGAAGATGATTTTTGGGTTCCCTTTTATGTTAGCCGCCATTCTACTCTCATATTCTCTCTTTGCCAATCTTATTTTCATCTTCACATCCCCTCTCAACTTATTGAATTTGATCTGGTTCTCCCTTGAAGAATTCACCTGACATGCATCACACACCCTCTTTTTTTTGTTTCATCATCTTCTCTATCTCCCTCGTCATCCAAGGAGCCCTTGCTTTGGTTCCCTTATCCTTCCCTCTTGTTGGAATGTACCTAGCTTGTACTTGGAACATCTCCGCTTTAAAGATCACCCATTGTTCCGTTACAGTTTTTCCTGTCAGTCTTTGGTTCCATTTTGCCCTGGCTAGATCCTATCGCATACCATTGAAGTTAGCCCTATTCCAGTTTAGAAGTTCCACTCTAGATTGTTCCTTGCTCCTCTCCATTGTTAATCTAAATCTTATGATACAATGATCACTCATACCCAAGTGTTCTCCCACAGACACTTGGTCGACCTGGCCCACCTCATTCCCCAGCACCAGATCCAGAAATGCCTCCTTCCTAGTTGGGCCAAGAACATATTGGTCAAGGAAGTTCTCCTGAACACATTTCAGAAATTCCACCCCCTCCTTTCCCTTTACCCTAGCATTGTCCCAATCGATATTTGGGTAATTAAAGTCCCCCAATATCACCACTCTATAGCTCTTGCATATCTCAGCAATTTCCCTGCAGATTTGCTCCTCTACCTCCCTCTCACTATTTGGAGGTCTATAGAATACCCCCAATCGTGTGATCATACCCTTTTTGCTCCTCAACTCTAACTAAATGGATTCTGTCCTTGTCCCTTCAAGAACATCCTCCCTTTCCAACACTACAATGTCTTCCTTAATCAGCACTGCCACCCCACCTCCCTTTTTTCTTTCCCTATCTTTTCTGAACACCTTGTATCCTTGAATATTAAGTGCCCAGTCCTCACTGTTTCTAAGCCATATTTCCGTTATTGCCACACGGCTAATTGTGCTTGTAGCTCCTCAACCTTATTCACCACACTTTGTGCATTTACGTACATGCATTCTAAACCCATTTTTGAATTTTTTCGTAGTTTTTCGTAGTCTTTTAGGTAATATTGTTTTTACTTTCCTTGCGGGACCAAGTCGAACATGAGCATTTCTCCAGGCTCCACAATGAAACCTTAGGCCTCCTCTGTTGTGGACTCCCTCCTTCCCGAACCCGAGATTCCCTAAGACGACCCTGGAAACCGATCCTGCCACCTACCTGGTGACGGCCGGCAGCCTCCGGTCCATGCAATTTTCTGCTGTTTCCCACCTGTTGCGGGCAAGAAGTCACTCAGCGGAATTTAAATTAACCCTGGGAGTTAAAATAACCTAATTTCTGGAGCACCGGATGAGTGTCCAACTCACCTCGCTACCCATCTGAACAAATCCACCCTCCGGAGTTAAAATCAGGTCATATACTGTTTAAGAATTTGTTCAATTGTACAGACAAAAGGTGGTTAACTTTTGAGTCAATGCTGGAAGAAACTCAAAGTGAAATGAACTGTGTAATTCCCTGCATTGCTGGTAAAGCATGACTTGGCAACAGTACAACCATTTCACCAATACATTGTTTCCAAAACAATCCCATTTCTTTTTCAAGATCAACATAATGAAATCACATGCACTCCAACACTAATATAAAACATGGTTTTGTAAGACAACTCCTATGACAAGATCTTTTCAGTCTGTTGAAGGGCACAAACCCAAAACACCATAACTGTGTATTTCTGGCATTTTTTATTTTCATTTACAACTTTGAGCATTTGCAGTTTCTCCCTTTTACTTGTATCCTATGACAACACTGGATTTAGCAAAGGGATAAGCAATGTATTCTGAAATAAAATACAGTAGTAGGCAAAGGACAATGTGCTGGTTTTTACAATCTATGAATAAGTGACTCCTACCTCTAAATTAGCAAGTGTCAATTCTCTGAAAACATAGGCAATGCTACAATCCTCTGAGTGACATGTGACCTGAAAGCTGCCATATTTGCATACTTCTGGAGGATCTGGCCAATACTGGTGGCATTTCACCTGTGACATAAAAGCAAACCAAAAACAAAGGTGAAGAAGTTCTGAAAAATAATCTGAAACAAATCAAAAATGATAAATTAAAGTGAGATGTAATAATACATTATAACATTTATTCCTATTAAAAATACTGGAAAACATTAAAACAGAACATGTTGTATTAAGAAAGAAAACATAATAATCTCTTGTGGTTACAGTTAATCCTTTAGTGGTCAACTACAGATTACATGGTAAATCTTCAGAAATGTCACAGTTATTAATCAATTTATCTGATCATAATTCATCAAAAACATGGAGTGCATCAATAGCTAATGTCTACTCTAGCCAAACAAAGTTTTCATACAACATTAAAATGATATACAGTCCCCACCACTTACACCATCAGCGCTTATTAAGGACAGCCTCCTATTCGGAAAAATGGCACTAATAATGTCATCTCCATAGGAGTCAATTACATTATGCTGGCTATGCGCAGTTCGGTACTTACTGATTTAAAAGTTCTTATGATATCAGGCTAAGTCAGGTCTTCAAGCAGCTTCAAACAGCTGAATGAAGCTGCCTGAATTCTCTACTTTCCAAATGCCTCCCGTAGTTGTTAAGTTAACAGTGGAAGCAACTGATGGAGACTTTGGGCAGTTTCATTCAGATGGTTTTACCATCCACCGCATATTGTGGGTAAATTGCGTTAGCACGAATGCGCCTTCTATATGCGGTGGAGAATACGTATCTGTATATTAAAAATCTGATGTGTGGTGTTAACTCCCTGCATACACCAACCGTACTTCCTGTGTCATGCTTTTATAAAGGAAAACCCGCATGAGAACGTGTACAATCGAAAAACCTTATACCTACATCTTAAAATGAAAAAACTGTCAACTTTTCACTGTCACAGTATGAACCAATTAAGTCATTCAATGCTTTTGAAAACATTTTCAGCCCTCATTTTTCCTCAGTAACTGAAATTTATAAACATTTTAAACAAACAAAATAAAAAATCCAAATAATTACATATTTCACAATAACATGATTAAATTTACCCATTGAATAGTCTTTTTTTGTCATGTATTACCTTCATTAAAGTTTATACTTTAAGGCCACAAGCTGTCTCAAAAGCCTGGGCATGGCCTAGATGGCTCTGAAGCTGTTCTAGCACACTCCCATTTTAACTTCAGCAGGAGTATGCTGGACTGTCCAAACAATAGGCTGAGACCCCAATATGTCAGGTCCTTGCCTAGTGCTGAAGTTTCCTCAATGGCCTGTTGGGGACAGAGCCTCTGTCCACTCCATATATGGGTCAGAGGTGCATAAATTAGCCAGTTTTCTTGCTAATGCTACTTGGCATAACACCATTGCTCTTATTAAACCTCTAACCCACTGTAAGAAACATCTTGGGTGACCTTCTAGTACAACTAAATGATAAAGATGCTATGGAGTAGTGAAATATCGGTTCACATCCATAATAACTCCACAAGCCAAGTTTTTGTTTGTAGCCATGGCACCATAAAGAAAAGCTATATGCATTGGAACAGGAATGTATGGAGAAAATAGATCAACCAACAACCAAAGATTATGTAACTCCCAGGGCCTTTCTGGTATCTGGTTTAAAAATAGCATTGGTAGTGTCTACAGAGTAAAACAAAACCAAAGCCAGGGAGGAATTTTAAGGTTGTATTCTCACCATGAGCTTGGGTGAGTTTAGAATTGCTTAAGCTTTCCTCTTGTGCTTTAAGACTTCTTCTGAACTTCTGGTGGTAATTTTAAACTTTTATCGCCGGACGAAAAATGGGCAATAGCAAATCGGCAGCATGGAAAAGAAAATCGGATGAGTTGTAAACCAGGCTAATTCGTTATTACTCATTTTTCACCTGGTGATAAAAGTTAAAATGAACCCCCTCTGTGTTTTAATCATTATTATTCTCCATATAATGCAGAAGTATTATAAACCTGTTTTCAAAAAGGTAAAGATTTTGACTCCAACATTGTTTTTCCTTTTTGTCCTATTGCAAACCTTCTCCTGTAATCTTAAGGCGTTCCTTGTGATGTAAAGTTGCACATGAAAACTTGATGGCTAAATTTGAACCACATTTTAAGCACTCTCTGGGTAAAGGTGGTTCTACTGAATTCCCTATTGGATTTATTAGTGACTATCTTATATTTATGGCCCCTAGTTTTGGTCACCCCACAGGTGAAAATATCTTCTCTATGTCTACCCCATTAAACCCTTTCACAATCTTAAAGACTTCTATCAGGTCAGACATCAGCTCTCTCTTTTGTAGAAAAAAGAGCCCCAGTCTGTTCAATCTTTCCTGATAGATATAACCTCTCAGTTCTGGAATCATCACTATAAATCTATTTTGTACCCTCTCCAGTGCATCGACATCCTTTTTATAATATGGAGACCAGAACTGTCCACAGTTATCCAAGTGTGGTCTATACAAGTTTAACATAGCTTCTTCTGCTTTTCAATTCTATCCCTCTGGAAATAAACCCCAGTGCTTGGTTTGCTTTTTTTGTGGCCTTATTAATCTGCATCACTATTTTTAGTGATTTGTGTATCTGTACCCCCAGATCCCTCTGCTCCTCTACCCCATTTAGACTCTGGAGGAGGATGTGTGTTGCAAAACAACATGTATGCGATGGCAATAGAAAACATATTCATTAAACATGTTGTTCCTTTTCATAGTATGATAAACATTCAATTTCTGGATGAGAGTCCAAATGGAGGAGATATCCAACTCCAATATATTATCCCACAATGAGGCAGTAAGTGGAAACAAGGAAGACCCCCTTGGACACGTAAATTGGTGCAATGCGGCTACTAGAATCAGACCTTCACCCTGAATAAAGATCAGAGGGGACATTCCTTATGAAAATGATTGAATGGCCAAAACCACTCAACCCTGCTGTACCCTTTCTAAATGCAGCAATCCATCACATTCAAGTTTATAATTACAATATATTGTGTACCATTATATTTGGAATTTTTATATCGGTGTTCAAATAAGTGACCAGTGATTACCATCAAAATTCTAGGTCACTGGGTTGACATTAATGGTTTATACATACTCCAAAATGTACGGTTTGCTAGAGACTGTATTTCTTGCCTCCCCTCACAATGTCAAATATTCAGGTCCTGAAAACAGTTTCCTTTACTGCTGCAATATCTTATTTTAGCCACTACATGATGCAAGTGACCCACTTAAATAGTCTCAAACTTCTTGTAGTGGAAGTACTGCAAAACTTCAATGCTACACATTTCCTTAATTTATTTTACTGGCTCTGGTTTCCTTTCCCTCTCCTCTCAAAAAATGAACAAATCTTATATCCAGAAATATTTTGAATTTCTCTTTCAAGCATTTCTCATTAAAAAAAACGAGTATACAACCTTGAAATTGTTCTCTAGCCTCTGTTTTGCTTTTGATTTCTAGCTTCCACCAATGCCATTTTCAACCAGCTACAGAAACAGGCCTGGAAATTACATTCTGATGGATTGTTGGTCAATCCATCTGGTTTTCTGCTCGATTTCTCCATCCAATTGTATCTCTATGGTAGCATGGCTACAAACAGGAGCTTGGCATGTGAGGAAATTTACATTTTTGGGTTTTTACACTAGATATAGCTCCTTGGGACGCTTTTCTACGTTAATGCTGCTATATAAATGCAAGTTGTTGTTGGGTTCAGTGACAATCACCATTCTGTAAGTAGATCTTGCTCATCTTGCATCTCCTATGAATCAGAACGTGACTTATATTGACCCACTATCTAGGTATATTTAGTGAAACCCAGGAATATTTGCCACTATATTCTACCTTTCCGAAAATATCTCAGTCTACTACGTGATATCCTTGTCTTCAGTAGCTGCATGAATGTATACGATCAGACCAAGGCTTCGGTCACAAACCAATAAACAAATGTATTTAACATTGCAGATAAACAAATAGTAATCAGTACAAACAGTATATTTAGTAGTTAGAACCTTTACTACTCTCAAAATGTCAAAACAACAAAGACGCTTCTCCTGCGCTCGAGGTAAATTTGATCTTTGAAACATAGACACTCAATTCTTACTTGGCAAAACACTACCATTGAGCCCCTGCCTAGCTCAGTACCTCAGCTGGCTTCAAACAGGTGTGAAGTCAGGTATAAAATTTACTGAAACAAGGGGGTCGATATTAACCACCCCTACCCCTGCAACCATGACAGGCGGGAGGGGTCTGGGGGGTTGTAGGGTTAAAAATGTAAAATCGCGAAACGCGTTCCTCAATCCGGCATTTTTACGGCGGCAGGCTGCGTGTTGTGCCTGTACGCCTTCTTGGGGAGGCGGGACACTTCATTATAATATTTAAATCAGACTCCCACAGTGCAGTTGGAAACCCGATTTAAACTGAATGGTTACCAGCCGGGTTTCCCAAAGCTTGGTAAACCCGGCAGCTAAATGGAGACTCGGGAGCTGTTGGCTGCAGAAGGTAAGTGCTTTTTGGAGCACTCCTCGGTGGGCCAGGAGGAACAGGAGTGCTTCGCCCGGTCCCTCATGCAAATCTTTTGCCGATTGTGGCCTCTCCTTGCTGCCACGTTTGCGCCGAACTCTCCCTGTCCAACCCCCGATTCAGAGCCTCCTGCCTCACGATCTGCCCATTCCCCCTCCAATCCCCGATCCCAAGCCTCCTGCCCTGCGATTTACATACACTCCTCCAACCCCCGATCCCAAACCTCCTGCCCCGCGATCTGCTGACACCCCCTCCAACCTCAGATTCCAAGCCTCTCGCCTAATGATCTGTAGACCATTTCCACCGCGCCCCCCCCCCCCCCCGACCAGCCCCTAATCTTTTCCTCCCTCCCTCCCTCCTTCCCGATTGCCGGGCTCCAACTCCCCCCCAGCAATCCGCAATCTTTCTCTTCCCCCCGTCCCTCCAGATTGCCGGTCTCTGACCCCCAACCAATGCCCAATCTTTCCTGATTGCTGGGGACCATCCCCCAACAGTCCCTGGCTGCGGCCTTTTGCCGTTGGCTTACCTGCCCGGCACCTGGGCAGCCTGTCAATTTGGCCGGCTGCTGTGCAGGAAACAAAATTAAAAAATGATAATGAGGTCTTGGCGTTAAATTCGGCAGGACCTCCTGCTACCACCCTCCCCCGCTCCCAGTAAATATTGGGGCCAAGCTTTCATTAAAAATGCAATCCTTCATAACTACACTGGATTTACTGCCACTAATAGTATTCAAGCAGACATTGCCTGTGGACCAAGCATGGACCTCCTGCAGGTCAGTAGTCTAAACAAATGGTTTGATCAGTTTAACATATTAACATAATTAAGCTGCTGCTGTTAGATGGGTTACTATCCAAGTAGAATGATGACAATGAAACCACACAGACAAAAGCCTTCCTGTACTATACATGAGGTGCAAAAATTAGACAGACTGTAATGTGTATTCTTGTAGCTTAGAGAAGTTATTTCCTCTTGGGGGAATCCAGAACAAGGGGGTACAATCCTAAAATTAGAGCTAGGCCATTCAGAAGTGAACTCAGGAAGCACTTTTTCCACAAAGGGCAGTGGAAATCTTCCCCCCAAAAGGCTGGGGATGCTGGGTCAATTGACATTTTCAAGACTTATATTAACAGATTTTCATCATGTAAGGAATATGGATCAAATGTAGTTGAGGTACAGATCAGCCATGATTTAATTGAATTGTGGAACAGGCTCAAGGGGCTGAATGGCCTACTCCTTTATTCCTAGAAACGACTATGAACCTTGCATGTGTCGTGACCAGCAAGACAGAATCTGATAACTAATCAAAGAAAAAAATGCTTCATTTTGTCACAGTGGATGGGAACCAATGCTCCACACAGCAAGGTGGTACTTTAGTTCTAAGAAGATTGAATTAACAGATAACTTTGAACTAAGAGTCGACTATATATTATATATTCAAAAGCTTGGGTATGTGCATTACCAAAAAGCAAAACAATTTTAACATTTACAATTGAATGCAGGCAAACAATTCTAATGAAAATTTTTGTATCTGAAGAGTTGAATGCCATGATGCAGTAGCATGTTCTGGCCACTAAGTGGTAGGCGTTTTCATCTTCCATCTTGTTTTTCTCTTTGCAGGCAAGGGTTTAAATTTCTCATTTTTAATTTTTTTTTAACATTTTATATTTTAAACTTACATTGTAGGTTACCACCAAGCCTCATGTTCTGGATCACCTGCTGCTTCCTATTTGTTTTCCACTGCCTCTACCGGCCTTACTCGGAGCGGTTGTCCTTGATCTCCTGCCCCACACTTATTGCTTCCAGTGCCCTGCTGAACTCGAATGATTGCCCTAGCCTTTCTTTTCTCCTTCTCATGCTCCCTGCTTTGCCTCCCACCTAACAAATCTCTCCACCTCCTCCACTTCCCATTCCCTTCAGCCCTTTTGCCACCCTCATTGGGTCCCATGCCCTGCCTCCTTCAAGGCCAAGGCCCTCCCACTGTTCTTCCCCTGGTTGTACTGGCCAGCGTAGGAGATATATCTGAGCCATAAGGGACAGGTCAGAGTGGCCTCAATTTGAAATTGGTATTGGGTCCTACTCCTGTGGCCATTTCTTTGGGCCTTCTAATCATACCCCTATCTGTATTTTTTCTTTGTTCAATTGGTCATTTCAGCCATCAGACAGATCACTGCCCCAGTAGCGAAGCCTGTGCCACGAAAAAAGGTCACATTACACATCAAAAAAAATTCGCAGAGGAAATCTGGCCAGTATCAAACAAATAGACACACACAAAGAAATTGAACACAGATTAAGGCCAAAAGCAGAAACGGAGACAAATTTACCTGAAAAACAGATAGCAATGACAGAGAAATGCAGATACAAAGAAGGCTGATTAATTGAAAAATAGAAACACATCAAGGAGACAGAGACACAGAGTGATATCAGAGACACATAGAATGATATCAGAGACAAAGAAGGTAAACTGATGTGTACATCAGTGCAAAAAGACACATTGACAACACCTAGACAAGACACAAAACAGTCCATACTCAAGTCCCTCTAATTTACCATGAGCAGCACTATGGGGAATCTACTGGTGTGTGTTCGTACGAGTGTGCCTGTATGCACGCCTTTAATCGAGCAAAAACGTTTGATGGTGCTTCACAAAGTAGGAGTTCAGAGCAGGAGTATAGAGAAGAGTCATGGGAGAAAAATAGAGGCATGATTGATGAGGTAGATTTTAAATGGAGGAATTTAAAGATCGAGAAAAATAGAAGGCGGCAGGAAGTTTTAGGAAAAAAAATTCTATACTGTGGGGACAAGGTGACTTAAGGCTCTGCAATGAATCAGACTTGACTGCCCCCCCCACCAAGCTTAGTATCATCCTTGAAACTTACAAGTTTGAGAGAGTTCAGGAAGTAATTCAACATTTACCATGTTGGCATTCAATGCAGAGCTTTCAAACACCTCACCATGCACTCTGGACTTTTCTTCCTACTTCTACGTATTTATACGATAGAATGGAGGCAACGGAGTTCTCAAAATGCTCAAGAACAGAGTATTTTGGGGCAGCAAATTTAAAACTGTACATACTTCTTCCAAATGGTGTCCCCCAATTGGTAGAGCTTTAATCTAAATAAATTATGGGAGAAATTTGAATTTATCTGTATTCAATACATAAACCACACCACCACTTCCTCTAAAACCACCTCAACAGTCACTCACTGTCTCCTCAGAGGTTTTCCTCTCCCCATGCAGAGGTACCCCTACCCTCTAACTACCTCTCCCAATTCTCTCTCTCTCTAACCTCCTCCCAATTTACGTGCACCTATCACCTCCCTCACTGTGATTTAGATTGAAAATTATTACATGCCTAAGATTTGTGACTGATCCATAATCCATTATAAAACCAAATTACTATAGTCGTTCTTCACATTATGTGCTGAATCAGGGAAATGCAACGAAATCATAAAGTATTATTCATAGTGTGTTAGCATGTTTACAATTGGCCAGCAGCAATTGCCATGGAGATGGCTAATGATACTCGTGCTCGAAAACCCAGAACAATTAGCAGGAAGGAATTGGGATCACGAGTATCGTTCTTAATACCATTTTAGCTGCACAGGTTAATGGCCATTCACTGATTTTGGTTTTAGTTTAATGTCCTAACTGTTAATAATAACACTTGCAAAGTGGAAGCCCACAGTGACATCAGATGGTATAGGGGATATTTTCCAATGCAAGTTTTCTAAAATAAAGAAAATCTCTTTTACAAAGAACAAATTTGTACGCATTTTGAAGCACGCTTACTACTGAAAACTATAAATATTGAATGTACTTGTGAAAACAAATCTTTTTGGAGAAGTTAGCTCTATAAATTAAGTTCTCTGCGCATGAGTTTGAGTAAAAAGACCACGTAGCATAAAGTTAATGTGGAATCTAAGTTGAAGTTTCTACTCCCTATTTTGGCATGTTTTGTTCATAACTTATGAAAAGAAATAATGTTGCTGACTGACTGAGTAGTTGATCAATGTAAGAAGAGCAATTAAAATATTCAAATTATACTACTTCTGAATGTAAGATTCTGATGTAGTATAATCTATCAATTTAAAGTTTTGTGTCTGGTGCACATTATAGGGCAGGAAGTATCTTTGGTGCATGGGAAAAATCCACAAGGAAGGAAGCATGTCAATTGACTTTTAGTGATTGGGAATTCTGAACCACTATCACCACAAAAAAAAATTCCATTTACTAAAAAGCAACCAGGATCCACCACAAAAGCAATCAAATCCCTTGTAAAAGTGTGTCAGAATCTTTTGAGCACCCATGTGTTTCCCTATCCACTGTACTATGTACATCAAAATATAACTTTTTTTATTCGTTCCTGGGACGAGGGCATCGCAGGCAAGACCAGCATTTATTGCCCTTCCCTAATTGCCCTCGAGAAGGTGATGGTGAGCCGTCTTCTTGAACCGTTGCAGTCCGTGTGGTGAAGGTACTCCCATACTGCTGTTAGGGCGGGAGTTCCAGGATTTTGACCCAGCAACTATAAAAGGAACGGCGATATATTTCCAAGTCAGCATGGTGTGTGACTTGGAGGTGATGGTGTTCCCATGCGCCTGCTGCCCTTGTCCTTCTAGGTGGTAGAGGTCGCAGATTTGGGAGGTGCTATTGAAGAAGCCTTGGCGAGTTGTTGCAGTGCATCTTGTAGATGGTACGCACTGCAGCCACGGTACGCCGGTGGTGGAAGGAGTGAATGTTTAAGGTGGTGGATGGGGTGCCAATCAAGCGGGCTGCTTTGTCTTAGATAGTGACGAGCTTCGAGTGTTGTTGGAGCTGTACTCATCCAGGCAAGTGAAGGGTATTCCATCACATTCCTGACTTGTGCCTTGTAGATGGTGGAAAGGCTTTGGGGAGTCAGAAGGTGAGACACTCGTCGCAGAATACCCAGCCTCTGACCTGTTCTTGTAGCCACAGTATTTATGTGGCTGGTCCAGTTAAGTTTCGGTTCAATGGTGACCCCCCAGGATGTTGATGGTGGGGTATTTGGCGATGGTAATGCCGTTGAATGTCAAGGGGCGGTGGTTAGAGACTCTCTTGTTGGAGATAGTCATTGCCTGTCACTTGTGTGGCACGAGTGTTACTTGCCCCTTATCAGCCCAAGTCTGAATGTCATCCAGGTCTTGCTGCATCTGGGCATGGACTGCTTTATTATCTGAGTTGCGAATGGAACTGAACAGTGTGCAACCATCAGTGAGCATTCCCACTTCTGCCCTTATGATGGAGGGAAGGTCATTAATGAAGCAGCTGAAGATGGTTGGGCCGAGGACACTGCCATGAGGAACTCGTGCAGCAATGTCCTGGGGCTGTGATGATTGGCCTCTAACAACCACAACAATCTTCCTTTGTGATAGAATAATAAAAAATTCTGTAACCTGTGCTCCTGTCTTCCACACAAGCAGTGGAACCATTACAATTACTCAACATTTCAATTAAATTTACTTTGTTTTAGGAAAATGTAATAAAATTTTAAAAGCGCTAGGTGAACCATCTTTCCAATGGAGCATCTCTGTTTCTAGCAAATTCTTGGAATAGATACATTGATTTTCTCCTGCACCAACTATCCCCCCTCTTCTTT
Source organism: Squalus acanthias (assembly GCA_030390025.1). Taxonomy (NCBI): domain Eukaryota; kingdom Metazoa; phylum Chordata; class Chondrichthyes; order Squaliformes; family Squalidae; genus Squalus; species Squalus acanthias. Next base: position 108,967,123 of record CM059428.1, read on the forward strand.
CCTGGTAGCATTCTATTCTTGCTCGGGGATGATTCCATGAGTGCCAGTTGCTCTGATACCTTGCCCAAGTGACCATTATTTATGCCTGCAACTCGAAAGTGAGTGCCAGGAGGTATTCATAGGAATGTAGAAACAGGAGTAGGCCATTCAGTCCCTCGAGCCTCTTCCGCTATTCAATTATATCATGGCTGATCTGTGATCTAACTTCATATACCCGCCTTTGGCCCATATCCCTTAATATCTTTGGTTAACAAAAAAGCTATCAATCTCTGATTTAAAATTAACAATTGATCTAGCATCAATTGCCATTTGGTGAAGAGAGTTCCAAACTTCTACCACCCTTTGTGTGTAGAAGTGTTTCCCAATTTCACTCTTGAAAGGTCTGGCTGTAATTTTTAGACTATGCCCCCGGTCCTAGAATCCCCAACCAGTGGCAATAGTTTCTCTCTATCTATCCTATCTGTTTCCCTCACTATCCTTCACAGTTCGATCAGATCACCCCTTAACCTTCTAAATTCTAGGGAATACATCCCTAATTTGTGTAATCGTCCTTGAAGTCCAGGTATAAGAACATAAGAAACAGGAGCAGGAGTAGGCCAATCAGCCCCTCGAGCCTGTTCCGCCATTCAATAAGATCATGGCTGATCCGATCTTGGCCTCAACACCACTTTCCTGCTCTCTCCCCATACCCCTTGACTCCCTTGTAGTTCAAATGTCTGTCAATCTCCGCCTTGAATATATTCAATAACTCCGCCTCCACAACTCTCTGGGGTAGAGAATTCCAAAGAATCACGACCCTCAGAGGGAAGAAATTCCTCCTCATCTCCGTCTTAAATGGGCGACCCCTTATTCTGAAACTATGCCCCCTAGTTCTAGATACCCCCACTAGGGGAAACATCCTCTCAGCATCCACCCTGTCAATCCCCCTCAGAATCTTATATGTTTCAATAAGATCACCTCTCATTCTTCTAAACTCCAAAGAGTATAGGCCCAACCTGCTCAACCTTTCGTCATACGTCAACCCCTTCATCCCAGGAATCAACTTAGTGAACCTTCTCCGTACTGCCTCCAATGCAAGTATATCCTTCCTTAAATATGGAGACCAAAACTGTACACAGTACTCCAGGTGCGGTCTCACCTGCGCCCTGTAAAGTTGCATCAAAACTTCCCTACTTTTGTACTCTATACCCCTTGCAATAAGGGCCAACATTCCATTAGCCTTCCTAATTACTTGCTGTACCTGCATGCTAACTTTTTGTGTTTCATGTACAAGGACCCCCAGATCCCTTTGTACCGCAGCATTTTGTAGTCTCACTCCATTTAAATAGTAATTTGCTTTTTCATTCTTCCTTCCAAAGTGGATAACCTCACATTTTCCCACATTATACTCCATCTGCCAAATTTTTGCCCACTCACTTAACCTATCTATATCCCTTTGCAGACTCTGTGTCCTTCTCACAACTTGCTAACTCACCTATCTTTGTATCATCAGCAAATTTGGCGACAGTACACTTGGTCCCTTCATCCAAGTCATTAATATAGATTGTAAATAGTTGAGGCCCCAGCACTGATCCCTGTGGCACCCCCACTAGTTACTGGTTGCCAACTGGAAAATGATCCGTTTATCCCGACCCTCTGTTTTCTGTTAGTTAGCCACTCCCCTATCCATGCCAATATATTACCCCCAATCCCATGCGCTCTTATCTTGTGCAGTAACCTTTTATGTGGCACCTTATCAAATGCCTTCTGGAAATCCAAATACACTACATCTACTGGTTCCCCTTTATCCACCCTGTTTGTTACATCCTCAAAGAACTCTAGCAAATTTGTCAAACACGATTTCCCTTTCATAAAACCATGTTGATTGATTAATTGTCGTATGTTTTTCTAAATGTCCTGCTATTACCTCCTTAATAATGGATTCCAGCATTTTCCCAATGACAGATGTTAGGTTAACTAGCCTATAGTTTCCTGCTTTCTGTCTCCCTCCTTTCTTGAATAGTGGCGTTTCCAATCCACTGGGACCTCTCCAGAATCCAGGGAATTTTGGTAGATTACAACCAACGCATCCACTATCTCTGCAGCCACTTCTTTTAAGACCCTAGGATGCAGGCCATCAAGTCCAGGGGACTTGTCGGCCTTTAGCCCCATTAGTTTGCCTAGTACTTTTTCCTCTAGTGATAGAGATTGTTTTAAGCTCCTCCCTCCCTATAGCCCCTTGATTATCTATTATTATGGGGATGTTTTTCATGTCTTCTACCGTGAAGACTGATGCAAAATAATTGTTGAGTCTCTGCCATTTCTCTATTTCCCATTATTAATTCCCCAGTCTCATCCTCTAAGGGACCAACGTTTACTTTAGCTACTCTCTTCCTTTTTATATACCTGTAGAAGCTCTTACTGTCTGCTTTTATATTATTTGCTCTATCTTCTCCCTCTAATTTTTTTTAAGTCATCTTTTGCTGGTTTCTAAAAATTTCCCAATCCTCTGGCCTACATAAGAACATAAGAAGTAGGAGCAGGAGTAGGCCATACGACCCTTCGGGCCTGCTCCGCCATTCAATACGATCATGGCTGATCCGAACCTAGACTCACGTCCACTTCCCTGCCCGCTCCCCATAACCCTTAATTCCCTTATCAGCTAGGAAACTGTCTATCTCCGTTTTAAATTTATTTAATGTCGCAGCTTCCACAGCTCTCTGAGGTAGCAAATTCCATAGATTTCTCCTCATCTCAGTTTTGAAACGGCAGCCCCTTATTCTAAGATTATGCCCCCTAGTTCTAGTCTCACCCATCAGTGGAAACATCCTCCCCGCATCCACCCGATCAAGCCCTCTCACAATCTTATATGTTTCGATAAGATCGCCTCTCATTCTTCTGTATTCCAATAAGTAGAGGCCCAACCTACTCAACCTTTCCTCATAAGTCAACCCCTCATCTCCGGAATCAACCGAGTGAACCTTCTCTGAACTGCCTCTAGAGCAAGTATATCTTTTCTTAAATATGGAAACCAAAACTGTACGCAGTACTCCAGGTGTAGCCTCACCAGTACCCTGTATAGCTGAAGCAAGACTTCCCTGCTTTTATACTCCATCCCCCTTGCAATAAAAGCCAAGATTCCATTGGCCTTCCTGATCACCTGCTGTACCTGCATACTAACCTTCTGTGTTTCATGCACCAGGACCCCCAGATCCCTTTGTACTGTAGCACTTTGCAGTTTCTTTCCATTTAGATCATAACTTGCTCTTTGATTTTTTCTGCCAAAGTGCATAACCTCACACTTTCCAACATTATATTCCATCTGCCAAATTTCTGCCCATTCTACCACTAATCTTCGCAACATTATATGCCTTTTCTATCATTCTGGTAAACCTACACTGCACTCCCTCCAAGGCCAATATATCCTTCCTAAGGTGTGGTGCCCAGAACTGCTCCAGTGTGGTCTAACCAGGGTTTTGTACAGCTGCAGCATAACTTCTACCCCATTGTACTCTAGTCCTCTAGATATAAAGGCCATAATTCCATTAGCCATTTTGTTTATTTTCTGTATCTGTTCATGACATTTTAATAATCTATGTACCTGAACCTCCAAGTCTCTTTGGACCTCCACTGTTTTTAGCTTTTCACCATTTAGAAAGTACCCTGTTCTATCCATTTTAGGTCCAAAGTGGATGACCTCACATTTGCTTACATTGAAATCCATTTGCCACAGTTTTGCCCATTCACTTAATCTATCAATATCCCTTTGTAATTTTATGTTTTCATCTACACTGCCTACAATGCCGCCTATCTTAGTGTCATCGGCAAATTTGGATATATGACTTTCTATACCATCATCTAAGTCGTTAATAAATATTGTGAATAGTTGAGGCCCCAACACAGATCCCTGCAGGACAGCACTAGTCACATCCTGCCATTATCCCCACTCTCTGTCACCTGCCGCTCAGCCAATTTTCTAACCAAGTCAATAATTTGCCCTCAATTCCGTGGACTTCTACCTTAGATAACAGTCTCTGATGTGGGACTTTATCAAATGCCTTCTGGAAGTCCATATAAATAACATCCATAGACATTTCCCTGTCCACTACTTTAGTCACCTCTTCAAAAAATTCAATCAGGTTTGTCAGGCATGACCTACCTTTCACAAATCCATGCTGGCTCTCTCTGATTAACTGAACATTTTTGAGGTGTTCAGTCACCCTATCCTTAATTATAGACTCTAGTAATTTCCTGACAACAGATGTCAGGCTAACTGGTCTATAATTCCCTGGTTTCCCTCTCTCGCCATTCTTAAAAAGCGGAGTGACATGTGGAATTTTCCAATCTAAAGGGACGGTTCCTGAATCTAGAGAACTTTGGAAGATTATAGTTAGGGCATCTGCAATGTGCTCACCTACTTCCTTATTTTCTTCATTACTGTTATTTTACTTACGTTAATAAGTCCCTGCCCCCGATTCAATATTCGTTTCTTTGGGATTTCCGGCATGCTATCCTCTTCTACTGTAAATACTGACGCAAAGTAATTATTCAACATGTCTGGCATTTCCCCACTGTCATTGACAATATCACCACTTTCAGATTTAAGGGGCCAACATTGCTCCTGACCAGCCTCTTTTTCCTAATGTAACTGTAAAAAAATCTTTGTATTGATTTTGATATCCCTTGCAAGTTTAGTTTCATACTTCCTTTTTGTAGCTCTATCTGTTTTGTGACTCTTTGCTGTTCTTCGTATTTTTCCCATTCACCAGGATCTGTGCTATTTTTTGAATTTTTGTATGCCCTTTCCTTAGTTTTATGCTGTCCCTTACATCTTTAGTTGTCCATGTCTGGTTTTTTTGGAAAGTAGAGCTCTTGCCCCTCGGGTATAAACTGGTTCTCACATTAAATTCTTCTTTAAACATCTTCCACTGATCTTCCGTCATTTTACCCATTAACAGATTTGCCCAGTTTACTGTGTGTGGACAGTCTCTGCCTCATCCCGTTGAAGTCGGCTTTACCAAAATCTAGAATCTTAGTCGCTGTTTCGCGTTTCTCCCTTTCAAACGCTACGTTGAACTCGATCAGGTTATGATCGCTATTGGATAAATATTCACGCATAGTTAGGCTGTTAACTAAATCTGGCTCATTACTTATTACTAAATCTAATACGGCTTGCCCCCTTGTTGCATCTGGGACATAGAAAACTATCCCGGTTACACACAAAGAAACTCACTATTTTTCTGACAGGTTCAAGTCTACTTTTTCCAACCTATATGAAAGCTAAAATCCCCCATTAAAACCACTCTGCCTTTGCTACACGCTTGTCTAATCTCTGCATTTACACAATCTAGCACTTCAGAGATGCTAACGGGGGCCGATACTAAACTCCCACTACAGTCTTAGATCCTTTCCTATTTCTTACTTCAACCCATCAGGTCTGCACTGACTGCTTAACTCTCTTCAAATCCTCTCATCATTGAAGTGATTTCATCCTTAAACACTAAGGCTACTCCTCCTCCTCTGCCATTTTTCCTATCTTTCCTGTAGACCTTATAACCTGGTATATTTAGTTCCCAGTCCTGACTGTCTTGCAGCCATGTCTCAGTAATGGTTACCATGTCATACCCTCCAATTAGAATTTGTGCCTGCAGTTCATTCAATTTATTCCTTATATTCCGTGCGTTTGTATAAAGAACGCTTATTTGGGCCACACTCCCTAGCCTGTTCTTCAGCTCTAATGTTTTACACACATGTTTCTTATTTCTCTCTCCTGGTTTAATTGCTTTACATCTTTTAGTTTTCCCTTTACCTGTAGTTCCTAAAGCACAATTTCTGACTGCTATTCCACTCTCTTCCCATTTGTTTGTTTTTGAACTACTATTTGTACTGCAATTTCCCAGAGCCGTAACCCCCATTTACTAGTTTAATGTCCTTGTGACCGCCCTTTTTATCCTTTCCTCTAGGACCCTGGTCCCAGACCTGATCAGGCAGAGCCCGTCCCAACGGTACAGTTCCTTCCTGTCCCAATACTGGTGCCAGTGCCTCATGAAATGGAACCCCTCTTTCCCACACCACTCCTTTAGCCACGTGTTCACTTCCCTAATCAGCTTATCTCTACGCCAATTTGCACGTGATTCAGTTAATAATCCAGAGATTATAACCCTTGAAGTCCTGTTCTTTAATTTAGCTCCTAGTTCCTGGTACTCCCCAAACAGGACTTCTTGCCTACTCTTCCCTATGTTGTTGGTTCCAACATGGACCACAACGACTGGATCGTCCCCCTCCCTCTCCAATATCCTTTCAAGCCGGTTTGAGATGTCCCTTACCCTGGCACCAGGTAGGCATTCAGCTACAGGAGTTCTCATTTAATATTTAATGACCAGACATGTGAAATTCCAGCAAGGTTTATTGCACAGCAGTTGGGAGCAAGAATCCTGACTTACTTTTGACTCCTAACCCAGGGTGCTGAAGCCAATTGTAGTTCCCCTACTGCTGCTTTGGATGATATCAGTTAACCTAGCATAGACTAGGGATCAAACCTGAGACTTTCCTGTTGTGTATAGTTCAGCTACTCATCCAATAAACTTTGAGTGATTGGGAAAACCTTTAGATTTACAGCTGAGCAAATTGACTGAGTTCCCATTAATAAATTTCTTCAGTAATTGATTTGAATAACACTCCTTGATTTGGATGTCATATGAATGTCAATCATCTAGAATAGTCACAATCTCACGAGAATAACATTTTACTTTACATCACTTCAAATGTGAAAATGTCAAAACACTTACCCGTCCCCTTTCTTTCAGTGTTGTTAGCATGACAATTAAAGATGAGCCTTGCTCCCAGACTGTTTGCCAAAAATGTGGACAGGTATGCGGAAGTGGACCTTGGGATGCTATGTACTTATTTAGGATAGTGGTACAGCAGATTTCCATCTGCAGAGGAAACAAAAGTAAAGCAATACAGTGATGCAGTTTATGTTAGTACAGTTATCAGAATACATTAATCTTAATATTTTCCAATCTAATAGTTCACACAATAAACTTGGTAAGCTTGACATTTATCCTTTTTAAAGCTAAAATTGAAAATTGTGGAAATTATTTTTTTCCCATAAACTGTTCCCTTCCATTTTTTATGCCTTGCCAGAGACTGTGCCTTCAGCAGTAAGTGCTGAAGGTGGAATAGAGATAGAGGAAACTGCTACAAGATCCTCTTCATTCCTGGGAGCATTTCAGGCCCATTACCACTGCTCCCTGGGGCCTCCAGCCACTTTACCCATGGCAGCCCTGTGAAGCTACAGTAGCACAGGAGGGAAAGCCACCAGGGACCCATGCCCTGTCTTCCCCTACAAGCAGTGGGAGAAGAAAGCCTGGTCAGCAGCGGTAGGGATGTCCAGGCTGAACAGTGAGTTGACAGTACGCCTAACTGTCCGCATTTTCTGTCATTTTATTCTATGATGAATTCCACACCCCCACTTCACCCCCCATGGAGTATATCACAGGGCAAATAAGTGAACTAATGTTATTGCCTTATTTGTGCTTAATTAATTACATCATGGACTTCAAATGTTATGTGCCTTTTCAGGTTGCATACACTGTTGTCTAGCGGCTCTTGTGTAATGGATCCTGGGCTTAAAGTGGGATCAATTAAAAAAAGACAATGGTGTTCACAATGTTAATAATTTGGCCCACTAAGACATTTGAGCAGATGAAAAGTGTTGAACACTTGAGTGAAGAGTATGTGCTCAACAAAGTTAATGTTGAACTGCAACTAATGCCAAGGTGATAGGACACAAGCGGTCTGTTGCATGCTAAATTCTCCAGCTCAGGCAAACCACTTAGGGAAGTCAGAGGGAAGAAGGAATAAAGTCTTATTTATGGCATCCTCATACATTTCCTTACATTACCCAATGGTCCAGTTACGTTTCGGTTCAATGGTGACCCCCAGGATGTTGATGTTGGGGGATTCAGCGATGGTAATGCCATTGAATGTCAAGGGGCGGTGGTTAGACACTCTCTTGTTGGAGCTAGTCATTGCCTGGCACTTGTGTGGTGCAAATGTTACCTTGCCACTTATCAGCCCAAGCCTGAATGTCGTCCAGGTCTTGCTGCATGTGGGCATGGACTGCTTTATTATCTGAGGAGTTGCGAATGGAACTGAACACTGTGCAATCAGCAGCAAACATCCCCACTTCTGATCTTATGATGGAGGGAAGGTCATTGATGAAGCAGCTAAAGATGGTTGGGCCTAGGGCACTGCCCTGAGGAACTCCTGCAGCGATGTCCTGGGGCTGAGATGATTGACCTCCAACAACTACAACCATCTTCTATGACTTCAGCCAGTGGAGAGTTTTCCCCCTGACTTTAATTTTACTAGGGCTCCTTGATGCCACACTCGGTCAAATGCTGCCTTTATTTCAAGGGCAGTCACTCTCACCTCACCTCTGGATTTCAGCTCTTTTGTCCATGTTTGGACCAAGGTCTCAATGAGGTCTGGAGCCGAGTGGTCCTGGTGGAACCCAAATTGAGCATTGGTGAGTAAGTGCCGCTTGATAGCACTGTTGACGACACCTTCCATCAGTTTGCTGATGATTGAGAGTAGAGTGATGGTACGGTAATTGGCTGGATTGGATTTGTCCTGTTTTTTGTGGACAGGGCATACCTGGGCAGTTTTCCATATTGCCGGGTAGATGCCAGTGCTGTAGCTATACTGGAACAGCTTGGCTAGAGGTGCGGCTAGTTCTGGAGCACAAGACTTTAGCACGACAGTCGGGATATTGTCTGGATACAGCCAATGCTGTGGGCCCCGTGTGCTCAGCCGTTTGTTGATATCACGCGGAGTGAATCGAATTGGCTGAAGACTGGCTTCTGAGATGGTGGGGACCTTAGGAGGAGGCCGAGGAGATCGATCATCCACTCGGCAATTCTGGCTGAAGATGATTGCAAATGCTTCAGCCTTGTCTTTTGCACTCACGTGCTGGGCTCTGCCATCATTGAGGATGGGGATGTTCATGGAGCCTCCTCCTCCAGTCAGTTGTTTAATGGTCCACCACCATTCACGACTGGATGTGGCAGGACTGCAGAGCTTTGATCTGATCCGTTGGTTGTGGGATCGCTTGGCTCTGTCTATAGCATGCTGCTTCCGTTGTTTAGCATGCATGTAGTCCTGTGTTGCAGCTTCCCTAGGTTGGCACCTCATTTTTAGGTACGCCTAATGCTGCTCCTGGCATGCTCTTCTGCACTCCTCATTGAACCAGGATTGGTCTCCTAGCTTGACGTTAATGGTAGAGTGAGGGAAATGCTGGGCCATGAGGTTACAGATTGTGGTGGAATACAATTTCGCTGTTGCTGATGGCCCACAGCGTCTCATTGATGCCCAGTTTTGAGCTGCTAGATCTGTTCCGGATCTATCCCATTTAGCACGGTGGTAGTGCCACACAACATGATGGAGGGTGTCCTCAGTGTGAAGACGGCACTTCGTCTACACAAGGACTGTGCGGTGGTCACTGCTACCAATGCTGTCATGGACAGATGCATCTGCGACAGGTAGATTGGTGAGGACGAGGTCAAGTAGGTTTTCCCCCTCGTGTTGGTTCTCTCACCACATGGTGCAGGCCCAGTCTGGCAGCTATGTCCTTCAGGACTCGGCCAGCTCAGTCAGTAGTGGTGCTACCGAGCCACTCTTGGTGATGGACATTGAAGTCCCCCACCCAGAGTACATTCAGTGCTTCTTCCAAGTGGTGTTCAACATGGAGGAGTACTGATTCATTAGCTGAGGGAGGGTGGTAATCAGCAGGTGGTTTCCTTGCCCACGTTTGGCCTGATGCCATGAGACTTCGTGGGGCCGGAGTCAATGTTGAGGACTCCCAGGGCCACTCCCTATCGACTGTATACCACTGTACTGCCACCTCTGGTGGGTCTGTCCTGCCGGTGGGACAGGACATACCCAGGGATGGTGATGGAGACGTCTGGGACATTGGCTGAAAGATATGATTCTGTTAGTATGACTATCTCAGGCTGTTGCTTGACTAGTCTGTGGGACAGCTCTCCCAATTTTGCCGCAAGTCCCCAGATGTTAGTGAGGAGGACTTTGCCGGGTCGACTGAGCTGGGTGTGCCATTGTCGTGTCCAAAGCTGGTGCTGAGGTCGATGCCAAGTGGTCCGTGCAGTTTTATTATTGTTTCGTCGTCTTCTTCTTTCGTATGGTAGTAGCAAAGCAAATCAAATGTCAATATCTACGTCAGATATCCAGGCCAAAGCTTCCAGTGTAACAGCGTGGATATCTAGTAGGCTGCCTGCGAATTTCCTCTTAGGGCAGTGCTCAATGATGTGCTCCAGGGACTGATTAGGAGCTTCACAGTCGCATGATGGGGATGCTTTAATCTTCCATCTATGGAGAAGGTGGCAGCATCTACCATGACCGGTTCTGAGGCAGTTGATGGTTGTCCACTGTTTGCGAGGAAGGTTTGATCCTTCAGGTTGTACTGTGGGGTCCTCTATAAGGAATCCATTCCGTATGTCATAGTTCTTCCAAGCATTTCACCATCGGTCATCAAGGCTGAGGGGAGATCGCTGAAGAGCTTCGGCGACGGTCCAAAATGTCCTTCTAGATTTGAGACTTGAGATTGTTTCTTGTAGCGGTTTGTTACAACTGAGTGGCTTTGTAGGCCATTTCAGAGGGCAGTTAAGAATCAACCACATTGCTGTGGGTCTGGAGTCACATATAGGCCAGACCAGGTAAGGATGGCAGATGACATTAGTGAACCAGATGGGTTTTTACAACAATCGGTAATCTCATGGTCACCATTACTGATATTAGCTTTTTATTCCAGATTTATTTAATTAACTGAATTTAAATTCCACAGCTGCCGTGGTGGGATTTGAACGCACGTCTCTGCATTATTAGTCCAGGCCTCTGGAACTAATAACATAACCACTCTGCTACCATTTCCGTATGGACACAGTGATGCCCAGAATGATATACAAACAAGGAAACACCATCAATAACTTAGTTCAGGCCTCAATAAAACAGAATTTAATCTAAGTACACATAATGCATTTATATTCAAAATCTTTTCCCAAAATATACCCCAAAAAAGAAATGACTTGTTGGACACGTATCCGAGTAACATTAAGGATAACTGGCATGAGAAATCTTTACATATTTTCAACCTTATTGGAAATTATTAGACTTTAGCATTAATTTCCTGTTGCGATTAGAATGGTAAACTGCACCTTACCCCAGAACAGACTTTGATCCTTTTTCTTACAGGTACATCCAAAAAATAATTTGGGAGACTATAATTTCAGATACATTCATTCACACAGTTATATCCATATTAGGACTGAGATGAGGAGAAATTTCTTCACTCAGAGGGTGGTGAACCTGTGGAATTCTCTACCACAGAAGGCTGTGGAGGCCAAGTCACTGAATATATTTAAGAAGGAGATAGATAGATTTCTAGACACAAAAGGCATCAAGGGGTATGGGGAGAGAGCGGGAATATGGTATTGAGATAGAGGATCAGCCATGATCATATTGAATGGCGGAGCAGGGCCGAATGGCCCACTCCTGCCCCTATTTTTCTATGTTTCCATATCTTTACTTACCTATCTCAATTATAATTCAGGCAATATCATAAAAAAGGATTTTTTTTATTCCAAAGGCTCCATCAATTTCTTAAATTGGCCACTAGATTATCCAAGAAAAAAATCCTCTGATTATCTCTCTGGAAAAAGGAACTCCCTGTTGTAGTGCACTTAAAAATTTACTCAGTGAAATAAAGGATTTTAACTGCACTCTACACTCTGTATTGAAGCTCTGATAGCAGAAGCACAATGTGCCACCAAGCCACCTATATTCAATTATTTTTGTACAAGGAATGATAGTAGGTCGGTTTGACTGCAGACTGGCAAGCAAGTCATGTGTTAGTCCCTCACTGCTGGTTGATGTAGTAGACTATTAAATTATTTTACACTCATATGCATAATGATTTGACCTGTGTTTAAATCTGGGAATGTTCCAGAGTCAACCGTACCAATCTCTATTCCAGATGGATGGTAGGTCAAATGGACTGTTCCTACCCCACCACTGTTCCCAAAGAAAGCTCATCCAGCAAATACCAAGCCTGGGGCGCTCCTGGGCTGTACAACTCAAACCACGAGGTAAGTAAATACATTTACTCTCTCAGCTATCGGTACGTTTTCTTCAATCAAATCAAGAACTTTAATACTTACATTTACATAATTGGCATTAATGTAATCTTCTGATCCATCCAATACAACTCTTGTAACATCATCTGTACAAAGAGGGGAAATAATGAAATCCAAGATTTCCACAAAGTTGTTCTCAAACTTTTTTCTTTGACATTTCATTACAATTAAGAAAATTCAGATTTAGGGTTGAGTGGTTGGTTTTTAGTTCACCGAAAAATAAAGAATTGACTTTTGAGGTTTACTAGCAAATACAGTATTATCTACATAAATAAGGCAAGAAACAAGCATATAGCACTCACATGGCAATACATCTTTGTATCTGTTTTTGTCCATATTTTTTGGCATCTTTGCACACGTGACAGCCAATCCAGGTTTTTTCCTGTACAGTTGCTAGAAAATGAAGATGAAAAGTATTAGTTCCCACTTGGCTGCTGAACTTTCACTTTTATTTGTTTTTTTCCCCCAATGTCAAGCTTGCTGATAGGTTCAGCATTTTTCCTGCTGTGGTCCTTACTTTTTTTTCAATCTCTTAGTACAGGACACAACAGTGTTTCCTTTAGGGATTCCCCTTTACCTTGCTTTGAAGAGGAAGAGGAAGAAGAAAAGAATGAGGAGAAGCAATACAGGGCAGTCTTGTGCCGAGCCTCCTCAAGCCCCTTTCCTCTCATCATAAGATGCAGTCATTACCCCACAGGCTGGATCTGTTTATCATCTCAGTCTGACAAACATTAAAATCCTTTTACTTTAGCATGTTGCTGATTCCCTGTGGTTTGTCATGTTTAGACTAAAGGTGGTAAATCTTCTGTAAAGGGCAAAACTCCTATCCCACTATAAATTAATCCAACAAACTGGATAACTAATAAATGCTTATATTTACAAGGAATACCTATAAATAAGACTGGTCTATTATCTGGGTCAAATTAAAACTGCTAAAGCCCAATCATCTGCATCTGTCAGTTTCAACCTAGTGTAAGGAAAGGGTTCATTAGTCTATTAATGTTATACTACTAGTGATTTCTCTTTATATTGTAGTAATGTTAACCGTTAGCCTTTGTCTGTTAAGCAGGGAAGTTCAAGTCAATTTAAAGTACCACTGGGTTATTGAGCCATGGCTGACCCTGCAGCAATGGTCAGTTTCAGAATTAAATAGTAAGAGGCTTAATTATTGAATCATTTGATAAGTGTGTAAAAACAGTTTGTTCTGCAAAGGAAAACATCTGGGCATACATCATCTTTTTAAATTGGGGTTTCTGTGGAAGCAGGAGATTGACTGGTAAGAAATGGCACTGAATCAAAGACAGACTTACAATTTTCAATTGTTGCAATAGCAATTATATGCAAGAAGAGTGAAACTATCCGTAAGATAACAAAGTCTGTACCAGTCTACGGAAAAAATAACTCGTTAAATGAAGAAAATTAAAGTTATTGATGAAGGATCAGTCAATTAAATGCTTCTTATATGGAGTTGCATTTTTACTTTTATATAATTATGTAATGCAGAATTGTGTGGATTGTTATGTGGAGGGAGTGAGAGAAATGTAAACAAATTGGTTGTTTGTAATGAGTCTTTGGATTCATAAAAGCATAAGATACTGAGTTCAGAATTGTAACATGTTAGAATCATCAACCAACCGTCATTCGGTCTGGTTGTAAGCAATATTCCCCCTAATTTCTTGTGTGTGCACGGCCCAGTTTCATGCATGCGCAAAATTTAACATTGGAAAAGCCGGTCCCGGGCTGCTGGGGACCGGCAGAGAGCTGCGTGGCTGCGCAGCTTAGAGGGTACGTTGGTTGTAAGTACTACCTTTTAAGTGCATATTTAAGTACTATTGCATGTGCTGTATACTTAATAATTCTATGTTACCTGATTGTCGTTAAAATCTTATTAATTTGAGAAGTAAATTACAAATAAGAACCCCTCCTCTAACACTAGCATGGATATCATCCAGATGGCCAAATTCTTACAACAGTCTACCACTAATGCACTGGACATACAACTTGCATTTATATAGCATCTTTAACATAGAAAAACATCCCTAGGTGCTTCATAGAGGCGTAATCAGACAAATATGGACGTCAAACCAAAGGAGGAGCTATTAGGAGTACAGACAAAAAGCTTGGTCAAAGAATTTTAAAGTGAGAAGTCGCACAACACCAGGTTATAGTCTAACAGCTTTATTTGAAATCACAAGCTTTCGGAGCCGCTCCGAAAGCTTGTGATTTCAAATAAAGCTGTTGGACTACAACCTGGAGTTGTGCGACTTCTCACTTTTGTGCACTCCAGTCCAACACCGGCATCTCCGCATCAAAGAATTTTAAGGAAGGTCTTAAAGGAAAAGAGGGAGGGGAAAGGCAGAGGGACATAGTCAGGGAATTCTAGAGCATGGGGCCGAGATGACTGAAGGCACGGCGACTAATGGTGGGGCGAAGGGTAGGGGGCTGCACAAGAGGAAGGGAAAATGTTAGTACAAAATCAAGGGTACCAGATTGGAAAAGAGCAGATTTTAGAACAATAAAGGAATGAGCTAACTGAGGTGAGATGGATAGAAAAATTGGCACACAGGACTGTAGATCAATAATTGGAGATTTTTAAAAAGATTACAATGTGCAAATGAATATTTTATACTACAAAAAAGGCTACTTCAAGTTATAGAATATTACTGATTGAAACAAATTAAAATTGAAGATGAGGGCATGTAGGGCTTATAGGTATGATAATACAAGAAAATAAAAAGAGTTCAAGAAAGGGATAATGAAGAGAAAGAGGGCGTATGAGAAAAAAAATCTCAAATCATTTCAATAACAGTAAGGTGTTCTACAAATATCTCCGTAAAGGGAGAACCGTTAAATGTGAAATGGGACTCCTGAGAGATGAGGGTAGTGAGTTAGTAGAAGATGCCTAGCAAGTACTTTTCTTCAGTATTTAAAAAAAGGCTATTGGGCGGAGGTAAATCCTGAACTGGTTAAAAGTGAGAGGACAGGTGTTTAAAATTATGACGCGATCATAGAATAGTACAGCGCAGGAGGCCATTCGGCCCATCAAGTCTGCGCCGGTTCTTTCGAAGAGCAATCCAGTTAGTCCCAATCCCTGGCTCTTTCCCCATATCCCTGTAAGTATTTCTCCTTCAAGTATTTATCCAATTCCCTTTTGAAGGCTATTATTGAATCTATTTCCACCACCCTATCAGGTATTGCATTCCAAATCCTAACCACTCGTTACGTGAAAAGGTTTTCCTCATGTCGCCTCTGGTTCTTTTGCCAATCACCTTAAATCTGTGCCCTCTGGTTATCGACCCCATAGCCATTGGAAACAGTTTCTCTTTATTTACTCTATCTAAACCCTTCATGATTTTAAACACCTCTATCAAATCTCCTCTTAGCCTTCTCTGCTCTAAGGAGAACCACCCCAGTTTCTCTAGTCTATCCACGTAACTGTAATCCCTCATCCCTGCAACCATTCTAGTAAATCTCTTCTATACCCTCTCCAAAGCCTTTACATCCTTCTTAAAGTGTGGTACCCAGAATTGGACACACTACTCCAGCTGGGGCCGAACTAGTGTTTTGTATAGGTTTAGCATAACTTCCTGGCTTTTGTACTCTATGACTATTTATAAAGCCCAGGATCCCATATGCTTTATTAACTGCCTTGTTAACTGCCACCTTCAAAGATTTGTGCACAAACACCCCAAGGTCTCTATTCTTACACCCCCTTTAAAATTATACTGTCTCTCCTCATTCTTCCTACCAAAATGTACCACCTCATACTTTTCTGCGTTGAATTTCATCTGCCATGTGTCCGCCCATTCCACCAGCCTATCTATGTCCTCTTGAAGTCTATTATTATCTTCCTTACTGTTTACTACACTTCCAAGTTTGGTGTCATCTGCAAATTTCAAAATTGTGCCCTGTACAGTATCAGGTATTGATACAATTGTCTAATCACAGCATAACATCCAAAGTAATTCATTCTGGTCACTATTCCACAACATGTTGCACATCGATGTACACTTGTAAACTTCTCAAAGCTTTATTTTTAAATTCACAAAAATTCTAGTACTATAGCAATTTATTTAAAAATGAGCCTCATCAGATCTCATATCTCATCAAAATTGTTTGGTCATTTGTTTGATAATTTACCAAGAAGAAGTACTACTGACATTTATATACCTATCTCAACCTCAGGACGTGCCACAGAACTTTACAGCCAAGGAATTTACATGTACATTTTAAATGGAATTAAATTTCTCCCCCCATGATGAATGTTTGTCTTCATGTAAAAGACATAAGACTGCAGTGATCAAGGCCAGGACAGCACATCACTGTCAAGGTCACTAATCAAATCTGCGAGAAGACTTTCTTTAGCCACTTTAGAATATTCTACTTCAAGAGTCACTCCTCCTAACAACCTGACCAAGTCATAACTTGGTGAAATCTAGATACTGCAGCCAAGTCAGTCAAACAGGAATGAATACAGGGAATATAAACATCAAATAGTCACGTACCAGGTTTTCATTTGATTTTACAGGTATAAAATAAATACGTCCATATAAACAATGCAACCACAAATTATTTTAAAGTCAACACAAATTGAATAAACTTACATCAAACTGATTAAGTATGGCTCCACTTTCAAGTCCTTTTCGAAGCTGAATCATGGATTCTTCTAATGAATCACCATATTCAGGATACGAGGAATGTATGGAATTACTGGGAAAATATTGGAAGTCTGTTTCATCTTCCACCTTGTCCTCCATACAACTGCTTGTAACTTGAAAATTAGAAGTGATATAAACAAAGGTTTTTCATTAACAAATTTGCATTAAGTTGCTTACTTAACTTGCAATTCATAATGTTTGCATTACTTTTCATCTTAAATCATAAGTTAAGTAAATATGCAATATAAAGAGAGTACCTGGTGACAAGCAGTGATTTAATACAATATCAAATGACTATGGAGTTCCCGAGGTGGTTTATCGTTGGGTGGGGGAAGGATATGAAAGAGAAATGGGGCTGATTCTCATCTCACTAACATCCCGTTTATGCCTGTAAATGGAACAGCAGCAGGATGACAGACGGGGCCTCAGTAATATATGCAAAGAGGGGTCAACTGATGTTGTCAGAAACCCACAATGGCATTTTTGTCTCAATCAGTGCTGCCACTACTGCTTCCTCAACCTGCCCACAAACCATGTTGGGAGGTGGACATTTACAGCGGTATTTAGTGGGATCCTTATATGCAGTCAAGGATAGTCAGAAGCAGGTCTGATACTAATTTTTTTCTTAAATCTAGAGTGCTTTGAGCCTTAATAACTTCATAATTTCAACTCCTTGCTGCTAAAATCTTCAGCTCTGTTTCACTGCTGATGCTTCCACCCCTCCCCTTGAAGGTGTTGCTGCAGTTCCATATTGAACATCTGCCTTGTCGGATTTCCTGCCCTCCCACTGAGCTGCCTATAAGCAGTGTGATTAGTGCTGGCAGCTTGCCTGTTGTATTTAAATGAGCTTCGAACACTAAAATTGATCATGATGCGGAGATGCCGGTGTTGGACTGGGGTGGACAAAAGTGAGAAGTCGCACAACACCAGGTTATAGTCCAACAGGTTTATTTGAAATCACAAGCTTTCGGAGCGCTGCTCCTTCGTCAGGTGAAGTGAAGAAATACAAATGGGCACAGCATATATAGACAGAGAACAATTCCAGACGACTACAGTTAATCTTTCTAACTGCCTTTTATCACACCTCGGCAGAGAGACAATCACAGCAAAATTGGTTTTCCATACAGACTGCAGCATCTGACACATTAGACCCCTTGTGACCCCACCTCATTGTCTTTGTTGTATTTTGCTGTGATTGTCTCTCTGCCGAGGTGTGATAAAAGGCAGTTAAAAAGATTAACTGTAGTCGTCTGGAATTGTTCTCTGCACAGGCATTGTTCTCTGTCTATATATGCTGTGCCCATTTGTATTTCTTCACTTCGACGAAGGAGCAGCTGCTCCGAAAGCTTGAGATTTCAAATAAACCTGTTGGACTATAACCTGGTGTTGTGCGACTTCTTAAAATTGATCAGGCCTACCGCTGATGTCATTTGGTCGACGGAACAGTCACTTGCCCAATATGCGCCAGAGACAAAAATCAATCCCACCATTTCCACAATGATGCTCTTCTGCTTTCAATAGCCAATTAAAACACAATGCAAAAAAAAATACACGTGGCCACATGCAACTTGTGTCAAACTTTTGGTTATACATGATGACTACCTTGATTAATAACGGTCAGGTGACAAATTCTGCCAAAATATTGACGAGACAAAAATCAATGTCACCTGTAATTTGTTTTTCCCCCATGCTAGTTGCCCGTTTCTCGCCTGAAAAACGGGCAGCTGGCTGTTTAAAAATGGGGTGGGGGGCACCTTGCTGTACCCATTGCTGCCCAAGGCCCAGGTGATTTTCAAGTGGGCCTGTAAATCAGCAAGCAGCACACCAGCCTGTTTTGGGCAGGAGGCTGTTTAAATATGCAAATTGTGGTCCTACCGGCTGCAGGACTCCATTTGAAATTTTCAGGTACAAATGGGTGGTGTGGGTGCCTCACACATTCCGCCCATTTGTATCAGGCATTGAGCAACCTAACCAGCAGTCCTTAAAGAGACCACTGGTGGCCGCTCACGAAGACCCCAAAAGTACTGTGGACCACTGTCGGCCCGTGCTAAACCGCCTCTGGGATCAGCTTCCCAGGCCCTGACCTGCCGACCAGCTCAGTGTGGGAGGCAGCCAATTTCTTGCGCTCTCAACTGCGAGCTACATCAGCTCACTGGTAGCAGTCAAATGAGGCCAGAACCAGAAATTGGCTTGGGCCTCCCTATGGCGGTGCAGCCATTCTGCTGGTCTTGTGCCCGTTTTGGGGTTGGGGTTGGGGCTGGGGGGGGGGGGGGGGGGGGAACTAAAGAGAAGGGGGGGAAAGTAAAGAGAAGGGGGCGGAGTCTAAAATCACCCCCAAGGAATCAGAAAGGAACTGTTTCTCTATTGGGAGTTTATTACAGATGATTAGGGTAAAAACTTGATATATTCTCACAGGTAATCCTCGCAGAGGATTGTTAGAACATAGAATTCCCTACCAGAAACAGTGGTGGATGCAGAACCCATAATAATAGCTTTTAAAGGTAAGTGGCTAAATATTTGAAACAGAACAAATTGAAGGGTATGGGGAAAGAGCAGGGGAATGAGACTGTGAATAGCTCTTTCAGAGAGCTGGAGCAGGGGTAAGAGCCAAATAGCCTCTTGTCCTGTCAAATTCAATGGTTCTATGAAACGATAAAAATCCCATCGCTTTGACTGTTTTAAAAGGCTGCCAAAGACAGCAGGAGCTTTGGTACAGTCACTAAACTCAGAGTCTAAATGTTGAGGCCAAAGCATTTAATTATGATAACATGCAGGCATCTATGAAATGC
This sequence comes from Squalus acanthias, assembly GCA_030390025.1. Classification (NCBI taxonomy): domain Eukaryota; kingdom Metazoa; phylum Chordata; class Chondrichthyes; order Squaliformes; family Squalidae; genus Squalus; species Squalus acanthias. The sequence continues at coordinate 108,986,761 of CM059428.1, forward strand.
AGTACTATAAACAAAAGAAAATGTTCAATCCAGAAATGAAAACATATTTTTTACAATTAACAATATTTTTATGGTAAAGACTGAACATAAAATATAAAATTAACTACAACAAGCGTTTGTGCGGATTAAACTTAATTGAAGGCTCTGTGTTAGGAATGCTAGCAGGAAGGGTTTTATTGAAGAATCCATTTTGTGTTCAGAACTCCATCTTGTGGTTAAAAGACAGTTATTGCAGAAACCATTGAAAAAGGCGGTATCTGTAGATGTCAGCAAATCAGCTCCACTCTTGAAAGCTGTACCAACTGTCAGCATATAAGATAGCTTTGTGCAGTTCTAATCTTCTAATAGATACATTTATCTGTTTGACAACTATATGTTTAACTTTTCTTTACAAGCAAGGACAGCTTTTGTTACGAGACCCACTCTCTGAAATGCTGAGCTCATGTAAGTTAGTGTAAACCAAGAGTGAAGGTCATGGAGGAGGTATGATGGAATGGTTTTTGAGCTGAGGATAAAAAGCGAGACCACCGTAAGGAAATTATGGAAGAGCTTTTCAATCTGTGACTGAACTCAGCAACTGTAACGTGAGGTCTCCCGTAGCCTTCACATCGTTGTGTGTGTTGTCTGTTGAGTATTATTCCCTCTAATAAAATCTATAAATGAAGACACTGTGTCTAGAACCTTAATTACTGACAGAGACAACAGGTCGAAGCTAGTCTCTCAGCAATATTAACTAACCAACACTCTGCAATCCCAGAAAACAGAAAAAATATATTTGTACTCTGTGTAAGTAGCAATTTACGATGCCACAGCATTAATAGGGAAAGACTCAATCCCCGTATCACGGATTTATGAAAGGGAAATCGTGTTTGACAAAGCTGTTAAGAGTTTTTTGAAGTTGTAACTAGCAGGGTAGATAAAGGGGAAGGAGTGGATGTAGTGCATTTGGATTTTCAAAAAGCATTCGATAAGGTGCCACACAAGAGGTTATTGCACAAAATTAGGGCTCATGAGATTGGGGTTAATATATTAGCATGGATTGAGAATTGGCTAATGGACAGAAAAGAGAGTAGGAATTAACGGGTCATTTTCAGATTGGCAGGCTGTAACTGGTGGGGTGCGGCAAGGATTAGTGCTTGGGCCTCAGCTATTCACAATCTATATTAATGACTAATGAGCAGAACGAATGTAATGTATCCAAGTTTGCTGACAATACAAAGCTGGGTGGTAAAGTAAGCTGTGAGGAGGACACAAAGAGGCTGCAAAGGGATATAGACAGGTTAAGTGAGTGGGCATGAACATGGCAAATGGAACATAACATGGAGAAATGTGAAGTTATCCCCTTTGGTAGGAAAAATAGAAAAGCAGAGTATTTTTTAAATGGAGAGAGATTGGGAAATGTTGGTCTTCAGAGGGACCTGGTTGTCCTTGTACACGAATCACAGAAAGTTAACATGCAGGCACAGCAATCAATTAGGAAAGCAAATGGTATGTTAGCCTTTATTACAAAAGAATTGGAGTGTAAGAGTAAAGAATTCTTACTGCAATTATACAGGGCCCTGGTGAGACCATTGTGTATTATGTACAGTTTTGGTCTCCTTACCAAGGAAGGATATACTTGCCTTAGAGGGAGTGCAACGAAGGTTCACTAGACGGATTCCTGGGATGGTGGGGGTGGGGGTGGGGGGATTGTTTTATGACCAGAGATTGCGTAGACTAGGCCTATATTCCCTAGAGTTTAGAAGAAGGAAGTGATCTCATTGAAACATATAAAATTCTTCAGGGGCTTGAGAGTGTAGATGCTGGGAGGATGTTTCCCCGGCCGGGTAGTCTAGAACCAGGGGTCACAGTCTCAGAATAAGGGGTCGACCATTTAGGACTGAGATGAGGAGAAATTTCTTCCAAGGGTTGTGAATCTTTGGAATTCTCTACCCCAGAGGGCTGTGGATGCTCAGTTGTTGAATAGATTCAATGATGCGGAGATGCCGGTGTTGGACTCGGGTGGACAAAAAGGAGAAGTCGCACAACACCAGGTTATAGTCCAACAGTTTTCTTTGGAATTACGAGCTTCCGGAGCGCTGCTCCTTCGTCAGGTAAAGTGAGGGAATACAAATCAGATACAAAGCATATATAGACAGAGAACAATGTGTCTGCAGAGATACAATCCGTCAGGGAGGCATTACATCAAAGACACAGCAGAATACAGCTAAGACAATGAGGTGGGGTCACAGGGGGTCCAACGTGTCAAATGCTGCAGTCTGCAGTTAAGCTTTTTACTTTCTTTTTTAAAACTGGTCGGGAGGGTGAGGTATTGTTCTACTGTCATTTCCTTCGTTTGTACCGAAGTTAAGATTGACATGTTATGTTTCATCTCTGTTAATCGGCGAGACCATGCAGACACTGAGACAACGTATGAACGGACACCGCGCAACAATCGCCAGGCAGGATTGTTACCTCCCAGTCGGGGAACACTTCAGCAGTCAAGGACATTCAGCCTCGGATCTGCGGGTTAGCGTTCTCCAAGGCGGCCTTCGAGACACACGACAACGCGAAATCATCGAGCAGAAACTGATAGCCAAGTTCCGCACCCATGAGGATCTCGGTTTCATGTCACGCTACAGGACATGACTAGAGTCCAGACTAGAGTCGTCGTTGTCTTGTTCACAGATGTGATTTCCAGTTTTAAAAAAAAGTAAAAAGCTTAACTGCAGACTGCAGCATTTGACACGTTGGACCCCCTGTGACCCCACCTCATTGTCTTAGCTGTATTCTGCTGTGTCTTTGATGTAATGCCTCCCTGATGGATTGTATCTCTGCAGACACATTGTTCTCTGTCTATATATGCTTTGTATCTGATTTGTATTCCCTCACTTTACCTGATGAAGGAGCAGCGCTCCGAAAGCTCGTAATTTCAAATAAAACTGTTGGACTATAACCTGGTGTTGTGTGAATAGATTCATGACAGAGATCGATAGATTTTTGGATACTAAGGGAACCAAGGGCTATGGGGATAGTGCGGGAAGGTGGAATTGAGCTAGATCAGTCATGATCTTATTAAATGGCGGAGCAGGCTAAAAGGGCCGAATGGCCTACTCCTGCTTCTATTTCTTATGTTCACGGAGTTCCTAATCTCAGCTAAGTTATTAGGAGGAGCCAAGGGCAGACCAGACAATTCTGCACAAACAGGCAGGGTAAAATTAGAGCGTGATCCTCTGGCACACCTCCTAGTGACTGGTTCAGGCTGGGCACTGGTAGAAGCTGCTCTTGGTACAAAGCTGGGGAAGGTTAAAACAAGGAGAATTTTTTTTTTAAATACTGAAAGATCAGACTGATACCCACATCCATTATTTGTGTAAGCTGCTCTTCTGCATTGAATATGAACAAAAAAAAACACTCTTACTGTAGAAAATGTAAGAACATGACCAATTTTCATTTTTATATTATAGATCAGTTGTAATAATGTTAACATTTACAATTGACAAAGCCTCTCAACTATTGGTTACCTTTTCGTTTGACCAGCAGTACAAGTTCTCTGGAGTGCGACTCTCTGCTTGCTTTTATGAACATAACAACCTGGTCATGAGTATGTTCAGAGATGTCTCTGCCATTAATCAACAAGATTTGATCCCCTTCATTCAGTTTGGGCATACAAATGTCAGCCTACACAACAAATGCCAAAATATTTTAAAGAAAACATACAAGATTTTGAGATGTGAGCAAAAAAACCCTAATTATGTTCATTATGTGAAAAGAAAATTTCATTGGTTATTTGGCATAAGAGCAGCCTACTGTCTTCAGCTCTTTTTCAGCCTCTACAGTATGTCTCCAACTGTCAACGTTCATTTCATTGAGAGAAGATTTTTCTTTAACAATGTTCAAATACGAACAAGCCATTCTCGGCTTTCTCTAGGAATCAGACTGACTTTTGTTACAAACTTCCTGTTCATGAAGCTAGAAATTATAACTTTCTATTTCTGTTGTAAGTAAATAACCAAACCTTCTGTATTAGCTCAAGTGGAATTCTTAGTATTTCCATGCAGATCAACTCTTAGCAAGCTGATTTATTTTCCTGTAACTTTTTTAAGCACGAGAGGAAAACTGTATAGACATTGGTCAATAGTGGAAGAAAGTTCCTTCAGCACTAATTTAAAGAGTTTTCCACACCAATTTCCTCATATTTATTTTGCTGTTAAAGTTAGCCTAGGGAGGAAAATATGGTCCTCAGTCCCAAGAGGATATTCCCATGTCCTGGAGTGGTTGTCAGAGCTTTAAAAAAAACTCTTCCTGCTCCCTCTGCCTTATTACCAAAATCACTCTCTCCAACTTTATCTTCTCATCTCCCTGTCCACATGTTTAATTTCTCGGCTTTGTCCAATTCTTTCCTACACTTCTGCCTCCTCTACTCCATCACTGGCTGATTCTGCCTCCTCTACTCCATCACTGGCTGAGATATCATGAGGTCGGCTCTCATTGGAAATTTCCGCAGTCAAACGTGCCTACCATGCATGCTGACCGCTAAAGGCCTGAACCAGTTAGTAGCACTTTGGGAAGCTTTGCCATCAATAGGTTAAAAACTTGGCAAAGCTGTACTATTAGTTTGTAATTGGACGGTCTTTACCATGCAAGTATGCTGAGGAAAGTGCCATCAAGCCCACTGATACACCACATGGCAAGACAATTGAGCTCTGGCAGGCCCTTGCATGTTACAACGGTGACAGCTTCTTATTGTCCTTTCCTTCTCTCCATTGATATTAAACAGTATTCAACATTACTTATATGCTTATAAGATTCACAACATACCCTAGTCACCCAAACTGTACCCAGATATATTTACTGCTTCCTCTTCTCGACAATGTCTGCAATACTGAAGGCATTTCCTGGAAGCTCAGTTCTGTCCACTTCCATCTACAGCCATTCCTCCCACATCTATGGTTTCTTACTGAAACCCTTTGATTCTTTCCCTTCCAACTTCACTTACACGTTTCACCTCCTTTAGATAAGTTGGAGTGTATGTCCTTTTCTGCTCACCTCAGCTCCATTGAATCACCTGACTTTGATCTCCTGTGCCTAAAATGATCTGTCCCGCACCTTATTTAATTAAACTGCTGTCCTTATCATTCTCTGAGAAACATAGAAAAATAGGAGCAGGAGGAGGCCATTTGGCCCTTCGAGCCGGCTCCGCCATTCAATATGATCATGGCTGATCCTCTATCTCAATACCATATTCTCGCTCTCTCCCCCTCTTAATCTTAATAATTCTTCTAGAAATGTACATCTTGTTGTCTAGCAGTTCTTGGTGATTTCAATGTTCACCATCAGCAATGGCTCTACTTCTCTGACATTAATGTGTAAGAATATCGATATGTTTTTATATTACTTTTATTTTTCTAATAAAGACAGAACGGTAATGTGTTCTCAAAAACCCTGCCTTTTCCCCTCAATATTGGTGAAGGATGAATTTCAGGACCGAAGACACTGCACTGTAAAGAAAGGCACATATAGATTATTAAATAAATAAGCTAGGTGGATAATATTGAGCTTAGAGTTGTTCGGATTGAAACACATATGCTGTTAAGATAAAAACACAGGCTTTTCATCACAGCAAGAGGTAGTGTAAGAGGAGATGGCTGCAATATAAAAGGTAATATGTTGCTACAGAGCCTACATCAAAGCATTTTGTACAATAAAGCTATGGCTCAGGAAAAGCAATGATAGGAAGTAATAGTATGGTATAAAAAGGCATGAGACCTCTCATCTCTCTTTGGCAATCTGTTCAAACAACTGGGTGGTCATAAAAGATCAGATAGTGTTGCATCCAGCAGGAAGCAGACCACAAAGAAAATGGTATAAGAGATGCAAAGTTTTTATTTAGGAAGACCTTTTGCGACCTTCAAGAGCCAGTGGCATGAACAGGCTTGGAGAAGCCATTTTCACAGTTCCTTATTAAATCCTGCACACGAGTGTTAAACACAAGGCTGATGTGTGCTGCTCTATATGAGTATTTAAGATTAATGTTTTGTCAACAATAAATTAAGTGAATTATCAGACATATTACTGTCTCTAGCTTTTCAAATCTGTTAAAAGGTTAAGGGAGGAATTATCCAATATTTTGGCGAACCATGGCGATAACCAAGACTAGTAGTTGTTTGAACTAGCTCTGATTTGATAAGACCCATACGGTAGCAGAAGCAATAAAGTTGTTCACCTCGGATATTTGAGCAATAAATAAATTAGAGGAGTATATAGCGCAGTATATTGTACGGCATGGTGCTGGACCCCTAAAGATTGGAGATCTTGTGGGTAAAATAAACCTCTTAAGCGAGTTAGTGGAGACACTAGAGATAGAATTTTTTTTAGTAAACCACAGAAAGATCAAACTATAAACAGAAAATGCTGGAAGTACTCAGCAGGTCAGGCAGCATCTGTGGAGCGCGAAACAGGTCGAACGTTTCAGGTCTGTGACCTTTTGTCAAAACTGGAAAATACTGCAGATGTGACAGGTTTTAAGCAAGTTCAGAAGCTGGGAAAGTGGGGCAGGGGAGGAAAGAACAAAAGGGAAGGTGTGCGATAGGGTGGAAGGCAGGAGTGATTTAAATGACAAAAGGTATGATAGTGCAAGGCAAAAGGGGTTGGTAATGGGACAAGTAAAGAAACAAAAGATGGGTCTAGAGGAGCTGAAAATGGCAACAGCAGAATCATTACCAGCACCTGCTGTCTGAAAAAATGGGAGCAGTGATTATGATCTGAAATTGTTGAACTCCATGTTGAGTCTGAAAGGCTGTAAAGTGCCTAATTGAAAGACGAGGTGCTGTTCCTCGAGCTTCATTAAACAGTGTAGGAGGCTGAAGACAGAGCGATCAGAGTGAGAGTGAGGCGGAGAATTAAAGTGACAGCGATCAGAAGCTCGGGGTCACGCTTGCAGACTGAACAGAGGTGTTCTGCAAAGCGGTCACCCAATCTGCATTTGGTCTCCCCAATGTAGAGGAAAATGCATTGTGAGCAGCGAATACAGTATACTAAACCGAAAGAAGTACAAGTAAATCACTGTTTCACCTGGAAGGAGTGTTTGGGGCCCTAGACGATGCGAAGGGAGGAGGTGAAAGGGCAGGTGTTGCATCTCCTGCACTTGCATGTGAAGGTGCCGTGGGAAGGGGAACGGGTGTTGGGGGTGATGGAAGAGTGGACCAGAGTGTTGCGGAGGGAATGGTTCCTTCGGAAAGCTGAAAGGGGAGGGGAGATGGGGAAGATGTGTTTGGTGGTAGCATCGGCTGGGGGTGGCGGAGGATGCTCCATTAAATGTGGAGGCTGGTGGGGTGGAAGGTGAAGACAAGGGGAACCCTATCGTAGTTCTGAGAGGGAGGGGAAGGGGTGAGAGCAGAGTGCTGGAATGGGACGGACACGGTCGAGAGCCCCGTCAACCACGGTGGAGGGGAATCCTCGGTTGAGGAAAAAGGAAAACATAGCGGAAGCACTTGTGTCGAAGGTGGCATCGTCAAAACAGATGTGAAGGAGATGGAGAAACTGGGAGAATGGAAGAGCGTCCTTACAGGAAGCAGAGTGGGGGGAATTATAATCAAAGTAGCCGTGGGAGTCAGTGAGCTTATAGTGAATATTGGTCGATATAATTGTAGGACAGAAATAATTGTAGTAAGACTTCTTTACTCTTATACTCCAATCCCTTTGTAATGAAGGCTAACATACCATTTGCTTTCCTAATTGCTTGTTGTACCTGCATGTTAACTTTGTGATTCGTGTACAAGGACACCCAGGTCCCTCTGAATATCAACATTTCCCAATCTCTCTCCATTTAAAAAATATTCTGCTTTTCTATTTTTCCGATTACATCGTCAGCAAACTTGGATACATTACACTCGGTCCCTTCATCTAAGTCATCAATATAGATTGTAAATAGCTGAGGCCCAAGCACTGATCCTTGCGGTACCCCACTAGTTACAGCCTGTCAACCCGAAAATGAAACATTTATTCCTACTCTGTTTTCTGTCCATTAACCAATTCTCAATCCATGCTAGTATATTACCCCCAATCCCATGAGCCCTAATTTTGTGTAATAACCTCTTGTGTGGCACCTTATCGAATGCTTTTTGAAAATCTATGAAACGATGGCTTGATGTTTGGTGGTGGGGCATGGTCCAGGCGGAGGTAGGAGGTGGTGTCGGAGAGTTGGCGTTCAGCCTCCGCAAGGTAGACGTCTGTTCGCCAAACAACAACAGCGCCGCCCTTGTCAGCAGGCTGAATGACAATGTCAGGGTTGGACCTGAGAAAACAGAGTGCTGTAAGTTCAGAGATGGTAGGTCAGAGTGAGTGAGGGGGGCAGAGAAATTGATGTCATGCCTGCAGTTCCCAATGAAAAGATCTAGAGAGGGTAAGAGGCCAGAGGGAGGGGTTCAGGTGGAATAAGAATTCTGAAGATGGAAGAAAGAGGGGAAGACTCCTGGCCAAAGAAGTGGACGCGGAGGCAAAGGCGACAGATGAAGAGCTCAGCATCATACCGAGCTCGAAATTCGTTGAGGTGGGAGCGCAAGGGGATGAAGTTGGGGCCTTTGCTAAGGACTGATTGTTCGGGGTCAGTGAGAGGAAGGTCAGAGGGGATAGTGAAAACACAGCAAAGGAGCAGATTGTAAGGATGGATGGGGTCAGAGAAAAGTGAAGAGCAAGACGACTCCGGAGTTGTTGAAGCTTGCAGTGCTTGACACCTGAAAGGAAGAAAACTTTTTTTTTTGTTACAGCGCCGGATGAGTCAAAGGATGAAATGGAACTGCAGACCAGAACAACTCTGAATGAGAGAGTTGGTGCTGCTGCATGTGGCGGCACATGGCATTGAGCATGGATCTCAGGAAGTGGCGAGATTGCTGAATATCATGCAGATATCTGGAATCATGGGTGGATCCAAAACACGAAGGGTGGAATTTCAGTTGGAATCCATGTGGATTAAGTTGGAGCCGGAGACAGTTGCTGAGGAAGGAGATGTGACTGTGAAAGTGAGTTTTAGTAGATACCCAATCAAACACGAGAAGGGAAACAGAAAGCAATGAAGGTGAAGAAGGTAAGAGAGACAAAATGAAATCCCGTTGGAGAGAAGAGCAAAACTTCTTCAAGGTGGACTGAACCAAGTCTTCCGTCATACAAGGTTCGTTTACTATAGTCAGAGCCCCATCCGACACAAATAAAAGGTTGAAAGAAAGTGTGTAAGTGATTGCAAGGTGTCGCCCAGAAGGACAGGACTGGGACCGCTGTAACACATGGGAGTGTTGACTGTGGCCAAAGTTCTGTTCCACAGAATTAAATGTTTCATGAATGAGTTAAAGAAAAAAGAAAATAAGCAGAAACAGTTAGAAATAGATGCACATGAGAAGGAAATCCAACAATTTCAAGATGAGATTTCTGACAAATGAGCAGCAGTAGCTTGTTCAGAATCATTTAAAGTTTTGTAGCAAGGGACCGTCTCAAAACAGAGTGAAAAGGGAACATGTGGGAGGTGTAAAGATGGTCTGGGAGTTGCAGGTGTGAGAACGGCAGTTGTAATGATTCAGCAACCGAGAAAATTACTGGGACTTTCCCCAGTGGCCCCTTCCTTGTGCACTCTATGCCATCACACCCCTTTCTTTGTTCAATAGAGGGGAAGCCAAGAAATTGTGCAGGATGTTGAGAAGTTTGCATTAGCCCTTTCACAGCAAACAGAGGCTGTGAAGCAGATATGTAAAAATCCTTTGTTAGATATGCGGAGAGTAAGAACAGATATACTGAAGTTACTGAGAAAGGTTTTACTCACAGGTGATCCTGGGCTTACTCTTGACACAATGAGGGGCATTTTCTGATCAACTCCACCCTGCAAGTAGAAGGAATGAGGAACGTGGAGGGGGAAGAAGTGAGAAGCTTTAAGAACATTATACGCACAAAGCAAGATTTCAAAAATTCCATTTTCTGTTCAGGTTTTACAAGGGAAATTTGCTGTTTATAGTTTTTCTATAGTTAAAGAATTTTTAACGATCACACTTTCATAGGTTTTTCTTGCTCTTTAAAATATTTTTGTTTAAAAGAGCACTGCTGGCATCAATATAGAAGTGGTTGGATGGAGTAGCTCAGTCCAATCACATGAATGACAATTTCAATTGTGCGTTACTAATTCAACTAAGGGTTAATGACTGTCTACTGGAATTTATTCAACTCCTTCACATTTGGTGGACTCTAATAATCTGTCAAAGCCAGTTCCGTCAGAACTTACTGATTCAACAAAAATATTTTGAATAAAATCAACAAAAAGAAACAAAATATTAAAGTTGTTTATTATTTGTTATTCATTTTAAAAACAAATAGTTACAATGATACAAAAGCACTTGAGCTCCAATGCACTGTGCCACAATGCAGCAGAATGCTGGTTACTCTAGGGCCACAATAAGTCTTGCAATCAGTGAATTACACTGAGCAAAGGACAAGCAATTTGCACAATGTGGGGGTGAATAAGAAAATTGGACAGAGAATCACTTTAATTCACTCCCCAGCAGTCAGACACAGAGCAATGCTGGCAAAGGTTCAGGACCAGGTTACAGCTGGTCTCTTGACTTGGAAAACAAAGTTCATCTGCCCGAAAAAATATAGAACTACAAAACTCAGAATTCTACAGAAGGCTAGTTTGGTTCTTATAATTGGATAGTGATAATTAAGAGCTCCCCAGTTTCAACCCTGATGTGTGACTAAGCCATTTCATTCTGTATCCTGGAATGTTATTTTTGCATTACATGCTTTGTTTCTGTATTTTACTGTTTGTAGCACAGAAAACTATGGTAAGGAAGGTTAGATTTATGCCATTTACCTTTAAATTGAAGCCAAACTTTCCTCCTTCATCAGGTATCATTCGAACCCAAAGCAAGCCATTATCACTGTTTACCACTTCACTCTGGGAAGTAAGAACAAGTCAACTTTACTATGCATTATGCAGGATTCAATGAGAGATACAAATACAGTCTCTCAATTTGCACACTACATAATTACTCAGATCATGCCTTGCAGTTTTATAGGTGGAACAGAATGTCAAGACTCAACTGAGTGTGCTCATTTCAATATATGTAAAGTGGGCTGCACTATGCAGGTGAGAAAGAACAGTTACAGTTCTATTCATCATGTTTAATCCTAACCTGAACATTTATATGAAACACCTCCATAAATCATTTATACCTCAGTGATGCATCATCCACAGTATACTAATCTATACCATACCTATGATAGCAGTGAACAAATTAAAACTGAAACACCTGGGAAAGCTGAACAGATAAAGTTTACCTGCTTTAATTTCAAACTGGTTACCTATCATCCAGTCATGATTTTTTGAATTACATTTTTTAAATTGTAAACTCCTTTTGTTTCTTTTCTCTGGTGCCTTCCACCACACACCAGATACTCAAGAGGGCAGACGGGGGATCTATTCAGTGTCCTCTGTCAACCTCACTCAGAACAGACAGACAGTCATTAAGAGGTTCCAACAATGGTGAGGGCAACAATCTCCCTCTGATTCTTCTTCCTTTTAATGTTAAGGTTCATAACCGAGATTGAGAATTTGGTGTGTGAACTGAACTTATATCCCATTGTTCTGTGCACTGCTGTTCTAATATTCAATGTTAATCAGTCTCACATCAAACCTTAAAACTAATGTTACAAACATCGCAACTATTTAACAGACTCAACATTAATTAAAGTGAATTAAGCCAAGTCTTGCTTGGTGTATAAGGAGCTTCCAAAATGTTTGTTATTTTGCCTATATCTTGTTGTAATACCTAGTTGTTAGGAGAAATGGTGAGAAGAACATTAAGACTGTTGAGCATTATAGCTTGTTTGTTTTGACACAAGCAGAACAGTACTTATTAACGACTTAGATGACACAGAAAGCCACATATCCAAATTTGCAGATGACACAAAGATAGACGGCATTGTAGGCAGTGCAGATGAAAGCATAAAATTACAAAGGGATATTGATAGATTACGTGAATGGGCAAAACTGTGGCAAATGGATTTCAATGTCGGCAAATGTGAGGTTATCCACTTTGGACCTAAAAAGGATAGAACAGGGTACTTTCTAAATGGTGAAAAGCTAAAAACAGTGCAGGTCCAAAGAGACTTGGGGGTCCAGGTACATAGATTAAAATGTCATGAACAGGTACAGAAAATAATAAAAAAGGCTTATGGAATGCTGGCCTTTATATCAAGAGGACTAGAGTACAATGGGGTAGAAGTTATGCTGCAGCTGTACAAAACCCTGGTTAGACCACACCTGGAGTACCGTGAGCAGTTCTGGGCACCACACCTTAGGAAGGATATAATGGCCTTGGAGGGAGTGCAGCATAGGTTTACAAGAATGATACCTGGACTCCATGGGTTAAATTACGAGGAGAGATTACACAAATTAGGGTTGTATTCCCTGGAATTTAGAAGGTTAAGGGGTGATCTGATCGAAGTTTTCAAGATATTAAGGGGAACAGATAGGGTAGATAGAGAGAAACTATTTCCACTGGTTGGGGATTCTAGGACTAGGGGGCAGTCGTCTAAAAATTAGAGCCAAACCTTTCAGGAGTGAAATTAGGAAACACTTCTACACACAAAGGGTGGTAGAAGTTTGGAACTCTCTTCCGCAAACGGCAATTGATGCTAGATCAATTGTTAATTTAAAGTCTGAGATTGATAAGCCTTTGTTTAACAAAAATCTAAGAGGCTAAATGGCCTTTTCCTGTTCCTATCAGCAGATTTGTGTTCTGAAGGGTCAAATTAAATTTATTTCTGGGTATCCCCATTTGTTAAAGATGAGCAGTGTTGTTCATGGGGGTAGAGGTGAAGAGTCCAGTTGCATAATTGAGCTGTCTCTATTACAGACAACTACTGTAATATCCAATATGCCTGCAGGCTGATTAGCTAGGACAGTAAAGTATTGGTTCCTAACATTGCCATATTTTGTATGCAGGATATCTGCATCAAGATAAGCATAATTGCCAACCATTTGCATTTTCAGAGAACGGACTTTGAGTGTCCGTCCACACAGCGTAGGACATTTAGATTTTGTGTATTAGCTATAATTACTGCTTCATAGTTATTATACCTATGTAATACAAGTAGCTGAATTTTAAGGATGCAACATGTTAAATAATTCAATAATCTGCTGCACAAAGTATGAATAATTTAGATTTTGAATTTTGGAATTAGTACTCTGTACATAATTATTTGCAATGTGTCTAAGCATTGCATTTAGAAGATATTATAATTTAATCATATCGATTGATTATACATCAAATTTGGTAAGTGGGGTGTGTGCTTCATCAAAAACTTTCACGGGAACCTTTTCCCCATGGGCAAACCCATTTACTGTCTGTAGTACCAGTCACAACTGTTGGTGGCGCTCAGATAGGAATTTTCAATTTGAAGTGTGCTGCACCTTGCCAGTCACAGATTCAGAGAGTCTGGTGGCGCACATAGTAGTGAGATTATAGTTAAAAAAAAGTGTTAGCCATTTCAGTTTCTTAGTAGCTGCTTCTACATAATTTGTACAATCCCTTCTGATATGTATTGTACTTACATATTGTGTAATTGAACACTAGAGGGCCCCCTGATGGGAGCAAGCATACTGCAGTCATTACATTCCAGGGTCTTCTCTCATACTGAATGTTATATCCAGAGAGAATGTTCCAGAGAGTGTGATATAAAAGCAACCATTACAATGCCATGCTAACTAACTGTTTATTGGACATAGAAACATAGAAACATAGAAAATAGGTACAGGAGTAGACCATTCGGTCCTTCGAGCCTGCACCGCCATTCAATGCGTTCATGGCTGAACATGCTACCTCAGTACCCCATTCCTGCTTTCTCGCCATACCCCTTGATCCCCCTAGTTGTGAGTGTTATATCTAACTCCCTTTTGAATATATTTAGTGAACTGGCCTCAACAACCTTCTGTGGAAGAGAATTCCATAGATTCACCACTCTCTGGGTGAAGAAGTTCCTCCTCAGCTCAGTCCTAAATGGCTTCCCCTTAATCCTTAGACTGTGACCCCTGGTTCTAGTTTTCCCTACCATTGGGAACATTCTGCCCGCATCTAATTTGTCTAAACCAGTCAGGATTTTAAATGTCTCTATAAGATCCCCCCTCATTCTTCTGAACTCCAGAGGATACAAGTTCAGTTGACCCAATCTTTCTTGATATGTCAGTCCGGCCATCCCAGGAATCAATCTAGTGAACCTTCGCTGCACTCCCTCAATAGCAAGAATGTCCTTCCTTAAGTTAGGAGACCAAAACTGCGCACAATACTCCAGGTGTGGCCTCACCAAGGCCCTGTACAACTGTAGCATCACCTCCCTACTCCTGTACTCAAATCCCCTTGCTATGAAGGCCATCATTCCGTTTGCTTTCTTGACTGCCTGCTGCACTTGCATTCCCACCTTCAGTGACTGATGTACCATGACGCCCAGGTCTCGTTGCACGTCCCCTTTCCCTAATCTGCCACCATTCAGGTAATAGTCCGCCTCTCTATTTTTACCACCAAAGTGGATAACCTCACATTTATCCACATTGTACTTCATCTGCCATACATTTGCCCATTCACCCAACCTGTCCAAGTCACTCTGTAGCCTCCTAGCATCCTCCTCATTGTTCACACTGCCTCCCAATTTAGTGTCTTCCGCAAATTTGGAGATATTACATTTAATCCCTTCGTCCAAATCATTAATATATAATGTAAACAGCTGGGGTCCCAGCACCGAACCCTGCGGTACCCCGCTGGTCACTGCCTGCCATTCTGAAAAGTACCCATTTACTCCTACTCTTTGTTTCCTGTGTGCCAACCAGTTCTCAATCCACGTCAACACATTACCCCCAATCCCATGTGCTTTAACTTTGCTCACCAATCTCTTGTGTGGGACCTTGTCGAAGGCCTTCTGAAAGTCCAAATACACCACATCTACTGGTTCCCCCCTGTCCACCCTATTGGAAACATCCTCAAAAAATTCCAGAAGATTTGTCAAGCATGATTTCCCTTTCACAAATCCATGCTGACTTGGACCTATCATGTCGCCACTTTCCAAATGGTCTGTTATGACATCTTTAATAATTGCTTCCATCATTTTACCCACGACCGATGTCAGGCTGACCGGTCTATAATTCCCTGCTTTCTCCCTCCCTCCTTTTTTAAAAAGAGGGGTTACATTGGCCACCCTCCACTCCATCGGAACTGATCCAGAGTCTAAGGAATGTTGGAAAATGATCGTCAATGCATCCACTATTTCCAAGGCCACCTCCTTAAGTACTCTGGGATGCAGACCATCAGGCCCCGGGGATTTTTCAGCCTTCAGTCCCATCAATTTCCCCAATACCTTTTCCCGACTGATAAGGATTTCCCTCAGCTCCTCCCTCTTACCAGATCCTCTGACCCCTTTTATTTCCGGCAGGTTGTGTGTGTCCTCCACAGTAAACACCGAACCAAAGTACTTGTTCAATTGATCTGCCATTTCCTTGTTCCCCATTACGACTTCCCCTGTTTCTGACTGCAGGGGACCTACGTTTGTTTTTACTAACCTCTTTCTTTTTACATATTTATAGAAGCTTTTGCAGTCCATTTTAATGTTCTCTGCAAGCTTCCTTTCATATTTTATTTTCCCTGCCCTAATCAAACCCTTCGTCCTCCTCTGCTGAGTTTTGAAGTTCTCCCAGTCCCCGGGTTTGCTGCTACTTCTGGCCAATTTGTATGCAACTTCCTTGGTTTTAATACTATCCCTGATTTCCCTTGTTAGCCATGGTTGAGCCACCTTCCCTTTTTTATTTTTACGCCAGACCGGGATGTACAATTGTTGTAGTTCATCCATGCGATCTCTAAATGTCTGCCATTGCCCTTCCACTGATAGCCCCTTAAATATCGCTTGCCAATTTAACCTCGCCAATTCACGCCTCATACCCTCAAAGTTGCCCTTATTTAAGTTCTGGACCATGGTCTCTGACTTAACTGTTTCCTTCTCCATCCTAATGTAGAACTCCACCATACTATGGTCACTCTTCCCCAGGGGGCCTCGTACCACAAGATTGCTGATTAGTCCCTCCTCATTACATAACACTTCTCAAATATTTCACCCATTATAGGCCTCCTGATCCCTTTGCTGTCTACCCCCTCACTCCCTGCCTGTGGCCACCCAGAATACAGGTGAGAATTAAATTAATTTCAAGCAACTATACAAACAAAAAATTCTGGCACTCCAGGGAGTAAAAAATGGTGACTTGGTAATCTGAAATTTAACCTGAATAAAGCTATTAAAACGAATTCTCTTCAAATAAATTGAGTTAAAAGAAACTCAAAAATCATGGTATAGTATGAGAGAATACAGGCTTCATTCAGGTTGTACAGTTAATTTTCCGAATGCACATTGGGAAAATTATTTACATGCTCAGACAGCAACATCCAGGGATTGCAAGCAGAGTGATAAGTGTGGGATAAATACTAATTGCAAGCCTAGATATTTGAGCGAATGAGGTCTTGAAGTAAAAACTTCAATAAAGGTAATACAAGACACAGAAGACAATTTGATGGGTAAATATGTTATTCTGAAATATGCAATTTTTAATGTTTTTATTTTGTTTAAAACCTTATTTGAGACATTAGAAATGTTAGTTACTGTGAAAAATGTCAGACAAAACAACTTGAATTTTTTAACGATTTAATTGGTTTGTTTCTGCTTTCTTTTATTTGCAGTTTTTCTGATTGGTCATTCAGAATTTTTAATTGGCCACTTGGGAATTTCGGCCAATCAGTACCCTCTGAGCTTTACAGGCACAGAAATGCAAACTCATCACTTTCCCATGCCTATCCATGACCTACAGACTAGCAAAAGCAACATTTTTAATTATAAATAAACAGACTGATAGATGTGGAGGAGACTGGAATGAAGAATGAACAATTCATATTGCTGCCGTAGTCTGCTTTTTCCCACCAACTTTAATTGCTATGTAAACTGATATAATGATAGATTACATTTTGCTTTTAAAATGAAAGCTGCATTTAGTTTTGCAAACCTTGTCATCACAGTAGTATTGGCAGGGGGCCATTTCACCCTCGTTTGTTCTTGGTGCCATAGATTCATAGGTCTCGAGAAACTGCAAGTCAACACCATCCAGTGGGTGAGAAACAGACACAGATAGGTGATCATCACTTGGTATATTAGTGTCTACGCCATTCACTGAATGTGTTAGTGATCGCCGTTGTCTTTTGATGGAATGAGGGAACTGTTGTTGCATTTCACCCCCTGCAACGGTCCTGCAAACAGGTTAAAGTAAATTAAGAGCCATGGGATAAAGGTGTCACATTTAAGTTAAAGATAATCATAAGGAAATAAGCCTAAAGCCCACAATTAGGAAACAGTTTGCTCAAATTCGTGATTTTTACATACATGATACATCACATGGTCCAGAACTTGCTGATTCAGGGTATCTCGTGGCATAAGCCATTATTTAAACTTTTTCCTGCACGCTTTGACTCAAAAAATGTTTGCGCTGTAACTTGCTGGAAGTGCGAACTGATAATGGCATGGTGAGGGCAAAGGAGCATTTGGGACCTTAGTGAACGGCGAGACCAACAGTGTATCTCCTTAACCAATGAGATTTAAGGATCGAGAAAGAAACAGGAGGACGACGGAGAAGGAGGGTAAATTAGAGTCAAATCAGGTACAGAAAGAGAAACAGAGAGAGGGAAAGAAAGATTGGATTAAGTGAGAGAGAGAAAGGAAAGGTAAGAAAAAAAAAATTGACATTTTTAAAATCTCTAAGAATAATTTACTAAATGCAGGAATGAGATTGAACAATTTAAATTCTTCCTGTCTAGGCCAGAGAGGGTGATTTGTATTGCATTAACAATTATCACATCGCTAAACAGGTATTTATGTTGTTAAGTTCCAGCCCTAACTTTCTGCGGTGAGTTTAGTGGGCAATTAATGTGCAAATTCAATAATTTCTTAAAAATAACGGGGAGGCTAAGGGTGAGATGCCATTTGAGCGAAACAAACAGCGGAGTGGTATAATCGACCAACAAGTTCTGGAGATTTGCAACTCACGACGCATCTCTTAATCCCCTGAACTTGCTGGCCCCGGTTCCTATTCTCTACTGCTAACCGTCTTCTTAAACCACTCTCTCCTGTCTCCTCCACCCTCACCTCCAACAAGTGTGAGGAGCTCATGGACTTTTTGTCTCGAAGATTGAGACCATCCGTTCAGCTGCCACTGCCATTTCCCTTCCTTCCCTGAGCCCACCGGGCCAAACTTCCTCGAAGGCTCCCCCCTGCCCTAGCCCTGAACTCACATCTTTCTCCAGTTTCTCTCCGATCTCCCCTCATGACCTCTCCGCGCTCATCTTGTCCATGAGACCCACCTCTTGCTCCCTCGACCCTATTCCCACCAAACTGCTGACCACCCAACTTCCTTTTCTGGCTCCCATGTTAGCTGACATTGTTAACTGTTCTCTCTCCTCAGGTACTGTCCCCCTCTCCCTCAAAGAGAACCTCCCTTTCCCCTCCAAAGTCCTTGAACGTGTTGTCGCCTCCCAAATCCGTGCCCATCTTTCCCGCAATTCCATGTTTGAATCCCTCCAATCAGGTTTCCGCCCTTGCCACAGTACCGAAACGGCTCTCATCAAAGTCACAAATGACATCCTTTGTGACTGTGACAAAGGTAAACTAACCCTCCTCGTCCTTCTTGACTTGTCTGCAGCCTTTGACACGGTTGACCACTCCATCCTTCTCCAACGCCTCCCCACCATCGTCCAGCTGGGTGGGACTGCACTCGCCTAGTTCCATTCTTATCTAATTGTAGCCAGAGAATCACCTGCATCGTTACCTCTGGTGTCCCCCAAGGATCTATCCTTGGCCCCCTCCTATTTCTCATCTACATGTTGCCCCTTGGCAACATCATCTGAAAACACACCGTCAGTTTCCTCATGTACGCTGACGACACCCAGCTCTACCTCACTACCTCTTCTCTCGACACCTCCACGGTCTCTAAATTGTCAGACTGCTTGTCCAACATACAGTTCTGGATGAGCAGAAATTTTCTCGAATTAAATATTGGGAAGACCGAAGCCATTGTTTTCGGTCCCCGCCACAAACTCCGTTCCCTAGCCACTGACTCCATCCCTCTCCCTAACATCTGTCTGAGGCTGAACCACACTGTTCGCAACCTTGGTGTCATATTTGATCCTGAAATGAGCTTCCGACCACATATCCGCAGCATAACAAAGACCGCCTACTTCCACCTCCGTAACATTGCCCGTCTCCGCCCTTGCCTCAGCTCATCCACTGCCGAAACCTTCATCCATGCCTTTGTTACCTCTAGACTTGACTATTCCAACGCACTCCTGGCTGGCCTCCCACATTCTACACTACGTAAACTTGAGGTCATCCAAAACTCGGCTGCCCGAGTCCTAACTCGCACCAAGTCCCGTTCGCCCATCATCCGTGTGCTCACTGACCTACATTGGCTCCCGATTAAGCAGCGCCTCTATTTCAAAATTCTCATCCTTGCTTTCAAATCCCTCCATGGTCTCGCTGCTCCCTATCTCTAATCTCCTTCAGCCCCACAACCCCTCGAGATATCTGCGCTCCTCAAATTCTGCCCTCTTGAGCATCCCTGATTATAATCCCTCAACCGTTGGTGGCCGTGCCTTCTGTTGCCTAGGCCCCAAGCTCTGGAATTCCCTGCCTAAATCTCTCCGCCTCACTACCTCTCTTTCCTCCTTTAAGGCGCTCCTTAAAACCTACCTCTTTGACCAAGCTTTTGGTGACCTGCCCTAATTTCTCCTTATGTGATTTGGTGTCAAAAGTTTTGTCGTCTTCTAATACTCCTGTGCAGCGCCTTGGGACGTTTTACTACGTTAAAGGTGCTATATAAATAGAAGTAGTTGTTGTTTTGCGCATTACGAACAGTGCGCATCATTAACACGTTGTTATTTTCCATTATATCTGGCCCATTATAATTTGTAGTAATTTACAAAAATACTAAATTTTGGGTGGATGGAGGAAGAAATAGCAAACTTACTTTGGTGATTGTTGTTCCTCTGACCTGTAAAAGAATAACTTAAAAATCACTCAACTCAAGACTTTGATAGGCACATATATATTCACTTTTACTTTGTGCGCATACAAATTTATCTACATCATATTTTTGAAAGCAGACACATTCTACAATTTTCATAATCACAATAACAGGTTCTGGTCAGAAGCAGGAAGCATGAGATGTTAATCCAATTTTACAAATTAAATTGTTTTAATATTGCATTTACATCTGTATTGCCTTTTCCATTACGACTTGCAATAAATTAATAGCATTGTTCGAGTTCACTCATTCATTAAATTTCCCT
This sequence comes from Squalus acanthias, assembly GCA_030390025.1. Classification (NCBI taxonomy): domain Eukaryota; kingdom Metazoa; phylum Chordata; class Chondrichthyes; order Squaliformes; family Squalidae; genus Squalus; species Squalus acanthias. The sequence goes on from CM059428.1 coordinate 109,007,148, forward strand.
CTCAATTTTGGCAGAAATAAGACCTATTATATGATAGGTATTTAACAAAATTAGTTTTAGCATACATGTAAAAGGTATACTTCTGTTTAAAGGAAACAACTGATAGGATAGGTTAAAAGAGGGCACGAGAGACTTGTAAGTTACAATGAGCTAATCAGAGATTAGTTAACAGTTTCTCAACCCTCTTAGACGAAGTTCTATTATTGCAACTTAATTGATCAACAAATAAAATCTAGTGCAACATTAGTATTTATTCCAAAATAATTTCACTGCCCACAGTGATTTGCTCAATGAAACAAAGAGATGCAACAAGATCCGTTTATACAGTGTCCTTCATATTGGATAGATATCTCAGAGCACAGAAGAAAATGGACACCAAAACAGTCGAGAACAGGCATTATACCACTGGTATTAAGTGGTATGAGGGAACAGTACCAAAAGAACAGATCAACAAGAAGGTTTTAGGAAGAATTTTGAAAGTAAGGAGGGAGGAAGTAACAGGGATTTTGGGACAACATGGGCAAGGTGGTTGAAAGAGCAGCCAATCAATGATAAAATGATAAAGCAAAGAGGTTGAGGAACAAGGAGTAGACTAGGGTCAACTGATGTGGGGAAGAAAGGCGAGCTGGGACCAAGCAGCATGCCAAGGTTCCCACCTGCATATTTACTCTGTCATGGCAGTTGGAAAGGTTGATGGAATTAACAAGAGAGGCATGAAGGAGCTGATAAGAGTAAAAAAGGATAGCTTTAGTTTTGTCTACATTGAGCTGCAGGAAATTCTGATTCATCCAAGACTTAATGTTGGGCAGACATCTGAAGAATTAATAGTCTTGGAATTAAAAGAAGCAGAAAGGTAAAGCAGGGTGTCATAAGCATACATATGGAATCCGATCCTGTGCTTCTTGATGTCACTAACGGGCAGCATATAGATGAAGAAGAAAAGAGGATCAAGGATGGAGCCCTGGGGTATACTGAGGGAGACCATGCAGGCAAGATATGAGAAATCATTGGAAAATATATAGGGGTTGATTTTCCCTGAGCGGACTTGCGGCAGATGGCTGGTAGAATGCTGGTAGTCCCAGTGTGAGGCGGGCTGTGGCTGGAGATGAGGCGCCTCAGGGCAGCCAGCAGGCTCCAGGCCACAAGGTAGTAGGTAAGAAGAGCAGCTCTCCTCCTCCTCCTGGCCCCACAAAAATGAAGAGGAACTTACCTTCCGGATCCTCTTCGGCCAGGTCACCAGCTGATGCTGGTTGGAGCATGCACGACTCACGCTCTGCCCACTGTAGACCAAAAGCGGCAATCAAGGTCCTATGTACGTCATAGGACCCCAATTAGCATTGTAATGACCTACCACCAGACACAGAGGGCTGCATCGACTGCCGTGTGGTATACCCGGCATAACATTGCCGTGGACAATGATGGCGATGAGGCGGTAGGTCATTACCCACCATTTTCGGGGCCTTGCCACCCGATTTTAGTCAGGTGGGAGGCCTGAAAATTCAGCCCATAATATTGTCATTGGGACAAGTATGACTGGAACTAGAGACAGCAGTGCCACAAAATTAGAATACTGAGAAAAAAAGTTGGGAGGAGAATAGAATGGTTAACTGCATCAAAGGCAGTGGACAGGTCAAGAACAATGAAGCGGGGCAGTGAGCCACATTCACAGTGACAGAATATGTCATTATGCTGCAGGAGGTACGGAAATCAGATTGCATAGTTTGAAACAGGGAGTCTTGGGAGGAGTTGTGCAGCTATAGCTTCTCTGATTTTGAGGTAGACACTTGGAATTTGGAAAAAAATTCAACTTATTCAATACCTAATTTACTATTTAACAAGCAGTCACTTGCAGAGACAGAGCTATTTAGATTTGACAATTCCGCAGCTGTGAACTTTCCTATAGGATTTAATATCTAAAACAAACTTGTCCCTTATCTACGAACTTAAATTTTCTGATTTTCTTTAAATTGAATCAGGAGTCATTCATATTGTTCGGATTTTAATCCTTCTTTGACAGATGTTAAAATTCTCCTCTAAATGCAATTTTCATCGATCTCAGATTGATAGTTAATTTGAGCACTTTGTCGTATTGACACGTTTCATTTTGGAAAAGGAACATGTTCAGGGAAATCTATCCCATCCCATGAATTGTCTACTGAAGAGGAAACGGAAGTAGGGGTAGAGACAGGCGATGCTTTGAAGGTTGAAGAAGGTTGTTTTGGTGATAGAATGAACATGGGGAAGGTGATGTGCAGCTATGGAAAAGAAAGAAGTCAGATTGTCACAGTGATGCTAAAGGTAATCCACAGCACAGAGCAGGAATGTTGAAAGCCGACAAAGGAGAGAAAATATACACAAAGAACATATTTAGCCACATGCTGCATTTATTTTCAGGCAAAGGGATGTATATTGTGCACATAATAAATACTGCCTTGATCTAATTCCCTTTTTATGTCAGGTTGTACAACAATCTGAAAGTAACAATAGAAACATTTGAACAATTAGATCGAAATGTCAAGAAGGTAAGAGCCCATGGGATCCAGGGCAACTTGGCACATTGGATCCAAAATTGGCTTAGTGGCAGGAAGCAGAGTGTGATGGTCGAAGGTTGTTTTTGTGACTGGAAGCCTGTGTCCAGTGGTGTACCACAGGGATCGATGCTGGGACCTTTGCTGTTTGTAGTGTACATTAATGATTTAGATATGAATGTAGGAGGTATGATCAGTAAGTTTGCAGATGACACAAAAATTGGTGGAGTGGTAAATAGTGAGGAGGGAAGCCTCAGGCTACAGGACGATATAGACGGGTTGGTCAGATGGGCAGAACAGTGGCAAATGGAATTTAACCCTGAAAAGTGTGAGGTGATGCATTTTGGGAGGACTAACAAGGCAAGGGAATACACAATGAATGGTAGGACCCTAGGAAGGACAGAGGAACCTTGGTGTGCATGTACATAGATCCCTGAAGGCAGCAGGACAGGTAGATAAGGTGGTTAAAAAGGCATATGGGATACTTGCCTTCATTAGCTGAGGCATAGAATATAAGAGCAGGGAGGTTGTGATGGAGCTGTACAAAACGCTAGTTAGGCCACAGTTGGAATACTGTGTGCAGTTCTGGTCGCCACACTATAGGAAGGATATGATTGCATTGGAGAGGGTGCAGAGGAGGTTCACCAGGATGTTACCTGGGGTGGAGCGCTTCAGCTATGAAGAGAGCACTGGCCAGGCTGGGGTTGTTTTCCTCAGAGCAGAGAAGGCTGAGGGGGGACCTGATTGAGGTGTTCAAAATTATGAGGGGCATAGATAGGGTAGATAGAAAGGAACTTTTCCCCTTAGTAGAGTGGTCAATAACCTGGGGACATAGTTTCAAGGTAAGGGGCAGGAGGTTTAGAGGGGATTTGAGGAAAAACATTTTCACCCAGAGGGTAGTTGGAATCTGGAACTCACTGCCTGAAAGGGTGGTAGAGGCAGGAACCCTCAACATTCAAGAAGCATTTAGATGAGCACTTGAAACGCCATAGCATACAAGGCTACGGACCAAGTGCTGGAAAATGGGATTAGAAAAGACAGGGCTTGATGGCCGACGCGGACACGATGGGCCGAAGGGCCTCTTTCTGTGCTGTATAACTCTATGGGCTCAATTTTCACCAGCCCATGGAGATGGGAGTGGTGTGAAAATAGCAGATTCGGGGGTCCCGAACCCAACCCGCCCCCATGCCAGTTTCCCAGGAGGCGGGTACCCGACCTGTGCTGGGACCCGCCTCCCCGAGGCGGGAAGGGGATTAGTGCCAATAAACTGCCTGTTAACAGGTAGTTAACAGGCACTTTTTGCCTAATCCCTATTTTTAGCCCTGAAGTGTGGGCTTCCCGACAGCTCCGAACCACGCCGATTTAGCGAGACGGACCGTCGGTCTGGAGGGCTTGGAGGGGTCGAGATGTCCGGTGTGCAGGTGAGTGATGGGTGCATGAGTGCAAAGCTAAGTGTGTTTGGTGTGTGTATAAAGTGTTTCAAGAACTTTTACTTACCTTAACTTTGTCCTGCAGGCTAGCTTCCTTAAGGTGTCGGGAGTCCCTCACAACCACGGCACAGAAAGCAGAATGGTCGCGGAGCTGTCAAAAGCTGAAGTCTCTGCTTTCTGTGCTGGATTGATTTCTAACTGAGTCTAAGTACAGGGACTCAAGTGAGATATCATATTGTCAGTGTTTGACAGCTTCACAGAGCTGTCAAATGCTGAAATTTCATCTGTCAAAAGCTCTTGACAGATGAAATTTCAATGGCTGACGTCACCTGTATCCAATGGACCCTTGATTGGCCTGCTAAGCCCGCTGGGCGGGCTTAACAAGGTCAATCAAGGGAAAATACAGTGGGTTGGCCACAAGTCGATGGAGGCGGGACTACAACCCAAAAAGTGGGAGTCCCGCCTCCATCACTTCCCCATTGACAAAATCCAGCCCTATGACTCTATGAAATGCAGTATCCTAAAAAGGTAGCTTTCAATTAGTACAGAATTTGTAAGTTATTTCATAGATTTTACTTATCCCAGGAGAATATAAAATGAGACTTTTTTGTAACTGTATAAAGTAGACAAAGAGCTGTACTAAATGTCATTTAAAAGGCTGCAGTCAATAAATACTAATTCTACGTAAAGAAAGACTTGATTTATATAGTGCTTTTCATGACCTCAGAACGTCCCAAAGCGCTTTACAGCCAATGAAGTACTTTTGAAGTGTAGTCACTGTTGTAATGCAAGAAATACGGCAGCCGATTGTGCACAGCAAGGTCCCACAAACAGCAATGTGATAATGACCAGATAATGTTTTTAAAATTTTGATTTAGGGATAAATATTGGCCAGGACACCGGGGATAACACCCCTGCTTTTCTTCGAAATAGTACTATGGGATCTTTTACATCCACTTGATAAAGCTGACGGGGCCTCGGTTTAATGTCTCATCCGAAAGACGGCACCACCGACAGTGCAGCACTCCCTCAGCACTAGAGTGTTGGCCTAGATTTTTGTGCTCAAGTCTCTGGAGTGGGACTTGAACCCACAACCTTCTGACTCCGAGGCGACAGTGCTTCCCACTGAGCCACAGCAAACGGAATATCATACATTTTGGTAGAATGAGGAAAGGACATATAAACAAAATGGTACAATCCTGAAGGGGGTGCACGAACAGAGAGACCTGGGGGTACGTGTGCACAAATCGTTGAAGGTAGCAGCGCAGGTTGAGAAAGCAGTTAAAAAGGCTTACGGGATCCTGGGCTTCATAAATAGAGGTATACAGTACAAAAGTGTGGAAATGATGAACCTGTATAAAACAGTGGTTCAGCCCCAACTGGAGTACTGTGTCCAATTCTGGGCACTACACTTAGGAAGGATGTAAAGGCCTTAGAGAAGGTGCAGAAAAGATTTACGAGAATTATTCCAGGAATGAGGGACTTCAGTTACTTTGATAGACTGGAGAAGCTGGGGTTGTTCTCCTTGGAGCAGAGAACATTGAGAGGAGATTTGATAGAGGTGTTCAAAATCATGAGGAGTCTGGACAGAGTAGATAGAGGGAAACTGTTCCCATTGGCAGAAGGGTCGAGAACCAGAGGACACAGATTTAAGGTGATTGGCAAAAGAACCAAAGGCGACGTAAGAAAAAACTTTTTTACGCAGCGAGTGGTTAGGATCTGGAATGCATTGCTTGAAAGAGTGGTGGAGGCAGACTCAATCACGGCTTTCAAAAGGGAGTTGGATAAGTATCTGAAGGAAAGAAATTTGCAGGGCTACAGGGAAAGGGCGGGGGAATAGGACTAGCTGAAGTGCTCTTGCAGAGAGCTGGCACGGGCTCGTCCGGCCGAATGGCCTTCTTCCATGCTGTAACCATTCTATGAAACCATTTACAATGGGTTGTATTGTGTACACTGGCCAAATCTAATTTGCTGTACTATCTGTTGCATCCAAGGGTAAAAGTAAAATAAAATAAGACAATATGCTGCTAGCAATTTATATAAAAAGAATACAAGCCCACTTTTTCAACCAGTCTGATGAATCAAGCAAGCCTATAATTCTGAAGCTGTAGGCAGTCTACCATTGTAAAGAGCTATAATATGGCAAGAGTTGTTGAACACCCCTACTTATTAGCTGTCATTATAATTACTATTTGGCACAACTAATTCTAAAGTCCGGCCAAGGCTAGAATATTGCTCCCATGTCTGGGGAGGTTCTTTTTAACCTTATTTCACTCCTGGACAGCCCACTGTTGTGACAACTGATCCCACTCTCACCTTCAACCTATTTTCCTCTGTCAAAACTTTTCTCATCTATTTAACTGACAGTACTACAATGGTCAGTGTTCCTCTAAACTTTCTTCTTACTCCTAACCTCCAAATATGCGCTCTTCTTCCTCCTCCTCCCTGTGTTGAAATCAAATCCCATTTCATTAGTTTCTATTCTAACTTGCTCTTCCAGGAACCTGAAAACTACAGAACTCCATACCTCCTTTGGGCTTCCCTTTCTCTTATAATCTTCAGATTTAGATTTTTGAGACCCAAGCTTGGAGTCACCCATCTGCTACTCCATGAGTTTTACCTATTATTCTTTTACTTTTTACAATCTTGCTGGACCCTTCCATTTTGGTTTCTTAACTTAATAAATATTTCACATACTTTCTTGGATAGGACATGTCACCTGCAGTTCTAAAAACACGTATTTCTAAAAAAGTTTTCTTGGCACATATATAGTATAAATGCTGAATCAGTTACTTCACAAAGGCTTTTTGTCAACTGATGGTCTGATCAGATTGGTCGGCAGCGCCACTAGATTTGTAAAACATAATAAGATGACACTCTGATGTTCACTTCAATAATATCTCCTACAAATAGAAAAAATGCTGTGATAACCTAAGGATCGTCGACAACTGTTAAAAGTTGTTGCACATGATTGAAATTAAATTTATCTTTACATAGTATACGAGTAATTTAAACCCGAGACTAGTGAGGAGTGACTTTTACTAAAAATCCATAAGGGATTATTTTATGACTATGCTCCCAATGCAGTGCCTCATGCACCAGAAGTGCACATCTGTACTGCAGTGTGGCAAAAGACCAAAATGCTACTAAATGTTGGATTGTAACTTTCATCCTGATATCAGCTATTTTGCTGTGGGGAAACCAAATCCACAAGGAAGGCAAGTACATGAGAGCAACAAGAACAAAAACCACAAAGACAATGGGAATATCATCCCTGCACAGCTTCAGGTCAAGTGTGATTTCTCTTTGTATGGTTGATGCACAGCTGAGGGAAACCTGTGAGCTTATCCTCAAAACGTAGCCAAATTAGGGACTGTGGTTAAATTGTTTGTAATAAATCTCTATCCACCCCGGTTTTAATAGAATGAATGCAGCAGCAAAGTCCACAATTTGAAATCTGAGGACGGAACATGATTTGGGAGAATCAATAAATACAAGGGCTGATATACTGAGGCCCTGCTGGTGTGCAGAGGCTGGAATATCAAGCCTGGCATCATGCAGCACCCAATTTTCCAATGGGCAATTTGGCTTCTGACATTAACAGACCTCATTTCAATTACTTACAGGTCCCACGATGAATGTCCTGACATTGAACAAAACTTCCACAGCATAAAACTCACCCATATAAACTGGACGAAACAATAACAATTACTTGCATTTATATAGCACCTTTAACGCATTAAAACGTCCCAAAGTGCTTCACAGGAGTGCCAAACAAAATTTGACACTGAGCCACATAAGGGGATATTAGGGCAGATGACCAAATGCTTGGTCAAAGAGGTAGGTTTTAAGGAGTGTCTTAAAGGAGGAAAGAGAGGTTAGAGAGGCTTAGGGAGGGAATTCCAGAGCTTAGGGCTTTGGCAGCTGACGGCACAGCCGCCAATGGTGGAGCGGTTAAAATCGGGGATGCGCAAGAGGCCAGAACTGGAGGAATGCAGATATCTCGGAGGGTTGTAGGGCTGGAGGAGGTTACAGAGATAGGGAGGGGTAAAGCCATTGAGGGATTTGAAAACAAGGATGAGAATTTTAAAATCGAGTCCTTGCTTAACCGGGAGCCAATGTAGGTCAGCGAGCATAGGCTTGATGAGTGAACCATGAGTGAGTTAGGATACGGGCAGCAGAGTTTTCGATGAGCTTAAGTTTATGGAGGGTGGCCAGGAGTGCGTTGGAAGTCAAGTCTAGAGGTAACAAAAGCATGGATGACGGCTTCAGCAGCAGATGAATTGAGGCAGGGGCGGAGTCGGGCGTCGTTATGGAGGTGGAAATAGGTGGTCTTAGTGATGGCACGGATATGTGGTCAGAAGCTCATCTCGGGTCGGGGTCAAATACACGGAGTTTGTGGTGGGGACCGAAGACAATGGCCCAGAAATTCCATTCGCAGGCCTCCCGCGGGCGGAGGGCTGCGATCTTGAAAAATCTGCACCTGGACCGGAGGGCTCCCGGGAGGCGCAGAGTTCCGTTGCTGGGCCTCTCCAAACTGCCGGTGTGCAGGGCCCACGTATCCCAGAGGCGCAGGCGGTTCGCAGCGTCCCTGGGATCACGTGGACCATGGGGAGCCAATCAGAGAAGGGAACCTCCCTTCATACATTTGACAGGAAGACCTGTCAAATATATGAATAGAGGTCACCCCCAAAACATAGTAAAACTTAAATAAATTTTTTTTAAAAATCACATTTTTAAAATGACTTTAAATTACAATACATAAGTATTTTAAACAAAAATTTTATTTTTTGAAAAAAATAAAGTTTTTAACGGGGCTAAAAATAAACTTACCTTTCTTTAAAGTATTTTTAAATGATAAATGAGTGGAAATTTTTTTTTTTTTACTTTTTTCAACTCATATCCTGGTAAAAGCAGGCCTTACACCTGCTTTTACCAGGCGCAAGAATCGTAAGTGTTTTCTGCGGGCGGAGGGTCTCCAAAAAACGGAACTCTCCACCCGCAAAGGCCCTGCTCCCAGGCAGGCGGAGGATCTGTCAAGAGCTTTCTTGACAGATCGGAAATGCCGGTTTCCAGCGCATGTGCAGTGCATGCCTAAAACCGGCATTTCCGTTGGCCCTACGGGTGAGTAAACAGCGCGTACACACCTGTAGGGATCGGAATTTCTGCCTCAATGGCTTCGGTCTGCCCAATATTTAGTTGGAGGAAATTTCTGCTCAGGTCAGACAAGCAGTCTGACAGTTTAGAGACAGTGGAGGGGTCGAGAGGTGCTGGTGAGGTAGAGCTGGGTGTCGTCAACGTACGTGTGGAACCTGATGTGTTTTCGGATGTCGCTGAGGGGCAGCATGTAGATGAGAAATATGAGGGGGCCAAGGATAGATCCTTGGGGTACATCAAAGGTAACGGAGCGGGAGCTGGAAGAGAAGCCATTGCAGGTGGTTCTTTGGCTATGACTGGACAGAAGAATGGAACCAGGTTAGTGCAGTCCCACCCAGCTGAACAGAGAGGCGTTGGAGGAGGTTGGTGTGGTCAACCATGTCAATGGCTGCAGACAGGTCAAGAAGAACGAGGAGGGATAGTTTACCACAGTCACAGTCATGTAGGATGTCATTTGTGACTTTGATAAGAGCCATTTCAGTACTGTGACAGGGACAGAAACCTGATCAGAGGGATTCAAACATGGAGTTCCAGGAGAGATGTGCACAGATTTGGGAGGAGACATCACATTCAAGGACTTGAGAGGAAAGGGAGGTTGGAGATGGGGCGGTAGTTTGCAAGGACAAAGAGGTCAAGGTTTTTTTTTGAGGAGTGGGGTGATGACGGCAGATTTGATGGGAATGCCGACAGTACTTGAGGAGAGACAACTTTTAATATCAGCTAACATGGGGGCCAGGGAGGGACGTTGGGTGGTCAGTGGGAATCGGGTTGAGGGAGCAGGAGGAGGGTCTCATGGACAAGATGAACTCAGAGAGGGCATGAGGGGAAATAGGAGAGAAACTAGAGAAAGATGCGAGAGACAGAAACAGCCTGGAGCTCAGCCTGTCCAAGTAGGTTTCTTAAAAGGTAGAAAGCAGTTTGTTAGTAAAAGGTGGGTTTTTTTTGTTTACATTTTGCTGCACGCATTATTTGTTATTGCTGGGTAGTGTGCCATTTTTTGGTTTTTTCCCTAATAATCCTTTACTTCATTATTTGTGGTTGGTGCTGACATTTAAATTGTACTGTACAAAGTGGTGAGGATGGGTTTCAGATATGCTGTATGATTTAGATGAAGAAAAGTTTATGGGAAGCAACAAGTGCAGGTGCAATGACACTTGAGATGTTTGGTCCATACCCATCACTACACTGGAACTCCCATTTACAGACCCCACCACAGTGAAGACCAGATCTGCCGCCTCACAAGAGTGGCTGCCACAGAATTACATCATCTGGAGGGCAATCTGCAGACATCGGGAACAGAAAGCAAGGTTACCACAGCACAAAGTTTTCATTTCACCACACCTTCAAATTCACCACATGGAACATCTGGCATATCAGCAGTTTGCAGTGTCCACCTGTATCAAGCAAGTGACAAATGTTATGCTTGCAAAGGGCAATACCTTCTGTGTAAAAGACACATCAGCTAAAGCGCACATAAAGCTGTCACTGGATGGCAAAATTTCTTTGCATGGCAAGGCAATGCAGATGGCACCCTACGGGCAACAAAGCTCTTCATATCAACCCCATGGCATGCATGAACAGTAAAGCTTTGCAGTTTATTTATTGTTCAGATGATATCTGACCACAGAAACATTATGCACGTCAGTGGCCGTTATCCAAGAAGCAAACATGATTGTCTTTGTGTATGAGATTCTAGGATATCTGCATTACTTGAAGGAAAAACACTAAGGTGGATGATTTTTAAAAGAATGGGACTATCATCGGCACACATGACTGCTTATCCGATTGAGAAACTACCTAACAGAAGCACCTGAGCCTAGACCCTTTTTCACCTGTTTGCTGTTCATTGGCTGCCATCTCCATCTTCAAAAAAAGTGCTCCACACAGCCTAGATATAATGGAAGAGTGTGTTTTGCAATAGGGCAGTGATCGAGAACAAATGGTATCTCCGAGAGGGTGCAGCAGTTCCCAACTTCGGTTTGTGCTCTGACTGAGTGTCAATTTGACTCTGAGTCAGAAGCTTGTAGGTGAAGCCCCACTCCAGGACTTGAGCATGTAATCCATTAAACCAAAGCCCTGCCTTTTCCGGTGGAAAAGAGATACCATGGCACGATTTAAAAAGTAGGGAGTTCTCCTAGTGTCCTACCCAACTTTCATCCCTCAAACAATATCACTAAAAACAACAATTACTTCATTTGCTGTTTGTGGGACCTTGCTGTGCACAAATTGACTGCTGCATTTGCCTACAAAGCAACAGCGACTATACTTTAAAAGTAATTCATTGGTTGTGAAGTACTTTAAGATGTCTTCAGGATGTGAAACGTGTTTTATAAATGCTAGTTTTTTCTTTCTTATAGCCCCAGAAGAAACATGAATAAAATTTAGTACTCTCACAGTCACCTTCTTCTTGATCCCAGCAAATTAATTTGCAGGTACAAGGGAGCTGGGTGAGTGTATGGACTCCTGCTATGCAGCTTGCATGTATTCTTTTACTGGAAGGTGGTTGCCAGCCCTAAATAAGGCCACTTTCCTTTGGTGCACCTCCTGCAGCAGGACTTCTAACCCATCTGCATCTAAAGTAGCAGTGCTCCTCAAATGCTGTATCATTGTGAACAATTAGTCAACGTTTCTGTCACCACCATAATTTTAATAGTGAGCTGCAGCCTTTTAAGTGCTGCTGTTTCACCAGTTTTTTCCCGCTCCCCAGCCAACTGTACTGCAGACCAAGCTCTTCATGTTTCCATAGCCTATTCAAATTAGGGAGAGGAATTCTCATCAGGAAATTCAGCGTAGCCAGCTCCCTGGCTGGCTGCCAGTGCTATGGGCTCACCTCACTTTTGACATTCTTGAAAATTAAGGCTACAGTAGGTGCTGGAAAGTGTGGTAGTACAACTGGTGCTGATAATCTTTTGATTTAGGCAAACTCTGAAGAGGGGAAGATTTATTTAAAAAAATAATTCTTAAAGTTAATTGAGAAAACCTACCTATTGACCTTAAGCTGATCATTCCACTCCATCACAGTTTAGAAGCATTTTTTAATAGGATTCTGCAGCTCACAGACAAAAGCTACTGGGAGGAAACTAGAATTCTGTGAAGACAGAGGATTGGCTAATCTTTCTAAATGAAGCAAGCCAATAAAAGGAAAAGAATGACACCAGCAATGCACACACAAAGCAGCTGAAATAGGTTAAATGACCTTTTGATGACCTCATGGGTTTCTTGCCAGAGATGGTAGCATTGAAGAATAGATTTAACAAACCATTTGTCAAACAAAGTTTAGAGAGAGATAGTTCCAAGGTAATTGGTGAGCCTGTGTATAAAACACAGTTCATGTGATTAACAGACAAGTTCAGTTTGGGTCCATGCAATATTCCAGTTCCCTATGGAACCATCCGGCCAATTCCAAATTGTGGAGGGAATCACAATTCCCTGACCTAAATGTAAATGGGATACAACCATCAGCAGGGTCCCATGTGTGCCCAGAGTACTGCGTGCTATGCATGCTGAATTGGCATGACTGATAAATGACCAGTGACTGGGTCTTTACTGATTAACATCTGAGCAAGAAACAGTGTGCTCTTGCATGACAGGTATTTCACATTACAAGTAGAAAGAGGTTAGAAAGAAGAGTACGTTAATTTATGTAGGACACAAACTCAGGTTCCAGCCTGGTACAAGAGATGGCTTATCCAGTTTTAGTATCCACAGTGCCCTCACAAATCCAAAGGATGTTCTCTTCACAAATCTGAAGCAAGAGAATCATGAAATTGAGATGATAGCCACATAGACATGAATGGACCTATCTATCCATGAGTGAACAAGAGCTATGTGTGTAGTCTCAAGCTTCTTATGGTAGTTCACCTGTAGATGGCACTGTATGCATAACATTATGTGGTACTGATTGCAAAGGAACTGGATCTAACATTACATGATGCCTGCAAAGCAAAGGCACAACTCTCAGTCTACATCCCGCTCAACAGATTAAAGCAGCACCCTGCAAGGAGCAAGTCTTTGGCCCTCAACTAACCCCCACTGAGCAAGATTATTGACTTCATCCCTCCAATTCCCACTGAGCTATATGTTGGCCCTCAGACCCCGCTGCACTGAGCAAGGTTTTGGCCCTCAACCAACCCCCACTGAGCAAGACCATATACTTCATCCCTCCCATTCCCAGGTTATGGGCCTTAGCTTCCACCGCACTGAGCCAGATTTTAGCCCTCAACAGCACCACCCCCGCCAACTGTGCAAGATTTTGGGCCGAACACATGCCACCCCCGCCCCCCCACCCCACTGATTGTGATATTCACCTTCAAAGCAACCCTCTCCATGGAGCAAGATTTCAGGCCCACTCCTCCTGCAACATTCTCATTGAAACCCACTTGTTGGCTGCCAATACCTTCCTTCACCTCATTAGGTGCAGTTACCCCTCACAGGCTACCCCAACCCTGCTTCACACGAACCCTCCACAAGAGCATTTCCTATCCACAGCACCCCCTGTCCTGATGGTTGGCTGTTCCATGCCTCCATCGTCCTACACCCACTGATCTGAAATTGCCTTCCCCCCCACTCCCCTTCTCCCACATGGTAACTCCAGGGTAAACGCGGTGGTGTTACAAAACACATCAACATACCCCTATGTAACTGTCCCTTAATAGTGGCTGGAAATGAATCTTCCAGCTGTGTAGAGAAGATGCACAATGAAGACTTGCTCAGTATGTACTTTTATTGCATGCGAGTCCAGTAATAAATGATTGCTGTATTTTTCTGGGATTTTTTCTGTATTCACTAAAATGGCAAACGATTTGGAACGGGTAATTTGGCTAACCCTACTGGGTGGTGATGAGACTGATGTAGAATACAAATGGAAGGTTTTTAAGAATAAGATAAAAAATGTGAAAAAGAAAAAAGACTTGCATTTATGTAGTGCCTTTCATTACCACCGGACGTCTCAAAGCGCTTTACAGTCAATGAAGTACTTTTGAAGTGGAGTCACTGTTGTAATGTGGGAAAAGTGGCAGCCAATCTGCACACAGCAAGCTCTCACAAGCAGCAATGTGATAATGACCAGATAATCTGTTTTTGTTATGTTGGTTGAGGGATAAATATTGGCCAGGACACCGGGGATAACTCCCCTACTCTTTTTCGAAATAGTGCTGTGGGATCTTTTACATCCACCTGAGAAAGCAGACGGGGCCTCGGTTTAACGTCTCATCTGAAAGACGGCACCACCGACAGTGCAGCACTCCCTCAGCACTGCACTGGAGTGTCAGCCTAGCTTTATGTGCTCAAGTCCCTGGAGTGGGACTTGAACCCACAACCTTTTGACTCAGAGGCGAGTGTGCTACCAACTGAGCCACAGCTGACACTCAAAAAAACAAATATGTACCCAAAGTCAAAAGAAGGGAATGTGGTAAGAAGAAGCCACGGTGGCTGACTGGTTACGTACAAAGACAAATAAGATGTAAACAGAAATGTTTCTATAAATTAAAGGCATTTAATACTCAACTAAACAGAGTTGAGTACAAGGAACTAAAGAAAACAAAGGCCGTCATTAGATCAACTAAAAGGCTAATGGTAAAGAGAATCGTAGACATTTGTGGAAGTAATGGGAAAATCTTTTTCAGTTATGTGAAGATTCAGAGAACTGTCAAAGACTGTATTGAGTCATTTAAGGATGTTCAAGGACAGGCCACAGAGGACTCACTGGGTATGACGGAAATATTAAATGAGGTGGATCGAGAGGGACATATTGGGGATACCCAACATGGCTTCATAAAAAGGTCATGGCCCGAAAATTAGACCTAATACGGAAGATTACGCACTGTGTACTCTCGCGTATTAGGTCCCGAAGTGCCGGTTTCCTGCATGCACTGCGCATGCGCGGGAAACCGGCACTTCGGGTATGGCAAAGGGGGCGGTTCCTAAGTGAACCGCGTGCGCGCTACAGGTTGCGCGCACGCAGCACACTTAGTTTTTTTTTCAGGTTTGAACGCGCAGGTAAGTGTTGAAGATTTTACACATGAAGAAAGCAGGCGGAAGACCCCCTTTTAACAAGGTAAGTAGTTAATTAAGTATTATTTTAACATTTTTTCAACAGGTTTATCTTTTTTAGAGACTTTAAAGAAAGGTAAGTTTATTTTTATAACTTTTAAAAAGAATTAAAAATTTTTCAAAAATTTAAATTTTTGTTTAAAGTGGTCAATTTATTTAACTATAGTTATTTTATTAATGTGATGGCTTTTTAAAAAAAATTTAATTGAGGTTTAGCTGTTCTTTTGGGGGCTTGTTGTATTCATAGTTTTGACAGCTCTTCCTGTCAAAACTATGAATGAAAGATGGTGTGCTGCCATTGGCTCTAACTGGCCCACGTGATCCCAGAGGTAGCATCGAACTAACTGCGCCTCTGGGACACGCACACACTGCGCGCCGGCACCAGGGAGAGGCCCAGGAACTGAAGTTCGTGTGGGCCAAAACCATAAAGGTAGGTGCGGAGTGCGATATCGCGGGGGATCCTTACCCCCGCGGCAACCATCGAAGTCCAATTTCTGGGCCCATGTCTTACAACTCTAATTGTATTTTTTGAAGAAGTTGCTAAGTTGTTGGATGAGGGATGCCCAATAAACACTGTCTACTTAGACTTCCAAAAAGCTTTTGATAAGGTACCGCACAAGAGGCTTCTATAGAAGATCGAAGCCTCCGATATAAGGTGTAATATACTGAACTGGATTGAGAACTGGCTGGCAGGACGTAGGCAAAAAGTAATTACAGATGGATTTGGATCTGTTTGGAGACCGGTCACTTGTGGTGTCCAGCAGGGATCGGTGTTGGGCCGTTGCTGGGACCGTTGCTCTTTACTATTTTTATTAATGATATGGATGTGGGTGTTGGTGACACGATCTGCAAATTTGCAGATGGTTCCAAGATCTGTGCGAGTGTTAGGACTGTGGACGATGCTCGTCCGCTTCAGGCAGATCTTAATATGTTGGGAGATTGGGCTCATGACTGGCAAATGATGTATAACTTGGATAAGTGCAGTGAGATGCATGTGGGCTGGGTAAATGCTCAACATTCATACACCCTTCAGGGAAAAGCATTAACAAAGGTGGAGACAGAAAGCGATTTGGGCATTCTAGTGCTTACATCTCTAAAGGTACATCAGCAATGCCGTGAAGCGATACGTAGAGCACATAGGGCATTGGGGTGCATTCACAGAACAATTGAGTGTAAGACGAGGCATACTGTTTTGTCCTTGTACAAGACCTTGGCCAGGCCTCACTGAGAATACTATGTCCAGTTTTGGTCTGCTCACATGGTGGGTGATATTGAGGCTTTGGAGAGGGTGCAGAGGAAGGCCACGAGACTAATTCCCAATTTAAAGCATCTTAGCTATCAAGATAGGCTAAGAGTGTTGGGACTCTACATTTTAGAGAAGTGTAAACTTAAGGGGGGATCTGATTGAGGTTTATATGATAATGAAGGGAATGAATTGTGTTCCAGTTGACAGTTTGTTCCAATTTAATAGGTTAGGGAGGATCAGGGGTCACAAATTTAAATTGTGCAAGGCCAGATCCAAAGATATCAGGAGGTGGTTCTTTTCCCAAAGAATAGTGGACCTCTGGAACAGGATGCCATCTTGTGCGGATGCTGATACGCTGAATCCGTTCAAGCGAGAGCTGGAGCTGTTTCTGGCTGGGGTGGAGATCACCTCTTACAAAAGGTAGGTACTGCAGTGAATTCAGGGCCAGAGTGATCTCCTGAACTCGTTTCAAATGTCTAGATGGGTTGGAGAGGAATTTCCCAGATTTTTTCCCCTCAAATTGGCCTGAGTTCTTTATCTTTTTTTTGCCTCTCCCAGGAGATCACATGGTTTCGGGTGGGGTGGAGTGTATATATTGTGATACACAAGGTATCGCAATTGTGTGGGACAGGCTCAATGGACCAGAGGGTCTTTACCTGTCTGTCATTGTTCGTATCTGAGGTTTTGGAGCAGCCTGATCATCTTCCTTAATCAGTCCTTTCTGTTTTCTGGAAAGCCTGCATGGCACAGCTTAGCTATATTCAGCAACAGAAATAGAATGCTTATCGGCCTGTAGTTGACTTCTGTACAAGGCATATACAACATAGGGTCCATTGCGATTCGTGAATTGTTATTTCGAGGAGGAACTACAGAATGGTTTGCACACACATTTCACATCACTGCTTAAATTTTTTTCAAAAAGTCAGATTTACATGTGTGGAAAACTTGTTTTTTTTAAGTAACTTTACTTAACTGCAATTCAGACAGATGCAAATTACTACTATAATAAAAGCTTTTCCATGTCCTAATTTCTATAAAGCTATATAATTTGAGCCCTCTGAAATCAAGGAATAGGTAAAAGTAACTTTCTTTAGCTCGTTGATTTAGTTTATATTCCAGTTTTAAAAATAGTTCCACTTTCCTCTTTTAATGAAATCTAATTCTAATCTTTTCTGATGGCTCAGTATGCTCACACAGGGAGTTGCGAGCACAATCAGACCATGAAGACCCCAAGTTCAATGCCCAATTTGTGTTGAGTTAGAAGAGACACTACAACTGGCTTAGCATGCCTGATTAGGGAGATGAAAATCAGTCAGGGTTCCAATTCCTGATTTCTATCCAGCAACCTCTGTTTGAAATGTGTAAGTTACACAGAGACAGGATTGGACTCATTTGTGATGCTCTCAGTCAAAAAGCCTAAAATTTTTCTTTCCACCAATTTTCTCCCCCTTCCTCTCCTCTCCTCCTGAAGGTTTTACACATGAACAATAGCCACTTGGATGAAATACTAGGGGGTGCTTAGTACACAGAACCATCAAAAAACTAAAATAACAACAGAAAACGCTGGAAAAACTCAGCAGGCCAGGCAGCATCCGTGGAGAGAGAAAGAGAGTTAACGTTTCAGGTCAATGACCTTTCATCAGTTATTTCGGATTTCCAGCATCCGCAGTATTTTGCTATCGCATCAAAAAACTAATACCTTTTATGTGCAAATGGTTCAAATGAATTGTAAAGGAATTAATTATAAAACTTACAAAACCATGGTATTCATAGGCAGTTTCCATTATAGATGTGGACATAGGAATTAATAATGGAAATATAAAAATGAGGACTTCAAAATGGTAATTTAAAAAAAAAATTCATTCACAGGATGTGTCTGTCGATTTATTGCCCATCCTTAATTGACCTCAAGAGTCAGTCAGTGGTCAGGGACAGGAGGGTGTGACTGCGAGTCAGGAAGGTATGGGGACCCAGGATATAGTGATGGAGGAGCCTCAGCCCTTGACATTGCCCAACAGGTACAAGGTACTTGCTGTCTGTATGGATGAGAACAAGGACTGCAGGGAGGATGGGCAAACTGACCATGGCACCGTGGTACAGGAGGCCATTCAAGTGGGGGGAGTAAAAAGGAATGTGGTTGTGGTAGGCAACAGTGTAGTCAGAGGGATAAATACTGTTCTCTGCAGCCGCGACCAAGAGTTCCGAAGGTTGTGTTGTCTGCCCCGGTGCCAGGGTTAAAGATATCTCCTCGCAGCTGGAGAAGAACTTGGAGTGGGAAGGGGCAGATCCAGTTGTCGTGGTCCACGTAGGAACCAACGACATAGGTAGAACTAGGAATGAGGTTCTGCTGAGAGAGTTTGAGGAGTTGGGGTCCAAATTAAAAAGCAGAACCTCAAAGGTAATAATCTCTGGATAGTTGAGGTATGAGGGGCGAGTTGGCTCAGGTAGATTGGGAAACTACATTAAAAGGTACGACGGTAGACAAGCAATAGCTAGCATTTAAAGAATTAATACATAATTTACAACAAATATGCATTCCTTTAAGGCACAAAAATCCCACAGAAAAAGTGGTCCAACTGTGGCTAACAAGAGAAATTAAAGGTAGTATTAGATCAAAGGAAGAGGCTGATAACGTTGCCAAAAAGAGTAGTAAGCCTGAGGATTGGGAGGATTATAGAATTCAGCAAAGGAGGACTAAGAAATTGATAAGGAAAGAGAAAAAAGAATGAGAATAAAAATTAGCAAGAGACATAAACAGATTGTAAATGTTTCTATAGGTATATAAATAGGAAGAGATTAGTGAAAGTAAACGTGGGCCCATTATAGGCAGAGACAGGAGAAATTATAATGTATCTGTTGACATGAATCTGTCATTCATGAAAGAAAGACTTATGAAATAATACTGAGTGGCCTGCGGGTGGCGCTGTCCAGGGAGAGTATAAATACTCGGGCACGGGCCCAGCTTGCGCAGGACATTCTTAACAGGAACCAGTGAAGGCCACAACTAGACCTCCATGTTGTAAAACAGTTGATTAAAGCTTTGTTTAACGCTCAGACCAAGTGCCTAGTAGTTTTCTTACGTCATCTGTCTTCACGGTAGAAGACACAAAAAACATTCCGGAAATAATGGGGAACCAAGGGTCGAGAGAGAATGAGGAACTTAAAGACATCAGTATAAGTAAAGACATAGTACTGGAGAAATTAATGGGACTAAGTGGCGACAAATCCCCTGGACCCGATGATCTGCATCATAGGGTTTTAAAAGAGGTAGCTGCAGAGATAGTGGATGCGCTGGTATTAATCTTCTAGAATTCCCTAGATTCTAGAACATTCCCCAAGGATTGGAAGGTAGCAAACATAACCCCGCTATTTAAGAGAGGAAGAGAAGAAACAGGGAACTATAGACCAGTTAGCCTGACATCAGTAGTAGGCAAAATGTTCGAATCTATTATTAGGGACGTGGTAACAGGGCACTTCGAAAATCGTAGTATGATTAGGCAGAGTCAACATGGTTTAATGAAAGGGAAATCGTGTTTGACAAATCAATTAATAGTTTTTTGAGGATGTAACTAGCATGGTAGATAACAGGGAACCAGTGGATGTAGTGTATTTGGATTTTCAAAAAGCATTCGATAAGGTGCCACACAAGAGGTTATTACACAAAATTAGGACTCATGGGATTGGGGTAATATATTAGCATGGATTGAGGATTGGTTAATGGACAGAAAACAGAGAGTAGGAATAAACAGGAATTTTTTGGGTTGGCAGGCTGTAACTAGCGGGGTACCGAAAGGATCAGTGCTTGGGCTGCAACTATTTACAATCTATATTAATGACTTAGTCGTTTCTCAAAAGATGTTGGAGGTGGTGCAGGAGACGCAGAAATGCTGTGGAATGAGCCAAGGGAGCAAGAACCCATAAAATCAGACTGGAAAAGTGCTGTCAACAGAGGTGCGTTTCAGTCCCAAAACACTAATGGAGCAAGGGCATCCCACAGCTCTGAAATCAAGTGGCCAATCGTGGGAAAATCGCAAATTTTTGAAACCTATCAGTGGAGGCGAGTTTCAAACCCACCCAAACTGAAACCCACCTCCATCTCACCTCCAGTGGGAAAATCGCCCCCGAAGAGTAAAGAAGTCTTACTACAATTACACAGGGCATTGGTGAGGCTACACCTGGAGGACTGTGTACAGTGCTGGTCTCCTTACCTAAAGAAAGACATACTTGCCTTAGAGGCAGTGCAACGAAGGTTCACTAGACTGATTCCTGGGATGAGGGGATTGCTCTATGAGGAGAATTTGAGTGGACTCGGCCTATATTCCCTAGAGTTTAGATGAGAGGTGATCTCATTGAAACATACAAAATTCTTAAGGGGCTTGACAGGGTTAATGCTGAGACAATGTTTCCCCTGGCTGGGGAATCTAGAACACGGGGTCACAGTCTCAGAATAAGGGGTCAGCCATTTAGGACTGAGAGGAGGAGAAATTTCTTCACTCAGAGGGTGGTGAATCTTTGGAATTCTCTACCCCAGAGAGCTGTGGATGCTCAGTCATTGAGTATATTCAAGACAGAGGTTGCTAAATTTTTGGGAACTAAGTGATATGGGGATTGTGCAGGAAGGTGGAGTGCAGGTAGAAGATCAGCCATGATCTTGTTGAATGGCGGAGCAGGCTGGAAGGGTCAAATGGTCTACTCCAGCTCCCATTTCTTATGTTATGTTCAAACGCCTCAGCCTTGTCTTTTGCACTCACATGCTGGGCTCCGCCATCATTGAGGATGGGTATGGTCTTGGAGCCTTCTTCTCCTGTGAACTGTCCACCACTATTATCGACTGGATGTAGCAGGACTGCAGAGCTTTGATCTGATCCGTTGGTTCTGGGATCGCTTAGCTCTGTCTATAGCATGCTGCTTCTGCATCCTGTGTTGTAGCTTCACCAGATTGGTGCCTCATTTTTAGGTACACCTGGTGCTGCTCCTGGCATGCTCTTCTGCATTCTTCATTGAGCCAGGGTTGGTCACCTGGTTTGATGGTAATGGTAGAGTGGGGATGTGCCGGACTATGAGGTTACAGATTGCTGCTGCTGATGGCCCATAGCGCCTCATGGGTGCTCAGTTTTGAGCTGCTAGATCTGTTCTGAATCTATCCCATTTAGAACGGTGATACTGCCATACAACACGATGGAGGGCAACCTCACTGTGAAGACGGGACTTCGTTTCCACAAGGACTGTGTATGGATCTGCAACAGGTAAACTGGTGAAAATGAGGTCAAGTATGTTTTTCCCTCATGTTGGTTCTCTCACCGCCTGCCGCAATCCTTCAGGGTTTGGCCAGCTCAGTCAGTAGTGGTGCTACTGAGCCACTCTGTGATGGACATTGAAGTCCCCTACAAAGATACATTCTGTGCCCTTGCTATCCTCAGTGCTTCTTCCAAGTGATGTTCAAACATGGAAGAGTACTGATTAATCAGCTGAGGGAGGGCGGTAGGTGGTAATCAGGAGGTTTCCTTATGCATGTTTGACCTGTGCTCCGAGACTTCATGGCGTCTGGAGTCAATGTTGAGGGCTTCCAAGACCACTCTCTTCCGACTGTATACCACTGTGCCACCACCTCTGGTGAGTCTATCCAGCCGGTGGGATAGGACATACCCAGGGATGGTGATGGAAGAGTCTGGGACGTTGGTTGAAAGGTATGATTCTGTGAGTATGACTATGTCAGGCTGTTGCTTGACTAGTCTGTGGGACAGCTCTCTCAATTTTGGCACAGGTCCCCAGATGTTAGTGAGGAGGACTTTGCAGGGATGACTGGGCTGGGTGTGCCGTTGCCGTGTCCGAATCCAATGCCTAGGTCGATGCCGTGTGGTCCGTCCGGTTTTATTATTCTTGTACTTTTTTGTTGTGATTTGATAGAACTGAGTGGTTGCCATTTCAGAGGGCAGTTAAGAGTCAACCAGACTGCTGTGGGTCTGGAGTCACATATAGGCCAGACTGGGTAAGGACGGCAGGACATTAGTGAACCACTTATGTTTATACGACAATCCGGTAGTTTCATGGTCACCATTACAGATGCTAGCTTTTTATTCCAGATTTATATTATTAACTGAATTTAAATTCTCCAACTGCCATGGTGGGATTTGAACTCATGTCTCCAGATCATTAGTCTAGGCCTCTAGATTACTAGTCCAGTAACATAACCACTATGTTAACGTACCCAAAATGATCCCCTGGTCTTTAAACCAGCTTCACTTTACAACTGCACTTGGTCTTGACTCCCCATGTGCAACTTCATGGGAGATTAACTATTATAAAAATATACATATTTAATTTTACTTAACATTACCAATTAAGTTTCATTAACTAACATGGTGTCTGGAATTTGTTGCAAACCTTTGAGTCATTAAAGGAGTTCATTTGAATTTGTTGAACATAAATCTGCACCTTCGAACATAAGTGCAGCAAAGGTTATTTTTTTCAAATTAAATTCTGGAGTTTTATCTGTGTGATACAGAACTTGATTTTATTTTTTGGAGTGGAAGGAAGAAATGTTGTTGGCATAAAGGAAACTATGTATTCAGAAACCAGCTCAGAGATGAGGAAGGTGAAGTTCCTTAGAGCAAAGCCTTAAAATGTAATTTTGAATTCAATGCACAACAGAAAGAAACAACAAAGGCTTCATAACTCCATTACACCATTTATCCAAACACTGATATCCACATATTCTGTCTGAGACACAAACAATAAATTAGGCTGAACTGCAATTTAGTAGGGGATACTATAATGAATCTAAATACTTTTTAAATACCATGCTATGTAACAAATTGAAAACCAGTACTGGGGAAAGTGGGATCTGTATCGTTGGGACGGTCTTCACCTGAACCGTGCTGGGACCAGTGTTCTGGCGAGTCGTATAACTAGGGCGGTAGAGAGGGCTTTAAACTAAATATTGGGGGCATGGGATCAAATTTGGGAAGATGTGGTAATTCAAAGATTAGAGACAAGGCAATAGAGAAAGGTATTAATATGGGAAATGATAAACAGACCGTGACAGGAAGGAATAGAGAGTACAAATCTAAGAGTAAATCAACAGATAAGGCTAGAGGTTACAAAAATAATAAAAGGACAAAACTAAAGGCTCTGCATCTGAATGCACGTAGTATTCAAAACAAAACAGATGAACTGATAGAAATAAATAAATATGATCTATCTGCGCTGATAGCCATTACATAGATTGGGACCTAGATTGGTCATGACATAGATTGGGACCTGAATATTGAAGGGTCCATGACATTTAGGAAGGACAGGAAGGTAGGAAAAGGTGGAGGGGTGGCTCTGTTAATTAATGATGGTATTAGCACAATAGAGAGGGATGACCTAAGTTCAGGAAACCAGGATGTAGAAGCGGTTTGGGTAGAGATGAGAAATGATAAAGGCAAGAAGTCACTTGTGGGAGTGGTGTACAGGCCCCCTAACAGTAACCACATGGTAGGATGGTGTATAAAGGAAGAAATAATGGTAGCTTGTCAGAAGGGTACGGCAATAATCGTGGGGGATTTTAATCTGCATATCAACTGGAAAAATCAGATGGGCAAAGGTAGCATAGATGAGGAGTTCATGGAATGTTTTCGGGATAGTTTCTCACAACAGCACGTTCTGGAGTCAACCAGAGAGCAGGCTATACTAGACCTGGTATTGTGCAACGAGATAGAATTAATTAATGACCTCATAGTGAAGGCGCCCCTAGGTAGCAGCGATCATAATATGATTGAATTTTACATTCAGTTTGAGAGAGAGAAGAGTGGGTCCAAGACTAGTATTTTAAACTTAAATAAGGGCAATTATGAGGGCATGAAAGCAGAGCTAGCTAAAGTGAACTGGCAAATTAGGTTAAGGGATAGGTCAATAGAGTTGCAGTGGCAGACATTTAAGGGGATATTTCAAAATACACAGAATATATGCATTCCAACAAGAAAGAAAAATTCCAAGGGGAGGACCCACCATCCGTGGTTAACTAAAAAAGTTAAAGATAGTATTAAACTTAAAGAAAAAGCATATCATTGTGCAAAGATGGGTGGCAGGTCAGAAGATTGGACAGAATATAAAAAACAGCAAAGAATGACAAAGATTTATAAGGAGAGAAAAATTAGAGTATGAGAGAAAGCTAGCTAGAAATATAAAAACAGATAGTAAGAGTTTCTATAGATATTTAAAAAAGAAAAGAGTTAACAAAGTGAGCGTTGGTCCTATAAAAAGTGAGTCTGAGGAATTAATAATGGAAAATAAGGAGATGGCAGTTGAATTGAACAGGTATTTTGCATCGGTCTTCACTATAGAGGATACAAGTAACATCCCAGAAATAGCTGTAAATCAGGAAATGGAAGGTAGGGAGGAACTCAAGAAAATTATAATCACCAGGGAAGTGGTACTGAGCAAATTGTTGGAGCTGCGGGCTGACAAGTCCCCGGGTCCTGATGGACTTCATTCTAGGGTCTTAAAAGAAGTGGCTAGTGAGATAGTTGATGCGTTGGTTTTAATTTTCCAAAATTCCCTAAGATTCGGGGAAGGTTCCATTAGATTGGAAAATAGCGAATGTAACTCCTTTATTCAAAAAGGGAGGGAGACAGAAAGCAGGAAACTACAGGCCAGTTAGCTTAACATCTGTCATAGGGAAGATGTTAGAAGCTATTATTAAAGATGTTATAGCAGGGCACTTAGAAAAAGTTCAAAGTAATCAGGCAGAGTCAACATGGTTTTGTGCAAGGGAAATCATGTTTAACCAATTTATTGGAGTTCTTTGAGGAAGTAACATGTGCTGTGGATAAAGGGGAACTGGTGGATGTACTGTACTTAGATTTCCAGAAGGCATTTGATAAGGTGCCACATCAAAGGTTATTGCGGAAAATAAAAGCTCATGGTGTAGGGGGTAACATATTGGCATGGATAGAAGGTTGGCTAGCTAACAGGAAACAGAGAGTAGGCATAAATGGGTCATTTTCTGATTGGCAAGATGTAACGAGGTGTGCCACAGGGATCAGTGCTGGGGCCTCAACTTTTTACAATTTATATAAATGACTTGGATGAAGGGACCGAAGGAATGGTTGCTAAATTTGCTGATGACACAAAGATAGGTAGGAAAGTAAATTGTGACGAGGACATAAGGAGGCTACAAAGGGATATAGATAGGTTAAGTGAGTGGGCAAAGATCTGGCAAATGGAGTATAATGTGGGAAAATGTGAAGTTGTCCATTTTGGCAGGAAGAATAAAAAAGCAGATTATCTAAATGGTGAGAGATTGCAGAGCTGAGATGCAGAGGGATCTGGGTGTCCTAGTGCATGAATCGCAAAAGGTTACTATGCAGGTACAGCAAGTAATTAGGAAAGCTAATAGAATGTTATCGTTTATTGCAAGGGGAATTGAATACAAAAGTAGGGAGGTTATGCTTCAGTTATACAGGGCATTGGTGAGACCACATCTGGAGTACTGTGTACAGTATTGGTCTCCTTATTTAAGGAAGGATGTAAATGCGTTGGAAGCAGTTCAGATAAGGTTTACTAGACTAATACCTGGAATGGGCAGGTTGTCTTATGAGGAAAGGTTGGACAGGCTAGGCTTGTATCTGCTGGAGTTTAGAAGAGCAAGAGGTGACTTGATTGAAACGTATAAGATCCTGAGGGGTCTGGACAGGGTGGATGTGGGGAGGATATTTCCTCTTGTGGGAGAATCTAGAACTAGGGGGTCACTGTTTAAAAATAAGGGGTCGCCCATTTAAGACAGAGATGAGGAGAAATTTTTTCTCAGAGGGTCGTGAGTCTTTGGAACTCTCTTCCCCAGAGGGCGGTGGAAGCAGAGTCTTTGAATATTTTTAAGGCAGAGGTAGATAGACTCTTGGTAAGCAAGGGGGTGAAAAGTTATCGGGGGTAGGTGGGAAGGTGGAGTAATCGGATCAGCCATGATCTTATTGAATGGCGGAGCAGGCTCAAAGGGCCGAGTGGCCTACTCCTGCTCTTAATTCGTAAACTTATACCCCACGCTACCTTTTAGAATTTATATTTGAAGGTTATTTTGTACAACATATGTGTTTTTGTTTTAAAGAAACCAGAGCTTCAAATATATTTGTATTCTCCTCCAGGGACACAAGTTCATAAATAAACTTAATCAAATGAGGTTTCTCCAGCATAGAATTTTAAAGTAATTATATTCACAGGTTCTGAACAGATCATGATGTGGAACATTTAATCATTTTACAAATATTTTTACATATGGTGTAGCTTCTGGCAAACTAGGAAACTTCACCAGAATGTTGTAGTGTCAGAGGTCTAATTTTACAATACCCGTTTACAGCTACACATTGCAGTAATCCCTCATGAGTCTGTAAATCTCAGCATCAGATTACTAACAGTACAGGCTAAATTAACATGGATTTATCAAAGGATCCAAAGAATATCTTCGCCCAACAGAAAAAACCCTGCTGATAAAGACAGATGTGTCAACTCTCTTAATCCACAGGAATGAGAGAATAGGACAATCCTGAAGTTTTAAGGGAAGCGCATAGAGCAACTATTGTGCTCAATGTACAGCCATCTTACAATAGCTAATTATCAGCACAAAGCTGCTCATCACAGAATCCTTGCCAAAAGCTTTAAGAACTTCTCTGCTCTACTAAAGCTTCCTTTTTTGGGCTTCTATGAACAGCTCTATACAGTATGCAGTGAAATTAGGAATAACCAAGCGCCAAGTGTACATTACAAAACTTCAGCAACAGAATGATAAATATGTAAAAATAAAAGACAATAAACACATTTCTACTATTCTAACATTTTCCTAAAATTCAAGAATACATAACAAGATACAGATAGAAACATATAGGCCCTGAATTTGCGGTTGGAGGCTTTCCGCGGGAAAATGCCTCCGATCCGCAAATAAAATGCCCACGTACCTGGGGCCTCGGGATCCACGGAGACTCGCGGTCCTGGGCGCCTCTGGGTGCCCGCGGGTAGAGGTCTACATATCCCAGAGGCGCAGGCAGTTCGCGAGGTCCACGTATCCCAGGGGCGCAGGCGGTTTGCGAGCGCCCCTGGGATCACGTGGGCTAGCCCAACGAATGTAAGAAGGGAATCCCCATTCATACTTATGGGGATCCCATATGAACGGAAACCCCATAAGCATGAATGGGAATACCCCAAATAATACACCTAGACATCAAATGAATTTTAAAAAAAAATCACATTTAAAATTAATTAATATGGCATTTAATTAAATATTTAAAACAAAAATTTAATTTTTTGAAAAATAAATTTACAGTTTTTAAATGTATACATTATCGCTAACATTTTATTTTTCTGTTTTTTAAACTCTTACGCTGGTAGAAGCTGGCCTTATGCCTGCTTTTACCAGGCGTAAGAATTTCACGGGCATTCGCTGGGCAGAAGTTGGGCAAATAGCCTAACTCTCCGCCCGCGAATGCCTTTTTCCCAGTGATGCACAGCGCATGCCTAAACCCGGAACTTGCACAGCCCTTACAGGCGTGTACACACCTCGTACGTACCCGTAGGGGCCGCAAATTACAGCACATAATTTTGAAGCAGATGTCTTCTTACTTTCCTTCTGGGTTGTTAAATTAAAAGTACATATGAATAGCTTTAGTCATTCAGTAGAAAAATGCACACAAAGGTTGTTGATCCAGTGATGGAATAGAGCAAAAGGTAATAATTTACCAGTTAACATAGATAACATTTTAACTAGCACTCATTTCTAGGAACTTAATTCTTAGGCAAGATTTCCTTTAAAGCTTAATAAAGACCAGTGCAAAACTTGGCAATTTCCTTCCAGTTTTGTTTTGTTTTGTAAAGTTATTTTATGTTTCTTGCTTTTGACCTCTTCAGATTTCTCTGTGCCTCACACCATTCCTTGGTGCAGAGGGCAGGTAGGTTACTGGTTCCTACAGTTGGAGAACCAACTCTTAGTATTTATTTTTGTAATAAAAAAGTATGAATTTGGTTTTGAGTGAAGGAGGTTCCACACATTTTAGCCTGTTTCTAGGAATTAAATTCAGGACTGTTTTAATTTCAAAGAAATAATCATGAAGGTTAATAAGTTTAGTGTTATGCACAGTTCTGCCATGAAAAGGTATTAATGTGAAAATATGTCGTTAAAATGAGCCTCTGCATCGGACTAAATTTAATGCACTTCATTTCCATGCTGTTATAAAGCATAATTTTGTGTATTATGCTTCAAATAATCCAACCTACTTGGTGTTGCAATGTAATTTCACGTCCTCAAATATTAATGATGTTAATTATTAACATCAAGGATTTCTATAAATATATTTTTCATTTACTTGCTGTAAACAACAGTGCATTCATTTAAATATCCCAGAGTTTCATGTTAACAAGTGACTAAGGGATTGCAAACATAACATAGAATTACATAGAATTTACAGCACAGAAACAGGCCATTCAGCCCAACTGGTGTATGCCGGCATTTATGCTCTGTATGAGCTGCCTCCCACCCCATTTCATCTAACCCTATTAGAAAGTAAATTATTTTTGTGTTCATACATGAGCAAAGTCCTCAACACAGATGTTGAATTTCTGCAGAGGATAGAAGTACAAAAAGAAATAGAAATTTTGGATAAGGCAGTCACTGATAGCCTGAGGAGGTTAAAGGAAAACACGGCATCAGGACCGCATGGACCTCATATGAGGGTGCATAAAGAGAAGGCCAGTGAATCAGTCACATCCTTTCCATTATCTTTAGGGAATTTTAAAAATGGGAGTAGTGGAAAGTACCTAACATAGAACCAATCTTTAAAAAGGAGCATTGGACCCAGGAAATTAGAAGACAGTGAGCTTACTATTTGTTTTTTGTGTATTGTGTAAAGTATCAGAAGGCTTCCTGAAGGAGAGGACAATGAAAGCAATTAAAAGGAAAAGGACTTGCATTTATATAGCGCCTTTCATAATCTCAGGACATCCCAATGCACTCTACAGCCAATTAAGTGTTTTTCTAAAGTGTAGTCACAATTGTGATGTAGGGAATTTTCTCACAGCAAGGTCCCACAAACTGCACCGACATACATAACCAGATAATCTGTTTGAGTGATGTGGGTTGAGGGATAAATATTGGCCACGACACCGGGAGAACTCCCCTGTTCCTCTTTGAATAGTGCCATGGGATCTTTCACGTCTACCTGAGAGGGCAAATGGGGCCTCAGTTTAACGTCTCATCTGAAAGATGGCACTCCCAACAGTGCAGCAATCCCCTCAGTACTGCATTGCAGCATCAGCTTAGATTATGCGTTCACATCTCGGAGTTGGACTTGAATCTACATTCATCTGACTCAGAAGCGAAAGTGCTGCCACTTAGCCAGTAACGATATCCAGGCACTGGAGATAATGCAGAAAAGATCAATCAAATTGCTACCTAGTATCAGGCATCTGAGGCGATAAGAGTTTGAAGAACCTGGAATTGTTTACCCTGTTAGAGGAGAATGCTCTAGGGCGAAATTATTCAACTATTTAAGATTGAGAGAATAGGTAAATTGAATCCTGATAATATATTTGAGATTACCGCAAACTCTAGAACCAGCAGACATGGGCTCTTTGAAGCAGGAAAGTGCACAGATAGGTTAGATTTAACTACTTTATGCAGAGGGTGATGAATGTATGTAATGGACTGCCCTGGGAGGCAGCGAGTGTGTAAAATGTATTGGAGAATTGGACAGGTATTTGAGGGAGTGGGAATATACAGAGATAATGGCCTAGAAATTGAAGTAGGCTGGAAACCTGCTGGTGCCACCATGGGCCGAAGTTAACGGCCGCCCACAATAACAGCGCAGGCAACACTGGTATTCTGGTGCTGCCTGCTAATTTAAATTAGCGCAGTGCAAAACCTGGAGTGCAACACTTTTTTCCAGCGGTCGTCTCAGCAGGAGACCCAATGAAGCATGGCCGTAACATCCCTGGAGCAAGAGCAGCGTTGTCTTAAAGCTAGCCTGTCATTATAGAAAGCAGCGTCGATCCCTTAAAGGGGAACTGCCTTCTAAAATGAAAAAAATAAAAATCATTTAAAAATAGGCAGTCTTTAGCCCTGACGAGCTCAAATGTCATCTGAATTTTTTTTTAAATTCCAAAATGGCAGTCTTTAGCTCTTAAAGCTGAACTGCCTTCCGCACGTCAAAAAAATGGTAAAAGTACTTCAGCACCAACACAAATGCCTCAACAAGCCAGGGAAGGGGCACCCAGGGTCTCTCACACAGCACTCCAGCTATGTGCAGGGGGTCAACACTGCAAGAGAGGTCCCCTACCCACAGAGGCCAGGAGGCCCTCCAGAAAGAACAATGTGGGACCACATCACCAAGGCCGTCACTGCCAGCAGTGTCACCCCCACCACCTGGCTCTAGTGCCCAAAGAAGCTTCATGACCTCAGACCACTGGTCAAGGTCAGTGAATGCATCTTCAAAAGCCATCTCCTATCAACTGCACCACTAGCCTCACACACTGCTCATTGCACGACCGCCCCCCTCCCCCACCATTCACCTACCAACAATCTATACCAAACTCAAGGAACACCTCACATTTCTAGATTCACTTCACCTCCTTGGAGGAGACGGTGCTGGCCATTCTTGGTAGGGGCATGGCTGAGGCCTTGGCCAGCAGCGAGGCTGAAAGGATACAATATGTTGGTATCCTCATAAGTTATCCTCCTTCTCAAATCCCACTTCCCCCTCATCCCACAATATCTTCTGATTTACAAGGTGCGCATGGTGTAAGTATGCAGCTCTTGCTTTCATAAGAACATAAGAATCAGAAGCAGAGTAGGCAATACGGACCTTCGAGCCAGCTCCGCCATTCAATATCATGGCTGATCTTCGACCTCAACTCCACTTTCCCGCCTGATCCCCATATCCCTCGATTCCCCTAGAGTGCAAAAATCTATCTATCTCAGGCTTGAATACACTCAACGACTCAGCATCCACATCCTTATGGAATAGAGAATTCCAAAGATTCACAACCCTTTGAGTGAAGAAATTCCTCCTCATCTTAGTCATAAATGGGCGACCCCTTATAGGCCCA
The DNA here is from genome assembly GCA_030390025.1 of Squalus acanthias. NCBI lineage: Eukaryota > Metazoa > Chordata > Chondrichthyes > Squaliformes > Squalidae > Squalus > Squalus acanthias. The sequence goes on from CM059428.1 coordinate 109,038,629, forward strand.
ATCTACTCAATCGTTCCTCATAGGACAACCCTCTCATCCCAGGGATCAATCTAGTGAATCTTCGTTGTACCGCCTCCAAGGCATGTATGTCCTTTCTCAGAAAAGGAGTCCAAATCTGTGCACAGTACTCCAGGTGTAGTCTCACCAAAGCCCTGTACAATTGCAGTAAAACTTCCTTACTCTTGTACTCTAACCCCCTTGCAATAAAGGCCAACATGCCATTTGCCTTCCTAATTGCTCGCTGTACCTGCATGCTAACTTTGTGTTTCTTGTACGAGGACACCTAAATCTCTCTGAACACCAACATTTAATAGTTTCTCACCATTTAAAAAATATTCTGTTTTTCTATTCTTCCTACCAAAGTGAATAACCTCACATTTCCCCACATTATACTCCATCTGCCACCTTATTGCCCACTCACTTAACCTGTCTATATCCCTTTGCAGTCATTGTGTCCTCCTCACAGCTTACTTTCCCACCTAACTTTCCCACCTAGCTTTGTATCGTCAGCAAATTATGTTGGTGGCATCTCAGACACCATAGGAGTAATTCCACAATTCTACTGGGAATGTGGGTCAGGACAGGACTATATGATAACCATAATTCTCCAGCCCATGCTCATTGTGACCTCAGATCCTGCTGAGAGTCCAAGATTGTGGAATAACCCCTCATACTATATACTCCCTCATCCAAAACATTGGTGGAGAACATGACTTGTGTTAATGTCATTTAGTATCCGCACAAAGGATATCAAATTTCACACTGGCTTTTTAGACTGTAGATATGCTGCGCTATTTGTCTTAAATCAGTTCTGTAGGAGTATAGGCAGCAAGACTCCTGTTACACTTCCTTGCTGCGAATCTTACACTGTTTGCTGCTCTGCACATAGTGTTTTAAGAGCGTGGGCTTTCTCAAAAATATATTTTAAAATATAAAAGTCTCCATAATAAGTACGAAGTGGCCAGAAGGTTCACTGGACAATTTGAAGTTTTTAAACTTGGTCTGATACGACACAGGTGTTATAATCCACAGACGTCGTGCCCAAGTGAAGTAGTACAACCTAACCTAGGAGGCTGGAAATCATTCAAAAGTGGCAGTACAACTGCATCCTTGTTATAGAATCATAGAATGATGCAGCACAGGAGGTGGCCATTCAGTCCATCCTGCGTTCCGGCTCTTTGGTAGAGCTATCCAATTAGTCCCAATTCCCTGCCCTGTAAAAAATTTTCCCTTCCAAGTGTTTATCCAATCCCCTTTTGAAAGTTATTATTGAATCTGCTTCCACCACCCAGATCATAACTCACTGCCTAAAAAAAGAAATTCTCCTCATCTTGCCTCTGGTTCTTTCCCAATTACCTTAAATCTGTGTCCTCTGGTTACTGACCCTTCTGCCACTGGAAACAGTTTCTCCTTATTCACTCCATCACAACCCTTCATGATTTTGAACACCCCTATTAAATCGCCCCTATCCTTCTCTGCTCTAAGGAGAACAACCCCAGCTTCTCCAGTCTCTCCATGTAACTGAAGTCCCACATCCCTGGTACCATTCTACTAAATCTCCTCTTACTCCTCTCTAAGGCCTTGACATCCTTCCTAAAGTGTGATGCCCAGAATTGGATGTAACACTCCAGCTGGGGCCGAACCAGTAATTTATAAAGGTTCAGCATAACTTCCTTGCTTTTGTACTCATAAGGCTATATTTATAAAGCCGAGGATTCCATATGCTTTTTCAACAGCCTTCTCAACTTGTCCTGCCACCTTCAAAGATTTGTGTACATCTACACCCCCAGGTCACTCTGTCTCTGCACCCCTTTTAAAATTGTACCATTTAGTTTATATTGCCTCTCATTCTTCCTACCAAAATGTATCATTTCACACTTCTGTGTTAAATTGCATCTGCAATGTGTCTACTCATTTCACCAGTCTGTCTGTGTCCTCATGAAGTCTGTTACTATCCTCCTCACTGTTAACTACATTTCTGAGTTTTGTCTCATCTGAAAACTTTGAAATTATGCCCTGTATACCCAAGTCCAAGTCATTAATATATATCAAAAAGAGCAGTGGTCCTAATAGATATTCACTCATGAGCACCCTGTCCTGCAGGACAATTTGGCACACAATGCCAAGTGAGCAGGAACAGGCCGAGGGCCTGCTCACATTCAGGTCCTCAGTACAATGGAGCAGGAAGCAGGAACATTCAGGGCACAGATCTCCCTCTCAGCATTGGAGATGGAGAAGTGATAGTGGCAGATCAGCAGGGTCTGTCATTTGTTCTCTTCTCTTCTATTTGTACTTTACGTGCATCTCTTTCCGAGAGCTTCTAAAATCGTTAATGCCTCACCACCCTGAAATCTGTATTTGCTATTTTCTCATCCTTTCTTCTACTTCCAGGTCCTTCGGCAGAATCGGGCTGAGCCATCCTCACCAGCCCAAAAGACTTCAGCACTCACTTGCTCAAGAGATCAGCACCCCGGTGGGAATGATGATGAGTCAGAGCGGTCTGCAAGGACAAGTAATGAGGAGCTGGTCGTGGTGGAAAGGACACCAATAACAGCTATGATTGAAGTGCCTTCATTACAACAGCAACATTCCACTCACCATGCTGAAACCACAGGGGCAGCACAATGTCAGCGCACTAGAGTTAGGAAAAGCACACAAGTGAGACACTATTGGGTAGCACTTGGGTGAATATTAATTTCGGTAGAATTTGTTCACTTTATTGAAGAAAATCAGAAGTTTGTCACTGTCAATTTGTGCAGATTTGGTTCATTAAGAGCTGCAGGGCCTTCATTGTGAGGTGGAATTTGTATGTCTCATGCAGTGATTTAATTTGTCTGGGTAGGGTGGGAGAATTGGGCTAGATGCAAGGGAGAATGGTGTTGGTGGTTTTCAGGGGGGATGCAGTTCAACGGAATTGCTGGTTGATCACTTGTTCTTGGACAGCTTGCACTACAAAATGTTGTTGGTCTGCAGGTTTCCCTTCTTCCAGCTCCTCCTCGTCAGAGTCCTGCAAGGCTTCACGCTGCTCCATGTCCAGGATTTGTCCACAATCAACAGTGAGATTATGCAGGATGTATTGCAGCCCTCCTCCTGACCGGGCCAAGGAGCTGAAGTGCTGCTTAATGTTCCGAAGACCTGCTCAATAATGGCATGGGTACTCCCATGGTAGTTGTTACAGTATTGTTCAGCGAGAGACTGCAGACATCGAGGTGGTGTCATGAGCCATGTAGATAGAGCACAGCTGTTGCCGCCAAGGAGCCATCCACGCACTGGTCGGTCTTGCTCGAAAAGTGCAGGCACTGTGGACGGTCAGAGCTGGCTCCTACTGTCCACAGCGAAGTTGAAGAAATGGCCGTAACCTACTTGATGCAGGAGTGCACAGCTGACGTGAACCATGTCGCCTGCTGCAGCCCAGAGGCGAAAAAATTTAGAGCCGTCATGACTTTTAGGCAACACGTGGCCACCAGGTCTGGCTGCAGAAAGTGACACAGGGCAGAGACAGCCTCGCGGCTCAACCAAACCCTCCTAAACACATTGGCCCAGAAATTCCGTTCCCTACGGGTGTGTACGCGCTGTGTACTCACCCGTAAGGCCAACGGAAGTGCCGGTTTTAGGCATGCACTGCGCATGCGCTGGAAACCGGAACTTCCATTCTGTGAAGAAAGGGCTTGACTGGTCAAACCGAAAGGCAGCGTGTACGGCTGAAACTTCCGTTTTTTTCCCCCCACAGTTGCTTCAGTCCAGGTAAGTCGGAAACAGCTGCGCCTAGAAAAGCAGGCGCAAGGCCTGCTTTGACCAGGCTAATAGTTGAAGTAAAATAAAATAATTTTTTCCACTGATTTATCATTTAAAAATACTTTAAAGAAAGGTAAGTTTATTTTTAGCCACGTTAAAAACTTTATTTTTTTCAAAAATTTAAATTTTTGTTTAAAAGTTAATTTATGTAATTTATAGTCATTTTAAAAATGTGATTTAAAAAAAAAATTATTTGAAGTTTTACTTATGTTTTGGGGCTGATCTCTTCATAGATTTGACAGGTCTTCCCGTCAAATCTATGAATGGAGATTCCCTGCTCTGATTGGCTGCCCATGGCCCACGTGATCCCAGGGACGCTGCGAACTACCTGCACACCTGGGATACGCGTGCCCTGCACACCGGCAGTTTGAAGAGGCACAGCAACGGAATTCTGTGCCTCCCGGGAGCCCTCCGGTCCAGGCGGAGAGTTTTCCAAATTGCAGCCCTCCGCCCGCGGGAGGGCTGCGAACGGAATTTCTGGGCCATTGTTTCTTGACGAAATTGTGGTACGTTATGTAGTTTCTGTAAACCCTGTTGTGTAGATATTGGCGCCTTCGTTGACCCCTCGCCCCCATGGCATTCTTGCACCAGCCTCCCATGCTGCTTGCTCCTCTCTGTCCTGTTGCTTCTGCTGCTCATGTTCCTCTTCCTTCTCCACCACCCAGATAGGAGTTGCCAGAACTACTCCCCTGCTCAAAATAGCTCAGTTGGTAGAGTCTGAACAGATTTAGAAATACAAGAAAAAAGTTCTCTCCTTCCAAATTTACAACTCTGCAATAACCAGTGCTTATTAATCGCTCCACCATTGGCGGCCGTGCCTTCAGCTGCTGAGGCCCGAATCTCTTGAATTTCCTCCCTAAACCTCTCTGCCTCTCTTTCCTCCTTTAAGACGCTCCTTAAAACCTACCTCTGTCATCTGCCCTAATATCCCCTTACATGGCTCAGTGGGAATTTTGTTTGATAACGTTCCTGTGAAGCGCCTTGGGATGATTTACTACGTTAAAGGCACTATATAAATGCAAGTTGTTATATTGAATGATGCAGCAAACGTCAGTGAGTGCCCCTTTAAATTTCCCCACTTTTACTTCCTCTACTACCCACTTTCCTGAGCAAATCCTTTGGTGAGCGGCTGCCCCAATTTTTCCAGTAAAAATTGCAGCGGAGCCCTATCTGCACGATTTAAACACTGTTCAGTTTGATACAGGCGGACTCATGGACCGCTCCAGTCCTTCCAGCAATCAAAATGGTGGTGGAGCCAGTGGACAAGCGATCAAGGTGGTACCTTTTGCACCATCATTTTCAGTCTTTAAGTGCCCCACTATGTCAGCGAGCATGGGGGTCAGGAAGGGGAGTTGAGTTCAATGGGATCTCAGATGAGATGAACTTTGGGAGCGCAGGGGAAGGGGAGGGTGGGGGTTACAGAGAATTATGATTTGAAAAGACCAACAAATTGCTTAAAGAATTTTTTTTGAAGTCAACAACCTCTTACTTTATACATTCGGTTAAAAAACATTACTGTTCTGAAACATTTTTGAGGCTAAAGTCATTATTTTAAATATAAAAAGTTGGAACTACATTAAGTGTTTCATGAGGTAAATTTCGTTTGTTTGTAGGAATTTATGTTTATTGAAGACTGTATAAATTGGCAAGCTTGCAAATCCTGCATTCCTGTGCATGCTTGGAGCACAAATCAGAAAACTGTGCATTCCCAGCCTGTGATTTTCCAGCCATTAATTTTAAGAAACAAAGTTTATCCTTATATGCTGGAACACAAAGATAGGAACTGGCTGACTTTGGGAATTGATGTATGTTTCAATGAGATCACCTCTCATTCTTCTAAACTCTAGAGAATATAGGCTCGTCTACTCAATCTCTTCTCATAGGACAATCCCCCCATCCCAGGAACCAGTCTGGTGAACCTTCATTGCACTCCCTCTATGGCAAGCATATCCTTCCTTAGGTAAGGAGACCAAAACTGTACACAATACTCCAGGTGTGGTCTCACCAAAGCCCTATATAATTGCAGTAAGACGTCTTTACTCTTATACTCAAATCCTCTTGTAATAAAGGCCAACATACCATTTGCTTTCCTAATTGCTTGCTGTACCTGCATGTTAACTTTCAGTGATTCGTGTACAAGGACACCCAGGTCCCTCTGAACATCAACATTTCCCAATCTCTCACCATTTAAAAAATACTCTGCTTTTCTATTTTTCCTACCAAAGTGGATAACTTCACATTTCTCCATATTATATTCCATTTGCCATGTTCTTGCCCACTCACTTAGCCTGTCTATATCCCCTTGAAGCCTCCTTGCATCCTCCTCACAACTTATATTCCCACCCAGCTTTGTATCATCAGCAAACTTGGATATATTACATTTGGTCCCCTCATCCAAATCATTGATGTAGATTGTGAATAGCTGAGGCCCAAGCGCTGATCCTTGCGGTACCCCACTAGTTACAGCCTGCCAACCCGAAAATGACCCGTTTATTCCTACTCTCTGTTTTCTGTCCGTTAACCAATCCTCAATCCATGCTCGTATATTACCCCCAATCCTATGAGCTTTAATTTTGTTTAATAACCACTTGTGTGGCACCTTATCGAATGCCTTCTGAAAATCCAAATACACCACATCCACTGCTTCCCCCTCATCTATTCTGCTAGTTACAACCTCAAAAAACTAACAGATTCGTCAAACACGATTTCCTTTTCATAAATCCGTGTTGACTCTGTCCAATCCTATTATTATTTTCGAAGTGTCCTGTTACCACATCCTTAATAATAGATTCTAGCATTTTCCCTACTACTGATGTCAGGCTAACTGGACTGCAGTTCTCCGTTTTCTCTCTCCCTCCTTTCTTAAATAGTGGGGTTACATTTGCTACCTTCCAATCCACGGGAACCGTTCCAGAATCTGTGTGTGTGGCGTGGATTGAGGCCTAATCGTGCTATTCTCTACCCTGACAAAGCTGTTAAACACTGCTCCCCACAATGCTACCAAATTCCAGCAACGCCTAATGTTCCAAAACTCCCTCCCCAGTCCTGTTGGACCTCAGGACTCCCTTACATTGCCTCCGCCCCACTCGAAGATGCTGGAACACCTTTCAGTGCTCACAAACTCCTACATTGCATTGCCATTTCTCCGATCCCAGAAATGCTCCAATGGTCCCGGTCTATGTGATTTCTCTCTTTAATGCCCCAGATCCCTCTCGCAGTGATCAATTCTGGCCCAGTGTTCCTAGAACCTTCCTCTCCAGTGTAACTATGCTCCCCATTTCTCAGATTTCAGGAACCTTCCTAAAAATACTGCTAGGCCCTGTGACCTCATCCCAATGCTCCCAAATCCCAGACCAACCCTCAATGCTAATCATAGCATCTTAAAGCACAGAAGTAAGGCCATTCGGCCCATCATGCCTGTGCAGCTATTTGAAAGAGCTATCCATTTAGTCCTACTCCCTTGCCGTTTCCTCATAGCCCTGCAAATTTTTCCTTTTCAAGTATATACCCCATTCCCTTTTGTAAGTTACAACTGTATCTGCTTCAACTACCTTTTCAGGCAGTGAATTCCAGATCATAACAACTTGCTGCTTAAATTTTTTTTAACTTCATCTCCCCTCTGGTTCTTTTGCCTCTGGTTACCGGCTCTCCTGCCGGTGGAAACAGTTTCTCCTTATTTAATTTATCAAATCTCCCCTTAACCTTTTCTGCTCTAAGGAGAACAACCCGTTTCTCTAGTCTCTCCACATAACTGAAGTCACTCATCCCTGGTACCATTCTAGTAAACCTCTTCTGTCCCCTCTCTAAGGCCTTGACACCCTTCCTAAAAAGTGTTTTTTTTCCAAGTGACCATTAATTTTGTCCTGGATTGTAGTCTCTAGAAGTTTCCCCACCAACGACATTAGGCTGACTGGCCTGTATTTACCGGGTTCATCCTTCTCCCCTTTTTTGAACGGGGTGTAACATTTGCAACCCTCCAGTCCTCTGGCACCACTCCCACATTCAAGGAGGATTGAACGATTGTGACCAGAGCCTCCACTATTCCCACCTTTAGTTCCCTCATCAACCTGGAATGCATCCCATCCGGACCGGGTGACTTTTCTACTTTGAGCGCTGGCAACATTTTAGGTATCTCTATCTATTTTTATCCTATCCAATTTCTCTACTAACTCCTCCTTTACTGTGACATTGGCAGCATCTTCTTATTTTGTGAAGACAGATGCAAAGTACTCATTTCATACATCAACCATGCCCTTTATTTCCACAAGAAGATCTCCTTGTTGGTCCCCAATCGGTCCCACCCTTCTTTTGATGATCCTTTTATTCTTTATATGTTTATAAGTTACTTTAGTGATTCCTTTTATGTTACCGCTAATCTTTTCTTCTGCACTCTCTTTGCCCCAATTTCCTTTTCAGTTCTCCTCTGCACTGTATGTAATCTGCTTGGATCTCTACTATATTTTGAGCCTGACATTTAACATTCATCTCCTTTTTCGGTTTCATTTTAATTGAGTCATCCTGGGAGCTCGGGTTTTGCATGCCTTTCTGTTCCCCTCTCATGGGAATGTCTTTAGTCTGTATCCGAACTATCTCCTGCTTGAAGGCCTCCTATTGCCCATTTACTGTTTTACCTGCCAATCTTTGTTTCCTGTCCACCTGGGCCAGATCCCTTTTCAACTCACTGAAATTAGCTCTCTTCCAGTTAAGTATCTTCACCTTTGATTGTTCCTTATCTCTTTCCACAACTACTCCAAACCTAATTGTGATCACTGTATCCCAAATGTTCCTCCACTGAAACATGCTCCATTTGTCCCACTTCATCCCCCAGAACAAGATCTAGCACAGCTTCCTTACTCGTTGGTCTCAAAACATAATAAGGCAATATTTCTGGTAATTCTTCTTTGCATAACACCCCTGTTCTTATAAAACCTTCAACTCACCGTGAGCAATGCCTTGGGAAGTCTGGTAGTATATTGAAAAAAGGTTTTACCAATACAAAATGACAAAATTTACACAACTTAACATGGGTTCTTGACACACATCACAACACAGCATGCGGTACCAGCAACAATGCAATAACATACATTTATGTAGCACACAACCACAACTACTTGCATTTATATCACTTCTTGAAGTAGGAATTTTCCCAAGATGCTTCACAGGAATGCGATGTGACAAAAATTGATACCGAGCCAAAGGAGAAGATATTAGGACAGGTGTTTAAAAGCTTGGTCAAAGAGGCAAGTTTTAAGGAGGGTCTTAAAGGAGGAGAGAGGGGTTTAGGGAGTGAATTAGAGCTTAGGGACTAGATGGCAGAAAGCATGGGCACCAGTGGCGCAGCAAAGGTAGTGGCAGCTGCACAAGAGTCCAAAGTTGAAGAAACACATAGTTCTTGGCGGGTTGTAGGGATGGAGGAGATTTGATACAGGGAGTGGTGAGGCTATGGAGGGATTTTAACACGAGGATGAGGATTTTAAAATAGAGGCTTGGTGTTCCGGGAGCCAATGGAGGTCAGCGAGCACAGTGATGATGAGTGAACAGGATTTGGAGCGGGTTACAACACGGACAGCAGAGTTTTGTGTGTGCTCAAGTTTATGGAGACTCGAAGATGGGAGGCCAGCCAGGACAGCATTGGAATAGTCGAGTCTGGAGGTGCCAAAAGCATAGATGAGGGTTTCAGTAGCGGAGGGGTTGAGGCAGGAGCTGAGATGGGCGATATTACGGAGGTGGAAGTAGTTGATCTTGGTGATGGAAAGAATATGGGGTCAGAAGTTCAGCTCAGGGTCAATTTGGACGCCGAGATTGCAAATAATCTGGTTCAGTCCGAGACTGTGGCCAGGCAGAGGGGTGGAATTGATAGCTAGGGAACGGAGTTTATGACAGGGGCCGAAGACAATGGCTTTGGTCTTCTTAATGTTTAATTGGAGGAAACTTTGATTCATCCGAGACTGGATGTCAGACAACACTAAGGCAGTGGAGGAGTTGAGAGAGGTGTGGAGGTAGAGACGGATGTCATCAGCATACATGTGGAACCTGATGATGTGTCAGCAGATGATTTCGCCGAGGGCAGCATGTAGATGAGAAATAGGAGGGGCCCCAAGGATAGATTCTTGGTGGACTCCAGAGGTCAACGGTGCAGGGGCAGGAAGAGAAGCCATTGCATGTAATTCTCTGGTTGCGACTGGATAGGTAAGAGTGCAACAAGGCGAGGTAGCCCCACTCAGCGGGACAAATGAGAGATGGAGGAGGATGATGTGGTCAACCGTGTCAAAGGCTGCAGACAGGTCAAGAAGGAGGAGGAGGGATAGTGCACTATGGTCACAGTCAGATAAAATCTCAGTTGTGACTTTTGATTAGGACTATTTCGTTGTGGCAGAAGCGGAAACTTGATGGGAGAGGTTCAAATATGGAATTGTGGGAAAGATGGGCACTGACTTGGGAGGTGACAACACGTTCAAGAACTTTGGAGAGGAAAGGGAGGTTGGAGATGGGACGGTAGTTTGCAAAGACATAGGGATTAATGGTGGGTTCTTTGAGAAGGAAATGATGACGGCAGATTTGAAAGGCAGGCTCTACAATATTCCTCTGACTCTGGTTTAGTGCTTGCTCATTGCTCCTTCTACTTTAAGGGCCAATCTTTCAGCCATTACTCACGATGTTATGAACCATTTTGCTTTGCTACTTTTCTCTTCCTCATTTCAAAAGCTTCCTAAAAAAACAACTGCTTCTTGGGTCATATCTTCATTCGCATCCTTCCCTTCACATGAGGGAATAGACTAAAGAAGCCCCAGAAAAGGGCTGGTTGCATTCTGGAGAAATTGGAAAACACAAAGAAGATGGTTTCCTCTCGACTACAGGCAGAATTTAAAAGGTGATCATCACAGCTGGTGGCGAGAACATTCCTTCAATCCCCACTGAGGACGCTGTTAAGAAGATGCCATCAATCCTTCACAATGCTATGCTGATTGCCGATGGAAAAAAATCCTCTGCATGCTTACACTCTGAAGTATAAATGAATTATGATACAGGAGTCCCACTAGATGAGATAACTCCAGCAGCTGTTGTGTTTTATCAACAGCATGGAAGTCGGACCACCATTGCGTTTGAGGTTCTAAGCATGAAAGATCTGCAGGTTACAAAGCTATCCAGGCTGGAATTGACTCCGAATGAAAAGTCACCTCAAATGCTCAGAAAATCCAAAAGTGGATTATTTTGGAGAAAGAATTATTGTTGGAGAATTTGGTCCAACAATGAAACCGAAAAGGCCCATTGTGATGAAAATGTACAAAGGTGAAATTGAAGCTCCTTATTTGGGTTGAAGACTTTTCATGGTTAGTTACAAAAAGTATTAAAAAAGTCATCCTGATGCTTAAAATATTAAAGACTGGCAGATATTCCGCACAGATTTCTATGAGGAAAAATATATTATAACCCTGCAATGTATGGTTTTCCCATTTCTAAATAAATAGCTAATTTTGTACCATTCAATCAAACTCCTAAATCACATACCAGCTGTGCGAAGCACGTTTTGGGTAGGACTCCATATCATTTTTATTTGCAATGGCTGGAATGTTCACCTTGTAGTTATAAAACACCTCTTCACTCTCTGTGATATATGCCATTTCAGTGGCAAGGTTATCTACGGAAGAATGCCGTGGCTTTTGAGCATCATGTCTTAATCTTGGACTTGGCCTATTGATAATACAAAGTGATGAAACTTTTATTAGTTGAAGCAAATCACTTGATATCATAACGGTACACAACTAAATTGATGCTAAGTCCTTCAAGATTTGATATATTGTATTTAATATTTAGATAGAAAAAAAACCCACAAGAATTCCTGTGTCCCTGACTTCTGAGTCAGCAGGGACAGGATCAGCGGCCAGTCTGCCTGTTGAAACCAGGTGTATCAGGCCACCAAATGGAGGAAGTGAGGTTCTCCTTCGAGTACAGGCCAGACCCTACAATTTCTTTTGGAGAATTATTTAAACACAGCCTCCTTAGAGTGGGGGTAGCTCTTAAATGTTCCCGGGGAGGGAGGAGACACTCGGCAACCCCTTTGCCACCCACTCTTTGCCAGACCTCCTGGCCCTCTGACAGACACCCGCAATTGCCATGGAAATTTAAGATTTCACTCTGGCCCATTGCCATGGAAATTCATGACTTCACTCTGACCAGTTGCCGTGGCAATTTAAGACTGCTGTCTGACCCATTGCCATGAAAATAATGACTTCACTCTGATCTATTGCCTGGTAATTTATGACTTCACTCCGACATTGGCAGGGTCTGCAGTGGAAGTTCCTAGTGGGCACATCCCGGCATTTATGCCAGGATGCGCTCCCCCTTCAACAGAGCAAAAATATTGAATTAATGTATGTAACATTATCCACATAAAATAACTATATATTATATAATTAGAGTATTTCTAATGTTTATTTGAATGCATAATTTAGGACAAATGCAGCTTGAAACAACCACTCTAATAATTGTATTTAAATGTGACAACTAACAATACTGAGAAGGCATGTTCCCAGTAACTTTACCCCACCTAGTGGTATATATGTGGAAACAAATCAATAGGAAAAACGTATCATCTAGTTATGCCAAGTCTTTACAGATCCACACAAATGAATTCCAGGAAATGTAACAGATGTTCATTTGAATGGCTGGATCTCTCCTCTTAGTGACCCAGTGGATATTTAATTTGTGAACTTGCAAAGACCATCTGAAAACAGATACTACAATTGTAATAAAATAGTTACTGTCAAACAACCATTTTATATGGGCAAGATGCTCGATGGGAGTGGATACTTGGCCAAAGTTGTGAAATTCAGTGTGGGATTTTAGTAATTAAATTAAGGGCTAGCCGTCCCTTTTGCCTCAACTTCTCCAAACATCCTCCCTCTCAAAATCTGGTGCACTGTTAATTGGGTGCAAGATGATGTGCCTGATTTTCCAACTTGCACTCTTTACACCACTGTTAAAATGGGATTGTAGTGTAATCCCAAACAAAATTTTGAACCAAGGTTCAGTTAATCCAGCTGCTGCTCTGCTATTGTGACTCTCAAAGTTGCTGCAACTGTTTTGATTACTCTGATAACTAAATTATCCTTGCTTTTATACAGTTAGAAAAATAATGTATGGTTAGAGATATAACTCTGTGCTACGTTCATTTCTTGATATATCTGGAAAGCCAAGAGTTAAATGGTTTTCAATCAATGCTCTACTCAGGGTATTTGGTAGTGTATTTCAGGTTGGTTCAATGTCAGACAACTCAAAGCGAGCTAAATACTGCATCAGACAAGCATACAACAGTAAATTCTAATACATATGTTTCCTACATAGCTTGAGGGCATCTTAATGTCAGAAATATCTAGCTAATAGTCCTTATCTTAGTGGGTGCTTGATTGTGGGATTTGAGTTTTCTTAATTTACATGTGGGCTCAGGTCCAAGATACACATTCCTACAATCAATACACCCAAGGCCACAGCTTCTGCCTTTCAAATTTGTACAACTTATTCGATTGTAAGAGCAATTGTTCTGCATCGGTTCTTAGTTTCCCAATGGTATTTACCATCCTAGCTGAGAGGGAAGACAGCTGACTGGCTCCTAGGATTTAGCCAATGCTACTCTATAACCAGCTGCTGGGAGCTATGCAAGGGTGGAATGGAACAACTCTACCTCTAACATTCCTTTTCTTTCGGGAAAAATGTGGCCTCCACTTGGCACATATCCACAGTGACACAGCTGAGATTGGTACCTGTGAGTGTCCTGTCACTCTGGCATAGCACGTTGGAACTCCTCTGTGTTGCACTGTCCTCTTAATTCTAGGTCCAAACATTAGGCATATTTACTGGTTTACTACAATGTGATAAAAGCATTTCTGTAAAGTTGTTTACCAATCAGGTGTAGATGGTGGAGAGCGAGAAGGAAGGCTTCTGGTTTCCAACTGTTCTACTGATACAGACTTTCTTAATATTGGATTCCAGACCATCCCACCAATGACACGATGACAGGACTGATTGTTGATAGCCCTGTGGCAAACAAAGAGAGAAACCTTAAATACTGCGATTCTTCCAGTTATTCTGGGGTTTTTTTTGTTCTCAAGGTGAAGAATACTAATTCTGGGGAATCAAAACCTATTCCAATTTTGTTATCAAGTCTGGTGTAACACAGCCACATACAATGTAAAGGAAGCTTTACTCTTGTCTAAAAAACATGCATTCACAAATCTTAGAATATGCTCTACTACACTAGTGTGAATTCATTCAATTTCTTGCGCCAACCACCTTCTGACATTTGAGTGACTGCCAGTTTGGAGAAGAGAGAAGTGTTCTCTCTGGGAAGTAGGTTGACAGTGCCCAAAACAAATTTACATAATACCCTTACAGTTAGCAAGGAAAGAGACATATATTCCATCAGTCTGAGGTGATTGGCACCCAGGTGACAGAAATAAAATGACAAATTGCCAACCCACCATACAAGAGAAACTCAAACATAATTCTTCAACTATGAGAAAAGCATTAAAAATATCAAAACTGGCAACCACTAAATATTCTTGTATATTGCAGATGTTCTAACATTTTACTTCACTTGATGGAAAGCACTTGGAACCAAAAAAATTTATAGCCATGGGCCCATTGTGCCTGTGCTAGTTGTCTGCAAGAGCTATCCAGAGTCCCATTCTCTGTCCTTTCCTCCCCAATATGTATCCACTTTCCTTTGAAAAATTATTTAAGCTTCCCTCACCATTTCTGGTGGAACAGTCCATTGTCCCAACAACCTTATGCATTAAAAATATTTCACCCTGCTCCTTTCATTTTGTGATGATCTTAAATTCATGCCGTCTTGTACCAACCCACTGACTAGTGAAAATAGTTTTTCTCAATTTACCTATTAATATTTTAAACACCTCTACACAGGGTCACATTTCTTCCCTTCACCTTTGTTCTACTGAAAAAGAGGAAGAGAAGGTAATAATCTTCTCTTCTCAAAGGTAATAATCTCTGGATTGTTACCTGAGCCACGTGCAAATTGGCATAGGGACAAACAGGTTAGAGGTTTAAATGCGTGGCTCAAAGAGTGGTGTGGGAGGAAGGGGTTTCGGTTCATGGGGCACTGGCACTAGTACTGGGGAAAGAGGGAGCTGTTCCGTTGGGACGGGCTCCATTTAAACCAGGTTGGGACCAGTGTCGGGCGAACCGAATAACTAGGGCAGTAGACAGGGCTTTAAACTAATGAAGGGAGGGCGGGAGGATTCAGAAAAGAGTAAATTTAAAAGCAGTGAGAGAAATGTCAAGGCTCCAGAGCAGAGTTTTGGGTAAAAATAAGCAGAGTGGGTCAGGAAGAGACAGAGAGAGTAACAAAGGTAATAAGGCATCAGTGACTAAAGTGACATCAGGAAAAAACGAGAAATGAGTCAAAGCTAAAGGCACTATATCTGAATGTGGGAAGCATTTGCAACAAAATAGATGAATTAATAGCGCAGATAGAAATTAACAGGTTTGATCTAATAGCCATAACGGAGACGTGGTTGCAAAGTGGCCATGGTTGCAAACTAAATATTCCAGGATACATAACTTTTAGAAGGGATAGGCAAAATGGAAAAGGAGGAGGGGTAGCCCTGATGATAAAGGAGAGGATAAAGACAGCAGAGAGAAAGGATCTTAGCTCTGAAAATCAAGAAGTAGAATCAGTTTGGGTGGAGCTAAGAAACAGCAAGGGGCAGATAACATTGGTGGGAGTTGTTTATAGGCTCCCAAACAGTAGTTGTAATGTAGGGCACAGTATAAATCAGGAAATTAGAGGCGCATGTAACAAGGGTAATACAGTAATCATGGGAGATGTTAATCTACATATAGACTGGGCAAACTAAATTTGCAGTAATAGTGTAGAGGACGAATTCATGGAATGTATGCAAGATAGTTTTCTAGATCAGTATGTTGAGGAACCAACCAGGGAACAGGCTATTTTAGATCCAATATTGTGCAACGAGAAAGAGTTAATTAATAACTTTGTAGTAAAGGGGCCTTCAGGGAAGAGTGACCATAATATGACAGAATTTTATATTGAGTTTTAAAGTGACTTAGTTAAATCCGAAACTAGGGTCTTAAATCTAAACAAAGCAAACTACGTAGGTATGAGGGGTGAGTTGGCTAAGGTAGATTGGGAAACTACATTAAAAGGTATGACAGTGGATGAGCAATGGCTAGCATTAAAAGAATTAACACATAATTTACAACAAATGTACATTCCTTTAAGGCACAAAAACCCCACATGAAAAGTGGTCCAACCGTGGCTAACAACAGAAGTTAAAGAGAGTATTAGATCAAAGGAAGAGGCTTATAATGCTGCCAAAAATAGTAAGCCTGAGGATTGGGAGGATTTTAGAATTCAAAGGAGGACCAAGAAATTGATTAAAAAAAGGGAAAATAGAATGAGAGTAAACTAGTGAGAGATATAAAAACAGACTGTAAAAGCTTCTATAGGTTTGTAAAAAGGAAACGATTAGCGAAAGTAGATGTGGGTCCCTTACAGGCTGAGACAGGAGAAATTATAATGGGGAATAAGGAAATGGCAGAGAAATTAAACAAATACTTTGGGCTGGATTTTACTTAGAGACTAGTTGGGGGTGGGACTGCAGCATTCCGGGTTCTAGTCCCGCCCCCAGCGACGTCTGACGAACTGACGCTATTTTGCCTTGATTGGCCTGGTTAAGCCCGCCCTGCGGGCTTGCCGGCCAATTAAGGGAAAGCCGGTGTCAGATGACGTCAGTTGATGACGCTCCATCTGCCAGTTTTCTTAAAGGCATATGCACCACACTTGTTTGACAGATGATTTGACTGTGTTTGGCAGCATTGAGGTGCTGTCAAACACTGACAATCACTGTCCAAAGGTGAGCCCTTGCACTCAGCCTCTCCAATTACTCTCTCCTTAGGATAAAACAGATGGCAGCTGCAGCTGAGATTGCAGAAGCCATCTGTCACTTCTCCCGATGAGATGAGCCTACACAAACACTTCACAGCTTGTCACCTGCAGAAACATCTAATCACAATAAAAATTACTTTCATAACATTCTCTCACCTCTCATACTCACCATTGTCGAGATTAGCGTGTAAAGTTAAAGCACATGGGATTGGGGGTAAGGTACTGACTTGGATAGAGAACTGGTTGGCACACAGGAAGCAAAGAGTTGGAATAAACGGGTCTTTTTCCGAGTGGCAGGCAGTGACTAGTGACTAGGGATCGGTGCTAGGACCCCAGCTATTCACAATATATATTAATGATCTAGACAAGGGAACTAGATGTAATATCTCCAAGTTTGCAGACGACACAAAGCTGGGTGGGCGTGTGTGCTGTGAGGAGGATGCAGAGAAACTCCAGTATGATTTGGACAGGTTGGGTGATTGGGCAGATGCATTATAATGTGGATAAATGTGAGGTTATCCACTTTGGTGGCAAAAACAGGAAGGCAGATTATTAGCTGAACGGCAATAGATTGGGAGAAGGGGAAGTGCAACGAGACCTGGGTGTCCTTGTGCACCAGTCGCTGAAGGTAAGCATGCAGGTGCAGCAGGCGGTTAAGAAGGCAAATGGTATGTTGGCCTTCATAGCGAGAGGATTCGAGTACAGGAGCAAGGATGTCTTGCTGCAGTTGTACAGGGCCTTGGTGAGACCACACCTTGAGTACTGTGTGCAGTTTTGGTCACCTTATCTGAGGAAGGATGTTCTTGCCATGGAGGGAGTGCAGCGAAGATTCACCAGACTGATTCCTGGGATGGCAGGAATGACGTTTGAGGAGAGATTGGGTCGATTAGGCTTATATTCGCTGGAGTTTAGAAGAATGAGAGGGGATCTCATTGAAACTTATAAAATTCTAACAGGACTAGACAGACTAGATGCAGGAAGGATGTTGCCGATGGCGGGGGAGTCCAGAACCAGGGGTCACAGTCTAAAGATAAGGGGTAAGCCATTTAGGACAGAGATGAGGAGGAATTTCTTCACCCAGAGAGTGGTGAACCTGTGGAATTCTCTACCACAAAAGGCAGTTGAGGCCAATTCATTAAATATATTCAAGAAGGAGTTAGATATATTTCTTAAGGCTAAAGGGATCAAGGGATATGGAGAGAAAGCAGGGACAGGGTACTGAATTTGGATGATCAGCCATGATCTCATTAAATGGCGGAGCAGGCTCAAGGGGCCGAATGGCCTACTCCTGCTCCTATCTTCTATGTTTCTATGTCACATTGCATCCGTCACACCACTCCTGCAGCTGTCATCTATACATCAACATAACAACAGACCCACAGCACACCTCACTTACCCTGGCGGGGTTCCCAGACACCGGGAAGCCTGCAGCAGAAGGCTCAAAATGGGAAAAAGCCTCTTAACTGCCTGTTAACTACATGTCAACAGGCGGTTAAGTGGCTATAATCCTCTTCCCGCCGCTAGGAGTCGAGTCCCTGCGCAGATCGGGGACCCGACTCTTGGGAAGATTGGTTGGAGGCGGGTTGGGAGCGGGTTTGGGACCCGCTCCCATTTTTTTTGAATTTCCATGCAGTCCTGCCTCCAAACCCGCCGCTTCAGGGCTGGTAAAATCCAGCCCTTTGTGTCTGTCTTCACGGAAGAAAACGCGAAAAACTTCCCGGAAATAGTGGACAACCTAGGGTCTAGCGAGAATGAGGAATTGAAAGATTAGTATTAGTAAAAAAATTGTACTGGAGAAATTAATGGGACTGGAAGCCGATAAATCCCCTGGACCTGATGGCCTACATCCTAGTGTTTTGAAAGAGTTGGCTACAGAGGTAGTGGATGCATTGGTTGTCATTTTCCAAAATTCCATAGATTCTAGAACGGTTCCCGCGGATTAGAAGGTAGCAAATGTAACCCCACTATTTAAGAAAGGAGGGAGAGAGAAAACGGGGAACTACAGATCAGTTAGCTGGACATCAGTAGTAGGGAAAATGCTAGAATCTATTATTAAGGACGTGGTAACAGGGCACTTCGAAAATAATAATAGGATTGGGCAGAGTCAACACGGATTTATGAAAAGGAAATCGTGTTTGACGAATCTGTTAGTTTTTTGAGGTTGTAACTAGCAGAATAGATGAGGGGGAACTAGTGGATGTGGTGTATTTGGATTTTCAGAAGGCATTCGATCAGGTACCACACAAGAGGTTATTAAACAAAATTAGGGCTCATGGAATTGGGGGTAATATACCAGCATGGATTGAGGATTGGTTAACGGACAGAAAACAGAGAGTAGGAATAAACGGGTCATTTTCGGGTTGGCAGGCTGCAACTAGTGGGGTACCGCAAGGATCAGCGCTTGTGCCTCAGCTATTCACAATCTACATCAATGATTTGGATGAGGGGACCAAATGTAATATATCCAAGTTTGCTGATGATACAAAGCTGGGTGGGAATATAAGTTGTGAGGAGGATGCAAGGAGGCTTCAAGGGGATATAGACAGACTACGTGAGTGGGCAAGAACAAGGCAAATGGAATATAATGTGGAGAAATGTGAAGTTATCCACTTTGGTAGGAAAAACAGAAAAGCAGAGTATTTTTTAAAATGGTGAGCGATTGGGAAATGTTGGTGTTCAGAGGGACCTGGGTGTCCTTGTACATGAATCACTGAAAGTGAACATGCAGGTACAGCAAGCAATTAGGAAAGTAAATGGTATTTTGACCTTGATTACAAGAGGATTTGAGTATAAGAGTAAAGATGTCTTACTGCAATTATATAGGGCCCTGGTGAGACCACACCTGGAATATTGTGTACAGTTTTGGTCTCCTTACCCAAGGAAGGATATGCTTGCCAGAGGGAGTGCCTGGGATGGGAGGATTGTCCCGAGGACAGATTGAATAGACTCGGTCTGTATTCGCTAGAGTTGAGAAGAATGAGAGGT
Organism: Squalus acanthias; assembly: GCA_030390025.1. NCBI lineage: Eukaryota > Metazoa > Chordata > Chondrichthyes > Squaliformes > Squalidae > Squalus > Squalus acanthias. The sequence goes on from CM059428.1 coordinate 109,058,337, forward strand.
GATCTCATTGAAACATAAAATTCTTACAGGGCTTAACAGGGTAGATGCAGGAAGGATATTTCCCCTGGCTGGGGAGTCTAGAACCAGGGGTCACAGACTCAGAATAAGGGGACCGGCCATTTAGGACTGAGATGAGGAGAAATTTCTTCACTCAGAGGGTGGTGAATCTTTGGAATTCTCTACCCCAGATGGCTGTGGAGGCTCAGTTGTTGACTATATTCAAGACAGAGATTGATAGATTTTTGAATATTAAGGGAATCAAGGGATATGGGGATAGTGCAGGAAAGTGGAGATGAGGTGGAAGATCAGCCATGATCTTACTGAATGGCAGCGCAGGCTTGAAGGGCCAAATGGCCTACTCCTGCTCCTATTTCTTATGTTCTTATGAAAAGACCCTTAGTTTGTCTCGTCTCTCCTTATAACTAAAGTAATCATACCTGGTATAATTGTAGTAAATCTTTTTTGTACCCTCTCCATAACAGTCTTCCTAAAATAGGGTCCCTAATACTGAACACAACATTCTAACTGTGGCCTAACAAATAATGAGTCCAGGTTTAGAATTACCCTTTTTTACATCTTTATCAACTTGTGTATCTGAACTAAGTACTTCTGTCCTTCTGTTCCTTTTAACGTTTTTTTCTCTCTACATCAATTTGCAGTGTACCACACCGGAGTATATTTTAAAATGGGATAATTTAAAAGAAAAGTTATATACACTGGTTCGCATTTCTGAAGCTTACTTTTTTTTTTTAAACATTGTAAAGGTAAATCTTTGTTTAAATTCTAACTTGTGCACTTTGTTGCTGTGGGTGTGTTGAGCTTCACTTCTCCATCCCATACATCAATCTTTATTAAATGAATCCCAAAACTGCTTCAGTATTGGTTTAATCATTATAGTTTGCAATCAGGATAAATGCATAAATTGGGCAAAAATCTTAATTTGTGAAATTATCAGTATTAGCGGTCAGTGTTTGTTCATGCCTCATGTGACAACTAACTAATGGGCAGTACTCATTGTGCAATATTCAGAATGGATTACGTTACCTATACAAGTGGTGGTCATGTGAGACAGGAAGTTTACTGCTTCATGAAAAGAATTTAATAACAAACACAAACTTAATATGTCATTACAGATACAGAATGTTATACTGATATGAATGAACAACTACTCTGTCGCACAGGCATGTAGTACACCTTAACAGAATTATGAAAGCAAGCAAACCTGTTCTGGTTTCTGTTGCCAAGTGTAAAATAGTCTGAGAGTATTTTTCTCTCTCGAGGTAGTGGCTTCTTTGCTTGAAAGAATGTGTGATGCTCTACACAAGATTTCCAAAGGATTTTACATGCTCTATAATTTAGCATATTAAATCCAACAACACACTCTTGAGATTCGTTCTGTCAATTAAATAAACAAATTAGTAAAGTTAAACATCTTTAATAAGTCTGTCAGTGCTCATCGCTGTAAAAAGTAGGGTTAAACCAAAATCTGAACCAAAAAGAATTGCCAGAAACACATCTCTTCAAGCTTGAGCAGCACTTTTATAAAGTTACAATCCAGACAAGTACCTATATAAGACTGTTACTAGATTATCTTGCACTGCATATAGTTGTGATGACTGCCACATTATGGACTATTTTCTTAAAATTCAGGTCTGTAAAAGCCTTTTTATAGAATCCGGAAACAATGTAATATGACTCTCAGAATTGATGAGACATTAGTTAGCTGGATTGATACACTTCCAAGAACTAATCACAAAGCACCAAACAATGTTTGCAGAGATATATAGACCTGGTAATGCCCCCACCCCCACCCAGTGCTCAGTCCAATGCTGCTCTCCCCTCACTAACAAGCTACCAGGAATCCACCAGTGAGCCCAACCCTAATATCCTAGTTCTGTCAAACCTCAGGATTCCCTTCACAGTTCTGCCAAATTCATTTCCCCTTCCAATGCTGTGCCAGACTAAAAGATCCATCCAATTCTGCCAAACCCCACCATGCCTAGATTGCCAAAGTGCAGGACCATCCAGGGACCGCTCCTCGTGCAGTTAAACCTCACTCCTCCCCAGAAGTACTAAATACCATATGCCAAACTCTAAATGACACACTTGCTGTGTATTCTCAGCTTTAAAATTGGGAAGGGATTAAAAAAAGGTAAATCAATTTTATTATATAATATATAAAGGGCTTTTATAATGATGGACAGAGTTGGAAAATTCAATTACCAAAGCACCAGCAAAAATTCCCAAATACCATCAAATACAAATGAAATTTGACATTCATTCACTGCAATTAAAGGCCCCACCATCCCCCAACTCACTGTGGGCAATGCCATGAGATCTGCTATTTGACAAAGCTACACATACATTTGCTGTGATTACAATACACAACCTTCTTTTCAGCGTACAATACTTACAGGTTTTTGCCTCAGCTGAATGAAAAAACGTTTCCTTTTGAAAGAGATCTTTGTTATATTTACCCTGAAAAAAGAACATTGTAAATATATCTCTAGTCTAAAAAACTGTCTGGAGTTGTGTATCTTCAAAATTGAATGTTTTAATATACAATAAAAAGTGTTTATAATGCAGCAGAAATGTTCTTACACACAATGGGCTATAGTGTAAAATGAGTGATAGTGAGTTGTCAGCCTGTTTTACCTCTCTCCTAATTTTTATTTCCATTGATTTCAATGAAAGATGATATCGGGAGAGATGTAAAACGGGCTGCCGACTTGCCATTACCTGTTTTACACTATAGCACAAAGTCAAACTCCAATGAGACTTTCATTTTATGACTAAACATCCTCGTTACATCAATATTACATCAATACTTGGATCAGTTACTACGAGTTACTGAGGATTCTACTGAAGACAATGATAGATACTCAAACATAATAGAATCAGGCTATATTTAAGTGTTCATGTCTTGAACATTTTTCAAATATGTTTATTAAATTAAAATAGCATACAAACTATAACAAAATAGATCACGAATGCTGTTTAACAATGTTATCAGACACTGTTATTTGAGACAATTGCTGCTTTTTCATCTGTTCAGCAAAATAACAGAGGAACTGGGTATGGGATTTATTTGAGATGGGAGAGGCCAGTTGTTGCATGACTCCATTTTTAATTAAGCCACACTGGGGGAAGCTACATCTAACAAAATTGATGTCTGTTTTATAAAGAATAGGCACGCAATTTGTTAGAGGAAATTTCCCCCCCTGGTATGACATAAATCACAAATAAACAAAATAAATGTTCCAACAAATGCAAAAAGTAATGGCCATCAGGTCTCTTCTCCCCTCACTACCCTGCAAAAGACATGACTTTTAGGGGAAAAAATAAAAATATTAAACGTTCTCTTAGAATGGCCCAAGAAATATTTCTTCCAATGGCCCGGATTTTGCAGTGGTAATGACGTCAAAACTGTCAGCGTTCGCCATCATTATCCCTCTGAATCTGACAGCAATTTCAGGATTCAGTGCAAGCACAGATAAACACGGAATTCCAGAAGTTGCGGTCAGTCATTTCCCTGCTCCGCCACAGGTTGCACTGTGGAACTCCCCAGAGCCGACTATCAATTCAAATCACACTAAAGGACGAAAACTTCCCCTATTACGCTGGAATATCACAGAATCCCCACAGTGCAGATAGAGGCCATTTCGGCCCATCGAGCCTGCACCGACACATATCCCACCCTATCCCCGTAACCCCACATATTTAATCCCCCTAACACTAAGGGTCAATTTATCATAGCCAAATCAACCTAACCCGCACATCTTTGGACTGTGGAAGGAAACCGGAGCACCCGGAGGAAACCCACGCAGACACGGGGAGAATGTGCAAACTCCACACAGACAGTCACCCGAGGCCGGATTCGAACCCAGGTCCCTGGCGCTGTGAGGCAACAGTGCTAACCACTATGCCACCGTGTTGCCATATCACTGTTAAAACACCCCGAAAAAGTTAAGCCTCGATGAAAGAGGTCTAACTGGGTTTTTAACGGCGTATTGACTGCTGAACAACCGCTCTGCCCTGAAAAACTAATGTTATATTTGTGGAATGTCACATTTTTCCATTAATATGAATAAGAATTACATGGTTTTTAAAATAATATGCTTTAAAAAGTTTGTTTATGACATTTCAGCTTCTACCTTTATCCTAAGTGTATGTCCCAATCTTTATTTTGCTCTCCGTAAAATTTATAAAAAGTAAATGAGAATCTGTGCATTTTACTTTCTGGTTCGCTGTCTGAGAATTCTTCAATGTGACTGGCTGCACAGTCTGCTTGATGACATCACTGTTGCTGGACTCTGGAGTTTTACTTGATTTGGTGCCAGATTCAAACTAATGTTGGGAGAGCTGAAATTCACGCCAGAGATCTCTAGATCTTTGTGGGCAGCTTTCTTCAAGGTCAGTGGTGAGCACCGTCGCTTCGCCGCTGATTGCAAATTCCGGGTCATTGTATTCATCGGAACAGATAAATGTCAACAACTTCAGGACTATACATACCATACCATACCATACCATATCAGCTAACAGACAAGTCAATAACTAGTAATCTTTACCAGGGATAAAAACTGATCCGAGCCATATTTCGATAGACACCCAGCCCTCCAGAGGATATCCCAATCTTTATCTCTAAATTGCCTTGATCCTAAAATAAAATCAATCAATAAACAACAATTTGCTCAGGTCAGTTAGAAAGACAATGTTTTGAGAAGATGCATCAATGAGAATTGGAGAGATCAGAGTAGAACGTGACCATTTTCCAAGAGGAACTCAATTTCTTAAACAGGACAACACTTATGGAATCTGCTAGTTTGGTTCAAATTGATTGAGGCATTTTTTTTTAAATTATAGGGGTGATGGGCGAGTGTGACTTGATGCGGGTCAGGATACGGCAGCAGAGTGTTGGATGAGTTGAAATTTATAGAGGGTGGAGAATTGGAATAGTCGAGTCTGGAGGTCACAAAGGCATGGATGAGAGCTTCAGCAGCAATGGGTTGAGGCAGGGGCAGTGGCAGCCAATAGAGGTGGAATTTGGGAGTCATTAGGAGCACAATGGAATCGATTAACAAGAGTATACGTAATGATCATCTGTACAACAATAACCTAGTTAATAGCAGTCAGCATGGATCCAGAAGGGGAAGGTCAACCTCCTCGATCTCTGAGGAAGTGACAACCCAAGTGGTTTGTGGTTAAGTTGTATGAGCTGATGTACCTTGACTTCCAATAGCCTTTTGATAAAGTCCCACATGAGAGGTTATTAATTAAACTCAAAACTGTGGGGATTCAGGTAAACCCTGGGAATTGATAAGAAACTGGCTAAACAGTAGGAAACAATGTATACTCATTCGTGGAGTAATTTCAGAGCCGGGGGGGCGGGGGGGAATACTGACTGGGGTAGGTGGCTCAAGGTTCAGTGCTGGATTCATAAACTCAATGCAAAGCGGTCAAATTTGCAGATGATACCAATCTAGGAATCAGAGGAGGCAGCTCAGAAATTACAGAATGAGTTGGACAAAATATTAAGTGAGTAGAATAATGGCAGATGAAATTTAATGTTGACAAGTGTAAAGTAATATACACAGGAATGAAAAATAGATGACACTCATACTTCATGAACAGTGTTAAAATAGCTAAGGATGAAGCCAAAAGAGACGCTAAACATGACTGATCAATGCAGAGCAGCAATCAACAAAGACAATAGAAAGTTGAACTAAATAGCCAAAAAACAGTAAAATATAAGTCAGAGGAGATAACAATCAAACTTTATGATACACTATCAACCCGTACCTTAAAAACTGCATCCAGTTCTGGATGCCAAGAAATAAGAGAGACATTCAAGCGTTGCAGACAGTGTAGAGAAAAGCCCGTAGGCTGATCCCCAGTGTCTGTGGCCTGAGTTATGAAGAATCACTGGTAAAAGTAGGGCTTTTCAGCCTAGATAGGAGGTATCCGAGAGATGACCATGGCAATTAGTTACTATCTTGATTCTCCTCTGAATTAGCTGCAGATAGATCAGTATATTCTAAAGTGGGATCAGGGGTCTCTGCTGGCTACAGAGTTCTGGTTTGCCTTGTTATGCATAGAAGCATGGCTCTTACTGACTCTCTCAAGTCAATTAATGGAGGATGCTGAATAAAGAATGTAGAAGTTTTCTATTTCCTAGCTTTTAAGATCCCTCATCTTCATGAACAAAATATTTATAAGTAAAATGGAAAAACTCAATCAAACCACTCCTCTATACAATTAGATCTGCAGGAAGCAGCACTGAGCTGTACTAACAAACTAAGGACCAATAAATGACAGTATAAATTTTCAGGTTTGGTACACAGCAGAGAGAACTGCTATAAACAAGGAGGAACAAAGACTGAAGGCACAGTCCAAAAAGAGGCATATATACTGTGGAGCAGAGGGAAGGTCATCTGAGTTCGCAGGGCAAAACACCATTTCAGGGACAGTGCCATTAGATGATTTCCCATTGTGGGATAACGACAATATCCCATTTGTTACGTGGAAGTTGACCAAATGAGCAAGAAACCACCTTTTTGGTCGGTTTCATTTACTCCAGATTTTATATGGATAGAGGCAAGCTCCACGCTCAAATTTACTGTTGCAAGTTAATAGTAGCATGTGCTGGTATTTCTCCCTCACATTGGTGAAATTATCCCATTTATAATATGGGTCAGTTTCACCACCAGCAGGGGAAAAGAAATGGAAAAATATAGTTGCCACTTGCTCACCTTTCAAACAGTTTCATCGCACTTATATTAGTGGATCTCCTGTGGCTTTGCTGTTGGGTACACTCTGGTCTGGAGTACAGTTGTGTTGTTTAGCTACTAACCTGCTCTGTGCCTTTAAGGCCACTCTCTAAATAAGCAAAAGGTAATTTGGCATGGTTAAACAAAAAAATCACTTTTCAAAAAGTATGTCAAACCATATCAGAGAGGTAGCACTCAAACTGTTGAATGGCAGAGCCATATTCTTCACCCTGATTTAGGTGAAACCCTCTGTCAGAAAATGAGGTAAGTAGGTCTAGCAACAAGAGGGGAAACTCAAGACTGAATTCTCATTTGGCTCTGCAACATAACTTTTGGGTTATCTGTAGAGGGAGCAGACTTTGAAGACCAGCTGAAAAATGGCAAAACTGTCCCAATACTTTCAACTTCTTCCTTTCCCACTAAATGGAATAAATAACAAATACAATATTGATCATTTGCAATGACAGACTTACCCTTGCATTGTGTAATTCCACGCCATAAAATTCAAGGGTTTTTGCTCTATTTAAATAACCAAGTTCTGCTTCAGATTGTTTAAGATCTCTAGAAAATAATGAATTAAAATATAAGGTTGCCACGGGGAAATATACAAAAAGATTGCATGGTAGTTCAAAAATATAATTTTATTAATAGTACAAAATTAATTTTACCGCAAAGATTTATATACAAAGCTTTGTATTACATAGATTACTGATCAAGGATTAAGCTTGCAATTAGTTCTCAGCAGCAGCAGATAAACATCTTCCAAAACATTTTGCCAAGTCTCAACTTATTCACTACTTAACATAAAGGCCCGGAATTTGCAGTGTGTAATAACAGCGAACGAACAGCACTCGCTGTCATTACCCCTTTGAAACTGACCGCAACTTTAGGATTTAGCGCATGCGCATCCTAACGCGGAAATCCTGAAGTTGCGGTCAGTCATTCACTGCTCCGACACTGGCTGTGTTGTGCCCCCATAGCCAGCAATCAGTGCAATCAGTGAAACTGATGAAAATTTTGGCTTTTGCACGGTAATATCGCTGTTAAATACCCCATTAAAAACTTAGATCCTTTTGGATTAGGTATAACTGGGGTTTTAACAGCGTATTGACAGCTAAACAAACGTTATGGCCCTGAAAAAACTAATTTTAATTTTGTGGAGTGTCAAATTTATCCATTTTAATAAAAATTACAATTTTTAAGAAACTTTAAAAAAACATTTTTTTCTAAAAGTTTGTTTTATTTGTTGTCTTTATTTCAGGTTTACCTTTTCCCCATGTGAGAGCCCCAATCTTTGTTTTGTTCTAACATTTTTAACAAATAATAAAAGGAGCTTATTCACTTCCTGGTTCCCAGTCTGTGAGAATTTTGCATTGTGATTGGTTGCTTAGACAGCTTGTTGACATCACAGCAGCTCACGTTAGGGATTCCCCATTAACTTACACTGATCTCAACTGAAAGTCGGAAAAGCCGAACTTCTCGCCACAGAGATCGCGAGATCTTTGTGGGAAGCTTACTTCGGGGCCAGCAGTGAACGCCTTTGCTTCGCAAATTACGGGCCAATTTGATGAGATTATATCCATATTAGGAAGACAGTAAGTGATGGGGGTAACATCACTATAACAGCTGAACAGGGTAAAATTGATGTAAAGTAAAATGACATTGCAATGGTATTATGTAGTGAATAAGCTACAATTGTACAGAATTCTTAAGTATTACAAATAAAGAAAACTAAATTAGAAAATAGTTTGCTTAGTACGATCAAAATTTAATGTGTTATTTCATTCCAATTCCCATAATGAAAGCACGTTGGATCTACCTGTGTTGTTTGTGCAAAGACATCACTTTGGTTTGAAACTCTTGGTTTTGATCAGGTATAAAGTTGAATTTTTCTACATAACCAGGATGATGCTCAAAAGGATTGTATTCTCCAAGCTCAGCTGTAAGATTTAATTCATTGTTAATACACATTTTAATACTGCACTGCTCACTTTTTAAACAATATGGCCTAGGTTTTCCAGGAGTAACCCATTCATTTTAAGGAGTTATCATTGGCATTACAATCGGAAAACCTAGGCCTAGATATAATCTTTACTTTTTTTTCCAATTTAAACATTTGTGGATTTATGAACTTTATTCACTCTAAATAACACTATTTTGTATTAAATGGCAGATGATTTTTAGTTTCTTCATATAAAATCAAATCCACCAAAATATTTGATTTCACTATTCTATGCAATGAAGAGTTTCTTCTGAATTAAACACGACTTTTCTTAATACTTCAAAATGTACTGCAGTCCAATTCCTATCCTAATAGAGCCTTGCATAATAAAGACCATCTATTAATCTCATTTGACAATAATGCCAATGTGCCTTCAAATTTGTATGTAAAAGATAACTTGAAATAAAGTGTAGTTGAAAGAATTTCATACTTTGACAGGCATACTTAGAAAGTTTAACTCGATTTGCTAGTAATATTCTCAAATCTGCTAAATATTCAGCTTTTTCGCTGCCATACAAAAACACTTGCAGATGATCTCTGCTGTGGGCACGGTCATTAAATCGACTTCACCAAAATATTGTGCTCCATTGGCCACTTAGTTTGTTAACACCTTGCAATTCCTCTGTCTCTGATTGGCATGAAGGTGACTGGAAGGAACTAGCACATCACCTGACAGCCATTTTGGGTTCTTCTGATCACTTTCTCAAACCTTGCAACAAATCATCTTGTTTAGCACTGTGGGTTAGATTAATAGACAATGGACAGAAAATCTAGTACATAATGGGGCAGCTTTTGCGGTGGGGATGACGGCGTACTCACAGTATGTCGTCATACCACCTTTGAATTATACTTAACTCTTCTATTCCATCTTAATAGTACAGCTGATAGCTCTCCTGAAGAGAAAGCTGACTTTTCTGCTCCAACTCTAACCTCTATGATTATGATAAAGAATCTCTTTCCATTATTCCACTTTATTTCACTATTTAAACTGTCATTTTATCCCACTGGGTCGATCAAATCCTCTTTTCTCTGGATCCTAATAAAACTTCTGGTCCTGATAGTACCCCTCCCATTGTCCTCAAGATGTGTGTCCCCAAACATGCCCCAAGAAGTTTCCCCAATCTCTCTTACTCCAGTCCATCATTTCTTATCTTCTGAAATGTTCTCACTTTTACCCTATTTCTAAGAAAGGTGATTTATTATAACCTTTAAATTACTGCTCCACTGCTCTTACATTGGTACTTTCTAAAGTTATGCAAACAGCTATTAACTCTTAAATGATCTGTGCCTTTAAAAGTTTTGGTCAAATCCTTGATTCCCAGCATTGTCATTGCTTGAAATGATCTGCCTACTTATGCCATCCACCTTTAGAACTCTGAACATTTTGGTGAATAAACTGGCATTGCATTGGGCTTTGTTCTTTCATAGGATCTGGCACCAAGTATTTCTAAGTTACTATTAATCTCCTATCAACATTATGTTCTGGCTATCTAGTTTCCTCTCATCATTATTTGTGATGCAGTTGATGACTCATTCTTTAATGTTTTTGAATTAACTCAAAGATTCCCCAGAGCTATTTCCTCTCCCCCACTTTCTTATCCATATCAGTGAACATTTCCACTTATCATCTGACCATATCCACTTTTTACTGATAATTTTATTCTATATTCATCAAATACCTTCAGCCCACACAATTTAAGTGTTCACAACTTCTAGTTCTTTTGTAGTGTAGTGAAGCGCCTAGGGATGATTTACTGCTTTAAAGGCACGCTATAAATGCAAATTGTTGTTGCTCGAAGACCCGATTTTGGTTGAAATCAGCAGAACTTTTGAAAGCGATCAGTACAATATAGGGATTTAAGAGGTATGAATAGCTGTTTGAAACTGCTTGAAGACCTGACTTTGACTGAAATCAGCAGAACCTTTTAAATGGGTAAGTATTTTCACGATATAGGCAACTGCCCGTGCTAAGTGTGGATGGTTTAAGTGGTGGGGACTGTACATCTATTCTAAAAGTTTGCAAATTTACAGATTTGAAACTTCAAGAAAAGTTCAAGGAAGATCTTGGAGAAAGAACCAAAGCAAATATGCTGATGGAAACATTTTCAAAACAGCACACTATTTATATCAATAAATCAAAATCAAAACTTTTCACTGAATCGCACTGAAGCTATTGAAAGAAAAGAAAATTGAAAATGTTACATGTTATAATTTCACCACTTACACTGGACTGCATAGGAAGCAAGAAAGACTGCTTTATTGTGAGGACAAGGTAACCTGGAAAACATACAAACTTTGTCAGAAAAATGTGATCCATGATTAATCCAGACTGCACTACACATCCATTTGCAAAACACACACCACTAAATAAGTTGAAATAGATTCTTAAAAAGTACTATTCATCCTCAAATTAATAGTTTGATTATGCAATGTTACACACTCCACCAGATTTTATGCAATATCCTTTAGTATCTGCAAGGGTATTTCAAATGAAAGTGTAATTTCAGAACGTTGAACACAAGTTTCTTTAAGTTGTTGACCAAAGAAAGCTTCAGAAAATCAATCATCAGCATTTACTCAAGTAAAAGAAAGATAAACTGCTTGTTTTAGTCATCCAATCAAGCTCCAGGCCACCTAGGAGTTGAAGGGATTGAAAGCCCCAAGGCACAGACCGAGAGGTGGCTCAGTAAGGGAGGATGTAGAAATCTTACTCCTTTTCAGACTCAGAACCCATACCCTTGACTTCTGGGGCCTTTTAATCATCTGGGGCAGCTCTCTTAGGCTCCACTACAAGGGAAGACTTACCTAACTCTAAGGATTGGAATAAGCAAGGCATTGCTGCAATCAATTAACTGAATCAAAGCTCTGGGCTACAAGATTCTGCTACCCAGTATTTGAACCAGAAGTGATTTCAAAATGATCTGGGAAGCAGGAAACCTCAGAGTCGCAAACACCATGTGTCCCTCGGGTTGCTGGCCAGCACTGGTGATATAGGATCCAAACTGAATGTTGCCAACGGCAACCACATTGCTCTGGCAATGGATCAGGGAAAGTGCATAGCAGTTGTTCTCTTAGGTGGTAAGGGAGATGGGCATGAGCCCAATGAATCTCAGAAGTGCTTGGAGAGCACCAACAGCTTGTACTTTGATACTATCTTTAATATAGGGAAACATCCCAAAGGAATTCACAAATGCAGATAGGAATGAATACTAATCAGGTTTTAAAATAATTAGGAAATGTGACCAAAGGCGGCCAGGGAGATAGGATTTGAACACACTTTTGAAAATGGCATGGTGGAGGGCTGTAGGAAGAGAATGAGTGTACAGGACTGTGATAGCTCAAGGATCTGCCATGATGCTGGAGCAGCAGGAGGCAGGGGCAGTGGGAGGCACAGTGGGCAATTGACCCTGACTGGTGTATTGCAGACAATGATTGAGCAATGCAGATGATCAGTCCTACTTACACCTTCTGCATATATGCATTTGTATTATTGTTTCTACTTTTTGGACTTGATTCTGATGTGTTTGGGCTGAAAACCCTAGTGAAATCCAACATAACATACTTTATCAAGTTTTGACAACAAGCACCAGAAGTTTCAGTTATGTCTATGAGAGATCATATATACATGCATAAAATAAAAAACAAATTTTTAAAAACAATAAAAAACTTAAAGAAATACATGAGCAAACTTGAAAAATGCTAGTTGTAAGAATGAATGTTTTCTGAATGTAAGGAACTGTAAACTGAAGCTCCAGTTTTTGACGGTATCCTTTATATTGCACAGGAAAAAGATTACATGACTTAATTGATATGAAAACTTATTAAAAGACTGTCTTAATTTATAATTCTTGGAAAATTACAAAGGAAGAATGGATGCATAAATAAATTTGGAAGAATCAGCTTTGTCTGCACAGTCTGCACAGAGTGGGATTAAACGGAGGGGACTTGAACAGAGTGTTTTATTTGGGAATTTGGAAAGAGTGGGAATTTGAAGAGGGGGAAGGAGTTGTTGCTTTTTGCCTCCACTACTTGTAGTGCTTTGTGTTACAGGTAGATATATAATTTCAGTACCCTTAACTTAATCTAGATCAAGTAAGTAGTCAAGAAACTACACTGTAAAATAAGTTACCTAATTACAAGTTAAATTAAATTTAATTAAATAAAACAAGGTCATATAGGGATGGCAGTGCAGGTGGTGTGCTGCAACTGCAGCATGTGGGAGTTTGTGGAGAGCATTGTGATACCAAACAACCATGTTTGCAGTAAGTTCCTGCATCTTGAACTTCAGCTCAGAGTTTTTGAGCTGGAGTCTGAGGTGCAGGGATGCAGGCATCAGGGATGGGGAGAGTTACCTGGACACTTTGATCCAGGAGGCTAGGTTAGGTAGTGGTACAGGTCTGGTTAGTGGTCAGGGACAGGAGGGTGTGACTGCAACTCAGGCAGGGAAGGGGACCCCAGGTGCAGTGCTGGAGGAGCCACAGCCTTTGCCCTGTCCAACAGGTATAAGATTCTTGCTGCCTGTGTGGATGAGGGAAAAGTCTGCAGGATGGATGAGCAAGCTGACCATGGCACCATGGTGCAGGAGGCCATTCAAGTGGGGCAAGTGAAAGGGAATGTAGTTGTGGTAAGGGATAGTATAGTCAGGGGGATAGATACTGTTCTCTGCAGCCGCGACCGAGAGTTCCAAAGGCTGTGTTGCCTGCCTGGTGCCAGGGTTAAAGACATCTCCTCGCGGCTGGAGAAGAACTTGGAGTGGGAGGGGGAGGATCCAGTTGTCGTGGTCCACGTAGGAACCAAAGACATAGGTAGAACTAGGAATGAGGTTCTGCTGAGGGAGTTTGAGGAGCTAGGAAACAAATTAAAAAGCAGAACCTCAAAGGTAATAATCTCTGGATTGTTACCTGAGCCACACACAAATTGGCATAGGGACAAACAGATTAGAGGTTTAAATGTGTGGCTCAAAGAGTGGTGTGGGAGGAAGGGGTTTCAGTTCATGGGGCACTGGCACCAGTACTGGGGAAAGAGGGAGCTGTTCCGTTGGGAGGGGCTCCACTTAAACCAGGCTGGGACCAGTATCCTGGCGAACCGAATAACTAGGGCAGTAGACAGGGCTTTAAACTAATGAAGAGGGTGTGGGAGGATTCAGGAAAGAGTCAATTTAAAAGCAGCGAGAGAAAAGCGAGACTGGGCAAACCAAATTTGCAGTAATAGTGTGGAGGACGAATTCATGGAATGTATGCAAGATAATTTTCTAGATCAGTATGTTGAGGAACCAACTAGGGAACATGCCATTTTAGATCTAGTATTGTGCAATGAGAAAGGGTTAATTAATAACCTTGTAGTAAAAAGGCCTTTAGGGAAGAGTGACCATAATGTGATAGAACTTTATATTGAGTTTGAAAGTGATTTAGTTAAATCCGAAACTAGGGTCTTAAATCTAAACAAAGAAAACTACGTAACTATGAGGGGCGAGTTGGCGAAGGTAGATTGGGAAACTACATTAAAAGGTATGACGGTAGACAAGCAATGGTTAGCATTTAAAGAATTAATACATAATTTACAACAAATATACATTCCTTAAAGGCACAAAAACCCCATGGGAAAAGTGGTCCAACCGTGGCTAACAAGAGAAGTTAAAGATAGTATTAGATCAAAGGAAGAGGCTTATAATGTTGCCAAAAAGAGTAGTAAGCCTGAGGATTGGGAGGATTTTAGAATTCAACAAAGGAGGACCAAGAAATTGATAATGAAAGGGAAAATAGAATATGAGAGTAAACTAGCGAGAGACATAACAACAGACTGTAAAAGCTTCTATAGGTATGTAAAAAGGAAAAGATTAACGAAAGTAAATGTGGGTCCTTTACAGGCTGAGACAAGAGAAATTATAATGAGGAATAAGGAAATGGCAGAGAAATTAAACTACTACTTTGTGTCTGTCTTCACGGAAGAAGGCGTAAAAAACTTCACGGAAATAGTGGCGAACCAAGGGTCTAGCGAGAATGAGGAACTGAAAGAAATTAGATTTAGTAAAAAAGTAGCACTGGAGAAATTAATGGGACTGAAAGCCGATAAATCCCCTGGACCTGATGGCCTACATCCTAGGGTTTTGAAAGAGGTGGCTATAGAGGTAGTGGATGCATTAGTTGTCATTTTACAAAATTCCATAGATTCTGGAACTGTTCCTGCAGATTGGAAGGTAGCAAATGTAACCCCACTATTTAAGAAGGAGGGAGAGAGAAAACTGGGAACTACAGACCAGTTTGCCTGACGCCAGTAGTAGGGAAAATGCTAGAAGCTATTATTAAGGACATGGTAACAGGGCACTTCGAAAATAATACTCGGATTGGGCAGAGTCAACACGGATTTATGAAAGGGAAATCGTGTTTGACGAATCTGTTAAGAGTTTTTTGAGGTTGTAACTAGCAGAATAGATAAGGGCGAACCAGTGGATGTGGTGTATTTGGATTTTCAGAAGGCATTCGATAAGGTACCACACAAGAGGTTATTAAACAAAATTAGGGTTCATGGGATTGGGGGTAATATACTAGCATGGATTGAGGATTGGTTAACGGACAGAAAACAGAGAGTAGGAATAAACGGATCATTTTCGGGTTGGCAGGCTGTAACTAGTGGTGTACCGCAAGGATCAGTGCTTAGGCCTTAGTTATTCACAATCTACATCAATGATTTGGATGAGGGAACCAAATGTAATATATCCAAGTTTGCTGATGATACAAAGCTGGGTGGGAATGTAAGTTGTGAGGAGGATGCAAGGAGGCTTTCAAGGGTATATAGACAGGCTAAGTGAGTGGGCAAGAACATGGCAAATGGAATATAATGTGAACAAATGTGAAGTTATCCACTTTGTTGGGAAAAATAGAAAAGCAGAGTATTTTTTAAATGGTGAGAGATTGGGAAATGTTGGTGTTCAGAGGGACCTGGGTGTGCTTGTACACAAATCAGAGAAAGTTAACTTGCAGGTACAGCAATCAATTTGGAAAGCAAATGGTATTTTGGCCTTTATTACAAAAGGATTTGAGTATAAGAGTAAAGACGTCTTACTGCAATTATATAGGGCCCTGGTGAGACCACACCTGTGGTATTGTGTACAGTTTTGCTCTCCTTACCTAAGGAAGGATATACTTGCCATAGAGAGAGTGCAACGAAGGTTCACCAGACTGATTCCTGGGATGGGGGGATTGGCATATGAGGAGAGATTGAGTAGACTAGGCCTATATTCTCTAGAGTTTAGAAGAATGAGAGGTGATCTCATTGAACCATATAAAATTCTTACAAGGCTCGACAGGGTAGATGCAGGGAGGATGTTTCCCCTGGCTGGGGAGTCTAGAACCAGAGGTCACAGTCTCAGAATAAGGGGTCGGCCATTTAGGACTGAGATGAGGAGAAATTTCTTCACCCAGACGGTGGTGAATCTTTGGGATTCTCTACCCCAGAGGGCTGTGGAGGCTCAGTTGTTGAGTATATTCAAGACAGAGATCGATAGATTTTTGAATATTAAGGGAATCAAGGGATATGGGGATAGTGCAGGAAAGCGGAGATGAGGTAGAAGATCAGCCATGATCTTACTGAATGGCAGAGCAGGCTCGAGGGGCCAAATGGCCTACTCCTGCTCCTATTTCTTATGTAAAGTATAGTACCCAAGCTTTAAGTCAGCCAGAACAAACCTGATACTAATTAATAAAACAGCCATCTCAGACTCTTCTTACAATCTCATACAGAAAAGTGGCTGCTGCTTTCATCTTATTATGCAGAGATATTCACCTTACCTATCCTGCCATCTGCATAGCTACTGAGAAAAATATCCATAGAAATATTATCAGAAGTTTTAGGTCCTGAGAAAGAATAAGTTAGAGTAGAAGGCAGTTGCTGATTCCTTCTTTCCACACAGTGAGGATACAGGGAGGAGAAAGAGTCAGAAGAACAGCATATTTGGAGTTGATGAGAATGAAGACAATAAAACAGTAACAAGAATGATTACGACAGAAAGGTTTGGAGGCGAAATCTAAGATAAGGATGGCCTATGAACCGGCAAAGCTTTTTTGCATTCGGTTCAGGATACGCGGAAGCAATTGAAAAAGCCTCTCTCGAAATGGGAGCATTAGTCAGGATGTCGACAGTCTTGGACTTTACGAAAGGTGAAGCTGTTAAGGGAAAAGTGTGTGGCAAAAAATAAGAAACCAACTTCTTGCAGGCAGTTAGAGCAACACAGGAAAGTTCCATTTGAGATCAGAGGAAATAATGATGCCAGAAAATGTCAGCTCGACTCAGTGTCTTGGAGAGCTCAATGACTGAATCAGGCTTCTTCAAGCAATTAGGTAAGTTTTAAATAATTTTTGTTGGGGTGGGGTTGCAATTTCATCTTCCTTTTGTTGCATTTTCTCCATGCTTTATTTGGTTTTGATTTTTTTCTCCGCTAATTCTCTCCATTATTCTTAGCTTTAATGTGGCACATTATAAATAGGTGAGGATGGTCATTCCTTTTGAGAGGGTTTGAACATGCTGCATAATTCAGATGAAGAGGAGGAGTTTATTAGCAGCCAACAAATGTGGGTGCAACATCGGAGGTGTTCTGCCACACTTGTGACTACCCTAAGACCTTCACCTTAATACGTTAGAGTCCTGTTTTCAATACCTCTGCTTTACAAGACAGGCTGCCACAAAGCTGTACCATCTGCTGCACGACCAGCGCACAACATCTGGAAGGTTACTACAGTACGAAGCCACTGCATCCTATCAACCCACCCCAGGAGACATCTGCCACCAACCATTCGGTCGTGTACAGAACTATCAGGGAAGTGGGAACCACTATGTTTGCAAGGATAAACACCTTCATCACTTTTCCTGTGGAAAGGAATCATCAGTTGAACTAGACGTATAGCTTTCACCAGGGTTCCCTCGCATGTGGTATACAGTACCAATGTGGGCTTCATAGCTCGTCATATAAAGCCTGTGGCATTCATGAAGAGAAACGGTTAACACTCAATGTTCAGGTAGTATATGATCACAGAAAATATTTTGCATATCAGTGGATGCTATCCAGATTGCAGCTGTGATGTCTTCATTGTGCGCATTTATGGTGCCTGCATTACTTCAAGAAGAAACACTGGGCTGACGGTTTTTAAAATACAACTATTGTCTGAAACCATGATTTCTGACCTCACTAAGAAACCCCCAGCAGCAGTGGAACACCTTATCCTACAGCGAGAAGAGTATGTTTTGCATACAAAACACAATACTTACCTTCCATCAATAAATTCCTTCTTCAGTTGTAAAAAATACAAGTGCCTGAAAAGCAGACCAAGATATTAAATATCAGTGCATAATCTAAATAGAGAAGGCATTTACAAAATAGATGGTTCCAATGTCTTTATACATTCTGATCTGTAAGTGTATGAGCTGGGGATAATAATTTTCATGCGAAGCAGCTAGCAACATTAAGGAACAAATTTACCAATATTAATATGCACAATTAAAATAAAGAATTCTGAATTTACATTACATTTTCTATAAAAAGTTTCTTGCCTGCCAGATGAACTAGCTCCATCAGTTGTTGCCACTGACACATAATGGTATTGGGAGCATAACCAAAGTAAATAGCAGTGATTTCAATACCCTTTCTTTTTGCTGAAACAATGGAAATGCCTGCATTTTTCTCCCCAACAGTTGCATTTGGACAATAGTAACAATAAGCTAACCACGGACTCCGGCAACAACACACCTTGTCCCATCATAAAAGAGTGCGACCACAGCTTGAGTTTTCTAGTTTAAAAGGCAATCAGAGCATTGTGCCAATTTATGCAGTTCTCAGTAAATAGCTGGATCTTACAAATACATCTATATATTTATTAGAGTCAAACTCCTGTGGTGTTGTTCATGGGGAGTCAATACCAAGAATCAGACTCTAGTCACACATCGGCAAAGGCCTCAGAAAGACACTGAGGGGCAGACTTTGCACATGAGCAAAGCATAGGACATAGCGGAAAGTGTAGAGAGAACAGAACTGAAACCCGAAAAATCTGAGAAAGGGTAGGCCACTGCCAGCAAAACTTACTGAATGTGTTTCAAGCAGGAAATAGGTAAAATTATTGAAGTTTTTATATGCTTTCTATGTTATAAACTGTATTTTAAAACTTTCCCTGTACCATTAGCATAAGGGGTACAAGTAGCATAGTGGTTATGTTATTGAACTAGTAATCCAGAGGCCTGGACTAATGATCTGGAGACATGAGTTCAAATCCCACCACAGCAGCTGGGGAATTTAAATTCAATTAAATAAATCTGGAATAAAAAGCTAGTATCAATAATGGTGACCATGAAACTACCGGATTGTCGTAAAAACCCGTCTGGTTCACTAATGTCTTTTAGGGAAGGAAATCTGCCGTCCTTACCCGGTCTGGCCTATCTGTGTCTCCAGACCCACAGCAATGTGGCTGACTTTTAACTGCCCTCTGAAATGGCCTAGGCAAGCCACTCAGTTGTAACAGGCGGCTCACAACCACCACCTTCTCAAGGGCAATTAGGCATGGGCAATAAATGCTGGCCTTGCCAGCGATGCCCACATCCCGGAATGACTAAATAAAAAATAAAAAATTGCCTCAAGAAAAAGTTATTCAAGTAACCGGATTGGTCAGTTTTGTGGTATTTGCTGGTTTGTCTATGGTAACTGAAAAGCATTCAGAGATTTGAGTGCTCTATTTTCTGCCACTGGACGGAAAGGGATGGAAATCTGTATGTGGCAGGGTGAAGATACAGCAGCTGAAGAAATCTGCCCACAGCAGGAGTAGATGAAAACCTGTCAGGCACTTTTCAGGGATGGGGAGTCAAGGGTAAGTCACTCAATCCCCATTTTCGTATCGGTACCGCTCCAGGACCGCCTGAAACCAGGTGAATTCCTGGACAAATATCCAGCCCATGGTTATGAGTCATTTCTGCTTTTTTAACCATGGCGGTAACTACACCATGGGATGTGTTAGATGCAAGGCTTTGAATTATATATTCATCAACTGTGTGATTTAAAACAGAACAGAACTTGCAAAAAATAAGAGATTTTGTGGACAGTACAATAGCTAATTGAATAAATAGGTCATTATTTACCAATCGCTGCAACAACATTTTTTAGAAGTTCTGTACACGCACAATATTGAGGTATTATGCGATAAGTAGTACTTACATGCACATAACCTACCTTGTCTGGTCTTGCTGCAGAGCATTAGGGTCTGTTACAAAAAATCTCACTCGGAAATTTAGTGCACCTCCTGAAATATTTTGAGTGAAAAAGACACGTTCAAATTATTAAAACTTCTTTTTTAAAAAATAATTCTGTTCGTGCTGGGGAATGGAACTCCTTGCACTTCAAGCACCTAGTATCCACATCAAGTACTCTCAACTCAGGTGTAGCTAGATGCAAAGTAAAGCTCCCTCTACTCTGCTGCAAAAACATGCCTCATTCATAACCTCAGAAGAGCTTCTCTATTGTACCAGTAGACATTTTCTTCCATGCCCTATACCAGCCTTTGAGTGACACTACCAATTGGTGCCCAATTAAGGACAGTGTGTGTGTTTAGGCCTGCAATTACTAGGAACTAGATTGAGACTCATTTCATATAGGACTCTTACAACCAGCAGACTTTTATTCCTCGAGTCTGGGCTGGATTTGAATCCAGATCCCAGAAGTGAAAGGCCAGTGTCTAACCATTGGGCCATCCAATATTTAATAGTATTTCTTGCTGTAGGGTTTGGCCGGTGCCAACATCAGTGGGTGCATGTGCCTCAAGGATTTTTGGACTTTAAAAAATGGATATGTACCCTTTTAAAATGGAGACGCACGTGGGCAGCGTTTCAAAAATGGAGTTTGGATTTTTGGACTTTAAAAGGGACTGCCTGTAGATTTCTGTGAAGATAGCAGGAACTGTCTGTGTTTTGGGTTGCCATGGGACCAGTCTCAACGCTGACGTCATGAAAGGCAGGAGCCTTTTCATATTCGAACTTGAGAGATTTGGGGAAACCACCCTTTGTCCATGGAGCCGGGATGTCTGGATGGACAATGAGGTTTGGAGGCCAAAAGTAACACCTCTGGACTCTTTCAATGAAGGAGCAGTCAAGAACTTAAACAGTTAGCAATTCGAGTACAGCTCATCTACAATAATGGCCGAACATTGTTTTCTTCAAGATGACCAATCCAGGACAAGAGACATCACCAGGTAAACCAACTAGCATCTCTGCGACCATGGTAACCAGGAACTGCCCAGCTAGTTTTGTGTATTGCACGGGGTATAACCATGCTGAACTTTGAGATGCAGGGCTTCGCTTTTTGGCTTGCTTTTTGGCTGTTGCTTGCCTGCTTTTCTCTACCATCTCCAACGGGGGTTCTCCGCGTAACTAAGCATCCACCAACTCTCCAGGAACGCCCGAAGTGAGCGCCTCGTTGTACCGCCTGAACGTAACTCTCTAGGCCTCATCGCATGCCTGTGTTAGGTACGGTTTTGTCTCTGGAGTCAAACGGAGCCGGGACCGCGTGAATCAATGACAAGGGCTGGTAATTATATCCAGCATACACCTCTAGAAATCCCCGGGACCGCCCGCGTGTTTTGATGCTGAGGAACTGCAAGTGTCCAAGACGCAGGCTAACACGGGGTGTGTGTGTGTGTGAGGAGGCTCCCAAGTGTGGGTTCTGACCAAACCGGGAGAGGGGTTTAGTTAGAAGGGTTTTTCCATTATCTAGGCTTAGATTCTGGCAAGGGGTTGGTTCGGCGTAACCAACAGGGTGGGTATTTTAGTCTAAAGTTATAAGCTAGTGTCCACGGTCACCTACTCGTTCTGCCGTAAGCGAGAGGAGTAGGGATTGTCGTTTGAGAGTGTAATAAAAGGAATCGATCTTTGACCAACCTGAACCGTTTTGTTTCGTCTGAGTCAATTATAATCTATCCATAGTAACTCCTTGGGTCCGAACTTGGGGGTTGTGGGGCTTGTGGTTCGCGGTATAATTCGAAAGACCAACCGGGTGGCATCCGGTCACGGCCGGGTTACACAGTAATCCCGCTGCGGACGCTGCACACCGGGCATAGGAGAAGACCTATCTGGCCTTGGTCTCTCTCTTTGTGTGGGATTACCCGCTAATCGACGGGCTGGGCAGGGACTATTGGCATAAGCTCCTGCCGTCCAAGGGAAACAACCCAAACCGGGGAGTTTTTGTGGCACGGGTCGACTCAAGGGAGAGTCATAGAAACACGGGGCACGCAAAAACACCCTACATTGCAGAGAATGCCTAATGCTGCTACTCGACACTATAGGGTAGAGCTTCTTTCCTCCTAGGGAGTGTGGAGTCTCGAGATTCAAATGGGCGGGGTGGGGGGGGGGGGGTTGTGGCATAAGAGAGTGGCAGTCCTCTACAACACAGCTACTGCCATGGGCACCCGGCCCTAATTAAATGACACTCTCCCCAGGATTTGGGATAAGGTTACAATGGGGACAAAGCGGTTAGATAGAAGCTCCGCCCATCATATTTCTGGTGGTGCAATAACGACCAGAATTTCTACCCTTATACAATAAACTGACCAACATTGAGAGGAAGATACAAGTGAATTTTGCAACCTTATTGGATAAATATTCCATTCACAAGACAGACTTTTTTTGGATTTACACCATGGTTTGTGTTATAGAACAGGAAGCTCCTAGGTTTAATCCATGGTCTGTTCTGAGCTTTCAATGTCATTTGGGGCACACTAATTATCTTCAGCATTCCGGTCAGAGTTTTTGATTGTTCTCCAGTGCCTCCTGATAAGTCCACATGTGGATATTGGACAAGCGCAAGATCAGACTTGACTGTGACATTTCCTCATTATCAAATATTCCAACACTCCAACTTTCGGCTCATAGATAAACAGCCAGATGTATAAGGTTGCAGACGCATGGAACTGCATACGTCAACAATATATTTTCGGAGAGGAGGGCAAGGGAGAACTATCCTTTTGTTTGAACAAGTATTGTGATGCGGTCATGCCAGCAGTTCCCCTCATGATAGTTTGAAGTTAGCTCTATGCCATTAGGAGAGGTAATGATTGGAGGGCCAAGCACTTTCTCAAGGGTTGGGAGGGAACCATTTTTATTTAAAGAAAAGTTTTGTACATTCTGAAATATCACTCAGTCTGTTTATTAAGGCACACATTCTTGCATATTTACATACATTTCTACTCCAGACATTAAGGTTATTTGTATTATTTCTATTTTATTTTAAGGAAGCAACTAAAACTGAGTGGCTAAATGAATTCAACCGAGCAGTTTTGGGAGGTTAATAACATTCAGTTACAGTAAGTCACTATGCTTACCTTTAAGCTGTTTCCTGATAGGTTTGCTAGGTTCAAGCCACCTCTGTGCATGAAATATTAGTAAATCCACGTTAGATTTTACAATCAAGTTAGTAACGAAACGCATGCATAAAAGAAAAAATTTTCATATTTTAAAAAGAAAATATACTCACAGGACACTCTATTGAATCATCTATAAATTGTAAACCAAAATATTCCTTTTCAATCAAGTCCAGGTGTTTATAGGCCATATCCAACAGAACTTGACCAGCATCTTGTTTCTGTAAAACAAAACATGCTACACAATAGCTGCTATTTTATAGTGAGTGCATAGCATCCTGAGATTGTATAATCTGGGCACCAGATTCCCACAAATCACTCAAAATGCCTTCTGAAATGTTTTTCCATTCACCATTTCTTTCCTCAGTAACTGAATTATCTAATATCCATAAGGGTTTAAACAAAATGAAAGATAATAAAAATATTACACATTTCACAATAACAATTTATTGTTACTTAATTTTCAAACACCAGTTGAATTTTGAAGTCAACTAATTACTTCACCTGTGTTTTGTTGAGGGTTAAGGGTGAGGTGAGTGACAGTGGAGCAAGGAGGAAGGATACAGGACTTGGGTGGGTGAAAGAGGAAGAGTTAGTGGTAGTAAGGGACATGGGTAGTGGGAAGATGATGGGGTAGAGGACGCAATGGGAGCAAGCGGTTTGGAAGAAAAATGATGTTGCCTCCCTGGTGCTAGCATCAAAGATGTCACTGAGCGGTTGCAGGACATTCTGAGTGAGGAGGGTGAACAGCCAGAGGCCGTGGTCCATATCGGTATCAACGACATAGGTAGAAAGAGGGATGAGGTCCTGCAGGCAGATTTTAGGGAGCTAGAAAATAGATTAAAAACCAGGACCTCAAAGGTAGCAATCTCCAGATTACGCCCGGTGCCACGAACTAGTGACTATATAAATAGGAGGATAGAGCAGATGAATGCGTGGCTGGAGAGATGGTGCAGGAGGGAGGGCTTTAGATTCCTGGGACATTGGGACCGGTTCTGGGGGAAGGTGGAACCTGTACAGACCGGACGGGCTGCACCTCAACAGAGCCGGGACCAATACCCTCATGGGGGGGGGGGGATTTGCGAGTGTTTAAACTAATTTGGCAGGGTAATGGGCACCAGGATGTAGCATTAGAAAGGAGAAACAAGGTGCACAAAGGATTGAGAGAGACAGATAGCACTAGAGTAAGAAATAGTACGGTATTAGGTGAGGTCAGACTAAGAGAGAATACAAGGTCTAAGATAAGTTCACAGTGCATGTGTGTAAATGCAAGAAGTGTGGTAAATAAGGTTGGTGAGCTGCAGGCGCAAATAGCCACATGGGAATATGATGTTGTGGCGATAACGGAGATCTGGCTCAAAAAAGGGCAGGATTGGGTACTAAATATTCCTGGGTATAAGGTGTTCAGGAAAGATAGGGAAGAAAAGAAAGGAGGTGGGATGGCAGTATTGATTAAGGAGAATATTACAGTGCTATTGATTAAGGAGAATATTACAGTGAGAGAGGATGTCCTGGAGGGGTCAAGGACAGAATCTATTTGGTTAGAGTTAAGAAACAAGAGGTGCCATTACAATACTAGGTGTATTCTATCGGCCAACAACTAATGGGAACGATATAGAGGAGCAAATTTGCAGGGAAATTAGAGAGGTGCAACAACTATGGAGTAATGATAATGGGGGACTTCAATTATCCTAATATAGACTGGGACAGTAATAGTGTAAAGGGCAGAGAGGGGGAAGAATTTCTGAAGTGTGTTCAGGAGAACTTAATTGATCAGTACATTTCCGGCCCAACGAGGAAGGAGGCATTGCTGGATCTGGTTCTGGGGAATGAGGTGGATCAAGTGGAGCAAGTGTCATTAGGGGAACATTTAGGGAACAGTGATCATAGTATCATAAGGTTTAGATTAGCTATGGAAAAGGACAAGGCGCAATCTAGAGTAAAAATACTAAATTGGAGGAGGGCCAATTTTCCCTGGATGACAAAAGAGATAGAGAGTAAGATGAAGCAGAAAAAGGGGGTGTATGGCAGATGTCAGGTTGAGAATACAAGTGAGAACCAGGCTGAATATAGAAAGTTAAGAGGGGAAGTGAAAAAGGAAATAAGAGGGGCAAAGAGAGAGTATGAGGATAGACTGGCAGCTAACATAAAAGGGAATCTAAAAGTCTATTATAGGCATATAAATAATAAATGGGTAATAAGGAGGGGTGGGGCCAATTAGGGACCAAAAACTAGACCTACGCATCGAGGCAGAGGGCTTGGCTGAGGTACTAAATGAGTACTTCACATCTGTCTTTAACATGGAAGAAGATGCTGCCAAAGAGGAGGTAGTTGAGATACTGGATGGGATAAAAATTGATAGAGGAAGCACTAGAAAGGCTGGCTGTACTTAAAGTAGATAAGTCACCAGGACACGATGGGATGCATCCTAGGATGCTGAGGGAGGTAAGAGAGGAAATTGCAGAGGTACTAGCCATAATCTTCCCATCCTCTTTAGATGCTGGGGTGGTGCCAGAGCACTGGAGAACTGCAAATGTTACACCCTTGTTCAAAAAAGGGTGCAAGGATAAACCCAGCAACTACAGACCAGTCAGTTTAACCTCGGTAGTGGGGAAGCTTTTAGAAACGATAATCCAGGACAAAATTAAGTCACTTGGACAAGTATGGATTAATTAAGGAAAGCCAAAACGGATTTGTTAAAGGCAAATCGCGTTTAATTAACTTGATTGAGCTGCAATGCGGTTGACGTGGTGTACATGGACTTCCAAAAGGCGTTTGATAAAGTGCCACATAATAGGCTTGGAAGCAAAGTTGAAGCCCATGGAATAAAAGGGACATAAGAACATAAGACGTAGGAGCAGGAGTAGGTCATTTGGCCCCTTGAGCCTGCTCCGCCATTCAATAAGATCATGGCTGATCTGATCTTGGCCTCAACTCCACTTCCCTGCCCGCTCCCCATAACCCTTGACTCCCTTATCGTTCAAAAATCTGTCTATCTCCACCTTAAATATATTCAATGACCCAGCCTCCACAGCTCTCTGGGGTAGAGAATTCCAAAGATTCACGACCCTCTTGAGAGAAGAAATTCCTCCTCATTTCAGATTTAAAAGGGTGCCCCCTTATTCTTAAATTATGCCCCCTAGTTCTAGATTCCCCCATGAGGGGAAACATCCTCTCTGCATCTACCCTGTCAAGCCCCTTCAGAATCTTATATGTTTCAATGAGATCCCCTCTCATTCTTCTAAACTCCAATGAGTATAGGCTCAACCTTTCTTCAGAAGACAACCCCTTCATCTCCGGAATCAACCTCGTGAACCTTCTCTGAACTGCCTCCAATGCAAGTATATCCTTCCTTAAATAAGGAGAGCAAAACTGTACGCAGTACTCCAGGTGTGGTCTCACCAACGCCCTATACAGTTGTTACAGGACTTCCCTACTTTTATACTCCATTCCCTTTGCAATAAAAGCCAACATTCCATTTACCTTCCTAATTACTTGCGATACCTGCATGCTAACTTTGTGTGATTCATGTACAAGGACCCCCAGATCCCTCTGTCCCTCAGCATTTTATAATCTCTCCCCATTTAAATAATAATTTGCTTTTTTATTTTTCCTACCAAAGTGGATAACCTCGCATTTTCCCACATTAAACTCCATCTGCCAGATTTTTGCCCACTCCCACTCACTTAGCCTATATCCCTTTGGAAATTCTTTGCATCCTCCACACAATTATGCTTTCCCACCTATCTTTGTATCATCAGCAAATTTGGCTACATTACACTCAATCCAAGTAATTAATATAGATTGTAAATAGTTGAGGCCCCAGCACTGATCCCTGTGGCACCCCACTAGTTATAGTTTGCCAACTTGAAAATGACCCATTTATCCCGACTCTCTGTTTTCTGTTAGTTAGCCAATCCTCTATCCATGCCAATATATTACCCCCAACCCCGTGAGCTCTTATCTTGTGTAGCAACCTTTTATGTGGCACCTTATCGAATGCCTTCTGGAAATCCAAATACATGACATCTACTGGTTCCCCTTTATCCACCCTGCTCGTTACATCCTCAAAGAACTCCAGCAAATTTGTCAAACATGATTTCCCTTTCATAAAACCATGCTGACTCTGCTTGACTTTATGATGATTTTCTAAATGTCCTGCTATCACCTCCTTAATGATGGACTCCAGCATTTTCCCCAATGACAGATGTTAGGCTAACTGGTCAATAGTTGCCTGCTTTCTGTCTCCCTCCTTTCTTAAATAGGGGCGTTACATTTGCGGTTTTCCAGTCCGCTGGGACCTCTCCAGAATCCAGGGAATTTTGGTTGATTGCAACCAACGCATCCACTATCTCTGCAGCCACCTCTTTTAAGACTCTAGGATGCAGGCCATCGGGTCCCAGGGACTTGTCCACCTTTACTCCCATTAGTTTGCCCAGTACTTTCTCTCTAGTGATAGTGGCTGTTTTAAGTCTCACCCCCACCCCAATAACCACTTGATTATCCATTATTGGGATGCTTTTAGTGTCTTCTACCGTGAAGACCGTGGCAGCACGGATACAAAATTGGCTAAGTGACAGGAAACAGAGTAGTGAACTGTTGTTTTTCGGACTGGAGGAAGGTATACAGTGGTGTTCCCCAGGGGTCGGTACTAGGACCACTGCTTTTCTTGATATATATTAATGACTTGGACTTGGGTGTACAGGGTACAATTTCAAAATTTGCAGATGACACAAAATTTGGACGTATAGTGAACAGTGAAGTGGATAGTGATAGACTGCAAGAGGCTGGTGGAATGGGCAAACACGTGGCAGATGAAATTTAATGCACAAAAGTGCGAAATGATACATTTTGGAAGGAAGAACGAGGAGAGGCAATATAAACTGAAGGGTACAATTTTAAAAGGGGTGCAGGAACAGAGAAAACTGGGGAATATGTGCACAAATGGTTTAAGGTGGCAGGGCAGCTTGAGAAAGCGGTTTAAAAAGCATAGGGGATCCTGGGCTTTATAAATAGAGGCATAGAGTACAAAAGCAAGGAAGTTATGATGAACCTTTATAATACACTGGTTTGGCCTCAACTGGAGTATTGTGTCCAATTCTGGGCACCACACTTTAGGAAGGATGTGAAGGCCTTAGAGAAGGTGCAGAAAAGATTTACAAGAATGGTTCCAGGGATGAGGGACTTCAGTTAAGTGGATAGACTGGAGAAGCTGGGGTTGTTCTCCCTCGAGCAGAAAAGGTTGAGAGGAGATTTGATAGAGGTGTTCAAAATCATGAGGGGTCTAGACAGAGTAGATAGAGAGAAACTGTTCCCATTGGTGGAAGGGTCGAGAACCAGAGGACACAGATTTAAGGTGATTGGCAGAAGAACCAAAGGTGACATGAGGAAAAACTTTTTTACACAGCGAGTGGTTATGATCAGGAATCCACTGCCTGAAAGGATGGTGGAGGCAGATTCAATCATGGCTTTCAAAAGGGAATTGGATAAGTACATGAAGGAAAAAAAAATTGCAGGGCTACGGGGAAAGGGCGGGGGAGTGGGACGAGCTGAAGTGCTCTTGCAGAGAGCTGGCATGGGCTCGACGGGCTGAATGGCCTCCTACTGTGCTGTAGCCATTCTATGACTGATTGGTAGAGAATGAGAATGGGAGAGAAGACAACAATAAATTGAATAGATAGATACTGTTCTCTGCAGCCGAGAGCGTGAGTCCCGAAGGCTGTGTTGACTGCCTGGTGCCAGGGTTAAGGACATCTCCTTTGGGCTGGAGAGGAACTTGGAGTGGGAGGGGGAAGATCCAGTTGTCATGGTCCACGTAGGTACCAATGACATAGGTAGAACAAAGAAAGAGGTTCTGCTGAGAGAGTAGGAGCAGCTAGGGGCTAAATTAAAAAGCAGAACCACAAAGGTAATAATCTCTGGATTACTACCTGAGCCACGAGTGAATTTGCATAGGGTAAATAAGATCAGAGAAATGAACGAGTGGCTCAAAGACTGGTGTGGGAGAAATGAGTTTCGATTTGTGGGGCACTGGCACCAGTACTGGGATAAGAGGGAGCTGTTCCGTTTGGACGGGCTTCCTTGAACCATGCTGGGGCTAGAGTCCTGGCGAATCGAATAACTAGGGCTGTAGAGAGGGCTTTAAACTAAATAGTGGGGGGGGGGAGGGTCCAGGTGAGCGGGAATTTAAAAAGTCCATGAGAAATGAGAAAACAATAGAGCAGGTTAGAGATGGGGGAATTAATAACCAGAGTGTGACAGGAAGGGACAGAATGTTTAAAAATCAGAGTGCAACAGAAAATGGGGCCAAAACAAGGAGAAATGATAAAAAGACAAAGTTAAAAGCTCTATATCTGAATGCACGCAGCATTCGTAACAAGATAGATGAGTTGACGGCACAAATAGATACAAATGCATATGATCTGATCGCCATTACAGAGACGTGGTTGCAAGGTGACCAGGGCTGGGAACTGAATATTCCAAGGTATTTGACAATTCGGAAGAATAGACAGAAAGGAAAGGGAGGTGGGGTAGCTTTGTTGGTAAAGGATGGGATCAGTGCAGTGGTGAGAAGTGATATTGGCCCAGAAGATTAAGATGTAGAATCGGTTTGGGTGGAGATAAAAAATACTAAGGGGAAAAAGTCTCTGGTGGGCGTAGTCAACAGGCCCCCGAACAGTAGCAATACTGTTGGACAGAGTATAAATCAACAAATAATGGAGGCCTGTAAAAAAAAGGTACGGTAATAATCTTGGGTGATTTTAATCTCCACATTGATTGGACAAATCAAATTGGCCATGGTAGCCTTGAGGAGGAGTTCATAGAGTGTATCTGGGATGGTTTCCTAGAACAGTATGTAATGGAACCAACCAGGGAGCAGGCTATCTTGGATCTGGTACTGTGTAATGAGACAGAATTTATAAATGATCTCATAGTAAAGGATCATCTAGGAAAGAGTGATCATAGCATGGTTGAATTTCAAATTCAGTTGGAGGGTGAGAAAGTTGTATCTCAAACCAGTGTCCTGATCTTAACAAAGGCAATTACAATGGCATGAGGGCAGAACTGGCTAAAGTGGACTGGAAACATAAATTAAAGGGTAAGACAGTTGAAATGCAGTGGCGGACATTTAAGGAGATATTTCATAACTCTCAACAAAAATATATTCCAGTGAGAATGAAAGATTTTAAGAGAAGGGAGCACCATCCGTAGCTAACTAAGGAAGTAAAGGATGATATCAAATTGAAAATGAAGGCATACAATGTTGCCAAGATTGGTGGGAGGCCAGAGGATTGGGAATTTTTTAAGAACCAGCAAAGGATGACTAAAAAAGAGAGAAGCTGAATTGTGAGAGTAAACTGGCAAGAAATATTACAACAGCTAGTAAGAGCTTCTACAGGTATATAAAAAGGAAGAGAGTAGCTAAAGTAAACGATGGTCCCTTAGAGGATGAGACTGGGGAATTAATAATGGGGAACAGGGAAATGGCAGAGAATCTGATCAAATATTTTGTACCTGTCTTCATGGTAGAAGACACTAACAACATCCCAATAATGGATAATCAAGGGGCCACAGGGAGGGGGGAACTAAAGACAATCACTATCACTAAGGAAAAAGTACTTGGTAAAATAATGGGACTAAAAGACAACAAGTCCCCTGGACCAGATGGCCTGCATCCCAGGGTCTTAAAAGAAGTAGCTGTAGAGATCGTGGATGCATTGGTTGCAATATACCAAAATTCCCTGGACTCTGGAGAGGTCGCAGCGGATTGGAAACCGCAAATGTAACACCCCTATTTAAGAAAGGAGGGATACAGAAAGCGGGAAACTATAGACCAGTTAGCCAAACATCTGTCGTTGGGAAAATCCTGGAGTCCTTCATTAAGGAAGCAGTAGCAGGGCATTTGGAAAATCATAATGCAGTCAAGCAGAGTCAGCATGGTTTTATGAAAGGGAAATCATGTTTGACAAATTTGTTGGAGTTCTTTGAGAATGTAACGAGCAGGGTGGACAAAGGTGAGCCAGTGGATATGTGGTGTATTTGGATTTCCAGAAGGCATTCGATGAGGTACCACATAAAAGGTTACTGCATAAGATAAGAGCTCACAGAAAGCAGAGAGTCAGGATAAATGGGTCATTTTCTGGTTGGCAAACGGTAACTAGTGGGGTGCCACAGGGATCGGTGCTGGGGCCTCAACTATTTACAATCTACATTCATGACTTGGATGAAGGGATCGAGTGTAATGTAGCCAAGTTTGCGGATGATACAAAGATGGGTGGAAAAGCAAGTTGTGCAGAGGACTCAAAGAATCTGCAAAGGGATATAGACAGGCTGAGTGGGCAAACGTTTGGCAGATGGAGTATAATGTGGGCAAGTGCGAGGTTATCCACTTTGGCAGGAAAAATAAAAAAGCAAATTATTATTTAAATGGAGAGATTACAAATGCTACAGTTCAGAGGGACCTGGGGGTCCTTGTGCATGAAACACAAAAGGTTAGCATGCAGGTACAACAAGTAATCAAAAAGGCAAATGGAATCACAGAATCACAGAATCCCCACAGTGCAGATAGAAGCCATTTCGGCCCATCGAGCCTGCACCGACACATATCCCACCCTATCCCCGTAACCCCACATATTTAATCCCCCTAACACTAAGGGTCAATTTATCATAGCCAAATCAATCTAACCCGCACATCTTTGGACTGTGGGAGGAAACCGGAGCACCCGGAGGAAAGCCACGCAGACATGGGGAGAATGTGCAAACTCCACACAGACAGTCACCCTAGGCCGGATTCGAACCCGGGTCCCTGGCGCTGTGAGGCAACAGTGCTAACCACTGTGCCACCGTGTTGCCCATGTTGACCTTTATTGCAAGGGGGTTGGAGTATAAAAGCAGGGAAGTCCTGCTACAACTGTACAGGGTATTGGTGAGACCACATCTGGAGTACTGCGTACAGTTTTGGTCTCCTTATTTAAGGAAGGATATACTTGCAGTGGAGGCAGTTCAGAGACGATTCACAAGGTTAATTTCAGAGATGAGGGGGTTAACATATGAAGAAAGGTTGAGCAGGTTGGGCCTATACTCATTGGAATTTTGAAGAATGAGAGGTGATCTTATTGAAACATATCAGATACTGACGGGGCTCGACAAGGTAGATGCAGAGAGGATGTTTCCCCTTGTGGGAAAATATAGAACTCGGGGGCATAGTTTCAGAATAAAGGGTCGCCCTTTTAGAACTGAGATGAGGAGGAATTTCTTCTCTCAGAGGGTCGTAAATCTGTGGAATTCTCTGCTCCAGAGAGCCATGGAGGCTGGGTCATTAAATACATTTAAGGTGGAGATAGACAGATTTTTGCAAGATAAACATACATAGAAACATAGAATCTAGGAGCAGGAGTAGGCCATTCGGCCCGTCGAGCCTGCTCCGCCATTCAATACGATCATGGCTGATCATCCAAATCCTGTACCCTGTCCCTGCTTTAATCCCCACAGTACACATATCCCACCCTACCCCCGTAACCCCACGTATTTAATTCCCCCCTAACATATCCCATCCTATCCCCATAACCCAACATATTTAATCCCCCCTAACACTAAGGGTCAATTTATCATAGCCAAATCAACCTAACCCACACATTTTTGGACTGTGGGAGGAAACCGGAGCACCCGGAGGAAACCCACGCAGACACGGGGAGAATGTGCAAACTCCACACAGACAGTCACCCGAGGTCAGATTCGAACCCGGGTCTCTGGCGCTGTGAGGCACCAGTGCTAACCACTATGCCACCGTGTTGGGAGTGAAGGGTTATGGGGAGCGGGCAGGGAAGTGGCTTTGAGCCCAAGATCAGCCATGATCTTATTGAATGGCGGAGCAGGCTCGAGGGGCCAAGTGGCCTATTCCTGCTCCTATTTCTTATGTTCTTATGAATCCTAACACTTTATAGGTTTATAAAATGCTTAAGTGGTTAGTTAGGGAAACAGTTGGGCCTATTAAGGACCCAAAGGGAAAAATGCATATAGAGGCAGATGACATGGCTGAAGTATTAAATGAGTACTTTGCATCTGTCTTCAGAAAGGAAGCGGAGCGAGAAGTTATGGACCGGAAGAAGCGGATCTGGAGGGAGCACAGCGAGAGCGGAGCAGTTCAAAGGAGCAGCAGCAACTCAACAGAAGCAGTTTTTGAAAAAGTCGGCAGAAGGGAAGGAGCTGATTGGTGAGTAGCTGGTGAGTGTATTTTTTAAGTTCATAATTTTATTTCTGCTAAGTTAGTTAATAGCCTATTAAATAGAGGGAAAGAGCTGATTGGTGAGTAGCTGGGGAGTGTTTTTTTGTTAAGTTTTAAGTTTTATTTCTGCTGGGTTAGTTCTTAGTCTATTAAACTGAGGCATGGCAGGTCAGCTCAGTCCCATGGAGTGCACATCCTGTGCCATGTGGGAAGTCCTGGACATTTCGCGTAGCCTGGACAACCACATGTGCGGGAAGTGTTGCAGCTACAGCAACTCGAGCTCTGGGATTCGGAGCTTGAGCAGCGGCTGGAGTCACTGCAGTGCATCCGCGAGGCTGAGAGTTACGTGGATGGCACGTTTCAGGAGGTGGTCACACCGCAGCTTAAGAGTATGCAGGCAGAGAGGGAATGGGTGACCACCAGACAGAAGAGGAGGACCAGGCAGGTAGTGCAGGAGTCCCCGGAGTGCATCGCGCTCTCCAACCAGTATTCTGTTCTAAGTACTGGTGAGGGCGATGGTTCCTCTGGGGAGTACAGCCAGAGTCAAGTCCACGGCACCACGGGTGGCTCAGCTGCACCAGGGGGGGGGGGGGGGGGGGGAGGAAAAGAGTGGAGGAGCAATAGTGGTAGGGGATTCAATATTTAGGGGAGCAGACGGGCGTTTCTGCGGCCATAGACGTGACTCCAGGATGGTATGTTGCCTCCCTGGTGCCAGGGTCAAGGATGTCACTGAGCGGCTGCAGGACACTTTGAGGGGTGAGGGTGAACAGCCAGAGGTCTTGTGCACCATTGAGGAGATTGACAAGTTCTATATTAAATTTGGTTCATGGGGTGAATTTCTATTAGAGCAAAGGAGGTTGAGGGGTGATTTGATAGAGGTGTACAAGATTATGACGGTTTGGATTGGCTAGACAGGAAAAGGCTGTTCCCACTAGTTGATGGTACAGGGACTAGGGGACACAGATTTAAGGTTTTGGGCAAGAGATACGGGGTGGGGGGGGGGGATGTGGGGAAAAACTTTTTTACGTAGCGAGTGGTGACGACCTGGAATTCGCTGCTGATGGAAGTGGTGACACTCAATGTTTTCAAGGGGAGACTGGATAGACACTTGAAGGAAATAAACTTGCAGGGTTACGGAGATAGAGCGACGGAATGGGACTGACTGGATTGCTCTATAGAGAGCCGGCACGGACTCGGTGGGCTGATTGGCCTCTTTCTGTGTCATTATGACTCATAGGGCTGGATTTTGATACTGGGGTGGGTTGGGGTCGTTTCATCCACTTTTCGTGTTATCCACCCGACTGCAATTGGATGTGGGAGATTGATGGAGTTTTTGCCTAATTGGGCAATTGAGTTCCAGCATGTGGAAACCCATAGAGAGAGAGAGAGAGAGAGAGAGAGAGATCTCGAGATCCAGCCAGCCAAATGTGCTCCCACCAGGTTTCACATTCGTGGTTCAGAACAGGCGTGCTTCACGTAGAACAAGGGTTAAAATCACAAAGGCCTTTCAAAATGGCATTATAGAGCCAATTTAGTGCTTGTTAAGGGCCTTAACAGCCTATCCCGTCTCTTAAAGGCGGGACGCAGTCGGGACCAGCAGACACGATTTCTTGAAAATTGCGTGGAGGCGGACTTGTGCCCGCCCGCCAGTTTTCGCAATTTTAACCCCCCACACACATCCAAACCCGCCTCCACGGGTCAATGAAAATCCAGCCCTATGACTCTCTGAGGATAGTAATAGATAAAGATGTACTAAAAAGATTAGTATTACTGAAAGTTGGTAAGTCACCTGGTCCAGATGGAATGCATCCTAGGTTGCTGAAAGAAGCATAGGTAGAAATAGCAGTGGCATTGGTCACAATCTTTCAATCCTTATTGGATACAGACGTAGTGCCACAGGACTGGAGGGTTCAAGAGAGGGGAAAGGGATAAACCAGGAAACTACAGGCCAGTCAGCCCAACATCGGTGGTAGGAAGTAATTGGTAACCATCATCAGGGACAAAATAAACTTTTATTTAGAAAGGCATGGGCTAATCAAGGAGCGCCAGCATGGATTTGTGAAAGGCAAGTCGTGTCTGACTAACTTGATTCAATTCTTTGACGATGGAACAGTGAAGATTGCTCAAGGTTGTGCAGTAGATATTGTATATATGGACTTTCGAAAGGCATTCAAAGAAATGCCACACAGGAGGCTTATTAAGAAGATGGAAGCCCATGGAATTAAGGGGAAAGTGGCAGTATGGATACAAAATTGGCTCAGTGACAGGAAGAAAAGGGTGGCGGTGGATGGATGTTTTTCCAGACTGGGAGGTGGTGTTCCTTTGGGTCAGTTTTGGGTCCATTACTCTTTTCAATTTTTATAAACGATTTAGACTCGGGTGTAGGGAGCCGCATTATAAACTTTGCTGATGATACGAAACTTGCCAATGTAGTCGATAGTCATGAGGATAGTTATAGGTTTCAGGATAACAGACAGGATGGTGAAATGGGTAGAAGCATGGCAGATGGAGTTCAATGTGGAGAAGTGTGAAGTGATGCACTTTGGGAGGACGAATATGGAAATACAGGATACTATAAATGACACGATTTTAAAAAGTGTAGATGAGCAGAGACACCTTGGTGTCCATATGCACAAATCCTTAAAGGTGGCAGGGCAAGTTGATTATGTGGTTAAAAAAGCATATGGGTTATTTGGGTTTATAAATAGAGGAACAGAATATAAAAGCAAAGAAATCATGCTAGAACTTTATAAATCACTGGTTAGGCATCAGCTGAAGTACTGTGGACAATTCTGGGCATCACATCTCAGGAAAGATGTAAAGGCCTTAGAAAGGGTACAGAGGAGGTTTACCAGGATGTTACCAGGGATGAGGGACTTCAGTTATGAGGAGAAGTTGGAAAAGTTAGGACTGTTCTTCTTGGAACAGAAAAGGTTAAGAGGTGACCTAATAGAGGTTTTCAAGATGATGAGAGGTTTTGATAGAGTAGATAGAGGAAAAACTGTTCCCTCAGGCAAGTGGGTTAATAACTAGAGGTCATAGATTCAAAGATCTAGAGGGAAGATGAGGGGAAATCTTTTTACTCAGAGTTGTCGGGATCTGGAACGCTCTACCTGAAAAGCTGGTGGAAGCTGATTCCATAAATAATTTTAAGAGGGAGTTGGACAGGTACTTGTGGATGAGGAACTTACAGGATTACAGATAAAAAGCAGGGATGTGGGACTAAGCACGACTGCGCTTTCAAAGAGCCAGCACAGGCACGATGGGCCGAATGTCCTCCTTCTGTGCTGTAAGTTTCTATGCTGCTATTCTATGATTCTATGACCTACCGAAAGACATATTTTCCCTCCAACCCCCATCCCAAATGTAGTTTGCAGTTCTTGGTGGCTCTTTTTCCCCACTACACCATACAACCTCCCAAGTAAAAGGAAAAAGCAAAAAACAGAAGAGACAGTGAGAGAAGCAAATAGAGCATTGGACAGAAGCAGAAGAGGATCAGCAACTCAAAGACATCAGAGGCAGGCAAGTGTGTGACCATATTTTCCAATTTATCTTGTGCACCATCGAGGAGATTGACAAGTTCTATATTAAATTCGGTTCATGGGGTGAATTTCATTGAAAACGCATTCTAAGTACCTGCAGGACCTGTTGCTCCTGAAAGTAGCACTGTGATAGGGATTTTCAATGGTTAAATTGTCACACTGTGATGCACATTAGCTACAATTTATCGTGAGTGTGTTTTACTTTTTGCAATTGCACAATCCGGCTAGAGTTCCCACAAAACACTTAAAATGATTTCTTAATTTTTTCATTTGTAATGCTTCTCCTTAATAACTAAAAAATGAAGTTTCTAACACCCATTTGTACCTGAAAATTGCAATCAGGATCCTACAACTGGCGTAGGACCCCAATTTGCATATTTAAGCAGCCTCCCGCCTGCTTCAGGTGGGCGGGCTGCTTATCCATTTACAGGCCAGCCAGAAATTTGCATCAGGCAGGCTTGGAGTGTCAATGGGGTGGCCTAGATGCCCGGTCACCACCCCCAGGCCCCCCAATTTTCAATTGCTGGCAGCCAGTTTTTCAGGCAAGAAACAGGAGGCTGGTAGTTGAAAATCATCCCCTTGATGCCAATGTTAGTGTGATTTTTAATAAAAACACCAATTGAATTTTCATATGATATTTGCTAACTCTTTACATCTGTGAGATAGATCCTAATTGCTAACACCTATAAGGCAGAGAGAGAGATATAAATAGTACCTTTTTTCCATATATTTGTTCTTGGGATGTGGGCAACAAGTATTAATTACCTATCCCTATTTAACGTGAGAGCATCGAGTCAACCACAATGTGGGAGCAAAATCACATTTAGGCTTGATCGGGTAGAGGTGGCAGGTTGCCTTCTCTAAACACATTACTGAACCAATTGGGTTTTGATGTCATTTTCACGCCATGAAAAATAGTAAATAAAATGTGTCCTCATCCTTATCTGTATTTCCCAAATCACTGTGGATGACTGACTTAACGATAACTAAGGGTCCTTCAGAAGATGAAATCAGGTGGGTTGAGTCTTGCTGATGATCTCCCAGATCCATACATCCATGATGATCCTCTCTCAAATGTCTGAATATATGCAAATGGCCATCCATAGAATCATAGGCCGGAATTTTGCCGGCGCTCAGGGAGTGGGTTTGGAGGCGGGACCACTGGCAAAAATCGCAAAAATTGACAACGGGCAGGAAACCCACTGTCAACCCGCCTCCAATCAATCTTACCAAGTGTCGGGTCCCCGATTTGCGCATAGACCCGACACCTAGCCGCGGGAAGAGGATTATAGCCACTTAACTGCTAGTTAACAGGCTCTTTTTCAATTTTGACACTTCTACTTCGGGCTTCCAGACGTCTGGACACCACGCCAGGTAAGTGTGGCGTGTTGCGAGTTTGCTGTAATGTTTCTGCATTGATGACAGCTGCAGAAGTGCTGTGAAGGATCCAATGGTGCACTGGTGAGTTTCAGAGGTAAGAAAATGTTGGGAAATTCATTTTTAATGCATTTAGACTTTTCTGTAAGTAACACGTTTTGAATTGTATGTGTAGTCCCACCTCATTGGGAAAACCTCTCTCACCAGTGACAGATCGCTTCTGTAACCTCACCTGCAGCTGCCATCTGTTCTAGCCTAAGGAGGGAGTCACTCGAGAGCCTGGGTGCAAGAGCTCACCTGTGAACAGTGATCGTTAGTGTTTGTAGCACCTCAATGCTGTCAAACACTGAGAAATGAGCTGTCAAAGAAAAATTGTGCATGGTCCCTTTAAGAAAACCGGCAGATGACGCGTCATCAAATGACGTCATCTGACTGGCTTCCTCTTAATTGGGCGGCAAGCCCGCAGAGCGGGCTTAACAAGGTCAATTGACGTAAAATCATGTCTGTGGGCTGGATGTAGTTGGGGGCGGGACTGGAACCCGGAAACCAGCTGATCCGCTCCCAAGACACATCGATCGAGAAAATCACGGTCATAGAATCTGGGTCTTTTGCCAACCACCTTGAAACACCAATGAGCAATCGTAGTGATAACATGGAACTGGGATGCCTGTTGGTGAGAAAATTCTGCCCAGTGTCGGGTTGGGGAGCAGATTTGAGCAGCACAAACAAACCTGGTAGCAGTTCAAGAGAGTCAGGGAGGCAGGTGGACAGAGCATCGGTGTAATGGCCATAGGCCAGGAAATCAAAAGGGACCTAGAAGAGGCAAGCAGCAAAGGATGCAGGCTACTGGCAGGAGTCATAGCTTCAAACACTTAGCCGCAGAACAGTGCCGGACACTGGGAGTGAAAAGATGGAAGATCATGCCACAGAGCAGTACATACTAGCAGGGTGAGAATAGTCTGAGAACAAGGAAAGAGCCCATAAGGGGCCAAAAAAATAAATGCATCACTATTTAAAAAAAAGTAAAATGGATAGGCTGGAGTTGTTTTCTTTGGAACAGAGGAGGCTGAGGGGAGACTTAATTGAGGTGTATAAAATTATGAGGGGCCGAGATAGACCTATTTCCCTTAGCAGAGAGGTCAATAACCAGGGGACGCAGATTTCAAGTAATTGGTAGAAGGATTAGAGGGGAGTTGAGGAGAACGTTTTTCACCCAGAGGGTGGTAGGGGTCTGGAACTCACTGCCTAAAAAGGTGGTAGAGGCAGAAACCCTCATCACATTTAAAAACTGTGTAGATGTGCACTTGAGGTGCCGTGACCTACAGGGCTATGGCCCAAGAGCTGGAAAGTGGGATTAGACTGGATAGCTCTTTTTCAGCCGGCACAGACACGATGAGCTGAATGCCCTCCTTCTGTGCCGTAAACTTCTGATACTATGATTAGTTTACTGGCCTTTTAAAAAATGAATATGCCCCAATGTTTTCCTTTCTGTGCCCTCGAAAGTTCTGGAGGGTAAGGACACTTGATTATTGTACAGATACCGAGAGGTAAACTAGTAGCCAATGTGTTAGCAGTTAGGGTGCCACTAATGTTAACATTTTACATTCAAAACCTCCAACAGCACCGCACCTACAGGTGTAACAGTTATTGCAAGTAAATGCAGGCACTTCTATATGTGATTATCCATAGGATCGTTCAATGTGTTTGAAATTGAATACTATAATCTGTAACTGATATATGTTTATTTGATTGACAATTCTATGAGATTGGTAGATATTTCAATTTCATTTATCCCAGTCATTTTTGAAAAATATTTCTTGTTCAAATTGGGTACTTTGAAGCATTGAGAAAAAAAATAAGTATTTTCGTCAGTTTATTGACCAGTTTCTTTATTGTTGTTTTTTTTTGTTGGTTGCTTCTGCACGGGACAGGAATGCAGATTATGGTCTGGCAGGCCATAAAGAGTTTTGATTTCTGTCAAACAGACAAGTTTAATGTATGCTAGTATTGATTGAATGTAGAATCACTGGTATCAACCTGTTGAATAATGTCTTTGATAGCTGACTGGACAAGATATTAATCATCAGCCAAAGGTAATTCAAAATACAGATCATTAAATTAGCCTATCTATCCAATTCCAAATGCTTTGGGTGATTGATGTTCATTTTGGGGTAGTGGTTTTGACTCAGCTGTGTTTGAGCTGGTCAGAAGGACAGGGTCAATGATCTTTGTTTCTGACAGACAACTAAGTGGCAAATGAACTTTAACACAGATAAATGTGTGGTGATGCACTTCGGTAGGAAAAATAGAAACATCACCTACACCTTAGAAAATAAGAAACGGAATGAGGTAGAAGAGCAAAGGGATCTTGGGATACAGGTGAACAAATCATTTTAGGCAACATCGCAGGTCAGCAAAGCAATTAAAAATGCTAACAAAGCACTGGGATTTATTTCTAGGGGTATAGAATTCAGAAGTAGTGATGAATGTTAAACTTGTATAGGACCCTGGTCAGGCCGCACTTAACAGTTCTGGTCTCTATACTATAAAAAGGACAAAGAAGCGCTGGAGAAAGTGCAAAAAACATTTACAAGGATAATACCAGAACTCTGAGATTACAGCTATTGGGCAAGATTTAACAGGTTGGGGCTTTTTTCTTTAGAAAAGAGAAGACTTAGAGGTGTCCTGATAGAGGTCTTTAAAATTCTGAATGGGTTAGACAGGATAGATGTGGAGAGAATGTTTCTACATGTGGGAGAATCCAAAACTAGGGGCCATGAGTAGAAGAGAGTTATTTATTCATTCACAGGATGTGGGCGTCGCTGGAAAGGCCAACATTTATTGCCCAGTCCTAATTGCCTTGAGTAGGTGGTGGTGAGCCACCTTCTTGAACTGCTGCAGTCCATATGGCGAAGGTACTCCCACAGTGCTGTTAGGTAGGGAGTTCCAGGATTTTGATCCAGCAATAATGAAGGAATTGCAGTATACTTGAATGATTAAGGTGGTAGATGGGGTGCCGGTCGAGCGGGATCCTCACTCCTGGATGGTGTCAAGTTTCTTGACTGTTGTTGGAGCTGCACTCATCCAGTATTCCATCACACTCCTGACTTGTGCCTTGTAGGTGGTGGTGGGGAGTCAGGAGGCGAGTCACAGAATAACCAGCCTCTGACCTGCTCTTGTAGCCACAGGATTTGTGTGACTGGTCCAGTTAAGTTTCTGGTCAATGGTGACCCACAGGATGTTGATGGTGGGCGATTCAGCAATGGTAATGCCATTAAATATCATGGGGAGGTGGTTAGACGCTCTCTTGTTGGAGATGGTCATTGCCTGGCACTTGTGTGGCGCAAATGTTACTTGTCACTTATCAGCCCAAGCCTGAATGTTGGCCAGGTCTTGCTGCATACAGGCATGGACTGCTTCATTATCTGAGGAATTGTGAATGGAACTGAACACTGCAATCATTAGCAAACAT
The DNA here is from genome assembly GCA_030390025.1 of Squalus acanthias. Classification (NCBI taxonomy): domain Eukaryota; kingdom Metazoa; phylum Chordata; class Chondrichthyes; order Squaliformes; family Squalidae; genus Squalus; species Squalus acanthias. Next base: position 109,100,106 of record CM059428.1, read on the forward strand.
CCCCACTTCTGGCCTTATGGTGGAGGGAAGATCACTGATGAAGCAGCTGAAGATGGTTGGGCCTAGGACACTGCCCTGAGAAACTCCTGCAGCGATGTCCTGGGGCTGAGATGATTGGCCTCCAACAATCACAACCATCTTCCTTTGTGCTCGGTATTAATCCAGCTAGTGGAGAGTTTTCCCCCTGATCTCCATTGACTTCAATTTTACTAGGGCTCTTTGGTGCCACCCTTGATCAAATGCCACCTTGAGGTCAAGGAAACTCACTCTCATCTCACCTCTGGAATTCAGCTCTTTTGTCCATGTTTGGACCAAGGCTGTAATGAAGTCTGGCGCTGAATGGTCCTGGCAGAACCCAAACTGAGCATCAGTGAGCAGGTTATTGGTGAGTAAGTGCCACTTGATAGCACTGTTGACGACATTTTCCATCATTTTGCTGATTATTGACAGTAGGCTGATGGGGCGGTAATTGGTCGGATTGGATTTGTCATGCTTTTTATTGTCAGGACATGCCTGGGCAATTTTTCCCCTTTGTTGGGTAGATGCCAGTGTTGTAACTGTACTGGAACAGTTTGGCTAGAGGTGCGGCTAGTTCTGGAGCACAAGTCTTCAGCACTAAAACCGAGATGTTGTAGGGACCTATAGCCTTTGCTGTATCCAGTACGCTCAGCCGTTTCTTGATCGTGGAGTGAATTGAATTGGCTGAAGACTGGCTTCTGTGATGGTGGAAACTTCAGGAGGCAAAGATGGATCAGCCATTCGGCACTTCTGGTTGCGAACGCTTCAGCCTTGTCTTTTGCACTCACGTGCTGGGCTCCGTCATCGTTGAGGATGGGGGGATGTTCATGGAGCCTCCTCCTCCGGTTAGTTGTGTAATTGTCCACCACCATTCACGACTGGATGTGGCCAAACTGCAGAGCTTTGATCTGATCAGTTGGTTCTGGGATCAGTTAGCTCGGTCTATAGCATGCTGCTTCTGCTGTTCAGCATGCATGCAGTCTTGTGTTGTAGCTTCACCAGATTGGCACGTCATTTTTAGGTATGCCTGGTGCTGCTCCTGGCATGCTCTCCTGCACTCCTCAATGAACCAGGGTTGGTCGCCTGGCAATGGTAGAGTTAGGGATATGCCAGGCCATGAGGTTACAGATTATGGTGGAATACAATTCTGTTGCTGCTGATGGCCCACAGTACCTCATGGATGCCCAGTTTTGAGCTGCTAGCTCGGTTTTAAATTTCTCCCATACAGCACGCTGGTAGTGCCACACAACACAATAGAGGTTTCCTCAGTGTGAAGATGGGACTTCGTCTCCACAAGGATTGTGCGGTGGTCACTCCTGCTAGTACTGTCATGGAGAGATGCATCAGTGACAGGTAGATTTGTGAGGATGAGGTCAAGTCGGTTTTTCCCTCGTGTTGGATCTCTCACCACCTGCCACAGGCCCAGTCTGGCAGCTATGTTCTTCAGGACTCGGCCAGCAGTGGGACTACTGAGCCACCCTTGGTGATGACCCAGAATCCATTCCTACCTCTTGCTACCCTCAGTGCTTCTTCCAAGTTGTGTTCAACATGGAGGAGTACAGATTCATTAGACGGTAGGTGGTAATCAGCAGGAGGTTTCCTTGCCCATGTCTGACCTGATGCCATGAGACTTCATGGAGTCTGGAGTCAATGCTGAGGACTCCCAGGGCCACTTCCTGCCGATTTCTACCACTTTGCCGCCACCTCTGGTGTGTCTGTCCTGCGGTGGGACAGGACCAATGTTCTCTCTAAGCTGTGCACGTGTGCGGCCACACAATAATCTGCAAGGTACCGCGTAGGCCGCTCACAAGTTTTTCCATTTGAAATACCTCGCATGGCAGGAATTTAAAGGGACCGCGCATTGATATAAACAGGCCACGCACAACAAAGACAATTTAGCGGGAACTTGAGACAGGACATACCCAGGGATGGTGAGGGAAGAGTCTGGGACATTGGCCGATAGGTATTATTCTGTGACTATGACTATGGCTATGACTGTTGCTTGACTAGTCTGTGGGAAAGTTCTCCCAATTTTGGCACAAGTTCCCAGATGTCAGAGAGGAGGACTTTGCAGAGTGTCCGAATCCGATGCCGCGTGGTCCGTCTGGTTTTATTCTGCTTATAATTTTTTGTAGCGGTTTGATACAACTGAGTGGCTTGCTAGGCCATTTCAGAGGGCAATTAAGAGTCAACCACATTGCTGTGGGTCTGGAGTCACATGTAGGCCAGACTGGGTAAGGACAACACTGAACCAGTTGAGTTTTTAAACAATCTGACAGCTTCATGGTCACCATTACTGATACTAGCTTTTTATTCCATATTTATTTGATTAACTGAATTCAAAGTCATAAACGGCCATGGTGGGATTTTGAACTCACGTTTCCGGATTAGTCCAGGCCTCTGGATTACTAATCTAGTAGCCACTATGCTACTGTACCAGTGTTACTAATAAATCCAATAGGGAAGTAAGGAGACATTTCTTTACTCACCGAGTGGTTAGAATGTGGAACTCGCTACCAGAGAAAGTGGTTGAGGCAAATAGCTTGGATGCTTTCAAAAGGAAACTGGACGAGTACGAGTACATGAGAGAAAAAGGAATAGAAAGATGTGCTGAAAGGCTGATGAGGTAGATGGAATGCGAATCATGTGGCGTATAAACAGCAGCACAGACTAGTTGGGCTGAATGACCTGTTTCTGTGCTTGTATATTGTATGTAATTCTATGTGAGACAGTTCTACGGCCAGGTGTTTGCAATCAGAGGTTTGCTAACTGGTATCCAAATAATCAGCCAGTCTATCATGAGCAAAGACTGGGCTAACCTGGGTCCATGGTATGGTTTGCCATGCAAGAACCAAATGGCCATGTTCAAGTCAATTTTATAGCTCTATGTTTTGATATTTCTAGGATAAAGTTGATAAGTTACTATAAATATACTGTTCAAAAAATCGGCTTTATTTGTTATGTTAGTTTGTAACCTTCAGTCTGATAAAACATATATCCAATCTGCCTACCCAAAGCAAGGAGAATCATGTGATGGCTTGTGACACGGATTGTCCGTTTGACCCCTGGGTGTCAATACTGTTTACCTAGATATTGGGCCGGATTTTCCGATCGGAGGCTTCCTGCGGGCGGATGCCTCTGATCTGGAAAAATCTACGCACTTACCTGCTGGCTCCGTAGGTCCCGAGACTTCCGATCCTGGGCCTCTCCTGGTCCGCGCGCGCAGAGGCCCAGGTATCCCAGGGGCGCAGGCGGTTTGCAAGCACCCCTGGGATCACGTGGGCCATGGGGAACTAATCAAAGGGAATCCCCCCTTCACACTTTTGACAGTTCTCTACGCATAGATCTGTCAAAAGTATGAATGGGGATCACTTAAAAAAGTTAAACATTAAATAATTTTTTTTTAAATCACGTATTTAAAATTAGTTAAAATTACATTAAATTAAATATAAATGAGTGAAAAAAAATTTTTTTTTTAAACTCTTATGCTGGTAAAAGCAGGCCTTACGCCTGCTTTTACCAGACAGAAGGTTTTTAAGGGTTTTCAGCGAGCGGAGGTTGTGCAGAAAGTGGAACTCTCCACCCGCAGAGGCCCTTTTCCCGAGCAGGTGGATGATCTGTCAAGAGAATTCTTGACAGATCGGAAGTACTGGGTTTTAGTGCATGCGCTGCGCATGCCTGAAACCAGCACTTGCGAGGCCCCTACGGGTGCATATGCACCTCGTACGCACCCGTCGGGGTCGGAATATCCGGCCCATTGAGGCAGGTGAAGACACTCTCCAGCACATACGCAACACAAGCCCTGCTTACAGGACCGAGCTAGAGTAGAATATCTAGCGTAAAACTCAAAAACATGACAGCCTTCACAGAGATAGATAGGTCAGAGACACTCTGTACAGTCAGCAACAAACTACCATGTAAAGGTTATTATTCAGGAATCTTTGTCTGATCCAGCTTGCATTGCAGTTTAGCGCAGCAGATGTGACTGCTATTTTTATATCTTCCAAAGAGGGATAGTTAAGTGTGTCATTATTGTAAATCTACAGTAATTGTTTCTGTTCACTTATCCATTTAATAGTTAATAACTGTTTGGCAGATTATAGTCTGAGCCGCTGTCTTGTGAAGTGTTTAATCTACCATTTTCAAACTTTGACGGTCACATGAACAGGTGATAAAACCAGCAAGCAAAAACACAGTAACGAGCCTTTAATGTTCAATCCCTGGGTTCATTAAAATTACCTAAACATTGGACAAATAAATACACAGTCATAAGTAAAAACAAACTTTCATTTATATTGCACCTTACATGTCCTCAGGGTGTCCCAATTCTCTTTACGGCCAATTAATTACATTTGAAGTGTAGTCATTGTTATGTAGACAATCATGCGCAGAGCAAGTTCCACAAACAGAAAATAAATCACTGACAATAATGCTTGTGAATTGTGATACTAAGCGAGCTCTGTGCTCTTCTTTGAATAATACCGTGGTATCTTTAACATCCACCTGACCAGGCAGATGGGCAACAGATTTACCATCTGCTTCAGTACTGCATTGGGAGTGTCAGTCTAGATTATGCCGGACTTGAATATCATCTTTCTGTCTGAGGGGTGAGCATTAACAAACGAGCCTCTCTGAATAATCGGAGGTAAAGTAACCATTTTAAACCATTCCTTCACAAGCAACCGATTAGTGCTCTTGAACAATGGTACCCTTTGACTTATTTGCATACTACAAAACATGGTGAGTAAAGGATATCCTTGTACTGATCTTGAACCTGCTACATCACCACAGATGACAACTTAGGGTGACCGCCTCTTGACTGGGCTGGACTACATGACAAAATCACAGGGGTTATGCTTCAAAAATGTGGAGCGTACCACCTGCTATAGTCTCCTAAACCAAAGCTGCTGTGATCCTGTCCAACCTGGCTGTGAATATCGTCAATCAGTTGCCATCTAAGACCTAATAGGTTATGAAAAAAGGAGCAACTCTGATCTGGACCTACTAATGCAGGCCATCTGCGGCAAGAGAAGAAGATATTACATGAAAACAGTTTGGTTCAGAGAACAACCCTAGTCTGTCCACAAGCATCTACAAGTTTTACATGCATATTTCTAGAAATAAGGACATTTCTGATGCAATTAACTGGAGTATTTGTAATGACGTCCCTCTGGGACATTGGCTGGCTCAGATAACCTCTCAGAAATGTAGGTATGCTGAGATATTATTTGTGCATTGTCTTTTCTCCAAAGACATAGGAACTCGTTTTAAAAAAATTATACAGTGACTTGCAGTCAATTTTGAAACACATTTTATCTTAAGGGCATATAAAAAACAGAAAATATTCATGTTTTCATCATACTTATGGAGGTGATATTTGCTTTATTTGTTTTCACTGAAATGAGCAATAAAAGGTACAAACTAAAAGCTGCCATCATCTTCAAAACTTATGTTTGAAATGCAGTTTTTCCATTTGGCTAACAATTTAGGGATACTTACTGTTACTAGCACACATTCACTCCCTCCACCACTGGCGCACCGCAGCTGCAGTGTGTACCATCTACAAGATGCACTGCAGCAACACGCCAAGGCTTCTTCGACAGCACCTCCCAAACCCACGACCTTTACCACCGAGAAGGACAAGGGCAGCAGGCGCATGGGAACACCACCATCTCTAAGTTCCACTCCAAGTCACACACCATCCTGACTTGGAAATATATCTGCGTTCCTTCGTCGTCGCTGGGTCAAAATCCTGGAACTCCCTCCCTAACAGCACTGTGGGAGTACCTTCACCACGCAGACTGTAGCTGTTCAAGAAGGCGGCTCACTACCACCTTCTTGAGGGTAATTAGGGGTGGGCAATAAATGCTGAACTTGCCAGCGACACCCACATCCCAGGAACAAATAAAAAGTAGATACTTTGACACCATGGGACTGTGTATATTATACCTATAAAAATGTTTGAAATAATTTATATATCTTTATAAAAATAATTTAAAACTTCAAAACAATCTGTATTTCCCTCACATAAATAACAGGAAACAGCTTTAAAGAGTTAATACAGCAAATAGAAACTTTTTGTTAATTTATTTCCTGGCTGCTACATCTTTCCATTTGTTGATTAGCAACAATGACACATAAGCATCTGTCTCTTCCTGTGGTTTCATCTATTTAAGAGAGATGATAAACAGCAGATATTGCTCATCATCACCTTCATTTTCTTGCTCAGTGTTTATAGATTCTTAAATGTGCTGAATGATTTCACCATCTCTTTAGATTTACATCTCTTGTTCACTTATATCCCCTTCCTCCTATTCATCAATAGATTTCACTGTCTTCACTAAATCCAAGTTGCTAAAAAATGCCTCGGAAAACTCTATGCCTTACATTTTCATTTATGTTATCAGAGTCCGACTTCACTGCTAATGGACAGGACTCTTCTGTGCTTTTTAAAAGGTCAGCTTCTTCCATTAACTTCCATGCTTTTGCTGACACATGTACAGCATCCTTCATTGTAAGACGCTTTACAGTATCAGGAATTTTCTTGGAATCATTCTCTTTCAGACAAATTTTCTCAACAAGGTACACCTACAGATGTGTTTTATGCATTCCAAAGATCTTTGCACTGACCGGTAGAAAAATGACTTGAATCTTTCCATCTGTTGATGCAAAGTTGTTTGCAGAAGAATTGGCTGGTACATTATCCTAATAACAGGAGAATGTTCGAAACAATATTTATTTCTACAGTAAGTTTCATCAGAAAATACAAATTTTCTGCCATTTAGTGGTGAAAGAGAGGATCCATGTTTACATTTGCAAACCATCCGAGTGAAGCAGAAGTATAAATAAAAAATAACAACTGCTGAAAACAGCATTAGCACAAGCCAATTCAAGTTTTTAGCAGTCACTGAACCATGAACAAGCTGCCAACACAGACCAATTTCATCTGGAGTTAAAAAAAATCAACCACTGAGAAAAATAACATTTTTAGGAGTGCGAAAGTTGGGCGGGGGGGGGGGGGGGGGAACGTTGGGAGAGCCATTAAGCCCAACAAATCCATTCCCTTACCCCACCTGCACACATTTCATATGCTTCAATCCTTCCTTTCTCCAAAAATTGATGTAATTGTTTTTTGAACCTACTTATACTGCCCAGTTCAATGATCCCCTTTGGGTGACAATGTTCCTGACTTCTCAATCATTTTACTAATTTTAATGTGCACATTCTGGTGGCTGAATCATTCACCACAATTTGCTGGATCATCTTTGTCAATTCCTTTCATAATCTTGAAAACTTCAATTAGGTCATTCTGAAGTCATCTTTTTGCAACTTCCTTCACCTTTCTTCATAAATTAAATTATTGATTCCTGGAATCGTCATCTCTCCCAAGGACAAGGACAACCCTTTCCCCCCCTTCCAACCCCACTTCCTTCTGCGTCCGCCCCTGGAAAAAACTCTCTTTCCCACCAACCCCCCCACCCCCAAGTCACTTACAACAGCACTTTCAAATTCTGAACTGTCTAGCCTTTGGTCCTCCACTCACCACAATATTTCTGCAGCTGCCGATCTGCTCAATCACACCCTCACCACCATCTTTGATGCCCTTGTCCCCAGTAAAACCCAAGCTTCCCCCAAGGTTCCACCCCCCGACACTGTCCTAGCTCTGAATTCACATCGTCCTCTTGTTTCTCTCCTTTGCCCTCTCCGTGCTCATCTTGTCCATGAGACCATCCTCCTACTCTTTCGACCCTATTCTCACTAAATTGCTGACCACGCCACTTACCTTCCTGGCCCCAAGTCAGCTGATATTGTAAACTGTTCCTTCTCCTCCAGTATCGTTTCCCTTCGTTTCAAATCTGCCATCACCTTCTGTCCTTGCAAACCACCGCTCCATCTTCAACCTTCCTTTCTCCTCCAAAGTCCTTGAATGTGCTGTCACCTCCCAAGTCCATGCCCATTTTTCCCACAACCCCCAGTTTGAACCTCTCTAATTGGGTTTCCGCCCCTGCCACAGCACTGAGCAGCCCTTATCAAAGTCACAAATGACATCCTGTGACTGTAACCATGGTGCACTATCCCTCCTCATCCTTCTCAACCTGTCTGCAGTCTTTGACGGGGTTGACCACACCATGCTCCTCGAACACCTCTGCTCCATTGTCGAGCTGATTGGGACTGCCCTCGCCTGGTTCCATTCTTATCTCTCCAGTCGTAGCCAGAGAATCTCCTGCAATGGCTTCTCTTCCCCGCTTCCTTTGGAGTCCCCGAATGATCCATCCTTGGCCCCCTCCTATTTCTCATCTGCATGCTGCCCCTTAGCGGCCTCATCCGAAAACACTTCAGATTCCACATGTACACTGACAATATTCAGCTCTACCTCACAACCACTTCTCACGACCCCTCCACTGCCTATGATTTGTCACGCTGCTGGTCAGACATCCAGTATTAGACGAGCAGAAATTTCCTCCAATTAAATATTGGGATGTCCATTATCTTTGGCCCCCACCACAAACTCGGTTCTCTAGCCACCGATTCCATCCTCCCCCGGCAACTGTCTGAGGCTGAACCAGACTGCTCACAACCTCACTGTCCTATTTGACCCCGAGCTGAGCTTATGATCCCATATCCGCTCCATCACCAAGACAGCCTACTTCCACCGCTGTAGTATCGCCCGTCTCCGTCCCTGCCTCAGTCCATCTGCTGAAACCCATATCTATTCCATGGTTGCCTCCAGACTCAACTATTCCAATGCTCTCCTGGCTGGCCGGCCTCCCATCTTCCATCCTCCATAAATTTGAGTTCATCAAAAACTCTGCTGCTCGTATCCTAACTCGCACCAAATCTGTTCTCCCATCAGCCCTATGTTCGATGACCTACACTGGCTCCCTGTCCAGCAACTCAAATTTAAAATTCTCATCATTGTTTTCAAATCCCTCCATAGCTTTGCCCCTCATTATCTCTGTAATCTCCTCCAGCCCTACAACCCTTCGAGAACTCTGCGCTCCTCCAATTGTGGCCACGTGCATCTACTATGTCCTTCACCCCACCACTGGCGACCGTACCTTCAACTGTCTAGGCCCAAAGCACTGAAATTCCCTCCCTAAACCTCTCCCCGCCTTTCTAACTCTCTCTCTCCTCCTTTAAGACGTTCCTTAAAACCTACCTCTGATCAAGTTTTATCATCACCTGTCCGAACATCTCATGTGGCTCGGTGTCAAATTTTGTCTGATAACGCTCCTGTGACGCGCCTTGGGACATTTTACTATGTTAAAGGCGCTATATAAATGCAAATTGTTGTTGTTAATAATATTCCTCCTATAATTAGATGATTAGAACGGCCTTTAGTATTTCTCATGTAAAGTGTGACCAATTTGTTATAGAACAATACAATTTATTTTGATGGCACACTTTCCTTGATAATGCAACATAGTATTCTTTTACAATAGCAAAATACTGCGGATGCTGAAAATCTGAAATAACAACCGAAAATGCTGGAAATACTCAACCCCGCACAGCCCGCTTCTACCTCCTTCCCAAGATCCACAAACAGGACTGCCCTGGTAGACCCATCGTTTCAGCCTGTTCTTGCCCCACGGAACTTATCTCTTCCTATCTCGACTCTATTTTTCTCCCCTTGTCCAGTCTCTTCCCACCTACATTCGTGACTCTTCCGACGCCCTCCGTCACTAACAGTTTCCAGTTTCCTGGCCCCAACCGTCTCCCTTTCACTGTGGACGTCCAATCCCTCTACACCTGTATCCCCCACCAGGACGGCCTGAGGGCGCTCCACTTCTTCCTTGAACAGGAGCCCAACCAGTCCCCATCCACCAACACTCTCCTCCACCTGGCTGAACTTGTTCTCACATTGAACAACTTCTCCTCTGACTCCACTCACTTCCTCCAAATTAATGGTGTTGCTATGGGAACCCGCATGGGCCCTAGCTATGCCTGCCTTTTCATGGGATATGTGGAACATTCTTTGTTCCAGTCCTACTCAGGTCCCCTCCCTCACCTCTTTTTCCGGTACATCGATGACCGTATCGGTGCCGTTTCCTGCTCTCGCCCTGAACTAGATAAGTTCATTCACTTTACTTCCAATTTCCACCCTTCCCTCACCTTCACATGGTCCATCTCCGACTCTTCTCTTCCCTTCCTTGACTTCTCCGTCTCCATTTCTGGCGATCGGCTTTCCACAAACATCCACTACAAGCCCACTGACTCCCACAGCTACCTGGACTACACTTCCTCCCACCCCGCTTCCTGTAAGGACTCTATTCCATTCTCCCAGTTTCTCCGTCTCCGCCGCATCTGCTCTGACGATGCCACCTTCCATACCAGTGCTTCCGACATGTCTTCCTTTTACCTCAACCGAGGATTCCCCTCTACTGTGGTTGACACGGCCCTTGACCGTGTCCGTTCCATTTCCCGCACTTCTGCTCTCACCCCTTCCCCTCCCTTCCAGAACCACGATAGGGTTCCCCTTGTCCTTTCACCCCACTAGCCTCCACATTCAACGGATCATCCTCCGTCATTTCCGCCACCGCCAACGTGATCCCACCACCAAACGCATCTTCCCCTCACCTCCCCGTTCAGCATTCCGAAGGGACCGCTCCCTCCTGGTCCACTCCTCAATCACCCCTAACAGCCCTTCCCCTTCGCCTGGCACCTTCCCGTGCAAGCGCAGGAGATGAAACATGTGCCCTTTTACCTCCACCCTTCCCACTGTCCAGGGCCCCAAACACCTCTTCCAGGTGAAACAGCGATTTACTTGTACTTCTTGCAATTTAATATACTGTATTCGCTGCTCACTATGCGGTCTCCTCTACATTGGGGAGACCAAATGCCGATTGGGCGCCCGCTTTGCGGAACACCTCCGTTCAGTCTGTAAGGGTGACCCTGAGCTTCCGGTCGCCTGTCACTTTAATTCTCTGCTTCACTCCTACTCTGATCTCTCGGTCCTCGGCCTATTACATTGTTCCAATGAAGCTCAACGTAAGCTCGAGGAACAGCACCTCATCTTTCGATTAGGCACTTTACAGCCTTCTGGACTCAACATCGAGTTCAATAATTTCAAACTATAGCCTCTGCCCCCATTTTTCATGCTATATGATTTTGCCATTTCCATTTGCAACATTTTATCTTTCTTGCCTCTTACATAAGCACAGTATGTGCCTTCAATTCCTTCCTCCCCCTCCCACCCCGCTGTCTCTGCACCTGCTTAATATCTGTTACATCTCCAGCTTTTTCCAGTTCTGATGAAGGGTGCCAGACCTTAAACGTTAACTCCGTTTCTCTCTCCACGGATGCTGCCTGGCCTGCTGAGTATTTCCAGCATTTTCTGTTGTTATTATGGTATTCTTTTGTCATTTTTACAGCGCTGCTGACCGTTTCACATGATTCAACAACAATACCCAGCTCCCTCTCTCCTGATCAGCATACTGTACCATTATTCCATTTAACATACATTCTTATGGTTCAAATATGATCTTTGGCACACATAGCACTGCTGCACATTCAGTGCCAGCACCTGGCATTAAGAGGCACGAAGGCCTTCGAAGTTCCTGATCTGCAGTGCACATCATAATGCACCCTGTGCACCTACCATGCTAGGTTAATTATAGGCTTGAACTTCATGCAAATTGATCAGCACTCCAGATGCACAGCACCCATTTACTCCTTCCTATATATTGGATCCTTTAGCTTTAGTAGGAGTGATTTGTTGCCACCAGCTGCCGTGCTGGTTTACAGCTTCTTTTGTGCTTTGATGTTTTCTTATTATGCTAACTTGTTCAGCTGCTTTGCAAGAATATGCAGTCAGTTTCTTAAACTGTACTTCATCTGCTTTAGTGCCTTCTAACCTTTTTGGAATTTTGAACTGATTCCTATTTAAAGCTGACCATCAGTCCTTTAAAATCTGCTGTATCGGGGCGTATCGCTCTCCACCCACATCCCCCTTCCACCCACCTCCTCCAACCCTACTTCCTTCTATGTCCACCCCTGGAAAAAAAACTCTCTCCCAACTCTCTTACAACTGCACTTATGAAATCCCAACTGTCCAGCCTCTGGCCCTCCATTCACCATAACATTTCTGCAGCTACCGATCTGCTCAACCACACCCTCACCACTACCTCTGATGCCCTAGTCCCTACTAAAACAGTTACCCTCTCTCACCCTGGACGTTCCCCCTGGTACGGCTCTCATCTTCGCTCCCTTAAGTCCAAGGGACGCAGACTTGAATGGATATGGCGAACAACTGATTTAGCCATTCACCGCCAGATCTGGCTGGACCACAAAGCATTATCGGGTCCTACTCTTGTCTGCCAAAATTGCTCACTATTCCAGAATCATTCTGGAATGCAAAGATAAACCCCGGCTCCTGTTCTCGACTGCTAACGGTCTTCTTAAAACCCTCTCCCCTGTCTCCTCCACCCTCACCTCCGATAACAAGTGTGAGTACTTCTTTGTCTCTAAGATTGAGACCATCTGTTCAGCTGCCTCTGCCACTTCCCCTCCTTCCCCTAGCCCACTGGACCAAACTTCCTCTAAGGTTCCCCCCTGCCCTAGCCCTGAACTCGCATCTTTCTCCAGTTTCTCTCCAATCTCCCCGCGCTCATCTTGTCTATGAGACCCACCTCCTGCTCCCTCGACCCTATTTCCACCAAACTGTTGACCACCCAACTTCCTTTTCTGGCTCCCATGTTAGCTGATATTGTTAACGGTTCTCTCTCCTCAGGTACTGTCCCCCTCTCCCTCAAATCTGCCGTCATCACCCCTCCTCTAGAAACCAAACCTTGACCCCTCCGTCCTTGCAAACTACTGCCCCATCTCCAACCTCCCTTACCTCTCTAAAGTCCTTGAACGTGTTGTCGCCTCCCAAATCCGTGCCCATCTTTCCCGCAATTCCATGTTTGAATCCCTCCAATCAGGTTTCCGCCCTTGCCACAGTACTGAAACGGCTCTCATCAAAGTCACAAATGACATCCTTTCTGACTGTGACAAAGGTAAACTATCCCTCCTTGTTCTTCTTGACTTGTCTGCAGCCTCTGACACGTTTGACCACTCCATCCTTCTCCAACGCCTCGCCACTGTCGTCCAGCTGGGTGGGACTGCACTCGCCTGGTTCCATTCTTATCTATCTAATCGCAACCAGAGAATCACCTGCAACGGCTTCTCTTCCCGCTCCCGCATCGTTACCTCTGGTGTTCCCCAAGGATCTATCCTTGGCCCCCTATTTCTCATCTACATGTTGCCCCCTTAGTGACATCATCCGAAAGCACAGCGTCAGGTTTCCACATGTACCCTGACAACACCCAGCTCTACCTCACTACTTCTCTCGACCCCTCCATGGTGTCTAAATTGTCAGACTGCTTGTCTGACATCCAGTTCTGGATGAGCAAAAATTTTCTCCAATTAAATATTGGGAAGACCGAAGCCATTGTTTTCGGTCCCCGCCACAAACTCCGTTCCCTCGCCACTGACTCCATCCCTCTCCCTAACATCTGTCTGAGGCTGAACCACACTGTTCGCAACCTTGGTGTCATATTTGACCCTGAAATGAGAATCTGACCAAATATCCGCAGCATAACAGAGACCGCCTACTTCCACCTCCTTAACATCGCCCGTCTCCGCCCTTGCCTTAGCTCATCCGCTGCTGAAACTCTCATCCATGCCTTTGTTGCCTCTAGACTTGACTATTCCAATGCACTCCTGGCTGGTCTCCCATATTCCACCCTACGTAAACTTGAGGTCATCCAAAACTCTGCTGCCTGTGTCCTAACTCGCATCAAGTCCCGTTCGCCCATCACCCCTGTGCTCGCTGACCTACATTGGCTCCCGGTTAAGCAGCGCCTCGATTTCAAAATTCTCATCCTTGTTTTCAAATCCCTCCATAGCCTCGCCCCTTCCTATCTCTGTAATCTCCTTCAGCCCCACAACACCCGCCCCCCCCCCCCCCCCCCCCCGGCGAGATATCTGCACTCCTCTAATTCTGCCCTCTTGGGCATCCCTGATTATAATCGCTCAACCCTTGGTGGTCGTGCCTTTTGTTGCCTAGGCCCCAAGCTCTGGAATTCCCTCCCTAAACCTCTCCTCCTCTCTTTCCTCCTTTAAGACGCTCCTTAAAACCTACCTCTTTGACCAAGCTTTTGGTCATCTGCCCTAATTTATCCTTATGTGGATCGGTGTCAAATTTGTTGTCTTAAAATACTCCTGTGCAGCGCCTTGGGACGTTTTACTACGTTTAAGGCGCTATATAAATACAAGTTGTTGTTGTATCAGATATATTGCCTTGGCCCTTGAGCACTCCAAGCACATCAGGCCTGCCATGCTAATATTTGCATTGAGCTGACCTTGCCTTATAGGGTGTGATCAGCTCAATTCAGTGCAGGTATGCACAGTGCAAGAGTAGCTGTCCTGCCATCAAAGCACAGACTGCATCTTCTTGCTTCCATGCAATTCTTTTTTATACTTGTGCAGTTTGAGCAGCTTCTACCATTGGCGCACTTGCCTAAAAGATCCAAGTCCTTATGAATCTGGTTGCATTGTGGCACATTATTGGCTCTATCTCCTATTTTGGCATCACCCTTTCCTGCATATACACAAAAAAAACTACTGTCGCTCAGGATGTTACTAGTAATTTTGCACTCAACATTTCTCTTGGCTCTTCATTTTTTTTTTTAAACATCTTCAATACATTTTCATAACTTTTTCAAGGGATTTACTTGACTTGGATCAACTTCCCTTTAAGACTTATTTTTCTGATTTGTTAATTCTGGAACTGCCAGCCAGTATCAGCTTTAAATGATTCAAGATTTTTCTCTGGATCCATTTAAAAAAGATACCAGTGACTGGAGCACCAGGTGTCATTCATTGAGCAGGCAGTTTTGTTAAGTTTATCGTAATCAATTGTGCACAGAATGCATATTTTGTTAGCCTTCAAAGCAGAATCTGACAAATTGTCTTAGTTTCTCCCCGGTATCGTAAATGTCTCGTATAGTAAATTTGCTAAGCCTTTTATCAGCAAAAACAGATATTTTTTCCACATACAGGAAACTCTTTATTAACCGGCACCGACGGGACCGGCGTGGTGCCGGTTAATCAAAAAGTCCGGATAACGGAGAGTTATATCTCCCAACGTACGAGAGCCCCGTACACATTGACATGCGCCTGCATTCGGAGCTCTGTCTCCCCGGGGACCGCCAGCTGACCATCTGTCGTGTCTGCTGCCTACCCGGGCTGCACATTCCCCTCCCAATCTACACGCTCCGATACAAGGCAAACGCCTTGGGGTTTTTTTTAAAGTTAATTTTAAACGAGAGATGAAGGAAAACCCCGGTTACCTACAAGAATTTTGCCGGTTAAGAGAGATTTCCGGATATTTGGGTGCCGGTTAATAAAGAGTTTCCTGTATTAACATTCTCAATTATTGTATTTTTTGTCTTCTATGAGAATTTGTATGGTTTTTAGATTCTTAAGAACAATTTAAAAAAAAATATCCCAGGTAGCATTTCTGCACGTTGACAGTTTCCTTTTCCCATCCAGGACTAGCCACAAAGCATACAGCAACCACAGTAGGAAAGCTGCAAATGGCAGGATGGATGCAAACGGAGTCCAGGGCTTCTGAATATTTGTAAAACGTGATAGCGATATTTATGCACTGTTCATGGATTTCACTCTGACAGTCACTTATGTCGTGATTTATCACTTTCCTACATTTGCACTTTTACATGAGGCATTCCTTGTGTCCTGTTCCACCAGCTAAAGGTGGAGGTATTTTACATCTACTGGAATTGGCTTTCAGTTGCTGTGTCTCTTCCAGGTGAGTGGGAAGGACCCAAGACTACCAAGCAGGGATCGTTTTTATGGTTGTATCCTCAAGCCCTTTTAAGAACATAAGAAATAGGAGCAGGAGTAGGCCATTCGGCCCTTCAAGTCTGCTCCGCCATTCAATAAGATCATGGCTGATCTTCTACCTCATCTCCACTTTCCCCATGTCCCTTGATTCCCTTAATATTCAAAAATCTATCGATCTCTGTCTTGAATGTACTCAACGACTGAGCCTCCACAGCCCCCTGGGGTAGAGAATTCCAAAGATTCACCACCCTGAGTGAAGACATTTCTCATCAGTCCTAAATGGCCGGCCCCTTATTCTGAGACTGTGACCACTGGTTCTAGACTCTCCAGCCAGGAAAACATCCTCCCTGCATCTACCCTGTCAAGCCCTGTAAGAATTGTGTGTGTTTCAATGAGATCACCTCTCATTCTTCTAAACTCTATAGAATATAGGTCTAGTCTACGCAATCTCTCCTCATAGGACAATCCCCACATCCCAGGAATCAGTCTGGTAAACCTCCGTTGCACTCCCTCTATGGCAATTATATCCTTCCTTTAGGTAAGGAGACCAAAACTGTACACAATACTCCAGGTGTGGCCTCACCAGGGCCCTATATAATTGCAGTAAGATGTCTTTACCTTGATACTCAAATCCTCTTGTAATAAAGGCCAACATACCATTTGCTTTCTGAATTACTTGCTGTACCTGCAGGTTAACTTTCAGTGATTCGTGTACAAGGACACCCAGATCCTTCTGGACACCAACATTTCCCAATCTTTCACTATTTAAAAAATACTCTGCTTTTCTATTTTTCCGACCAAAGTGGATAACTTCACATTTCTCCACATTATATTCCATTTGCTATGTTCTTGCCCACTCACTTAGCCTGTCTATATCCCCTCGAAGCCTCCTTGCATCCTCCTCACAATTTACATTCCCACCTAGCTTTGTATCATCAGCAAACTTGGATATATTGGGCCGTATTTTCCGATCGGAGTCTTCCCGCGTGCGGAGGCCTCCGATCTGGAAAAAATGTACGCACTTACCTGAGGGCTCCCGAGGTGCGTATAGTTCCGATACTTGGCCTCTCCAACTCCAAGTGCGCAGGGCCTACGTATCCCAGGGGCGCATGCGGTTCGCAAGCGTCCCTGGGATCACGTGGGCCATGGGGAGCCAATCAAAGAAGTGAATCTCCCTTTATACACTTGACAGATAGACCTGTCAAATATATGAATGGAGATCAATGAAAAAATAGTAAAATTTAAATAAAAAAAATTTTTTAATCACCTTTTTAAAATTAGTTGAAATTACAATCAATTAAATATTTTAAACAATAATTATTTTTTTCAAAAAATTAAATTTAAGTTTTTTACGGGGCTAAAAATAAACGTACCTTTTTTAAAAAGTATTTTTAAATGAGTGAAAAAAATGTTTTTTAAAAAACTTTTTTCTACTCTTATCCTGGTAAAAGCAGGCCTTACGCCTCTTTTTACTAGGTGTAAGAATTCTAAGGGTTTTCTGCAGGCAGAGGGTCTCCAGAAAGCGGAACTATCCGCCCACAGAGGCCCTTCTCCAGGGCAGGCATCAGATCTGTCAAGACCATTCTTGACACAGTGTGTACCCACCCGTAGGGATCGGAATATCCGGGCCATTACATTTGGTCCCCTCATCCAAATCATTGATATAGATTGTGAATAGCTGAGGCCCAAGCACTGATCCTTGCGGTACCCCACTAGTTACAGCCTGCCAACCCGAAATTGACCCGTTTATTCCTACTCTCTGTTTTCTGTCCGTTAACCAATCCTCAATCCATGCTAGTATATTACCCCAAATCCCATGAGCCCTCATTTTATTTAATAATCTCGTGTGGTACCTTATCGAATGCCTTCTGAAAATCCAAATACACCACATCCACTGGTTCCCCCTTATCTATTCTGCTAGTTACAACCTCAAAAAACTAAGATTCGTCAAACACGATTTCCCTTTCATAAATCTGTGTTGACTCTGCCCAATCCTATTATTATTTTCGAATTGTCCTGTTACCACATCCTTAATGATAGATTCTAGCATTTTCCCTACTGCTGATGTCAGGCAAACTGGTCTGTAGTTCCCGGTTTTCTCTCTCCCTCCTTCTCACAACTTACATTAGTCCTCTTGATTGGCACGCCATCCACCACCTTAAACATTCACTCCCTCCACCACCGGCGTACCGTGGCTGCAGTGAGTACCATCTACAAGATGCACTGCAGCAACTCGCCAAGGCTTCTTCGGCAGCTCCTCCGAAACACGTGACCTTTACCACCGAGAAGGACAAGGGCAGCAGGCGCATGGGAATACCATCACCTGCAAGTTCCCCTCCAAGTTACACATCATCCTGACTTGGAAATATATTGCCGTTCCTTCATAGTCGCTGGGTCAAAATCCTGGAACTCCCTCCCTAACAGTGGGAGTACCTTCACCACAAGGACTGCAGCAGTTTAAGAAGGCAGCTCACCACCACCTTCTCAAGGGCAATTTGGGATGGGCAATAATGCTGGCCTTGCCAGCGATGCCCACATCCCAGGAATGAATAAAAAAAAGAGGCCCTAGTTGGAGGATTATGGCCAATTCTGGACACCACACTTTAGGAAGGGTGCAGAGGAGATTTACGAGAATGGTACCAGGGATTGAAGAGTTCAGTTACGTGGAGAAACTAGAGAAACTGGGATTGTTCTCCTTAGAGCACAGAAGGTTAAGGGGAGATATAATAGCGATTTTCAAAATCATGAAGGGTTTTGATAGAGTAAATAAGGAGAAACTATTTCCACTGGCAGAAGGGTCGGTAACCAGAGGATACAGTCAAAGTAATTGGGAAAAGAACCAGAGGCAACATTTGGAAAAAAAATTACACAGCGAGTTGTTATGATCTGGAATGCACTGCCTGAAAGGGTGGTGGAAGCAGATTCAACAGTACCTTTCATAGAAACATAGAAAAATAGGAGCAGGAGTAGGCCATTCGGCCCTTCGAGCCTGCTCTGCCATTCAATATCATGGCTGATCCTCTATCTCAATACCATATTCCCGCTCTCTCCCCATACCCCTTGATGCCTTTTGTGTCTAGAAATCTATCTATCTCCTTTTTAAATATATTCAGTGACTTGGCCTCCACAGCCTTCTGTGGTAGAGAATTCCACAGGTTCACCACCCTCTGAGTGAAGAAATTTCTCATCTCAGTCCTAAATGTCCTATCCCGTATCCTGCGACTGTGACCCCTTGTTCTAGACCCCCCCCCCCCGCCAGGGGAAACATCCTCCCTGCATCCAGTCTGTCTAGCCCTGTCAGAATTTTATACGTTTCAATGAGATCCCCTCTCATTCTTCTAAACTCTAGTGAATACAGGCCTAGTCGACCCAATCTCTCCTCATAAGACAGTCCTGCCATCCCAGGAATCAGTCTGGTGAACCTTCGCTGCACTCCCTCTATGGCAAGTATATCCTTTCTTAGGTAAGGAGACCAAAACTGCACACAGTACTCCAGGTGTGGTCTCACCAAGGCCCTGTATAATTGTAGTAAGACATCCTTGCTCCTGTACTCAAATCCTCTTGCAATGAAGGCCAATATACCATTTTGAAAGGGAACTGGATAAATACTTAAAAAGGAAACATTTACTGGGCTATGGGGAAAGAGCAGGGGATGGGGAAAGAGATGGGCCGAATAGCCTCTTTCTGTGCTATATCATTGTATGTTTGTGTGTTGGTCCTGCCTACATGCATTTGTCCAAGTTAAATTCCATTTGCCATTGGTCCATTACCATAGAACATCTAAATCTTTTTGCAGAAGATTGCATTCCTCTGCAGTCTTAACCCTTGCACAAATTTTAGTTTCCTGACTCATACATCCACTTTTTTGAAAATCGGAACTGCATAAGTTACCTTCCAAGCTAAGGGAACTATCCTTGACTCTACTGAGCTTTTAAAGTTATGGGCAATGGGCTCACAGAGCACATATCCTATCTCTTTAAGCACCATTGGCCAGATATAACCCTTTCTATTTTGAGATTACCTATTCTAGCCAATATAACATCTGGATTTTAATATTTCCAATGTTATTTAATACAGGGCATCCCACAGGACCATCATCCACAGGCGTATAGACAGATGCAAAAGAGTCATTTAACAGCTCTGCTATAACCTGGAATCTGTTTTGAACTCTCTTTTAGTGACCGTATACAATCACTAATGGTCTTCTAACTCCTGACATAGCTGAAAAACTTTTGCTATTCCTACCACAATTGTGCACTTGGTTCTTTTCCGGAGATCTCTTAGCTACTCTAATGGCCGCTTTCATCTCCCTCAATTGCATGGGATATTCATCAGTTTTCCTGCGAGTTAAATTCTTTACGTTTGTGAAATACCTTCTGCTTAAAGCTAATTTGTCTGTGCACATTTCTGGTTAGCCATTAAGGGTTTTGTTTTGCCATGTGCCCTTCTTTTAACCATTGGGACATACATGGCTTCATTTTGTTTTAGAATGAATCATAGAAATTTACGGCACAGCAGGAGGCCATTCGTGTCTATTTTGGCCGAAAAAGAGCTATCCAGCCTAATCCCACTTTCCAGCTCTTGGTCTGTAGCCCTGTCGGTTACAGCACTTCAAGTGCATATCCAAGTACTTATGAAATGCATTGAGGGTTTCTGCCGCGACCACTCTTTCACGCAGCGATTTCCAGACCCCCACCACCCTCTGGACGAAAAAAGTTCTCAACTCCCCTCTAATCCTTCCACCAATTACTTTAAATCTATGTCCCCTGGCTATTGACCTCTCTGCTAATGGAAATAGGTCCACTCTATCTAGGCCCCTCAATTAAGTCTCCCCCCAGCCTCCTCCATTCCAAAGAGAACAACCACAGCCTATCCAAACTTTCCTCATAGCTAAAATTCTCCAGTCCTGGCAACATCCTCGTAAATCTCCTCTGTACCCTCTCTAGTGAAATCACATCTTTCTTGTAACGTGGTCACTGTAACTGTATGGAGTACTCTAGTGTTTTATACAGGTCAAGCATGACCTTCCTGCTCTTATATTCTGTGCCTCGGCTAATAAAGCAACGTATCCCGTATGCCTTCTTAACCGCCTAATCTACCTGTCCTGCTCTCTTCAGGGATCTGTGGACATGCACTCCAAGGTCTCTCTGTTCCTCTACACTTCTCAATATCCTACCATTCATTCTATATTCCCTTGTCTTGTTAGCCCTCCCCATTATCTCTCACTTCTCCGGATTGAATTCCATTTGCCACTTGCCCACCTGACCAGTCCATTGATATCTTCCTGCAGTCTACAGCTTTCTTCCTCACTATCAATCACACAGCCAAATTTTGTATCAGCTGCAAACTTCTTAATCATGCCCCCTACATTGAAGTCCAAATCAATGATAGAAACCACAAAAAGCAAGGGGCCAAGTACTGAGCTCTGCGGAACCCCATTGGAAACAGCCTTCTAGTCACAAAAACACCAGTCGATTATTATCCTTTGCTTCCTCCCACTGAGCCAATTTTGGATCAAACTTGCCACTTTCCCTTGGATCCCATGGGCTTTTACTTTTCTGACCAGTCTGCCATGTGGGATCTTCTCAAAAGCCTTACTAAAATCCATGCAGACTACATCAAACGTGCGACCCTTATCGATCCTCTTGTTACCTCCTCAAAACATTCAATCAAGTTAGTCAGACACGACCTTCCCTTAACAAATCCATGCTGACTGTCCTTGATTAATCCGTGCCTTTCTAAATAACGATTAATGCTGTCCCTCAGAATTTTTTCCAATAATTTGCCCGACACCGAGGTTCGGCTGACTGGCCTATAATTACTAGGTCTATCCCTTTCTCCCTTTTTAAACAATGCTACAACATTAGCAGTCCTCCAGTCCTCCGGCACCACACCTGTAGCCAGAGAGGATTGGAAAATGAATGGTTTTGAAGACAACCCATTTATCCTCAGGAGGTTGAGGGGAGATTTGATAAAGGTGTGCAGGGATAGAGCGGGGGAATGGGACGGGTTTGGATAAGGTAGACAGAGCAAGGCTGTTCCCATTAGCTGATGGTACAAGGACTAAGGTATACAGATTTAAGGTTTTGGGCAAGAGATACAGGGGGGATGCGAGGAAGAATTTTTTTACGCAGCGAATGGTAATGACCTGGAACTCGCTGCCGACGAGTGTGGTGGAAGCGGAGATGATCAATGATTTCAAAAAGAAATTGGATAGGCACTTGAGGGAAAGCTGCTCTCATATGCAAAGGCACATCCCAGCCCAGTCGAACCTGCAAAGTCCTCCTCACTAACATCTGGGGACATGTGCCAAAATTGGGAGAGCTGTCCCACAGACTAGTCAAGCAACAGCCAATGTCCCAGACTCCTCCATCACCATCCCTGGGCAAGTCCTATTCCACTGGCAGGACAAACCCACCAGAAGTGGCGGCACAGTGGTATACAGTCAGGAGGGAGTGGCCCTGGAGGGAGTGGCCCTGGGAGTCCTCAACATTGACTCCAGGCCCCACGAAGTCTCATGGCATCAGGTCAAACATGAGCGAGGAAACCTCTTGCTGATTACCACCTATTCCCCTCCCTCAGCTGATGAATCAGTACTCCTCCATGTTGACCACCACTTGGAAGAAGCAATGAAGCTAGCAAGGGCACAGAATGTACTCTGGGTGGGGGACTTCAATGTCCAGCACCAAGATCAGATCCAAGCTCTGCAGTCCTACCACATCCAGTCGT
The DNA here is from genome assembly GCA_030390025.1 of Squalus acanthias. Taxonomy (NCBI): domain Eukaryota; kingdom Metazoa; phylum Chordata; class Chondrichthyes; order Squaliformes; family Squalidae; genus Squalus; species Squalus acanthias. Next base: position 109,122,702 of record CM059428.1, read on the forward strand.
GAATGGTGGTGGACCATTCAACAACTAACAGGAGGAGGTTGTTCCATGAACATCCCCATCAATGATGTTGGAGCCAAGCACGCGAGTGCAAAAGACAAGGCTGAAGCGGTTGCAACAATCTTCAGCCAGAAGTCCCAAGTGGATGATCCATATCGGCCTCCTCCCGAGGTCTCCACCATCACAGAAGCCAGTTTCAGTCAATTCGATTCACTCCACATGGTATCAAGAAACGGCTTAGCGCACTGGATACAGCAAAGGCTATAGACCCCGACAACATCCCGGTTGTCGTGCTGAAGACTTGTGATCCAGAACTAGCTGCGCCTCTAGCCAAGCTGTTCCAGTACAGCTACAACACTGGCATCTACCCGACAACATGAAAAAGTGCCCAGGTATGTCCTGTCCACAAAAAGCAAGACAAATCCAATCCGACCAATTAGCGCCCCATCAGTCTACTCTTAATCATCAGCAAAGTGATGGATGGTCTCATCGACAGTGCCATCAAGCGGCGCTTGCTCACCAATAACCTGCTCACCGATGCTCAGTTTGGGTTCCGCCAGGACCACTTGGCTCCAGACATCATTACAACCTTGGTCCAAACATGGACAAGAGCTGAATTCCAGAGGTGAGGTGAGAGTGACTGGCCTTGACATTAAGGCAGCATTTGAGCAAGTGTGGCATCAAGGAGCCCTGGTAAAATTAAAGTCAATGGGAATCAAGGGGGAAAACTCTCCACTGGCTACCTAGTCATACCTAGCACAAAGGAAAATGGCTGTGGTGGTTGGAGGCCAATCATCTCAGCCCCAGGACATTGCTGCAGGAGTTCCTCAGGGCAGTGTCCTAGGCCCAACCATCTTCAGCTGCTTCATCAATGGCCTTCCCTGGATCATAAGATCAGAAGTGGGGATGTTCGCTGATGATTGAGGTGTTCAGTTCTATTTGCAACTCTTCAGATAATGAAGCAGTCTAAGCCCGCATGCAGCAAGGCCTGGATGACATTCAGGCTTGGACTGATAAGCGGCAAGTAACATCCGTGCCACACAAGTGCCAGGCAATGACTATCTCCAACAAGAGAGCGTCTCACCACTGCCCTTGACATTCAACAGCATTACCATCGCCGAATCCCCCAACTTCAACATCCTGGGGGGGGTCACCATTGACCAGAAACTTAACTGGACCAGTCACATAAATACTGTTCCTACAAGAGCAGGTCAGAGGCTGGGCATTCTGTAGCGAGAGTCTCACCTCCTGACTCCCCAAAGCCTTTCCACCATCTGCAAGGCACAAGTAAGGAGTGTGATGGAATACTCTCCACTTGCCTGGGTGAGTGCAGCTCCAACAACACTCAAGAAGCTCGACATCCAGGACCAAGTAGCCTGCTTGATTGGCACCCCATCCACCACTTTAAACATTCACTCCCTCCACCATCAGCACACCGTGGCTACAGTGCATACCATCTACAAGATGCAGTGCAGCAACGCACCAAGGATTCTTCGACAACACCTCCCAAACCTGCGACCTCTACCACTTAGAAAGAGATGGGCAGCAGGCGATTGGGAACACCATCACCTCCAAGTTCCCCTCCAAGTCACACACCATCCTGACTTGGAAATATATCGCCGTTCCTTCAACGTCGCTGGGTCAAAATCCTGGAACTCCCTCCCCTAACAGCACTATGGGAGTACCTTCACCACACAGACTACAGCAGTTTAAGACGGCGGCTTCACCACCTTCTCGAGGACAATTAGCGATGGGCAATAAATGCTGACCTTGTCAGCGACACCTACATCCCAGGAATTAATTTTTAAAAAATTCTCTGCCAATCTGCTTTCTGTTCTTAAGTGGGGTGCATCCCTGTGGGAAGACAGAATGTACTCCATTTTGTGCAAATTGAAACCCTACAGGTGGTTGTAGATTTTTCAGCATCTTGAATTGGAGACACCTATATTTCCGTCCCCCACCCCCCCCCCCCCGCCGCCTCCTTTCCTACTGGAAACTGTACACATGTGGAGATTGATTGAGGACAGGGTTGGGCTCAGCTGCATACATGCCAATCAGAATATTCAGCAGGTATTGAAAGGGAGACTTCCATTACCAATTGGAGAAAGAAATTCAGGCATCCTTTTTCTTGGAACTCGAGCATCCCATCCCCATTAGAGCTAGGTTGTTCAGGGGTGATTTCAGGAAGCACTTCTTCACACAAACGGTAGTGGAAATCTGGAACTCTCTCCCCCAAAAAGCTGTTGAGGCTAGGTCAATTGAAAATTTGAAAACTGTTAGGCAAGGGTATTAAGGATTATGGAACCAAAGTGGGTAAAAGGAGTGATACAGATCATCATCTAATTGACTGGCGGAACAGGCTTGAGAGGCTGAATGACTTTCTCCTGTTCCTATGTTGTGTGTCTCATACCTAACCCCGCCCCGCAACACTGGCTGGTGCACAATGGAGTCAGCAGCACTTTATTAGCTGTTGGCACTAGACATTAGGGCACACCCAGAGCACCATAAAATTGTGCAAGTGGGCTGACTTAGCATTATCTGGTGTGATTGATTCATTTGTGGGAACACAGCGCCTGAGTGTCGCACACGCCAATATATCAATCCCATGTGACAACACTGGCTAGGGTCTATAGTAATCAGCTGGTCTCAGTTTTCCGAGATTTCACTTTATTTTTTAAATAACATAGCATAGCACAATTATGGCCTTTAGCATCCTATAACTTTATTATCCCAAAGTGCTTTAGAAATTTCTGTTCTGCTACATTTTATGCATGGATTCCTGTTCACCCATGACACAATTTCATAGTTTTATCCACAGAAACAGCAGTGTACATTGTGTTTACCTACCTTAGATACAAAGTCAAAAAGCAGTTGGACATGAGACAATAGGTTTTGGGCACTGCACAATGGATTCTGTGGCACTGTGTTGGAGCCAAGATAAAATTATGCCACCACTAGACAATTGACATCTTTTGGAGGGGGTGCGGGGCAAAGAGGCGACATGGTGAAAGTAGTATGGTTGAAACTGATTCAGATTTGGTGGCAGTGTGTTATGATTTTTGCACTGCGTGTTTGCTACAATGGACATGAATTTACCATGTCATTCTTCGGATGACAAGGCTGTGAGGTGCTGTGAAATCAGGCAGCAGAAATGGATTGCTCATGTTGAATACAAATGTACAATAATTAAGTTTGTGTGCCACTGTACACATATCATGCCAAAAGCTTACTCCTCATTTTCTGGATGTAGTTAGATCTAATATAGCTCAGTCAACATGAGGCATTTACATAGTATTGTAACGGAATGAAAAAGCAATGAGAAATAAGTCAACAGATTTAGTGGCTACGAACATAAAGGGTACCAACTTACATTGACTTTGAAGCTCTGCAAACTGCCATCCAGGAAGTGGATATTGCAGACGACCTCTGACCGATGCTTGTCTCTTGGTATCTCAAAAGCACGTATGTGGTTTGTCCTCCCACCTAGCACACGAAATCGTGATGTCATCACGATCTCTCCAACACCTAAATGCAAATATTAAAAAGATAAAGCTAAGAGTACAACTTAAACACGAGTTCCAACCAAGTTACCAGTTCAGTATTAACTTCCATAGGCAGCAATTCCATTTGTACCGAATAGTCCTTAGAAATCGGAGGCTTCCAATCAATAATTACCATCTTATTGACCATATAAATGAACTCTAAGCTATTATTGACTATCTCTAACCTCTACTGAAAGGATTTAAGAAAATATTTACAGCACAGCTAGGGCAAGGCAGCAGCTGCAAAATTAATGCACAACTCAGGAAGTTGAAATTGTTGCAATTCTCATTGCAAGATTACAGGAATGAATGTTAGAGAGAATTGTTGAGAATATATATATAGTATTCTGGCATTGCAATGGGGAAGTCAACACCAAGTGTAGTATTCAGGTGAAGTAGGTTAGAGGGTGGGAAATCACTGAATCAGGTCATGCAGACTTAATTCAGTTTTTGAAGTCAGACACTCTGCCCTTATTTTTATATTTCTGTTGGTCTTGACTCACCAGGAAATTGACTATTTGCAGTATTCAGGTCAAACAGGGTTAGAGGGCAGGGGCCTGATTGGACCAAGGTAGGTGAGGGAGCAAATGGAAGAGGAAGGATGGGGTGAGAAAAAGATAAAAAAGAGGAAGGGGTGACTGAAAAGAATGGAGAGGGGCAGGTGAACAGAGTGGAGGCAGGAAGGGAACAGGTAGAGGGGTGTCAGGGGAAGATAAGAGGGGGAAAAAAAGAGCGGGGGAAACAAGGGGAGGGGAGAAGGGGAAGCTCGCAGCTCACGACAAATTATGACAACAGGAAGTGCAAGCAGAAGTAAATCTTCTTTAATTATATGGATAGATTTATATTAAAAGGGCAAGACTTGATTTTGCATTTCCACAACAAAGTAAATAGCTCAACATTGGCCCAGAAATTCCATTCGCTGCCCTCCCGCGGGCGGAGGGCTGCGATTCGGAAAAATCTGCACCTGGACCGGAGGGCGCCCGGGAGGCGCAGAATTCCATTGCTGTGTCTCTTCAAACTGCCAGTGTGCAGGGCACGCGTATCCCAGCGTCCCTGGGATCACGTGGGCCATGGGTAGCCAATCAGAGCAGGGAATCTCCATTCACAGATTTGACAGGAAGACCTGTCAAATCTATGAATAGAGATCAGCCCCAAAACATAAGTAAAACTTCAAATAAATTTTAAAAAAAACCATCACATTTTTAAAATGACTATAAATTACATAAATTAAATTAACTTTTAAACAAAAATTTAAATTTTTGAAAAAAATAATTAAAGTTTTTAACAGGGCTAAAAATAAACTTTCCTTTCTTTAAAGTATTTTAAAATGATAAATCAGTAGAATTTTTTTTTTTACTTTCTTAAACTATTAGCCTGCTAAAAGCAGGCCTTGCGCCTGCTTTTCTAGGCACAGCTGTTCCCGACTTACCTGGACTCAAACCAGTGTGAAAAAAACGGAAGTTTCTAACGTATGCGCTGCCTATCCGGCGCAGGCGTTTGACCTGGGAAGCCCTTTCTGCAGAGAACGGAAGTGCCGGTTTCCAGTGCATGCATAAAACCGGCACTTCCGTTGGCCCTACGGGTGAGTACACAGCGCGTACACACCCGTAGGGAACGGAATTTCTAGGCCATTACTTTTTTTTTAAAATAAGTATGATAAGGTATTACAAAATTGACCATTACACCAGGATCGTCTGGCTTCTTTTCTCCACTACCAACCGTTTAATTAAACCCCTCGACCTGGCTTCTCTCCATTCTCACTTCTAACAAATGAGAGGAGCTCAAGGACTTCTTTGTCACTGAGATGGAGACCATCTGTTTAGCTGCCTCTGCTGCTCCCTCCCTTTCTCCTTAACCACCAAGCATAACCTGCCCCAGGCTCTCCCATGCCCTAGTCCCAAACCTACATCTCTCTAGAATCTCTCATCTTCCCCACCTCCCCCCAATGCTAGCCAACATTGTAAATGGTTCTCTCTCCTCACTGTACCTCTCTCCCGGTCAAAAGAAAAACTTGTATTTATATCATGCCTTTCACAACCTTTAAGCGTCCTAAAACGCTTTACAGTAAATTAAGTTCTCTTGACGTATAGTCACTGTTCTAACGTAGGGAACTACCATCATCACCTCCTCCTCAAATAAAACCCTCAACCACCCTGTCCTTGCAAACTACTGCCCCATCTCCAATCTCCCTTTCCTCTCCAAAGTTCTTCAACATGCTGTTGCCTTCCAAATCCATTCCTGCAACTCCTATCTGAATTTCTCCAATCAGGCTCCCTAACAAAGTCACAAATTAACATCCTCTGTGACGGAGTGTGACCATGGAGCATTATTCCTTCTTGACCTCTCGGCAGCCTTCAACAAGGTCGACCATAACATTCTCCTCCAACATGTCTGCTCTGTTGTCCAGCTCAATAGGACTGTCTTCACTTGGTTCTACCTCTTAGCTATACAATCGTAGCTAGAGCATCACCACAGATGGCTTTTCTTCCCATCCCTGGAACTGTTACCTCTGGCGTCCCCCAATGATCTATCTTTGACCCCCACCTCTTCCTCATCTGCATGCTGCCACCTGCAACATCATCTGCAGACATGCGGTCAGCTTCCATGCGTACAATAACGACACCCAGCTCTACATCTCCACTACCTCTCTTAACACCTCCAATGCCTAATGTTGCCAGACTGCTTGTCAATATTCACATTCCATAAACTTGAACATCCAAAATTCTGCTGCCCATATACTATCTCGCACCAAGTTCCACTCACCATTACCCCTGCCCTTGCGGTCCTACATTGGCTTCTGTTCCCCGAAACCTCACATTTAAAATTCTCATCCTTGTCTTTAAATCTTTTCACGGACTCACCCGTCCCCATCTCTGTAACCTACACCAGCCCTACAACCTCTCTCTTTTACTATTGTGAGAAGTCGCACAACACCAGGTTATAGTCCAACAGCTTTATTTGAAATCACAAGCTTTCGGAGCGCTGCTCCTTCGTCAGGTGAAGTCCTTTACAATGACTGGCCTCTTGTACATGCTCCCCACTCCCCCTGCTCCCACCCGCCTTCAGCTACATAGGTCCCAAACCCTGGGATTTCCTCCTTGAACCCCTCCACCTCTTTCTTTCTTGAAGACCTTCCTTAAAACAAATCTTTTTATTTAAACTTTTGGTAACAAGAACAACTTGCAGTTATGTCGTACCTTTAATATAGAAAAACATCCAACGGCACTTCACAGGAGTGTATTCAGACAAAAATCTAAGTCAAACCAAATTAGTAAATAATAGAAATAACAACAGAAAATGCTGGAAACACTCAGCAGGCCAGGCAGCATCCATGGAGAGAGAAACAGAGTTAACGTTTCAGGTTTGGGACCCTTCATCAGAACTGGAAAAAGCTGGAGATGTAACAGATATTAAGCAGGTGCAGAGACAGGGAGGTGGGGGGGGGGGGGGGGGGGGGGGGGAGAGAGAAGGAAGGAATTGAAGGAACATACTGTGCTGAGGTAAGAGGTAGGAAAGATAAAATGTTGCAAAGGGGGTGGCAAAAATCATACAGCATGAAAAATGGGAGCAGGGGTTATAGTTTGAAATTGTTGAACTCAATGTTGAGTCCAGAAGACTGGAAAGTGCCTAATCGAAAGAGGAGGTGCTGTTCCTCGAGCTTACGCTGAGCTTCAGTGGAACAATGTAATAGGCCGAGGACGGTGAGGTCTGAGTGGGAGTGAAGCGGAAAAATAAAGTGACAGGCGACCGGAAGCTCAGGGTCATCCTTACGGACTGAACGGAGGTGTTCCGCAAAGCGGTCGCCCAATCTGCGTTTGGTCTCCCCAATGTAGAGGAGACCGCATCGTGAGCAGCGAATGCAGTATACTAAATTGCAAGAAGTACAAGTAAATCGCTGTTTCACCTGGAAGGGGTGTTTGGGGCCCTGGACAGTGGGAAGGGAGGAGGTAAAAGGGCAGGTGTTGCATCTCCTGCGCTTGCACAGGAAGGTGCCAGGCGAAGGGGAAGGGCTGATTGAGGAGTGGACCAGGGTGTCACGGAGGGAGCGGTCCCTTCGGAATGCTGAAAGGGGAGGTGAGGGGAAGCTGCGTTTGGTGGTGGGATCACGTTGGAGATGGCGGAGGATGATACGTTGAATGTGGAGGCTGGTGGGGTGAAAGGTGAGGACAAGGGGAACCCTTTCGTGGTTCTGGGAGGGAGGGGAAGGGGTGAGAGCAGAAGTGCGGGAAATGGAACGGACACGGTCAAGGGCTGTGTCAACTACAGTAGAGGGGAATCCTCGGTTGAGGAAAAAGGAAGACATGTCGGAAGCACTGGTATGGAAGGTGGCATCGTCAGAACAGACGCGGTGGAGACGGAGAAACTGGGAGAATGGAATAGAGTCCTTACAGGAAGCGGGGTGGGAGGAAGTGTAGTCCAGGTAGCTGTGGGAGTCAGGGGGCTTGTAGTGAATGTTTGTCGAAAGCCGATTGCCAGAAATGGAAACAGACAAGTCAAGAAAGGGAAGAGTCGTCGGAGATGGACCATGTGAAGGTGAGGGAAGGGTGGAAATTGGAAGTAAAGTGAATGAACTTTTCTAGTTCAGGACGAGAGCAGGAAACGACACCAATACAGTCGTCAATGTACCGGAAGAAGAGGTGAGGGAGGGAACCTGAGTAGGACTGGAACAAAGATTGTTCCACATACCCCATGAATAGGCAGGCATAGCTAGGGCCCATGGGAGTTCCCATAGCAACACCTTTAATTTGGAGGAACTGAGTGGAGTCAGAGGAGAAGTTGTTCAATGTGAGAACAAGTTCAGCCAGGCGGAGGAGGGTGGTGGTGGATGGAGACTGGTTGGGCCTCTGTTCAAGGAAGAAGCGGAGCGCCCTCAGGCCGTCCTGGTAGGGGATGGAGGTGTAGAGGGATTGGACGTCCAGTGAAAAGGAGATGGTTGGAGCCAGGAAACTGGAAACTGTTAAAGTGGCGGAGGGCGTCGGAAGAGTCGCGAATGTAGTTGGGAAGAGACTGGACAAGGGGAGAAAAAAGAGTCAAGATAGGAAGAGATAACTTCAGTGGAGCAAGAACAGGCTGAAACGATGGGTCTACCAGGGCAGTCCTGTTTGTGGATCTTGGAAAGGAGGTAGAAGTGGGCTGTGCGGGGTTGGGGGACTATGAGGTTGGCGGCCATGGAGGGAAGATCTCTAGAGGAGATGTCAGTGACAGTCTTGGAAACAATGGCTTGATGTTTGCTCGTGGGATCATGGTCCAGGCGGAGGTAGGAGGTGGTGTCGGAGAGTTGGCGTTCATCTTCCGCACGGTAGAGGTCGGTTCGCCAAACAATAGTAAATAATAGAAATGGTAAAGGAGATATTTGGTCAAAGATGTGTGTTTTAAGGAGGGTCTTAAAGGAGGAGAGGGAGCTAGAGGGGGTTAGGGAGGGAATTCCAGAACTTTGGGCCTAGATGGCTGAAGCATTCAATCTTTTACAGTAGCAGCAGGAAGTAGCCACTGGGAGCTGTGCCAACTGCCCTGGAAATGCTGACTACACAATGTGGATGGTTGGCACACAAGTCCTTGGCAGAAGAGGAGAAATTAAAAATGTTACATTTTTTTCCTTTCTTCATATTCGCCACTCTGCTTCGTTCTTTTCAAGCATGAGCTCTGTTACTTGAGTTTGGTTCCAACAACACTAGGTGCGCTTTAATACCTCACCCAAGTGAGCCTTGACAGCAAGCGGTGGCAGGCAATTTTACTGTGGACATCACAGCTGAGTCCTCATCCAGTGTCCCTGCACAACAGAGAATGGTGTATAGACTGTGTCGGCAAGCAAATAGGTACACAGGCTAGCATAAAACAGTAGAGACCCGCAATCATGTTGAACGTAGCTTTTGACAGCCACCTAGTCTACTTCCTCTGGTTGAGCTTCCATCACATGTCATCATATCAGTCCAGAGTCCTGCCAATCTGACTACAGCACTTGAGAAATCTACACTCACATGTAGGGTTCCTGTTGCCCAACATGGAGTGCACACTCTTCATAGGGACAAATCCCAACTTTTACCTACCCAAGTCCTGCAGGTTTAGGGGCAGATTGATGAGAGTCAACACGTAGGAACCCCCAAGGGTGTGCTGGAGCTTAACCAGCCAAAAGCACGCAATCTACCAGAGCTGATTTCCACTGCGGCATTGGCTTGCAGGATTATCTAAAGCCAAGTGGGAAGAATCCCAACCCCTGTGACTGGTTCCATTAGTGAGCCAGGCTGGCTGGACACTCATCAACAAGTGCCCTGGAGTACAACAATTCTTCCTGGTTCAGGTATCGGAAGTCGGACACAGATGGTTGATTTGGCTCTGAACTACTATTGCTAGACATGTTACCGTGACCTCAGAGACCCCATTTAGCTCCCCTCCACCCCAGGAAAATACTCATTAAGTGATCAGATACCTGACCATTGTAGGTTTGAGCTCTCGCAGCAGCACATCTCACCGTAACATGCATGAGTGCATAGTTTTCATTTTCCTGACTGCAACGTGTACACATCATAATCTGAAAACACTCATGGTAGATACTAAGCCCTGGATATCTGCGTGTGTGTTTTCATACCAGCCTCCAGGTAGTGCCTTGTGTAATCCTAGATTTTTCTCATCAGTTGTAGAAAAGCATCTGCTTACAGCATACACAGGGCATTTGTGTTATGCCAGCCAACTTGATGGTTTAGGCATCCAAGTCCAGTGCCACATACTAGGCTTAGTTATCACCAACTGCTTAATCAAAGTCTTCATGTGAGGGGCTGTGGCACAAAGCTGTGCCCACCATGAGGCCGTCTCTTTCTACTGGTTAGTCGCAGTGACTTCTTTCTGTCATAAATCCACCACGCAGCTTAATGCTGAAATTTGTACATAAACTGGAGGAAGTCCTTCTATTGCATGCCCAGGAGTTCTGAACCATAATAACTACTAGACACGTCATATATGCCACAAACTTAAACTGCATTGGCATTTTGCTGTCATTGAGGATGAGAAAGATAAAAATGCACTTCACCCCTTTGAGCTCATGTAGGACTGTACCCAGACTGAAGCGGTGTGGGAGTACCTTCACCACACAGACTGCAGCAGTTCAAGGCGGCGGCTCACCACCACCTTCTCAAGGGCAACTAGGGATGGGCAATAAATGCTGGCCTTACCAGCGATCCCCACATCCCATGAACGAATAAAAAAAAATGTCCATCAAGACCCCTAGGCACTGATTTAAATTACTGGGACAGATATCCCTTCTATTTTCCAATTAATGTCTTTGAATGCCTCTCTTAAACTGTATAAACTCAGAATACACTTAATGGCATCCATCATCCTATTGGCCCAGAGCATTATTAATCATACTGAAGGGTTCCTGAGATCTTCACTGAATGAACCAATCTCATCTCAATCCTTCTTCTTGGGCAGTCCCTCGGAACCGAGGATGACTTGCTTCCACATTAAAAATGAGTTCTCAGGTGACTGATGAGTCCAATGCGGGACCTACAGTCTCTGTCACAGGTGGGGCAGACGGTGGTTGAAGGGGCAGGTGGGTGGGGTGCTTGGGTTGACGTGCGCTCCTTGCGCTTGGCTTCCGGCAAAGAGACTCGAGGTGTTCGGCGCCTTCCCGGTACACTAATGGAATTGAAGCCAGAAGTTTGTAGGTGTTAGTGAGAGTTGCACAGGATAGCTTCACCCTGTTACTGTTGCTAAGCAACAAAACACTGACTCATCCAAATCCTGATATCAGACAGGCAGGCAGATAGTACTGTGACAGTCCTTGAATCAATGATGTTGGCAGAGAAACAGAGCATATGGAGGCTGACTTATGGATGATGTTGCTGAGGGGGATAATATGTATATAAAAAGGTAACCAAGGATGGAAATATGTGCGTAAATGTAGGTGACTATGCAGATATAGGAGAAGGGACCATTTGAGATATAGTAACTGTGTTGAAATAGCATGGTGCCATACAGGTGAGCAGTATTCAGAACAGCATGTTTCAGTAAAATAGGGTTCTACGACATACTCCCAAATATTCATCAAAAGCACTATTGCTGCTTCTGATCTCCCTCTCCCCAAAGTTCACACTCCCTTGCAGCAACCATTCTATGATTCTAAGTGATGCATGGGACACACCAAGTGCACACAATCCAGGTTCTGTTCATCGCGATTGCTGTCTGAGGTATGGATCAGGCATTCAGTGGCATGGAATTATTGCATTGACTTGCTCCCTCCCCCACCCCCCACAGTTGAACAGAATTGTATAATTAACAGCATTTTTTTTTGAAGCATTATGCACTTCTTTGTAGGAAGCAGTATGACAGAATGGTTACAGCACGGAAGGCGGCCATTCGGCCCGTCGAGCTCGTGCCATGATCTGAAAAGCATCCAGCAAGATCCCAGCAGCAAAGGGCAGAACAATTTTGAAAAGGTTACCTATATTTCTACCTCATCCTAATTTTTTTCTGCAACCAGTAATTGCGGAGTAAGAATAGCTTTGCATAAAGAAACACACGTACACACATACAATGCAAAACCTCAATAATTAAAAATCTGAAACGACAAGCTCTTGCGCCTTGCCCTTAAAAGCAAACATTGTAAGATAAAAACAAAGCCAGTAAATAAATCTATTAAAAGCACAAAGTACCAGCAGCATTTTTTTTTAAAATTAACATAATTTATATAGTTCCATACCACACACACCTTTATCTACAGTGAATGTAACATTCTCATGTACATGACTAAACTTGATTGCAACTAACCTGTTTTCCAGGAAAAAATGTAGCCAGGCTTAAAGGCAATCACAAACAAGGTGAGAGATCAGATATCTTTCTGACTACGCCACAGTTTAGCACATACTTTCACATTCTCTCAGTTTCCTGTTCACATGACTAGAAAAATTGCTTTACTTTAGGTACACAAACCTGATATGACTTTGCAGTCACTGCCAGATGGATCAAATCCAATTGTTATGTAGTCAGTGTACAAAAATCCTGTAGCAACACCTACTTTTACTTGTTGATCCTTCATCTGCAACTCTGGTTTCCAGAGTTCCTGGTGAACATTTCAGGAGCCAGAAAAAGAAAACAACTTCAATAAAACCATTTAGTTAATTTTGTAGTATTGTATTTTGCAACAACACTGAAAATTAACATGAAAAAAATTATCCAGCCTAAAATTAATCCAAATAGTTGTACAATTTCACAAGCAGAAACCCAGAAGTTTTTCCTATATCCAATACAGAGGAATATCAGCATATTAGATCTTCAGATTGCAAGATGCATCACTGTGGTATTTTAGGATGGCAATTCACAGAGGGCAACAAAAGAGACCCAAAAGCATTTTAAGAATATGGTAATAGTAGAAGGAAGGGATCTGATAAAGGATAAAGTAAGTAAGGGCAACACGGTGGCATAGTGGTTAGCACTGGTGCCTCATAGCACCAGGGACCCGGGTTCGAATCTGGCCTCGGGTGACTGTCTGTGTGGAGTTTGCACATTCTCCCCGTGTCTGCGTGGGTTTCCTCCGGGTGCTCCGGTTTCCTCCCACAGTCCAAAAATGTGCGGGTTAGGTTGATTTGGCTATGATAAATTGACCCTTAGTGTTAGGGGGGGGATTAAATATGTGGGGTTACGGGGATAGGATGGGATATGTTAGGGGGAATTAAATACGTGGGGTTACAGGGATAGGGTGGGATATGTGTCGGTGCAGGCTCGATGGGGATTCTGTGTGAGAAAGCAGGGACAGGGTACTGGATTTGGATGATCAGCCATGATCGTATTGAATGGTGGAGCAGGCTCGATGGGCCGAATGGCCTACTCCTGCTCCTAGTTTCTATGTTTCTATATTACAGATGATCAGGATATGGCAGATATATTGAATAGATTCTTCACATCAGTATTTCTACAAGTGGATTGTAGATAAATGAAATGGGGATAAGCACTAAATCTAGCTTGCATCTGCGCACACTCGGAGGTCGAACTCCAAACCATCGTTAACACCTTCACCAAAGCGTACGAGAGCATGGGCCTTACACTAAACATCCGGAAGACAAAGGTCCTCTACCAACCTGCCCCCGCCACATAGTACTGCCCCCCGATTATCAAAATCCATGACAAGGCCTTGGACAACGTGGACCACTTTCCATACCTCGGGAGCCTACTGTCAACAAGGGCAGACGTCGATGACGAAGTCCAACACTGCCTTCAGTGTGCCAGTGCAGCCTTCGGTCGCCTGAGGAAGAGAGTGTTTGAAGACCAGGACCTCATGGTCTACAGAGCAGTAGTAATACCCGCCCTCCTGTATGCCTCAGAGACATGGACTACGTACAGCAGGCACCTCAAAGCACTGGAGGGGTACCACCAACGCTGCCTCCGCAAGATCCTGCAAATCCATTGGCAGGATAGGCGCACCAATGTCAGTGTTCTCGCTCAGGCCAGCATCGAAGCTTTGACCACAGTTGCTCAGCTCCGATGGACGGGTCACATTGTCCGCATGCCCGATACGAGACTCTCAAAACAAGCGCTCTACTCGGAGCTCTGACACGGCAAGAGAGCCCCAGGTGGGCAGAGGAAACGCTTCAAGGATACCCTTAAAGCCGCCTTGAAAAAGTGCAACATCCCCACCGACACCTGGGAATCCCTGGCCCAAGACCGTACAAAGTGGAGGAGAAGCATCCGGGAAGGCGCCAATACCTCGAGTCTCTTCGCCGGGAGCAAGCGGAAGCCAAGCGCAAACAGCGGAAGGAGCGCACGTCAACCCAAGCACCCCACCCACCCACCCCTTCAACCACCGTCTGCCCCACCTGTGACAGAGACTGTAGGTCCCGCATTGGACTCAGTCACCCGAGAACTCATTTTTAATGTGGAAGCAAGTCATCTTCAGTTCCGAGGGACTGCCTAAGAAGAGAAGAAGAAATCTAGTAACATGTTATGCAGACAATGGAAGGGCTGAATATCCACAAGGCTCCTAGGTCAGATAGTATACATTGTGGAATCGTCACAAAGTTAAAGGATGAATTTAGTGAGGCTTTGGCTGATATTTTTTTAGCGCTCCATCATTGGATTGGAGGACTGGAGGCAAGTAAATGCAGTTCTAATCTTAAAAAAGGAGTACAGCATGAACCTGGAGAAAAATGTTCAAGAACATTCTACAGAATGTTAGAAATGAACATTTCAAGAGCACACATCAAGTGGTTCAGTCAAAATGGTACAATAGGTCATGCCTTACAAACCTACTGGAATAATTTGAGGAGGTAATTAAGGTAGTGAATGAGGTTAATCCAATGAATGTGGTTACCTTGAATCTACAGAACCTAAACAGGCTATTAGGCCTAACTGGTTTAGTTGGCATGTTAATGTTTATACTCTGCACAAGCCTCCTCCCACTCCAATTACTTCTTCCCACCCTGCCCCTTTATCCATATATTCCTTCTCCCTCATGCATCAAACCTCCACTTAAATTTATCAATACTATCTGTTTCAACCACTTCACGTGGCAGTTAGCTCCACATTCTCACCACTCTAAAGAAATTCCCATTCTAGTAAGTCTCCTTTGCACCCTCTCCAAGGCCTTGACATCCTTCCTAAAGCGTGGTGCCCAGAATTGGACACAATACTCCAGCTGAGGCCTAACCAGTGATTTATAAAGGTTTAGCATAACTTGCTTGCTTTTGTACTCTATGCCTCTATTTATAAAGCCCAGGATCCTATTTGCTTTTTGACATCCTTCAAAAGGTTTACTAGATTAATTCCTGGCATGAGAGGGCTGTCCTTTGAGGAGAGTGAGTAGAATGGGCCTATATTCTCTGGAGTTTAGAAGAATGAGAGGTGATCTCATTGAAACGTCTAAAATTCTTAGAGGGCTTGACAGGGTAGATGCAGGGAGGTTATTTCCCCTGGCTGGAAAGTCTAGAACTAGTGGGTCACAGTCTCAGGATAAGGGGTCAGCCATTTAGGACTGAGATGGGGAGAAATTTCTTCACAGAGGGTTATGAATCGTTGGAATTCCCTACCCCAGAGGGCTGTGGATACTCAGTCGTTGAGTATATTTAAGACCGAGATCGATAGATTCTTGGGCACCAAGGGAATCAAGGGATATTGGGATAGGGCGGGAATGTGGAGTTAACGTAGAAGTTCAGCCATGATCTTATTGAATGGCGGGGTAGGCTCGAGGGGCCGTATGGCCAACTTCTGCTCCTATTTCTTATGCTCTAACAAGAAAGGGATTTGAGAGTGATCACTGTTGATGCCATGAAAACATCTGTTTGGTAAATCAAATCAAGTACTGGGATGCATCTGAAGAGGACAAGACACACCCAGCAGTTTGACTGGAATGTGCATTTAGATCCTGCCTAAGTAATCAAGTACTTTGCAATGTGTAATTCAAGCCATTCATTCTGACTGCAAGGCTCCAAACAGGGCTCAGAGAACAGACAGGGCTCACCCTCGCAGGTTAGGACCTTCTCCCACCCGCCAAACAAGTTCCTGCCCCCACCCTAAGTTCCTAACCTTCCCCCCCACTACACCCCCCCCCCCCCCACCCCCCGAGTTTCTGATCTTTTCCCTCCTTCCCCCCCACCCTCCCCTGCCAAGTTCGTGACCTTCCATCCCCCATCCAAACCCGGTTCCTGACCTTCTCCCCTGCCCAAGTTTCTGACCTGTTCTCCTCCCCCCGCCCCCCACCGACTTCTGGCCTTCCCCTGCTTTCCCCCCTCCCCCCCCCCCGCCTCAATCACCCAGTGCTCCTAACCTTCTTCCCCGCCCCCAGCAAGTACCTGACCTTCTCCTCCACCCCCGCCCCCCATCCCTCACATAGATGGGGCATTGTGTGTGGGTCACCTGTGATTGTTAACAGGATTATTGGATATGAAGTGAATAGTGAGTGTCTTGACTTCCGGATTTCAACCAACCCAATGAGGTCACATACCACACACGGCGAGAAATCAACCAAGTCTGGGGGAGGAGAGGGAGAACGTGGTGTGGGTGTACAGGGGACGGTGGTGGGGTTGGAGGAACATAATCCACAACTAACAGTGGGTGGGGGGTGGTGGTGTGGAGAACGTGATCCATCTTCCCATCTGGATCACATTCTCATCCACCTTCCTCCCCACGCCATTTTGACCTGGATCACATTCTTCCCCCATCTCCACTGTTCTCTTTATGCTCTTAGCCCACGCCCCTCCACCCCCCCTTGGATCCTCTCTCTCCTTCCCCCTCCCTCTTCCCTCCGAGATCCTCTCTCTCTCCACACAACACCCCCCCCCTCAGATCTCCTCTCTTCCCGCCCCCCCGCCACAACCCACAATCCTTTATTTTTCTCCCTCCCCGACCACCAACTGATCCCCTAACCTACTCAAAGGAAAGCGTGGCGATGCAGGCCGCAACTGCGGCAACGTTGGATACTGCACACAGAGCGCATGTGCAGAAGATGGTCGGGTGCGCATGCGCAGAAGGCCGCAAAGGTGTTCGTGCAAATAATCACAGCCTGTGTTTATGCTCCACATGAGCCTCCTCCCATCCTACTTCAACTAATCTCATCAGCATAACTGTCTATTCCTTTCTCCCTCATTTGTTAATCTAGCTTGCCCTTAAATGCATCTATGCTATTCGCTTCAACTACTTGTGCTAACTAGTTCCACATTCTTTGGGTGAAGAAGTTTCTTTTAAATTCCCTGTTGGATTTATTAATGACTATCTTCTATTTATGGCCCCGAGTTTTGGTCTCCCCCACAGTGGAAACCTCTGCTCAATGACTATTCTTTTTTAAAAATTCGTTCCTGGGACGTGGGGGTCGCTGGCAAGGCCAGCATTTATTGCCTATCCCTAATTGCCCTGGAAAAGGTAGTGGTGCGCCGCCTTCTTGAACCGCTACAGTCCATGTAGTCAAGGTACTCCCACAGTGGTGTTAAGGAGGGAGTTCCAGGATTTTGACCCAGCGACGATGAAGGATTGGCAATATACTTCTAAGTCAGGATGGTGTGTGACTTGGAGGGGAACTTGGAGGTGATGGTGTTCCCATGCGCCTGCTGCCCTTGTCTTTCTAGGTGGAAGAGGTTGCGGGTTTGGGAGTTGCTGCAGTGCATCTTGTAGATGGTACACACTGCAGCCACGGTACACCGGTGGTGGAAGGAGTGAATGTTTAAGGTGGTGGATGGGGTGCCAATCAAGCGGGCTGCTTTGTCCTGGATGGTGTAGAGCTTCTTGAGTGTTGTTGGAGCTGCAGCCATCCAGGCAAGTGGAGAGTATTCCATCACACTCCTTAATTGTGCCTTGTAGATGGTGGAAAGGCTTTGGGGAGTCAGGAGGTGAGACACTCGCCGCAGTATACCTAGCCTCTGACCTGCTCTTGTTGCCACAGTATTTATGTGGCTGGTTCAGTTAAGTTTCTGGTCAATGGTGACCCCCAGGATGTTGATAGTGGGGGATTAGACGATGGTAATGCCATTGAATGTCAAGCGGAGGTGGTTAGACTCTCGCTTGTTGGAGATATTCATTGCCTGGCACTTCTGTGCCGCGAATGTTAACTGCCATTTATCAGCCCAAGCCTGAACATCGTCCAGGTCTTGTTGCATGCGGGCATGGACTGCTTCATTATCTGAGGAGTTGTGAATGGCACTGAACACTGTGCCGTCATCAGCGAACATCCCCATTTCTGAACTTATGTTGGAGGGAAGTTCATGGATGAAGCAGCTGAAGATGGTTGGGCCTAGGACACTGCCCTGAGGAACTCCTGCAGCGATGTCCTGGGGCTGTGATGATTGACCTTCAATCACCACAACCATCTTCCTTTGCGCTAGGTATGACTCCAGCCAGTGGAACGTTTTGCCCGATTCCCATTGACTTCAGTTTTACTCGGGCTCCTTGATGCCTACTCAGTCAAATGCTGCCTTGATGTCAAGGGCAATCACTCTCACCTCACCCCTGGAATTCAGCTCCTTTGTCCATGTTTGGACCAAGGCTATAATGAGGTCGGGAGCCGAGTGGTCTTGGCGGAATCAGTGAGCAGGTTATTGGTGAGTAAGTGCCGCTTGATAGCACTGTCGATGACACCTTCCATCACTTTGCTGATGATTGAGAGTAGACTGATGGGGTGGTAATTGGCCGGGTTGGATTTGTCCTGCTTTTTGTGGACAGGACATACTTGGGCAGTTTTCCACATTGTCGGATAGATGCCAGTGTTGTAGCTGTACTGGAACAGCTTTGCTAGAGGCGCGGCTAGTTCTGGAGCACAAATCTTCAGCACGATAGCCGGATGTTGTCGGGGCCCATAGCCTTTGCTGTATCCAGTGCGCTCAGCCGTTTCTTGATATCACGTGGAGTGAATCGAATTGGCTGAAGACTGGCTTCTGTGATGGTGGGGACCTCGGGAGTAGGCCGATATGGATCATCCACTCGGCACTTCTGGCTGAAGATGGTTGCAAACGCTTCAGCCTTGTCTTTTGCACTCATTTGCTGCGCTCCACCCTCATGGAGGATGGGGATATTCATGGAGCCTCCTCCTCCCGTTAGTTGTTTAATGGTCCACCACCATTCACGACTGGATGTGGCAGGCCTGCAGAGCTTTGTTCTGATCCGTTGATTGTGGGATCGCTTAGCCCTATCTTCCGCTTTTTAGCATGCATGTAGTCCTGTGTTGCAGTTTCCCCAGGTTGGCACCTCATTTTTAGGTACACCTGGTGCTGCACCCGGCATGCTCTTCTACGCCCCTTATTGAACCAGGGTTGGTCCCCTGGCTTGGTGGCAATGGTAGAGTGAGGGATATGCCGGGCCATGAGGTTACAGATTGTGGTGGAATACAATTCTGCTGCTGCTGGTGGCCCACAGCGCCTCATGGATGCCCAGTTTTGAGCTGCTAGATCTGTTCTGAATCTATCCCAATTATCATGGTGGTAGTACCACACTGTGTCCCCAGTGTGAAGACAGGACTTCGTCTCCACAATGACTGTGCGGTGGTCACTGCTACCAATGCTGTCATGACAGATGCATCTGCGACAGGTAGATTGGTGAGGACGAGGTCAAGTCGGTTTTTCCCTCGTGTTGGTTTTCTCACCACCTGTCGCAGGCCCAGACTGGCAGTTATGTCCTTCAGGACTCGGCCAGCTCGGTCAGTAGTGGTGCTACTGAGCCACTGTTGGTGATGGACATTGAAGTCCCCCACCCAGAGTACATTCTGTGCCCTTGCTACTCTCAGTGCTTCTTCCAAGTGGTGTTCAACATGGAGGAGTACTGATTCATCAGCTGAGCGAGGGCAGTAGGTGGTAATCAGCAGGAGGTTTCCTTGCCCATGCTTGACCTGAAGCCATGAGACTTCATGAGGTCCGGGCCACTCCTTCCCGACTGTATACCACTGTGCAGCCACCCCTGGTGGGTCTGTCCTGCCCGTGGGACAGGACCGACCCAGGGATGGTGATGGAGCAGTTTGTGACATTGGCTGAAAGGTATGTGAGTAGGACTATGTCAGGCTGCTTGACTAGTCTGTGGGACAGCTCTCCCAATTTTGGCACAAGTCCCCAGATGTTGGAGAGGTGGACTTTGCAGGGTTGACTGGGTTGGGTGTGTCGTTGCCGGTGCCGAGTTCAATGCCAGGTGGTCCGTCCGGTTTCATTCTTATGTTTCGTAGCAGTTAGTTACAACTGAGTGACTTGCTGGGTCTGGAGTCACATAGGCCAGACCAGGTAAGGATGGCAGATTTCCTTCCCTAAAGGACATTAGTGAACCAGATGGGTTTTTACGGCAGTCCGATAGTTTCATGGTTACCATTACTGATAATAGCTTTTTATTCCAGATTTATTTAATTAACTGAATTTAAATTCCCTAGCTGCCGTGATGGGATTTGAACTCACGTCTCTGGATCATTAGTCCAGGCCTCTGGATTACCAGCCCAGTGACATTACCCCTACGCTACCGTTCCCCTAAGGTGTTGCCATGCACCTGCTGCCCTTGTCCTTCTCGGTGGTAGAGGTCGTGGGTTTTGGAGGTGCTGTCGAAGAAGCCTTGGCAAGTTGCTGCAGTGCATCTTGTAGATGGTACACAGTGTAGCCATGGTACGCTGGTGGTGGAGGGTGTGAATGTTTAAGGTGGTGGATGGGGTGCCAATCAAGCGGGATGCTTTGTCCTGGATGGTGTTGAGCATCGAGTGTTGTTGGAGCTGCACTCATCCAGGCAAGTGGAGAGTATTACATCACACTCCTGGACTTGTGCCTTGTAGATGGTGGAAAGGCTTTGGGGAGTCAGGAGGCGAGACACTCGCCACAGAATACCCAGCCTCTGACCTGCTCTTGTGCCCACAGTATTTATGTGGCTGGTCCAATTACGTTTCTGGTCAATGGTGACCGACAGGATGTTGATGGTGGGGGGATTTGGCTCCTCGATAGCACACTCTGTCAAATGCTGCCTTGATGTCAAGGGCAATCACTCTCGCCTCACCTTTGGAATTCAGCTCTTTTGTCCATGTTGGGACCAAGGCTGTAATGAGGTCTGGAGGCAAGTGGTCCTGGCGGAACCCAAACTGAGCATTGGCGAGCAGATTATTGGTGAGTAATCACTGCTTGATAGCACTGTCAATAACCCCTTCTATCACTTTGTTGATGTCGGAGATAACCTTTGCTGTGTCCAGTGCACTCAAGCCGTTTCTTGATATCACGTGGAGTGAATCTAATCAAACCGCTTCATAATTTTAAAGACCTCTCTTCGGTCACCCCTCAGCCTTCTCTTTTCTAGAGAAAAGAGCCCCAGCCTGTTCACCCTTTCCTGATAAGTATATCCTCTCAGTCCTGATATTTGCACCTTCTATTTGCCTCTATATCCATTTATAATATGGAGACCAAAACTGTGTACAGTACTCCAAGCAGTTACATATTTTTCAAACAGTTACATACTTTTTGTCAAGGCCAACAGCATGTGAGATTTACCTTTACACCACCAGTGTTTATACATTATTCCTGTATAATGCCTTCATAAAATATATGTACATATTCTCTTTTTAAGGATAATTAAACATTTTAATACAGTACAAAACACACCACAAAGCAGCTGACTTCCCAATTTCCATGCTTGTTGCAAAAGCTCATATTAAATTACCCTCGGTTTAATGTAGGTATGTTTTACTCATTGTACGTACAGCTTGGCAAAGAAACCAGTCGGTCTCCAGCGCTGCATAGTTTAATCCGTTAAGACACTAGTTTTGAACATGAACTCCTATGCCAATATGAACAGAAGTGGCACAGCGGGTTGAGAATCTTTCAGTGCATGAGCTTCTCTTTATTAAACTTGGTGGCAGACAGAAATCCCCACTTTTGTCACATTTAAAAAAAGAGTGGAGAACACAGGGCATTGCTTTTTTTCTGGCAACAGCTCTTACCAAGAGGATATAATTCTATTTGATAGATTTACTGTGAATTTGTTTTAGAACTGGAATTAAATTACAAATTGATAGTGCAAGCTGGATTTTCTTTCCCAATATAAATGTGTGCATACCTCTAGCTTAAAAATTAACTGAATGTTACCTTGAAATAGTGGGAAATAAATAGAAATAGAACATTTAAAATGAATTAGGTAATGAGCCCTAATTACAATTTACCTTCCCACCCACGTTTCCAATGAAGGTATGAGAATTGTGCATTGTCCTTGAATAGTCCTTTGCCAGGAAAGGTGCCGTAAATGAAAGTGCGAACTTATCTACTGAGTGTTTCTGGAAAATGTGTCCTCTATTCTAACTGTATTGTATTAACCATTTGCGTGCTACCTTTGCATATTATCATGGTGGTGCCTTTGCATACTCAGCAGGTTAATGTGTGTAAAATTTGATTTCTGTACTTTTTTTTTTAAATGCAGGCACAAATTATGGACCTCCCAATGAATAAAATGAAATGAAAATTGCATTTGAGAATTTTTTCTAAATCTGTACTTTGATCCAAGCCTGTAGAATTATGAAGCACTGAAGCTAAAATAGATATTTTTAAAGATTTTTGTTGAACTTTTTAAACATATAGTTAACAATTAATATACCACTTTAAGGGAGAGAACCCAATAACTAGGATTTAGGCAATGAAAGGTGGCCTATAAACCACTAAGCAATCATACAAAGCAAAGGCATAGAAGAGAGAGATGCAACGGCACAGAAGAAGCGAGATGCTACAGCAGTAATGCATCAGAGTTTTGCTTCAGCTGAAATTTATGGAGGGTGAAGGATGGGCAGCTGGCCATGAGAGCATTGGAAAAGTCATGGCTGGAGGTGCCAAAGTATGAGTGAGGTCTTCAGCAGCAGATGGGCTGAGGTAGGTGATGTTGCGGAGGTAGACCTATGTGGCTTTTGTGATGGAGGTGATATGGGGTCAGAAGCTCAGCTCGGGAGCAAATAGAACGTTGGCATCAGTGATTTCTCAGTGTCTGGTGGAGAAGGAGGCAAAGAATTACTCGTTCCATTTCAGAATTCTTTCCAGTCGCGGCTTTCAATTACATTTCTCTCAGTTTTTTCTACACAGCTATGCTATCCCAACTCTACCTCTCCAGCACCTCTCTCGACCGCTCCGCTGCCGGTGTTGTCCAGCATCCAGGTCCTGGATGGGACACAACCCACAGCTGAACTTCTGAGAAGACCAAAGCCATTGTCTTTGGCCTCTGCCACAAACTTCTTACCTTTGTCAATGATTCCAGCCCCCTCCCTAGCCACCATCACAGGCTCAACCAGACTGTTTGCATCCTATTTTCTCTCACGTTGAACTTTCAACCCCATATCGTCTCCATCATAAAAAATTCTCATCCTTGTGTTTGAATTTTTGCCCATATCTTAACTTCTTCCAGCCCTACAATCTCTCCATTCTGCTGACTGGCCCCTTGTATATCACCCCTCCCTTCACCCCACTACTAGAAGCCATGCCTTCAGCCACCTAGGCCCAAGCGCTAGAATTCCCTCCCTAAACCTCCCTCTCCTTTAAGACCCGCCTTAAAAACCATCTCTTTGATCAAGCTTTTGATCTACCCTTAACACCTCAATTTTTCAGAATCCATTTTTTGATTACACCTTTGTGAAGTGCTTTGGGTTGTTTTTCTACATTAAAGACGTTCCATAAATGCAAGTTATTTGACCTCCGAGTGCAACTGCATGAAAGGCTATTTGAGGATTGCAATGGAGCAGATCTGGAAAGTGTCAGCTTGGCTCAGCTGGTAGTATTCTCACCTCTGTCAGAGGCTTGGGGTTCAAGCTCCTCTCCAGGGCTTAATCTAGGCTGTCACTTAAACAACTTGCATTTATCTAATGCCTTAAACGTTAAATTTTTGGATGAGCTGAAGATTACGGAGCATGGAGGACGGTAATGCCAGCCAGAAGGAGGTTGGAATAGTTGACGCGGTAGGTGGCAAAAGCATGGAGGAGGGTTTCAGCAGCAGACAGGCTGAGGTGAGGCAGAAGCAAGGTGGAGGTGGCTGATTTTACGGAGGTAGAAGTAGGCAGTCCTTATGATTAAGAGGATATGGGGTCAGAAGCTCAGATTAGTGTCAAATAGGACACCGAGATTGTGAACAATCTGGTGCAGCCCGAGTGGAATCGGTGGCAATGGTATGGAGTTTGTGGCAGGGACTTCACTTTTTCCAATGTTTAGCTGAAGGAAATTGCAAGTCATCCAAGATTGTATGTCAGGCAAGCAGTCTGAAAAAACTGAAGTAGCAGAGGGTTCGAAGGAGAGGGTGGAAAGGTAGATCATCAACACACGTGAAACCTGACCCAGTGTTTGCGGAGGACGTCACTGAGGGGCAGTGTACAGATGAGGAAAGGGTAGAACAAAGGATAGATCCTACAGGGACACCGGAGGTAACCGTGCGGGGGGCAGGAAGAGAAACCATATCTGTTTTGGATAGTTCAGAGTGAAACCAAGCGAGGGCAATCCCATCGCGCTGAACAATGGAGGAACATAAGAACATAAGAAATAGGAGCAGGAATAGGCCATTTGGCCCTTCGAGCCTGCTCCGCCATTCAATAAGATCATGGCTGATCTTCTATCTCAACTCCACTTTCCTGCACTATCCCCATATCCCTTGATTCCCTTAATATTCAAAAATCTATCGATCTCTGTCTTGAATATACTCAACAACTGAGCCTCCACAGCCCTCTGGGGTAGAGTATTCCAAAGATTCACCACCCTCTGAGTGAAGAAATTTCTCCTCATCTCAGTCCTAAATGGCCGGCCCCTTATTCTGAGACTGTGACCCATGGTTCTAGACTCCCCAGCCAGGGGAAACATCCTCCCTGCATTTCCCCTGGCAAGCCCTGTAAGAATTTTGTATGTTTCAATGAGATCACGTCACATTCTTCTAAACTCCAGAGAATATAGGCCTAGTCTACTCAATCTCTCCATCCCAGGAATCAGTCTGGTGAACCTTCATTGCACTCCCTCTAATGGCAAGTATATCCTTCCTTAGGTAACGAGACAAAAACTGTACACAATACTCCATTTGTGGTCTCACCAGGGCCCTATATAATTGCAGTAAGACATCTTTACTCTTATACTCAAATCCTCTTGTAATCAAGGTCAACATACCATTTACTTTCCTAATTGCTTGCTGTACCTGCATGTTAACTTCCAGTGATTCGTGTACAAGGACACCAGGTCCCGCTGAACACCAACATTTCCCAATCTCACTATTTAAAAAATACACTGCTTTTCTATTTTTTTCCCTACCAAAGTGGATAACTTCACATTTCTCCACATTATATTCCATTTGCCATGTTCTTGCCCACTCACGTAGTCTGTCTATATCCCCTTGAAGCCTCTTTGCATCCTCCTCACAACTTACACTCCCACCTAGCTTTGTATCATCAGCAAACTTGGATACATTACATTTGGTCCCCTCATCCAAATCATTGATATAGATTGTGAATAGCTGAGGCCCAAGCACTGATCCTTGCGGTACCCCACTAGTTACAGCCTGCCAATCCGAAAATGACCTGTTTATGCCTTCTCTGTTTTCTGTCCGTTAACCAATCCTCAATCCATGCTAGTATATTACCCCATTTCCCATGAGCCCTAATTGTGTTTAATAGCCTCTTGTGTGGCACCTTATCGAATGCCTTCTGAAAATCTAAATACACCACATCTACTGGACCCCCTGATCTATTCTGCTTGTTACAACCTCAAAAAACAACAGATTCCTCAAACATGATTTCCCTTTCATAAATCCATGTGGACTCTGCCCAATCCTATTATTATTTTCTAAGTGCCCTGTTACCACATCATCAATAATAGATTCCAGCATTTTCCCTACTACTGATGCGTTGGACAGGAAATGTGATCAACCTCATCAAAACGATGCAGAGAAATTGAGGGGGTATAATGTACCATAGAATCAGAGAAGTTGATGGCACAGAAGGAGGCCATTCGGGCCATCATGTCTGTGCTGGCTGAAAAAGAGTTATCCAGACTAATCCCACTTTCCAGCTCTTGGTCCATAGCCTTGTAAGTTACAGCACCTCAAGTGCATATCCTAGTACTTTTGATGACAGTCATGGTCCCAATCATTGTAACAAAGAAGTGCATGAGCTCCTCACACATGTTGTTGGAGGCAAAGGTGGTGGGGGCAGGGGAGAGGGTTTAAGGAGGCAGTTGATGGTGAAGAAAAGCAGCCAGTCTTATCCTTGCTCTTCACGATATCTTGGAGCACTAGGCAATTTTGGCAAAGGAGTGTGAGGCCTTATAGCACTTGATGTGGTACAGCCAGGTATGGTGATTGATGGCAAAACCAGTTGGACTTGAGGGAGCTAAGATGAGAATTGTACCAAGGGTAATGATCAGGTTGAGAGACAGTGAAGGTTTTTCCTCGGGACAAGGGCATCAAAGACAATGGTGAGGAAGTAGTTGAACACAGACAGCTGCAGAAGCATTGTTGCGATTGGATGACCAAATGCTTGGAAGGTCAGAGATTGAAAGTGCAGTTGTAAGTGACTTGGGGGAGACTATAGTAGAGAGAAACTTGGAGTGAGGCAGTCGAGAGAAACTTGGAGTGGGGCAGTAGACAATGAGAATTTGAGAGAATTTTAGGGAGGCAAGGGAGTGGAACAAGTTTGCCGAGTTGCTCAAAGGAGGAAAAGATACCAGAAGAGTAGAGCGAGATGCCATGGCATGACACTATCACCCTGTCAGTTTGGGGTGGGTAGGTGGTGGAAAGTCTAGACAGGTGGGGGTACTTCGGTAAGGGGCAAGATGTCACTACCCAGGAGCCAAGCTTCAGTCAAAGCCAGGATGTCAATGCAATCATCCACAAAAAAACCCACAGCCAATAAGAGTACAAAAGTTATCCTTTATAAATACTGGTTAGGCCCCAGTTGGAATATTGTGGCCAATTCTGGGCACCACACTTTAGGAAGGATGTGACTGCACTAGAGAGGGTACAGAGGAGATTTATGAGGATGTTGCCAGGACTGGAGAATTTTAGCTATGAGGAAAGATTGGATAGGCTGGGGTTGTTTTCTTTGGAGCAGAGGAGGCTGAGGGGAGATTTAATGGAGGTGTATAAAATTATGAGGGGCCTAGACAGAGTGGACAGGAAACACCTATTTCCCTTAGAGAGGTCAATAACCAGGGGGCATAGATTTAAAGTAATTGGTAGAAGGATTAGAGGGAAGTTGAGGAGAACATTTTTCACCCAGAGGGCCAACATTTTTCACACACTACCTGAAAGGGTGGTAGAGGCAGAAACCTTCATCGCATTTAAAAAGTACTTGGATATACACTTGTAGTGCCGTAACCTGTAAGGCTACGGACCAAGAGCTGGAAAGTGGGATTAGACTGGATAGCTCTTTCTTGACCGGCGCAGACACGATGGGCCAAATGGCCTCCTTCTGTGCCGTAAATTTCTATGATTCTATGATGTCAAGGCCTTAGAGAGGGTTCAGAGGAGATTAACTGGAATTGTTCTCCTTGGAGCAGAGAAAGTTATGGGGAGATTTGATAGAGGTGTTCAAAATCATGAAAGGTTTTGATAGAGTAAATAAGAAACTGTTTCCAGTGGCAGAAGGATCAGTAACCAGAGGACACAGATTAAAGGTAATTGGCAAAAGCAGAGGTGACATGAGAGAAAAAAAATTATGCAGTGCCTGAAAGGGTGGTAGAAGCAGATTCAATAGTAACTTTCAAAAGGGAATATACTTGAAAAGGAAAAATTTGCAGGGCAATGGGGAAAGAGCAGGGAAGTGGGACTAATTGGATAGCTTTCAGAGATCCTTCTGTGCTGAATCATTCTATGATTCTATAATGAGATGGGTACTTGGGCTACAGAAAGGCCCTTACTTCAGAAACCAATTGCTTGCTTTGCAGTAAATATTTAAAATGACTCTCTGTCCAATCTTACCTAGCTCCCTGCCTTTTGCAAAGCATAGAGCCTCCACGCCACGATAACAGACTCTGACTTTCATTGCCTGAAAAACACCTTCACACATTAGTCTAGTTCTTCAGTGCCAACTGCATAAATTGTCAACACTAATGAAGTGGCATCCCTCATTAATGCATACTTTAAAATCTTTTAGTGACAGTGACTCCAATCTGAACTCTTTTTTAAAAAAAAGTATGCTTTAATTCTTATTTAAAGCAAAGAACATTGCATCCTCATCACTTCACAGAAAGATGCTTCAAAATATTTTTTTTAATTGAAATTTCTATTTGCCAAGAGTTGTTCTAATGTAGGATGTCCAACTTGCAACCCAGGGTCTGCACGTGGCTAGAAGCTTGGAATTGGCTGTTCTTAGTTCTGCTCCCTCACTGGTGGATAAATCCTAAATCAGAACACCAAGATTTGTTTGTAAAAGCAACCAGAGACATCAGCAAATTAATAGAAATATATTGATTTTAACTTGATATGCGGCTGCCAGGCTGTATTTTAAGGGACTGATGTGGCCCAGAAAGACAAAAAGCTTGAAACCCCGACTCTAATGCATCCCAAACACAGCCTCTACCATATCCATCCAGAGGAGTTGCTGTGGTGTGATACAACAGTGAGCCAGTAGCTGATCGAGAATACATAGTTCAAGTCTGTTCATTGCACCCACACTGAAAATAGTTAATCCGGTAAGATAGCAGGAAATTTGCTAAGTATACTTATTAGAGACAAAAAAATCAATTGTTACTGAGGAGCTACAATTTTTAAAAAAAAGTGAAAATCATTAGTAATTCTGTTTCCCATTCCCAGCAATACAAATTAAAGAATAATAATACTTTTTTTCCTGCATCCTTTGTGGCTGCACACCAAACATTCCAACTTTAGCCAAGAGAGTGGATAGGCAACTGGTTTCCAACCCTTTATCAATGCTGCTTTGTAACCAATTGCTTGCTGTGCAGTAGATATTTGAAGTGACTTGCTGTCCAATCTTTCCCAATTACCTCCCTCTGGCAAAGCACAGCCTCCACTCATTGAGTGAAAACTCCTCATATAACTGTCTGCATTCACAAATTACCTCAATGGAATCTGTATATATTTTATTTTGTAAGTTTTCTAACCCCTGCATTTAAGAATGGTATTGCTGAAATAGGATGTAAAACTATTTTGCTGTAGTCTTACAATGCCACTGTAACACTGCATTCCTTAAGTCCTGCACCCATTTTTCTGCACTTTGAATTATTTGTGTACCTGTGCGCTTCACTCACTCAGCAGCATTTTTCTTTCCGAGACAAGAATACAAATAAAACTTGTATATTACCCAAATAAGATGGTCAAGGGATGAATTGCAGACACAGAAGGGAGTCCTTATTGGTTCTCAGCTTTTAATAGTACTTATAAATGCACTACTTGTAGTTGTGCAGTACTAACAAAACCAACATCAAATCACATAAATGTCAAATTTGCCTAGTGCTATTCACTTATCTCTAAATATATTTATTCAGTCAGTTAAATGATACCCAGAAGTCTAACATACAAACAACTTTTCATAAAACACAAAATGTTAGGGCTGCTTGGCAACATGCAAAGCACCCATTCTTTAGTCGTGGCTGAAGAATGTGCTTCCAGTTGTATGTAGTATGTCTAGTATTCATAGCAGCAACATGGAATAATGAGTCCTTTTAGTTGAATAATGCTTTTTTTTTTAAATAAAAGAAAAAACATTTCTTCGGCGCTCCTTACTCCAATGCAGCTCAATGCAAGGGCTTCACCACATGTCAGTCCAAAAGTTGTGTCAGTTCTTTCCAGGAACATGTGTAAGTAGAACAAAAATAGTCACTTCACGCCAATGGAAGCAAATCTTGCATCCCAATAATGAAATGGTACCATTAGCTGTGGTAAAATGTTCTTAATAAGCTTACAAGAGCAAAGAGCTTCCAAAGATCTTATTTGAACCATTCTACCAAAAAAGATTCATAAATATTGAACACACTTCTTATAAGTAGAGGCAGATTCCTCTTCAGCTATGATTACTGCACTGTATTAACAATGCAGTTGAAAATGCCCTGCCCTTTGGCTTGACTGACTTCCTCAACTGCAACATCAGAGGAAACCCAACTACTTGTATTGCTTCCTAGATAACTCATTGGTACTGGGGAAAAAAAACTTCACCACAAAAGCAGGATAACAGAGAAACATACCACAGATAACCAAATCAACCGTTTGCTGCTTGTACTCCATATAATCTCCATTTCTACTGCAGGAGAGTTTCATTAAGCAGGCGAGCTAATCCAAAACTCTGCTGCCTGTATACTAACCCACACCAAGTCCTATTCACCCATCACCCCAGTGCTCGCTGACCTACATTCGCTCCCGTTCCAGCAAAGCCTCAAATTTAAAATTCTCATCCTGGAGTTCAAATCCCTCCATGGCCTCGCCCCTCCCATGCTCTGTAACCTCCTCCAACCCTACAACCCTCTGAGAACTCTGGCCTATTGTCCATCCCCAAAAACTGCAAGAGAGTAAGCCAGCTAATACAGAGCACAGTGGCCAGCAGCAGTGCCAGCCATTTGTACTACGTAATTTGGAAATAGTAATCAGAAATAAATATTCCCAGATTACCTATATTGCATTCCACATTAGTTTTGGAAGCAGTGTAAACAACTGCCGATGACCTCCCCAACAACCTAAAGAACAGAAGAGTCATAAGTCTGCTTTTTAAGGAGATGAAGATAGCAGTTTTGAAGTGCATGGAGAAATAGAAATGCTGTTCGAAGAAAGAGGCAAGTTGATGATGCCAGCAAACATTTGGTAAGAAGTGCTAGTTGAACAGAGTGTTGCTGGTCCCAGAACAGAATAGGTGATGGGTCTCAATGTAAATAAATCTGGCAATGGCTGCAGTAATGAAAAAGAGACTAGTTCAGGATTATCCTTGGCCTCTCGAATTATTCTAGAGTGACAGAAGGTTTCAGCTGCAGAGAAGGAGAGGTAATACAAATTGAGCTGGTTAAGCCAGATCTGCTGGGTAGGCAATCAGATTCTGAGTAAGCAATGTCCACATGAATGTATGCCTCCAATATGAGGTTGTGAAGACGATTGTTTTACCATAAGGTACAGCAAAGCTGGGAGACAGTCCAGCATCTGGTGAAAACAAAGGCAAAGCAGTTGCTGAGCATGGGATCAGAAGCACTGGTGTCATGGCTTGTGACAAATTATAAGGAATCGGGAGTTAGAAACGAGGGTAGTTTCTCTCCTAATTCCAAGAAAATAACGGTAGATGGGTTGGCAATGAGTAAGAGAATGTGTGTAGTGAAGATGAGGAAGTAGTCAGAAATGTCCATATTGATGATCATAAACTCAGCATTGCAATGGGTGTGGTTTGGAGAGTTTATGTTCAGGGTGCAGTTGAGGTGAAAAGGCCAGAGAGGAGGCAGCATGGCAAGTTTACGTTCTTGTTGAAGTCGATAAGGGGTTGTTTAGTGCATAGGTCAGTGAGAACAGTATGTCTGAGATCTTGGAAAGCAAGTAACCAGGGACTTGGGAGGACAGTAGACCATGAAGACCTCAAAAGGAGAGTCAGGAGGAACAGTAGTAGTGAGGTGCTCAAATGTGGTGAAAAATGCCACAAGACCAAGCTGGGACCAGAGAGAGTAGGGCTATACTGTTACCATAACCTTTCAAGAAGGGAACACAGTACAATATGTAGCTAGGTGGTTTGCCTTTGGTGAGCGGTCAGGAATCAAGTGAGCCATTCTTGGCCAGGATAAAATTACGGATGAAGTCCTAGGGGTGCCTTATAATTGAGAGAACAGACATTTTGCAGGAATGCGGGGTGTAAATGAGTTAAACTGTCTGTACAACAATGCACACACTGTCTGTAATAAAACAGGGGAGCTGGAGGCAATCATGTGTTGCGAGGAACCAGACATAGTAGGGATTACTGAGACATGACTACAGAAAAATCAGGACTGGGAATTAAATATTGCAGGGTATAACATATTAAGAAAAGATAGAGGGAAAAAGTGGAGGTGGAGTAGCTGTACTTATTAAGGATAACATAATGGAAATTAGGGAAATTAGGAAAATGAGTAAAAAACATAGAATAACCACCATGGGGGATTTCAACTACCCCGATATTAATTCAACAGAAGCGGTAGGTAAAGGGGATAAGGTAATGGAGTTCCTACAATGTGTACAGGACGCCTTTCTAACCCAATATGCAAGAAGCCCAACAAGGAAAGATTCGCTATTGGATCTAGTAATGGGGAATGAACCAGAGCAGTTAAGAGAAGTAAAAGTAGGGGAATATCTAGGCAATAGTGACCATAATATAATATGCTTTAAGATAATAATTGAGAAGGACATAAATATGACGAAGACCAGGTTAATAGATTGGGGAAAAGCTGATTTTATGGGGCTGAGAATAGAACTTGGGAAAATAAAATGGACAACAATATTGTCCAACAGTGACATAGAACAGCAATGGGAAACATTTAAAATGGTGTTCAACAGAGTCCAGGAAAAATATATTCCGCTAAAAAACAAGAAGCTAAACACTAATGAGACACCGTGGATAAATAAAGCCATAAGGGAAAAATTGAGGATAAGGAAAGAGGCATACATTAAGTACATGGACAGCAGGGGAGAGCATGACAAGGAAGACCACAAAGAGATTAGGAGAGAAGTCAAAAAAAATTAGGAAGGCAAAGAGGAACTATGAAATTAAATTATCAAGGAACATAAAACAAAATAGTAAAATATTTTACAGGCACATAAATAAAAGGAAGGTCAGGATGGGAATAGGGCCACTAAGGGATGGACCGGATAATACCACAGGCAGCGATAGAGATGGCAGAAATATTAAATAATTACTTTGCTTCAGTATTTACCAGGGAGATAGAATAGGTGGACATGACATCGGATAATGAGATTAGTACAGGTTGAGTGTCCCAAATCCGGCAACCTCGGGACCGAGGCCGAGCCGGTTTTCGGGTTTTTCCGGACTTCGGAACGTGTTTCTGATGTCTGAAGTCCGGAAAAGCCCGAGCCCAGGTTGCGATATTTCCGGACTTCGAACATCAGAAACACGTGCCGAGTCCAGAAATGCCTGGGCCCAGGTTGCGTTTTTGGTAAGCCTCCCTCAGGGTGTCCGGATTCCGTAACATTTTACGGATTCCGGACCCCTGCCAGCAATCGTCCCAGAGTCCGGATTCCGGATCTCCGGATTTGGGACACTCAACCTGTAATGAGATAAGTGCATTTAAAATAAAAAAAGAGGGGATATATTAAATAAACTAATCAATCAAACTCAAAAAAGGATAAAACCCCTTACACACCTTTCTGCTGAGGCCTGAGAATGCCTTGAATCAGAGCACTTCCCTCACATTTCTCATCATCCTCCACCCTTCTGTTAAAAAGTCACTTGCATTGGATGAATTGGCTCGAACTGTGAGCCCCTTGCCTCCAGCACACTAAAACTGTGCTGTGTATTAGTTTCAGTACCAGTGCTAGGGTCAAAACACCAAAATAACCCTGCTTGGACTGGTGATGTGGCAGCGTCAACAGCCATTTTAACAAAGCTGAGTGTATGCTGGGACAAGATTTCAATGGCTAAGGACATAAAAGTAAGATAGTCCTTGATGAAGTTTTTTTTTAAAAAGAGACAAAGACTGATGCTCTGCTCTTTCTCTTCCTCCAGTTTAACGTTGACAATACTGAAGTCATCCTCTTGGGCTTCCTGTAATCCAGAAATCATGCACTGAACAGGCTAACACAATTCTCACTACTTCAAACTAGGAGGTGAACTGTGCGACATTCATCAATCTGAACAAGTAATACACAGGTCCCAAATGGACATGGGAAAACACACCATTTAAGCCTTATTGTGCTGGTATACCACACCCTTCTCCATGGTACGCATCATTCTCTTCCCGTGTGCAGTCAACCATACCAGCCCCATGGCAGGATGCCGGGGGTGGGGGGGGGGGGGGGGGGGAAGAGGAAAATTGTAACTGCAATCAACACTAGAAGCCCCTCCTACAAGCCTTCATCCCATACACTACATTCATTGGCCACAATAAAAATTCTTCCCTCAGTTGTATTGGTAAAACAATCTCCATGACCACAGCTCCAATAGTGGACAGTCACTAATGCAGAATTGTATAATGTCCTTTATCTGTATATGCACAGCAGTCTGAGGAACTGGACTCAAAATGCAATACTCCCTCAATACCTGTACAGAAGTGTCAGTCTAAATTATGTGCTCAAGTCTTGAACTGGTGCTTGAACCCACAACCTTCTGATCAGAGGCAAGAGTGCCGGTAGCTGAGCCAAACTAACTTACAAATAGAATGGGCGACTGATGTTTCAACGTTAAAACACATAAACTGAACATTATGCACATCATACTGAACGGATGTTGAGGAAGAATAGATTTTGATCTTGGAGGTTTATATGTTGAGACTAATCTCATGGAAATAAAAATAATGTATGCAGGGACTTTCATACACTGTCACATGGAGCAGTAGGATACAAGTTTGACCCACATTACTCCACATGCTGAATTTCTTATGTCACAAGAGATGTGTTGAGTGGAAGCCAAATACAAGCACACTGGAAAGAAAGGATAAGGGGGGAAAAAAACAAGTTATCTGGGCCACTGTGCAGCATCTCCTAGCAACTTAGACATGGAGACAGAACAATGAAAAGGCTTACTTCCAAAAAAGTAAAACAGATCTATTCATATTTAATCCATCTTTGGATTTTTTTTTTTTAAAAACCAGAACAGAATGTACGTATTTTATGGGAGTCAGAAATAATTTGAAACAAAGTTTTTGTTTCTAAATCTTTATACTGAACATTTTCTAAAGATACCTTTAAACACATACAATTAGTATAAGTGAAAGTAAATGTGTCAGTTTAGCTCAGTTGGTAACACTCTTGCCTCAAATACAAGATTGTAGGTTCAAGCCCCACACCAGGAATTAAGAATCAAAGGAGTGCTGTACTGAGGAAGTGCTGCACTTTGGAACTGGTGTCTTTCAGACCAGACCTTAAATGCCCGCCTGTTCCACTGGTTGTAAAAAAATATTTGGTAAAGGATAAGTGGAACACCATTTAAAAGTATAATGCTGACCGTGCAGGATAAATAGATACCAAAAACCAATAGCTCAGTTTAAACAAATGGTTTAACAAATTAAAAGTAAAGTAACAAAGAAAAGTGACCTCTACAATTTCTGCAGAGTGAAAGGGCACATGATTTACCAGGATGAAGATAAGAAAATGCAGAACCAAGTTGAAAGAGTGATCTGAAGGGTGTAAAGTTTCGCAATTATCGCGATTCAAAATAACAAGATAGAAGCAGATTCGTTTGATCAGTTTATTTAAACGAAATGCTGTCATGATATAAAGGACACAGAAGCCTGTAAAATGGCCGCCGCGCATCGTGGCAGAAGCTTCCAGAATTTCAGTGGGCAGACAAGATGGCGTTCGAATATACATTTCAAATATAAGACAGGATGCAACCTGTTTGCATTTGTGACAATAGCAAAAGATATAAGTGCTGGAATCGTTTTCCATGCACAAGTAAGGACCATTGTACTGGGCAATCGAAGGCCCATCCAGACACATCAATACACAAATACCCCCACGGCTCTACAATGAGAGCGCCATTCTCGGGTGATTAAACAAGCATTCGGGGGCCCCCCAAAACCAGTCAGGGAGACGATTCATACGATCCTGGCTGGGCCAACAATGGGGAGAACATTAACGGGTAGTTGGCCAGTTTCAGGTGCTACCGAAACCCATTAAAGACAAGAATCGCCCCATGCTGGGAGTTTTGAGCGCCAATATTTCACAAAGGACAAACATTAAGATTTGGGCGGGAGATAAGGGAACACAGCACTATAACTATAGTGAACAAATGTCCATCGCTCTCTTATTCTCTTGATTCGGCGCCTTATTCTCTTATCTCGCTGCTGACTGCGGAGGGTTTTCGGTGTTCTCTCTGGACTCTGTTGACTATGTTGGGTGGAGCTCAAACGGAACGAGCCGCCTCAACGAGGGCCAGTGACCGGGTGCACCATCCCGAGAGTCGGTAAACGGTGTCTGGACCCGAAGGCCCGAAGAGACGAGACGAGACGAAGAGGAGAAGAATCCACGTGCCGCCGCGGTCAGTAAACCCCGACCGCGCCCGAAAATACAAGAAAGAACTTTTCATTGAAGTCCCCCGACAACCGGTGTCGGGGACAGGAAGACTCTTCTTCGAACCGTGTCCGAGTTCTGTCGAGTTCTTCATGACAACGGGGAGCCCGGCCTGCTTGCCGCAGCAGCGAAGATAAACAAGTGGGGTACAGAGACCCCTCCAAACACGTGACAGTCAGGCGCTGCAGCGAAACGAGCCGAGTGCCTCACTTTTAAAATTCTCCGAAGTATCACGAGTGGTGAGCATGTTTCCCGATCCTACAAATCTAGATGTAGTGTAGGTATTGATAAGGGAGGGTGGTTTTATTAAGGATAAAGTATAATGTGTTCCCCTTTTTACGATGTGCCGTGCGTTCTTCATTACCGTAGACCAAGCTTTATGAATGTATGTATACTTATACTCTCGTTAATTTGCGCCTATGACATGTACTTCATGATTTTGGACGCTATGCAATAAAGATTTCCATTTCGTACTATTCAACCGGGTCTATTTGAGTTTTTCTCTGCATTACTGCTCTCGCACCTAAGTCCAGTGTCAGGACCGTAAGGGCGAGTGGGTCGAACCACTCACAGGTGCTTATTGCAACAAGGCTGGCCGGAGACCAGAGCAAGCAATAGCATTAGGCAACGAAGGCCTAACCTCGCACCAGCACCGTCTGCAATACAAGCACGACACAACCCCTTACAAGGGCAAAGAGAGACATAGAAAAATGTACTGCAGCAGTGGTTAAACATAATTTATAAAATTCAGTACTATAATAAGAAGGCAGTCAGGGAAGAAATAAAAACTATAAAGGATGCAAATAGAATCAAAAGTGAGGACGAGTACAGAATAGTTATTGTGAATGACTACTTCCGCCACGTATTCACTAGGGAAGACATGAGTAACCTACCCTCTCCAAAGAGATAATCAAAATAAAATCAACAACTTTGATATAAATTAGATGAAAGTCATAAACAGGCGAGAAGGGCTCTGAACAAATTGCCAGGTATAGATGGTATTTATCCCAGAATGCTGAAAGAGAATAGGCAGGAGATTTGTAAGGAACTGACAACCATTACAAGGTAGTCATTGGAAACTGGAGAGCTACCAGTGAATTGGAAACAGGCCAATGAGGTGCCCATATTCAAAAAGAGGGATATGTCTGTGTGGCAGTGACAGACCCATTAGTCTTACCTCTATTCCGTATACAATAATAGAACCAATCAGAAGCAAACATCTGTGTAAATAACCCAGTGCACAGTAACCAACATAGATTAAGTATAAAATCATGTCTGACAAACCGCCTTGACTTCTTTGAGGAAATAACATCCGACTTGGACTGTGAAAAGCCCTAGAATATAGTGTACTAGCCTTCCAGAAAGCATCTGACAAAGCTCCAGAAGAAAAGCTATTAGCCAAATTTAAAGCTGTGTGAATTCAGGATAAACTTGGAAAATGGATAAGAAACTGGTTGAGCGCTTGTTAGAGGAATTACCATCAGGGTGGGGTGGGACGGAGGGAGGGAGTACTAACATAAGAACATAAGAAATAGGAGCAGGAGTAGGCCAATCGGCCCCTCGAGCCTGCTCCGCCATTCAATAAGATCATGGCTGATCTGATCCTAACCTCAAATCTAAAAGAACACAAGAGGTAGGAGCAGGACCCGGCCACTCAGCCCCTGGGCCCGCTCCGCCACCCACAGGGCCTTGACCGATCCGAACTCAGCCTCATGTCCAATTTCCTGCCCGCTCCCCGTAACCCCTAATTCCCTTTACTTCTAGGAAACTGTCTATTTCTGTTTTAAATTTATTTAATGATGTAGCTTCCACAGCTTCCTGGGGCAGCAAATTCCACAGACCTACTACCCTCTGAGTGAAGAAGTTTCTCCTCATCTCAGTTTTGAAAGAGCAGCCCCTTATTCTAAGATTATGCCCCCTAGTTCTAGTTTCACCCATCCTTGGGAATATCCTTACCGCATCCACCCGATCAAGCCCCTTCACAATCTTATATGTTTCAATAAGATCGCTTCTCATTCTTCTGAACTCCAATGAGTAGAGTCCCAATCTACTCAACCTCTCCTCATATGTCCACCCCCTCATCCCCGGGATTAACCGAGTGAACCTTCTTTGTACTGCCTCGAGAGCAAGTATGTCTTTTCTTAAGTATGGACACCAAAACTGTATGCAGTATTCCAGGTGCGGTCTCACCAATACCTTATATAACTGCAGCAATACCTCCCTGTTTTTATAATCTATCCCCCTAGCAATAAAAGCCAACATTCCGTTGGCCTTCTTGATCACCTGCTGCACCTGCATACTAACTTTTTGATTTTCTTGCACTAGGACCCCCAGATCCCTTTGTACTGCAGTACTTTCCAGTTTCTCGCCATTAAGATAATAACTTGCTCTCTGATTTTTCCTGCCAAAGTGCATAACCTCACATTTTCCAATATTGTATTGCATCTGCCAAATCTCCGCCCACTCACCCAGCCTGTCTATATCCCCTTGTAGGTTTTTTATGTCCTCTTCACTTTCTACTTTCCCTCCCATCTTTGTATCATCTGCAAACTTTGATATGTTACACTCGGTCCCCTCCTCCAAATCGTTAATATCGATTGTAAAGAGTTGGGGACCCAGCACCAACCCTGCGGAACACCACTGGCTACTGGTTGCCAGTCCGAGAATGAACCATTTATCCCAACTCTCTGCTTCCTGTTAGATAACCAATCCTCCACCCATGCCAGAATATTACCCCCAATCCAGTGATTTTTTATCTTGAGCAATAATCTTTTATGTGGCACCTTGTCGAATGCCTTCTGGAAGTCTAAATACACTACGTCCACTGGTTCCCCTTTATCCACCCTGTACGTTATGTCCTCAAAGAACTCAAGCAAATTTGTCAGACAT
This sequence comes from Squalus acanthias, assembly GCA_030390025.1. Classification (NCBI taxonomy): domain Eukaryota; kingdom Metazoa; phylum Chordata; class Chondrichthyes; order Squaliformes; family Squalidae; genus Squalus; species Squalus acanthias. The sequence continues at coordinate 109,161,695 of CM059428.1, forward strand.
GACTTCCCCTTCATAAAGCCATGCTGACTTTGTCCTATTAAATTATGTTTATCTAAATGTTCCGTTACTGTCTCCTTAATAATAGACTCCAAAATTTTACCCACCACAGATGTTAGGCTAACTGGTCTATAATTTCCAGCCTTCTGCCTACTGCCCTTTTTAAATAAGGGTGTTACATTAGCAGTTTTCCAGTCTGCCGGGACCTTTGCTGAGTCCAGGGAATTTTGGAAAATTACCAAAGCATCCACAATCCCTACTGCCACTTCCCTCAAGACCCTAGGATGTAAGCCATCAGGTCCAGGGGATTTATCCGCCTCGAGTCCCATTATTTTACTGAGTACCAATTCCTTAGTGATTTTAATCGTATTTAGCTCCTCCCCCCCCCCCCCCTAGAGCCCCCTGTTTGTCCAGTGTTGGGATATTCTTAGTGTCCTCTACCGTAAAGACTGAAACAAAATATTTGTTCAGCATTTTTGCTATCTCCATGTTTCCCACCATTAATTTCCCGGTCTCACCCTCTAAGGGACCTACGTTTGCCTTAGCCACCCTTTTTCTTTTTATATAACTATAGAAACTCTTGCTATCTGTTTTTATATTTTTTGCTGATTTATTTTCATAATCTATCTTCCCTTTCTTAATCAATCCTCTAGTTACATTTTGCTGTCTTTTGAAGACTTCCCAATCTTCTATCCTCCCACTAAGTTTGGCTACCTTATACGTCCTTGTTTTTAGTCGGATACTATCCTTAATTTCTTTACTTAGGCACAGATGGCTGTCATTTCTTTCACACCCTTTTTTCCTCAGTGGAATATATTTCTTTTGAAAGTTGTAAAATAACTCCTTAAATGAACACCACTGCTCATGTACCGTCTTACCCTTTAATCTATTTTCCCAATCCACTTTAATCAATTCCGCTCTCATACCATCATAGTCTCCTTTATTCAAGCTCAGTACGCTTGTTTGAGAACCAACCTTCTCACCCTCTAATTGGATATGGAATTCAACCATGTTATGGTCACTCATTCCAAGGGGATCCTTAACTAGGACATTATTAATTAATCCTGACTCATTACACAGGACCAGGTCCAAGGTTGCTTGCCCCCTTGTAGGATCAGTTACATACTGCTCAAGAAATCCATCCCTAATACACTCAATAAACTCTTCCTCAAGGCTGCCCTGCCCAATTTGATTTGTCCAGTTAATATGATAGTTAAAATCCCCCATAATTATAGCTGTTCCCTTATTACATGCCCCAACTATTTCCTGATTAATACTTCTTCCAGCAGAGTTGCAACTATTAGGAGGCCTATATACTACTCCCACTCGTGTTTTTTCCCCATTATTCCTTATCGCCACCCAAACTGTTTCATTATCCTGATCCTTTGACCCAATATCATTTCTCTGTATTACAGTGATTCCTTCCTTTATTAACATAGCCACCCCACCTCCCCTTCCTTCCTGCCTGTCCTTCCTGATCGTTAAATAACCTGGCATATTTAATTCCCAGTCGTTGTCACCCTGCAGCCATTTTTCTGTAATGGCCACAAGATCATACCCATACGTAGTTATTTGTGCCGTTAACTCGTCCATTTTGTTACGAATGCTACGTGCATTCAGATAAAGAACTTTCAAACATGTTTTGTGACACTTAGTTCCTGCTTTTTCCTTTTTTAACACTACCTTTTACTCCATACCTTCTGTCCCTTCCTGACACGCTTTCCTCTGTCTCCCTGCTCAGGTGCCCAACCCCCTGCCACTTTAGTTTAAACCCTCCCCAACAGCACTAGCAAACACTCCCCCTAGGACAGCGGTCCCGGCCCTGCCCAGGTGCAGACCGTCCGGTTTGTACTGGTCCCACCTCCCCCAGAACCAGTTCCAATGTCCCAGGAATTTGAATCCCTCCCCCTTGCACCATTCTTCTAGCCACGTATTCATTTGAAATATCCTCCTATTTCTACTCTGACTAGCATGTGGCACTGGTAGCAATCCTGAGATTACTACCTTTGAGGTCCTATTTTTTTTAATTTACCTCCTAACTCCCTATATTCTGCTTTTAGGACCTCAACCCCTTTTTTACCTATATCGTTGGTGCCTATGTGCACCACGACAGCTGGCTGTTCGCCCTCCCCCTCCAAAATGTTCTGTAGCCGCTCCGAGACGTCCTTGACCCTTGCACCAGGGAGGCAACACACCATCCTGGAGTCTCGGTTGCGGCCACAGAAATGCCTATCTATTCCCCTTACAATTGAGTCCCCTAGCACTATAGCTCTTCCACTCTTTTTCCTCCCAGCCTGTGCAGCAGAGCCACCCATGGTGCCAGGAAGTTGGCTGCTGCTGCCTTGCTACTGAGTAAGGCTTGGTGTTGGGACCACTACTTAAATGATCTGGACTTAGAAACTCAATGTAAAATGGTAGAATTTGCTGATATACCAAACTGGGCAGTAGGGCAAAAATCAAAGGCAGATGAATTTTAATCAAGACGAATTTTAATCAAGATAAGTGAAAAATACTCCACACAAGATGAAAAAATAAGCAACACATATACTCCATGAATGGTATTGAAATAGGTAAGTGGAAAGAGACCTAGAAGTCTTAGTGGACTTAACACTAAACATGTCTAACCACCACAGAACAGCAAACAAAACCAATTGAATATTAAACTACACAGCCAAAACAGTAGAATACAAGTCATTGGAAGGAGTGACAAAATTGTATAATGCTCTGATCAGACCACACCTCCTGTTCTGGTTGCCAATCAGGACATTCAAACACTGGAGGCAGTGTAGAGAAGAACCACAAGGCTGATGCCTACTATCAGGAGTTCACAGTATGAGGTAAGACTGAAGAGACCTGGGATTTTCAGCCTGGAAAGGAGCTGTTCGAGCTCAGCTCGGAATCAAATAAGACCCAGAACAGTCTGGTTCAGCCTGATAGCTAAGGGTGGAATTAAAAGAGGGAAGTCCCACTGAGCTGCATAATGGAGGAGAAGCATTGGAAGAAGATGGCGTGGTCAACATATCAAAGACTGCAGAAAGGTTGAGCAGTAATAATGCATCATAGTCACAGAGGCTGTTATTTTTGACTTTCATTAGGGTCATTTTGGTGCTGTGGCAGGGGTGGAAAACTGATTGCAGAGATTCAAACATGGAGTTTCAGAAAGTTGAGCATGGACTCGTGAGGTAACATGTTCAAGGACTTGAGGGGAAAGAGAAGTTGGAGATGGGGCAGTAGTTTGCAAGGACAGAGGGGGTATTTTGAGGTGATGGTGGTTTTGAAATGGAAGGAAACAGCACCTTAGGAAAGAGAAGGTTTTACAATGTCAGCTTGCATGGGACCAGAAAGGGAAGTTGATTAGTCAGCAGCTTAGCAAAAATGGAGTTAAGAGAACAGAGGAAGGGTTTCATGGACACTGTGAGCTTGGGGATGGGCGATGAACAAGAATCTAGAGATATGTGGGTTCAAGGCTAGGGCAGAGCGTCCTGGAGCAGGTTATGCTTGGTAGGCGGGAGGGAGAAATGTAGCAGAGGCAGCTGAACAAATGGGTCTAAATCAGTTACAAGGAAGTCACATTTGTAGGAGGCAAGAGAAGAGGAGGCAATGGAGTGATGTTTAAGGTGATGCTTTGTAATGGAGAAAAGAAGCGATGGGGTCATCTTTGCTCTCCAGAATGATCCTGAAATAGTGGGTGGTTTTGAAAGAGGAGAGCGAGGCCAGATAGCAGTTGATCTATTGCAGCCAGGTCTGGCGATGGATAGCTAAGCCAAATATGCACATTCAAGATTGCGCCCCTTGGACTTGAACGAGCAAAAATTAAGGCCGTACCAGGGCAAATGACCCAGGATGGTACAGAGCAAAGGTTTAGCTGGAGATAAGCACATCAAACGTGGCAGTGTGAGAATGGTTGAGCCAATCGACAACAGTATTACGGCGAATGGAGGGAGGCTAGGGAGTTGGGTGTTTGAAAGTGCAGATGTAAGTGACTTTGGGGGGGGGGCGGTGGAAGAGAGATTCTTTTCAAGAGGCAGGTGCAGAAGGAAGTGGAGTAGGGCGATGAGGAATACAAGGAAGCGGTCAGAGATAGCCTTGTCAGTGATTGCTGTTAGCCGTGGCTCAGTGATAGCACTCTCGTCTCAGAGTCAGAAGGTTGTGGGTTCAAGCCACACTCCAGCTGTAAAGTATGAAAGCTGTTCATATAAATGCAAGTTCTTTCTTCTTTATTGAAATCATGGGAGAAGAGAGACCACAGGAGATGGCAAGGGTGCAGTGAATATGGGTAGAAGAGTTTATATGAAGAGGTTTAGGGAGGACAGGAGGGCAGTGAATTCACAGAAGAGTCACTGTGAATTCTAATGAGTCGCCGCTCAGTACAGAAGCTGAGGGGGGGGGGAAAGGAGGAAAGAAACTCAAGGTGAGGCTGATGTTATGGTAGAGAACAAAGATTTTAAAGGAGGGGTAAGAGAGGTGGCACAAGACAAGGTTTTTGATGGAGTGGAAGGTGCCAGAAGAGTAGGAGACCCCAAGGTGTGACTGATGAGAAGGGCTACATCACCACTGTTGTGGTTTGGGTGGGACGAACATCCTGTTCACGTGTTGTCATTTCTATGGAATTCATACCAACAAGCAATTCTTTTAAAATCCTTATTAATTTATTCATCATCACTTGAGAATTAGCTTCAAAAATATGGACACTTTATTTCACACACACCAACACAATTAATTTGATATCTCAAAAATATGCACTACACATTGTTCTCCACACTGGATCTTTAACTTTGTGCTTGAAACATTTCCTTAGACAATATAACTTTTCTCATCCAAATTATGAAAATTTAGAATCATGGGTACTTCCAATGGGAAAGGACAATTTTGTTTGAGAGCTTAGAATGTCATGACTAAATTTCATGAATCAAGTCATTATTATACTGTTAGCCTAATCTCCAATTTATATGTTAATACATTTTGTTTAATATTCACCATAGCTAATTGGTCAACTGTTCACCAGTTGACTGTCTTTACATAGGAAACAATTATTTTACCACCCTACAAATGAACTGTCTTATTCTCTCAGTCCCATCTCTCCCCTACCTTCCAAATGTAATCCAATTAATGTGCCTACATCTTAGACAACAGGCTTCTGGCTCCCCTATTGTTCTTGTGCCAGTGGGCAGACATATTCCCCAATCGTCCATTGACACAAAGCAGGCACATCAGCTCCACTATGACTCCTTGGCATAAGCAGTCTTGCCTGCTCCCGTCCCATTTATGGGCACAAACTGGTCTGCTTCCCCCATCAGCACCCTTGCATACTGACTGGTGTGCAACACAATTATCATATTTGAGTACAGACTAATTTGCCCTAACCTGAATGGTTCCGAGGCACAAACTGACTGAATAACCTGCACCTCGTTTATTGCTCCTGGGCATTGACCCATTCTACTATCATGCATGGGTATCAATCTGTTCCCCAACCTTCCTTTATCAATCACCTGACCTACTCCCCTGTGGTTCCTGAGCGCAGACTGACTGCCCTGCTCCCCTGTGGTTCCTGAGCGCAGACTGACTGCCCTGCTCCCCTGTGGTTCCTGAGCGCAGACTGACTGCCCTGCTCCCCTGTGGTTCCTGAGCGCAGACTGACTGCCCTGCTCCCCTGTGGTTCCTGAGCGCAGACTGACTGCCCTGCTCCCCTGTGGTTCCTGAGCGCAGACTGACTGCCCTGCTCCCCTGTGGTTCCTGAGCGCAGACTGACTGCCCTGCTCCCCTGTGGTTCCTGAGCGCAGACTGACTGCCCTGCTCCCCTGTGGTTCCTGAGCGCAGACTGACTGCCCTGCTCCCCTGTGGTTCCTGAGCGCAGACTGACTGCCCTGCTCCCCTGTGGTTCCTGAGCGCAGACTGACTGCCCTGCTCCCCTGTGGTTCCTGAGCGCAGACTGACTGCCCTGCTCCCCTGTGGTTCCTGAGCGCAGACTGACTGCCCTGCTCCCCTGTGGTTCCTGAGCGCAGACTGACTGCCCTGCTCCCCTGTGGTTCCTGAGCGCAGACTGACTGCCCTGCTCCCCTGTGGTTCCTGAGCGCAGACTGACTGCCCTGCTCCCCTGTGGTTCCTGAGCGCAGACTGACTGCCCTGCTCCCCTGTGGTTCCTGAGCGCAGACTGACTGCCCTGCTCCCCTGTGGTTCCTGAGCGCAGACTGACTGCCCTGCTCCCCTGTGGTTCCTGAGCGCAGACTGACTGCCCTGCTCCCCTGTGGTTCCTGAGCGCAGACTGACTGCCCTGCTCCCCTGTGGTTCCTGAGCGCAGACTGACTGCCCTGCTCCCCTGTGGTTCCTGAGCGCAGACTGACTGCCCTGCTCCCCTGTGGTTCCTGAGCGCAGACTGACTGCCCTGCTCCGCTGTGGTTCCTGAGCGCAGACTGACTGCCCTGCTCCCCTGTGGTTCCTGAGCGCAGACTGACTGCCCTGCTCCCCTGTGGTTCCTGAGCGCAGACTGACTGCCCTGCTCCCCTGTGGTTCCTGAGCGCAGACTGACTGACTGCCCTGCTCCCCTGTGGTTCCTGAGCGCTGACTATCCGGCTCCTCTATGGTTGCTGGGTTGGGCTGACTACTATCCACTCTGGCGGAGAGCACTGCCCAAGTGTTATGCTTTCCTGCCCTTCCCAATTCAGCCGACTCCCTGTAAATATTGACACGACGCTGCGCGCGCACCGTCTCCACCTTCACCTCCGCTTCCTCCCGCTGTACCTTGACCACGCACTCTCAAAGTACAGGGACAGCAGCCGGCCGCTTAAGTTCAGCGGTGGCAGCTCGTTCCAGGGAAGCCTCTCTCACTCCGTACCTCCACATTCAGGAGACGCTCCGCCTGTCAGTCCCAATCGGTGCTGTCGATGTCTCGGACACACGCCACTGCTGTAACTCTCCTGACAAAGCTCGGGAGGGAGCAGGTGTGTAACGTCACTCGCTCCGTCTCTCTCCTCCCGTCAACACCCGGGCGCGCGCGGCTCCGCCCAACCGTCAGCGGCTGCGCGCGCACTGCCACACCTGCGCATGCGGGCCGTATTCTGGGAGCTGTAGTCTCTAACCGTCGGTGTAGGTGCGAGGACTATAAGAAAAAAAGACAGACTTGCATTTCTATAGCGCCTTTCACAACCGTTGGACGTCTCAAAGCGCTTTACAGCCAATGAAGTACTTTTTTAAGTGTAGTCACTGTTGTCATCAAGGAAAGGCGGCAGCCAATTTGCGCACAGCAAGCTCCCACAAACAGCAATGTGATCATTTTTAATGAGAAGTCGCACAACACCAGGTTATAGTCCAACAGTTTTATTTGAAATCACAAGCTTTCGGAGCGGCTGCTCCTTCGTCAGGTGAAGTAAAGGAATACAAAATCGACAAAGCATATATAGATAGAGAACAATGCATGTGTAACTTACAATGGCAGACGACTACATTTAATCCTCCTGACTGCCTTTTGTCACACCTCGGCAGATAAACAATCAGGTCAGCCAGGAAGGCACCACATCAAAGACATAGCAAGATACAACTGAGACAATGAGGTGGGGTTACAGGGGGTCTAATGTGTCAAAAGCTGCAGTCGGTATGGAAATCGATAAACTTTAAAATTTTTACTTTTTTACTGGGAATCACATCTGTGAACAAGCCAACGACGACTCGAGTCTGGATGACTCTACGTCATGTATCGTGACATAAACCCAAGATCCCGGTTGAGGCCGTCCTCATGAGTGCGGAACTTGGCTATCAGTTTCTGCTCGATGATTTTGCGTTGTCGTGTGTCTCTAAGGCCGCCTTGGAGAACGCTTACCCGCAGATCCGAGGCTGAATGTCCTTGACTGCTGAAGTGTTCCCCGACTGGGAGGTAACAATCCTGCCTGGCGATTGTTGCGCGGTGTCCATTCATACGTTGTCTCAGTGTCTGCATGGTCTCGCCGATGTACCATGCCGCGGTGCATTCTTTCCTGCAATGTATGAGGTAGACAACGTTGGCTGAGTCACATGAGTATGTACCATGTACCTGGTGGGTAGTGTCCTCACGTGTGATGATGGTATCTGTGTTGATGATCTGGCATGTCTTGCAGAGGAAGCCGTGGCAGGGTTGTGTGGTGTCGTGGTCGCTGTTATCCTGAAAGCTGGGTAATTTGCTGCGAACGATGGTACTTCTGAGGTTAGGCGGCTGTTTGAAGGCAAGTAGTGGAGGCGTGGGGATGGCCTTAGCAAGGTGTTCGTCGTCATCGATGACATGTTGAAGGCTGCGAAGAACATGGCGTAGTTTCTCCGCTCCGGGGAAGTACTGGACGACGTAGGGTACCCTGTTGGTTGTGTCCCGTGTTTGCCTTCTGAGGAGGTCTATGCGATTTTTCGCTGTGGCCCGTCGGAACTGTCGATCGATGAGTCGAGCGTCATATCCCGTTCTTACGAGGGCGTTTTTCAGCGTCCGTAGGTGTCCATCACGTTCCTCCTCGTCTGAGCAGATCCTGTGTATTCGCAGGGCTTGTCCATAGGGGATGGCTTCTTTAACGTGGTTAGGGTGGAAGCTGGAGAAGTGGAGCATCGTGAGGTTGTCCGTGGGCTTACGGTAGAGTGAAGTGCTGAGGTGTCCGTCTTTGATGGAGATTCGTGTGTCCAGGAATGAAACCGATTCTGAGGAGTAGTCCATGGTGAGTTTGATGGTGGGATGGAACTTGTTGATGTTATCGTGTAGTCTTTTCAGTGATCCTTCGCCATGGGTCCAAAGGAAGAAAATGTCGTCGATGTATCTGGTGTACAGCGTTGGCTGGAGGTCCTGTGCAGCGAAGAAGTCTTGCTCGAACTTGTGCATGAAGATGTTGGCGTATTGGGGTGCGAATTTGGTCCCCATGGCTGTTCCGTGTGTTTGGGTAAAAAAATGGTTGTCGAAGGTGAAGACATTGTGGTCAAGGATGAAGCGGATGAGTTGTAGGATGGCGTCTGGAGATTGGCTGTTGTTGGTGTTGAGTACTGAGGCTGTCGCAGCGATGCCGTCATCGTGGGGGATACTGGTGTAGAGTGCCGATACGTCCATCGTGGCGAGGAGTGTTCCTGGTTCAACTGGTCCGTGGGTGCTGAGTTTCTGTAAGAAGTCTGTGGTGTCGCGGCAGAAGCTGGGGGTTCCCTGTACGATGGGTTTCAGGATGCCCTCGACGTATCCAGAGAGGTTCTCACACAGGGTTCCGTTGCCTGATACGATAGGACGTCCGGGTGTGTTGGCTTTGTGTATCTTTGGGAGGCAGTAGAAGTCTCCCACACGGGGAGTACGTGGGATGAGAGCGCGTAGGATGCTTTGAAGGTCTGGATCGAAGGTCTTGATCAGTCTATTGAGTTGGCGGGTGTGTTCTTTGGTCGGATCTGCGGGTAACTGTCTGTAGTGTTCCAGGTTGTCCAGTTGTCGGTATGCTTCTTTGCAATAGTCCATTCTGTTCTGTATGACGATGGCTCCTCCTTTGTCCGCTGGTTTGATGACGATGTTGCAGTTGGTCTTGAGAGCGTGGATGGCGTTGCGTTGTGCTCGGGTGACATTCTGGACTGTCTTGTGAGTGCGGCTGATGAATCTGGCGTTGATGCATTTCCTGACAGCTTGAGCATACACGTCAAGCTTGGGGCAGCGACCCTCCAGAGGGGTCCAATTTGACTCTTTTTTCTTCGGTTGGTGGAACCTGGAACACTACAGTGTGGTGTGGAAGTGGGGTCATCCGAATCCTCATGTGCATGTGGCAGCCATATGTAAGTGATGCCTAAAGTTAGTTGAATCTGGCATGGATAAGGCCATCCCTTGCCTGACGGGCAGCCATGTGCTCGTGTGCTGGTTGCACTGGGTCAGCCGCCCCCTCCAGGTGTTCCTCATCTGCACCCTCATTCGGCCCTTCCACCTTCTCCTCCTCCTCCTCTGAAGAGGCTGTGCGATGTGTTCCTCAGGCAGCGCTAATCCCCATTGCAGTGCGATGTTGTGCAGGGCACAGCAGATGACGATGATTCTAGAGATCCTGGCTGGACTTTGCAAAGAGGGCATTGGTAACCTGTGTGATGCATCTGTGGGCGGCTGACTGCTGCTGATCCCTGGAAGGAGCCTGACGCAAAGAAGTTGAGGGCAGTGGTGACTTTGACAGCCACTGGTAAGGCATGTCCACCTGCTCTACTGGGCTGCAAGTCTTGGTCCAGCATTGTGCAGATGTCTGCGACTACCTCTCGCGAAAGTCTCAGCCTCCTTTGGCAGTGCTGCTCACTCATGTTGAGGAAGCTCATCCTCTGCCTGTAAACTCTATTTTGGGGGTATCTCCTGTGGCGCGGGCCAGCCAAGCCCTGGTGGCCTCTGCCCTGTGCAGCATCCGGAGGCTGAGGAGAAGGTTGGCGCTCTTGTTGTTGGTGCTGCTGCGCCTGGTTCTGCTGCTGCCGCGGATGATCCTCTTCCGAATTGCAGGGGGTGGTGTGGTAGGGGTCAGCCTTACCCCTGACTCAGTGAGCGGTTCGAATCGCTTCTACGCCCCAGGTTCAGACCTTGGACTTATTTAGGGGTTGTGAATAAAGATGCAGTAGACAACAGGTTCCGATGAAAGAATTTTGACTTTTATTAAAAGAAAAAGGTAACAAACTTAAAACACACTTAACACTTAAACAGGTTGGGGAACACACGGTACAGGCGAGGGAGAATGACAATATACAAAAACCCTTATCCCTCCCAAAAATCCCACTATCTAGCTAGGTTTCGGTTTCAGGAGATCAGGGATAATGCTCACCAAACAGGGGTTTTAACAGTGCGAAATCCAGCCAGGTAAGTTGATTGCGATGGTGGTCTGGTCGTCGAGTGTCTTGCTGGAACTTGCTGCTTCTCTCCTCTTCCTGCTCGTGTCGTGTGGCTGGTAGACCCGTCTGTGTCCTGCTGGAACGTGCTGCTTCTGGAATAGAGCCGAGAGAGAGCTTCTTGGGGGATTGGGCCCTCAATTATACTGTTCGGACCCCTTTGTCTTTTTCGCGCCAAAACCCCTTACTAAAACGGTTTCATGTTGAAGTGATTTAGGTTTCAGTTGAGGCCTGTTCATTCCATTGTCTTGGTTTTGCGGGCTTGTAAAGTTTTGATGGGTTTAACTTGGTGTTAAATTGTCCTGAACTCTCTTCTTACTGAACTGTTGTAACTGTTTGATGGGCCTTCAATTATGCTAAATTGAAGTGGCCTTGTCAGAACCAAATCAAATCCTGGTCATTGTAAGACCTCGTCAACAGTAACAACTTTACTGAGTGTCAAATGGCTTGCGTCCTGTCGATCTGTTGTTTAATCGGAGTTTGCATTGTCCTCATGTTTTGGGTTTCTTGCTGGGCCTAGCACTCCTATCTTTATGCATCTCTTTAATGGGTTCTGTGATAGGTTTTAATAGTTCCTGTGTTTTGGGTGGGGCTGCCTTCTCCCAGGGCCTATTGTCCAAACGTTAATGTTTGCTGGGGCTTGAATTCCCAGACAATGCAATACCCAAAACTGCTATTTACAGAGGTTGTACCCACGTGCTGTACAGCCCCCTCTCCCTTACATGTCCAGACATGTTCTTTTAAAATGCCAAAGCTTGGTTTTGGTCTTAAATTCCTTATTTTTATCACTCTGGGGTAGTTCCAAAGTCCTGGGGGTAAAAATTCACTTGGTTGCGCCTCCCGTTAGCGCCTTAAGAGGGCGCTAATGGGGCGCAAAGCCGCTAACGCCCGTGCGCAGCGATGTTTGCGCCGCTCGAGAACTTAACTTGAGATTGTGCGGCGGCGCTAAAGCTTACCGCTGCGACCACCTGCGCGCGCAGATTGTGACGTCATTCCATGGTGCAACGCCCTTGGGGCGCCCCGTAGCGGAAATTGAGTGGCGCCCCCTGCCTTACCGCCTGGCGCTTCCAACGACCAGAAGACTGGAACGCTATCAATCGCTGGGGGGGGGCGCTATTTAAAGGGGGCCTCTTCCGGTCTTTTATTGTTGGTGGCATTTTTGAACTACGCATTCTGAGAGAGAGAGGGAGAGACTTCTGGAGAGATTCAACGTTGTGTGAAGGAGTTTTGGGTACTGAGCAGCACTTTGCAGGTTCATTTTGATTTGCCATTCCTTGTATCGATTTAGCAGAGACCGTGGGAGCTGCACTCTGAGCTCTTTGCCTGGTACTCTCCATTGTTCTTTCCAGCACATTTGATGTGCAAGACTCTCCAGGCCGAGATTCAAGGCAGCAATGAACAGGATGTGGATGGAAAGCAAGATTAACCATCCCTTTTAAGAACTGGCCCGTGCCATTGTGTGTGTGTTCCATTGCTGACTGACATTACATGAGCTTCGCCAGCGCTCCGAGTTAGCGCCTCACTGCTCGGCCTTTGCGCCTTAAGAGAGGTGTGCAGCGCCTGCTTTAGCGCTCCACTCACCTCCCGGGGCAGTAAAAGTGAAGTTTCCTGTCAGTGCCGATAATTAGCGCCAGGCGCTAATATTTGCGTCCGGACGATATTTGCGCCCCAAATAGGGCGCGACCTAATTTCTACCCCCTTCTTCCTTAGATTTTGGGGATCTGCAAATTTTGGAAACTTTACAGAATCTAAGGACCAGGATGAGAGAGTATAAATGGTTCCCATTCTGCTGTTATATCTGCCAGTTTAAGATGAGATGTTATCAGGAGTAAGTCAATGGGGAGAGACCTTAGGAGGTGACAGTGCATATCGAGTTCACAGCACACACTCACAACCTCAACACAGCTCAAAGGTCTCCTCAAAATCATGAATTCAGCCACATTGGACATTTTAAATTGAACTGAAGTGATAGGTAAGTTTATATGCAGCAATTGCAGCTGCGAACTATTCAGCTCATTGGAGAACCCAACACACTCAGTTGGCGTGGTTGCCGAACGGCGTGAAACATGTTGAAAATGTGTGAAAATGGAATTATCCTGGAAAAATAGCATGTAAGAAGGAGTTAACAAGCTGTTAACAACCTTAAATATCTCTCCTGCTGCTTGGTGTCGGGTCTGCCATGAAGGCGCCAACCTGACACTTTGGAAAGTGGCGTGGAGGCGGGTGCCCAACCCGCCATCAATCATTTTGGAGTTAACCTGAGCCCTCTGAGCGCCGGCAAATTCGCGGCCTTAGTGTTAGTTCAGAATAACAGTTTGAACTTCTGACCAAGAGGCTGAGTCATGCTGACATGCTTGCTATAGGAATTGCCATAATTCAGGGAATTCCTTTTCTTAATAATGATGCAGTCAAGGAATTCCTGAAAACATAAACTACTGCCCTTTGACCTCTCTGTCCTCCAGCACCAATAAGAACGACATAATTGGCAACCAAGTTTCTTAGAAAAAATACAGTTGACAAAATATATATTTAAAAGAAAAGAGGAAAAGTAAAAGAAAAATATAGAAATAATTTAATATTTTTTGATGTATGTTGCAAAAATAGACAATACAATTCACTTGAAAAGAGAGGGTAAAACAATTCGTGTCCTTTTCAGAAATAAAATGCACAGTAGAGTCACATCCAGTACAATATATATGTGATATATAATGCTATGTAACTTTTATATCACAAATAAACTGAACAAATTAGCAAATACAGAGTGATGATGACAGATGAATTAGAACAGTTCCTGCTACAATAGAATAATGATGTAGTTAAGAGTGAAGTTTGGCAAATAATTATTTTGAATTCAGAAGTAATAATGTCATTTTTATCTCCAACTCCACTACCCTCTTCTCTCTCTCTCACACTCATACACAGACAATGTTGTTTCATAAAACATTCTTTGGCTTTTCTCCTTTTTTTCCCCTCACGCATAATACTTATTATATTTTTTTCAGAAACTGTAGTGAATAACCAAGACCCATAGTGCACAACATTGCTAACATTAAAGAGACTAAAAGAAAAGACAAAGTAAGGCAAGAAGTACTAATCAGGCAATACCAATCCTGCGTTTTAATAGGGTGGAGATTGTAGGAGGAAGGAAAGGCTGAAGAAGCTAAGGAAAACAACAATTTTGAGGACCAGCGAAGAAATAACTGTTCATTTCTATGCAGTGAGGATGTAGGAAGGAGGATTCGCATGTGGTATGGTTTATTTGGAACTTGGAAGGAACAAGGGAATATTGTTAACCCATAGGAGTATCAATAAAATAGAAAAAGGCATGACAGGTCATGAAAGAGAGCTGTTGGGGGATAGAGATGAGAGAGAAATCACCTATCATTACCAACTTTTTCTTGTATCCTATCCAGGAATGTGAAAACAATGATTTTCATTGTTCCACCATTGGTGGCCGTGCCTTCAGCTGCCTAAGTCCTAAACTCTGGAATATCCTCCCTAAACCACTCTGCCTCTCTGCCTCTCTCTCCTCCTTTAAGTTGCTCCTTAAAACTTACCTATTTGACCCAACCTTTGGTCACTTGGCCGAATACCTCTTTATGTGGCTTGTGTCAAATTTTGACATATAACGCTCCTGTGAAGTGCCCTGGGATGTTTTATTACATTAAAGTTGCTATATAATGAAAGTTTTTGTTGTTTATAAAAAGTCTTCCAGATATAGCCTTGATTTAAATACAGGCCAGTTGTCAGCAGGTGAGTAGCGGTGTGAGTTAGAAATGAGGTCCGAGGTATTTTATCTCATGGGCCTCATTTAAAGGCCCCATTAAGGGCGGGAAGTGATGGAAAGTCACGAGGCCCAGAGGCCACCTGCTGACAGCAGGGAAGTGGAGGGATTGGCAGTAGAAGTTGTTCCATGGGGGTCCTGTGATTTGGAGGAGGAGCAAATTTAGTACAAGGGAGTCCTAAGCTTCACTCAGGGCCTAAATCAGAGCTTCTGCTTCTCCTGGCACCACAAGGAAAGTAAAAAAAAACTTTAAATCATACCTTTTTGGTCCTCTTCTGGCCCTGATCTTCTTCGCCACCGGGTGGGCCTGACGAGAAATGCATTACTGCTTCCTGCTCCTGCCGCCTAGTATGAATTGCACTCGGGTCCCAATGATGTCATTGGGACTCAACATGCATATGTTAAAAAGGACCCTGTCGGCTTTGGGCGTGTGTTCTTGCTGCCTGCTCAGGAGAGTGGGTAAAAATCGGAACCTGTCAGCTCCCGGAGGCTCCAGAGCAGGTAAGTTACTTGGGTGATTTTAACTGCCTACCCGCCAAATGGGTAGGGCTAAAATCATTCCCATGCGACAGTAATTCAAATCTTGAATGGACTTGGCAACTTGGTTTTATGAAGAGTAGAGAGTTCTTGAAATGAAAGTAAGTGATCTGCATGAAAGAAGAAAGTAAGCTTCTTGGATTGATTAAAATGCCTCATGGACTACTGCTTCCTAGTGATCAATCTGCTTGGAACAGTAGCTAACCAGCACACTCATATCATTAAGCCATTAGGCATGCTTCCATTTTATTCTTGTTTTTCAATTTAGGACCTCTCTTTTGGAAGGGAGTAGGATTAATGAGTGAATGATTATCAATCAGATAAGATGTAGTGACAGGATTGCTGGAGCTTTTCTTTAACTATATTTACATATATGCATTTCGATAAGTATCTCAGCAGATCATAGTCTCTTTGTGATATCAGAGATCAAGCAATGGTTCTAAAGTGGCACCAGATCAGGCAGTAATTGTCTCTATTGGTGCTTTTATGTTGATACAAAAGGCACGAGGAGAGCGGAAATGAATCAGAGACCTGCAACCTCTGAGTCACACTCCCAGTTTTACCTTATCAACATGCCATGTGATTGTAAGGCTCTCTGAAAAGCTAATAGGAAGCTGCCTGCACTTTTGTGCCTGCAATGGCCACTCTCTGGACGCAAGAAAATTAGGCTGTAAAATGGCAAAGATATGGAATTTGTCTCCTTTTCATTGATAGTGTCTTGATGGCAGTGGGAGAACTACATGCGTGCCACATACAGCACAAAAGCACATCTTGCAGCCTTACACTGAAACAGTGTGATTGGTTGAAATTTTTCCTTGTTTTGAGAAAATATTTTCAAGTATTGTTTATTATTAAGATAAATCGGCATTGGTCTTTAGTGAATTACATTGGAGGGCAGTAGAAAATAAATTACTACTTTAATAATGTCACAAAACACAAACTACAGCCTTTGCAAAATGGGTAAAAACAGTTCTTGATTATAAAATCAATTTTGTTGAATCTATATAATTATAAATTTTGAATCTAGCATCACCCGACAAAAGTGTCACACATGCAAAGTGTATGTCACACTGCATGTTGCAGCTGGTAAACATTAATATTGTTCATAAAAAACAACGAATCACTGTTAACTGAACAGCGTTGAGTGCCTGAAATTTAACCAAACAAGTAGAAACCTACAGGTAAATTAACAGCTGAAGCAACTAGGAAGATTACCAATAAAGAATCAGCATATACCTACTGATAAATAACTAGCAAGGAGGAGAAGGGGAACCAATGCAATTTCTCAAAATATTTTTTTGAATTGATTCAAGCTGCCAACTTGTTATTTTAGTAACCAAGGATCTAGGACTAATAATAAGATTTTGACACAGATTTTGGTCAGAGAGAAGACAATGAAGTCCCCTCTCCTGGTATAAAGAGCTTCTGTCACCTACCTTATGCAGCAGTGGCGGCTAACTGGGAGTTGTTACAGATGTCGCCTGCTCCATCGTGGAAGAACCCCGACACGAGGATATTCAGGGCCATGGTCACCTTCACAGCCCCTGGCAGCACTGTCATTGTCCTGGTATGAAGCTGTAGGTCTGCTTGCAAGAGGTGGCAGAGTTCTGTCAGCACCTCCTTCGTAAAGTGCAGACGCCTCACATACTGCTCCTGGCTCAGGGTGAGGTAAGAGAATTGCTCTCAGAAGACCCTAGGTGTGTAAGGCCTCCTGCTGAGAGCCCTTCTCCCCCCTCCTCTTTCTCTTTCTCTGCGAGCAACTTGTCCTCTTCTTTGCTGCCTCTGCTCCATCTCCCTGTCATGCGACTGGCCAAGGGGAATGAAAACTAGAGCACCCATGACTGGTAGCAAGTGGTCTGACCAGAACCAGAATAAGGCAGGATCTGGCCAAAGTGGACTGGGATCAGCTACTTGTAGGAAAATCCACATCAGAGCAGTGGGAGTCTTTCAGAAAGGAAATAGAGAGAGTACAACGCCAACATGTTCCCGTAAAGGTCAAGGGTGGGACCAACAAGCCCTTGGAACCCTGGATGTCAAGGGATATACAAGAATGGATTAGGAAAAAAAAGGAAGCTTTTGGCAGATACAAAGGACTAAAAACAGTGGAAGCCCTAAAGGAGTATAGAAAGTGCAGGGGGGTACTTAAAAAAAGAAATTAGGAGAGCGAAGAGGGGGCATGAAAAAACACTGGCGGGCAAAATAAAGGAAAATCCCAAGGTGTTTTATAAGTATATTAAGGGCAAGAGGATAACCAGGGAAAGAGTAGGGCCCATTAGGGACCAAAGTGGCAATCTGTGTGTAGAGCCGGAAGATGTAGGTGAGGATTTAAATGAATATTTTGCATCTGTGTTCACGATGGAGAAGGCAGGGGCATTGTGATATACTTGAACAAATTAGTATTGAGAGGGAGGAGGTACTAACAGTTTTAGCGGGCTTAAAAGTGGATAAATCCCCAAGCCCAGATGAGATGTATCCCAGGCTGCTGTGTGAGGCAAGGGAGGAGATTGCAGGGGCTCTGACACAAATTTTCAGAACCTCTCTGGCCACAGGGAAGGTGCCAGAGGACTGGAGAACAGCTAACGTAGTACCATTGTTCAAGAAGGGTAGTAGGGATAAACCAGGGAATTACAGGCCAGTGAGCCTAACATCAGTGGTAGGGAAATTATTGGAAAAAATTCTGAGGGACAGAATTAGTCTCCACTTGGAGAGGCAAGGATTAATCAAGGATAGTCAGCATGGCTTTGTCAGGGGGAGATCATGTCTAACCAATTTGATTGAATTTTTCGAGGGGGTGACTAGGTGTGTGGATGAGGGTACTCCAGTTAATGTAGTCTACATGGACTTCAGTAAGGCTTTTGACAAAGTCCCACATGGGAGACTGGTCAAGAAGGTAAGAGCCCATGGGATCCAGGGCAATTTGGCACATTGGATCCAAAATTGGCTTAGTGGCAAGAGGCAGAGGGTGATGGTCGAAAGTTGTTTTTGTGACTGGAAGCCTGTGTCCAGTGGTGTACCGCAGGGATCGATGCTGGGACCTTTGCTGTTTGTAGTGTACATTAATGATTTAGATATGAATGTAGGAGGTATGATCAGTAAGTTCGCAGATGACACAAAAATTGGTGGTGGTAAATAGCGAGGAGGGAAGCCTTAGGCTACAGGACGATATAGACGGGATAGTTAGATGGGCAGAACAGTGGCAAATGGAATTTAACCCTGAAAAGTGTGAGGTGATGCATTTTGGGAGGATTAACAAGGCAAGGGAATACACAATGAATGGTAGGACCCTAGGAAGGACAGAGGATCAGAGGGACCTTGGTGTGCATGTACATAGATCCCTGAAGGCAGCAGGACAGGTAGATAAGGTGGTTAAAAAGGCATATGGGATACTTGCCTTCATTAGCCGAGGCATAGAATAAAAGAGCAGGGAGGTTATGATGGAGCTGTACAAAATGCTAGTTAGGGCACAGCTGGAATACTGTGTGAAGTTCTGGTTGCCACACTATAGGAGGGATGTGATTGCATTGGAGAGGGTGCAGAAGAGATTCACCAGGATGTTACCTGGGCTGGAGCGCTTCAGCTATGAAGAGAGACTGGACAGGCTGGGATTGTTTTCCTTAGAGCAGAGAAGGCTGAGGGGGGACCTGATTGAGGTGTACAAAATTATGAGGGGCATAGATAGGGTAGATAGAAAGGAACTTTTCCCCTTAGTAGAGGGGTCAATAACCAGGGGGCATAGTTTCAAGGTAAGGGGCAGGAGGTTTAGAGGGGATTTGAGGAAAAGCTTTTTCACCCAGAGGGTGGTTGGAATCTGGAACTCACTGCCTGAAAGGGTGGCAGAGGCAGGAACCCCCACAACATTCAAGAAGCATTTAGATGAGCACTTGAAACGCCATAGCATACAAGGCTACGGACCAAGTGCTGGAAAATGGGATTAGAATAGACAGGGCCTGATGGCCGGCGCAGACACGATGGGCCGAAGGGCCTCTTTCTGTTCTGTATAACTCTATGACTCTTTGACTCTAACCCTTGAAATCAGAACCAAGGCCTCCACTTGCAGCACCACTTGCCTCACCAACTTTAAACAACTCTAGAAAGCTCCAAACACACCTCTAACTTACACAGAGCCAGTAGAAATTAATCAGTAACTAACCTTAGAGTGGTTGCTGATCCCTTTAAATATCGCTGGTGGAGGGTCCTTGCTTCTGCTGAATGCATGTTTAGCTGTGCGAGGTTAAGACAGGACGTTAACTCCAGCACTGAGGATGAAAATGGCTGCGATGGCGTCAAATCAGCATTGCATATTGACTGACGTCACGATCTGCCTACTCAACATACTTCAGGCGCAAGCTCCTAATGCCAACCCTACTGCCCTCCAGCGAGATGGTGTCCAGCGTGGCATGGACCATTAGTGTGCGTGAGCGGCGCAGACACCATTTTCGTCACAAAATGACACCTGCAGCGCCAAAAAATCGGGCACTACGAAGCCGAATTTCTACCCCATACTGTCTTACCCTCTCAGTCTCTCTCTGTCAGCTTAATGCGCTTTCTAAAGATTATGCAACATAAAACAAAAGCTAAAGTAGTTTTGTAATCAGAACTCTGCCGTTATTTTTTTCTCTCTTTCACACACGCCACTTTGTTCTTTAAAAAGCTCTCAATGTAAATTTTTACCTGATTAAGCATTTGAAATTAGTCCTTTTTTTTCCACATTGCTTCAAGGAAAGTTGCTGAGCAGTAAATGCTAGAAACTAAGAAAAATATTCCATCAGTACAATTGACTATTCTTTTGCATCCTGATAAATTAGGTATACTGCACATGTTCAGATTATGCAATCCAAATGAAGTAATTAAAAGAAATGAAAATTAATTCAGTACATAAATCTAATTAGGTTATTGTGAAATATGTAATTTTGGCCGTTTTTATTTTGTTTCAACATATATTGGAGATTAGAAATTTCACATTCTGAGATAAAAATGGTCAAAGAAAATTTTTTTTTCCTTCTCTCTTTTTTAAAAATTTGTTTCTGGGATGTGGGCGTCGCTGGCAAGGCCAGCATTTATTGCCCATCCCTCATTGTCCTTGAGAAGGTGGTGCTGAGCTGCATTCTTGAACTGCTGCAGTCCGTGCGGTGAAGGTACTCCCATACTGCTGTAAGGGAGAGAGTTCCAGGATTTTGACCCAACGATGATGAAGGAACAGCGATATATTTCCAAGTCAGGATGGTGTGTAACTTGGAGGTGGTGGTGTTCCCATGAGCTTGCTGCCCTTGTCCTTCTAGGTGGTAGAAGTCTCGGGTTTGGGAGGTGCTGTCGAAGAAGCCTTCATGAGTTACTGCAGTGCAACTTGTAGATGGTACACACTGCAGCCATGGTGTGCCAGTGATGGAGGGAGTGAATGTTTAAGGTGGTGGATGGGGTGCCAATCAAGTGAGTTGCTTGGATGGTGTTGAGCTTCTTGAGTGTTGTTGGAACTGCACTCATCCAGGCAAGTGGAGAGTATTCCATCACAATCCTGACTTGTGCCTTGTAGATGGTGTAAAGGCTTTGGGGTGTCAGGATATGAGACACTCACTGCAGAATACTCAGCCTCTAACCTGCTCTTGTATCTACGTTATTTATGTGGCTGGTCCAGTTAAGTTTCTGATCAATGGTGACCCCTAGGATGTTGATGGTGGGGGATTCGGCAATGGTAATGCCATTGAATGTCAAAGGGCGGTGGTTAGACTCTCTCGTTGGAGATAGTCATTGCCTGGCACTTGTGTGGCGCGAATGTTACTTGCCACTTATCAGCCCGAGCCTGAATGATGTCCAGGTCTTGCTCCATGCAAGTATGGACTGCTTCATTATCTGTGGCGTTGCGAATGGAACAGAACACTGTGCAATCTTCAGCGAACATCCCCACTTCTGATCTTATGATGGAGGGGTCGGTCATTGATGAAGCAGCTGAAGATGGTTGGGCCAAGGACACTGCCCTGAGGAACCGCTGCAGTAATGTCCGGGGACTGAGATGATTGACCTCCAACAACCGCCACCATCTTCCTTTGTGCTAGGTATGAATCCAGCCAGTGGAGAGTTTTCCCCCTGATTCCCATTGACTTCAGTTTTACTAGGGCTCCTTGAAGCCATACTCGGTCAAATACTGCCTTGATGTCAAGGGCAGTCACTCTCACCTCACCTCTGGAATTCAGCTCTTTTGTCCGTGTTTTGACCAAGGCTTCAATGAGGACTGGAGCTGAGTGGTCCTTGCGGAACCCAAACTGAGCATCGGCGAGCAGGTTATTGGTGAGTAAGTGCCACTTGATAGCACTGTCGATGACACCTTCCATCACTTTGCTGATGATTGAGAGTAGACTGATGGGGTGGTAATTGGCCGGATTGGATTTGTCCTGCTGTTTGTGGACAGGACATTCCTGAGCAGTTTTTCACATTGTCAGGTAGATGCCAGTGTTGTAGCTGTACTGGAACAGCTTGGCTAGAGGCACGGCTAGTTCTGGAGCACAAGTCTTGAGCGCGACAGCCAGGATGCTGACGGGGCCCATAGCCTTTGCTGTATCCAGTGCGCTCAGCTGTTTCTTGATATCATGTGGATTGAATCGAATTGACTGAAGGCTAGCTTCTGTGCTGCTGGGGACCTCAGAAGGAGTCCGAGATGCATCATCCACTTAGCACTTCTGGCTGAAGATGGTTGCAGACGCTTCAGCCTTGTCTTTTGCACTCGTGTGATTGAGGATGGGGATATTCATGGAGCCTCCTAGGAACATGAGTATGCCATTCAGCCCCTCGAGCCTGTTCCGCCATTCAATGAGATCATGGCTGATCTGCGATCTAACTCCATATACCCGCCTTTGTCCCATATCCCTTAATACCTTTGGTTAACAAAAAGCTATCAATCTCCGATTTTAAATTAACCTAGCATCAATTGCCATTTGCGGAAGTGAGAAACCAAACTTCTACCACCCTTTATGTGTAGAAAGGCACAAACTCCTCCTGTTAGTTGTCCACCACGATTCACGACTGGATGTGGCAGAACTTTTATCTGATCCGTTGGTTATGGGATCGCTTAGCTCAGCATTCGCTGTTTAGCATGCATGTCGTCCTGTGTTGCAGCTTTCCCACATTGGCATCTCATTTTTAGGTACGCCTGGTGCTGCTCCTGGCATGCTCTTCTACACTCCTTATTGAACCAGGGTTGGTCCCTTGGCTTGATGGTAATGGTAGAGTGAGGGATATGCCGGGCCATGAGGTTACAGATTGTGGTGGAATACAATTCTGCTGCCCCACAGCACCTCATGGATGCCCAGTTTTGAATCTATCCCACTTAGCACAGTGTTAGTGCTATACAGCACGATGGAGGGTGTCCTCAGTGTGAAGACGGGACTTCGTCTCCACAATGACTGTGCGGTGGTCACTGCTACCAATGCTGTCATAGACTGATGCATCTGCGACAGGTAGATTGGTGAGGACGAGGTCAAGTAGATTTTTCCCTCGTGTTGGTTCTCTCACCACCTGTCACAGGCCCAGACTGACAGCTATGTCCTTCAGGACTCGGCCAGTTCGGTCAGTAGTGGTGCTACTGAGCCACTCTTGGTGATGGACATTGAAGTCCCCCACCCAGAGTACATTCTGTGCCCTTGCTACTTTCAGTGCTTCTTCCAAGTGGTGTTCAACATGGAGGAGTACTGATTCATCAGCTGAGGGAGGGCGGTAGGTGATAATCAGCAGGAGGTTTCCTTGCCCATGCTTGACCTGAAGCCATGAGACTTCATGGGGTCTGGAGTCAATGTTGAGGACTCCCAGGGCCACTCCTTACCGACTGTATGCAACTGTGGCGTCACTCCTGGTGGGTCTGTCCTGCCTGTGGGACAGGACATACTCAGGGATGGTGATGGAAGAGTTTGGGACATTGGTTGAAAGGTATGATTCTGTGAGTATGACTGTTGCTTGACTAGTCTGTGGGACAGCTCTCCCAATTTTGGCACAAGTCGCCAGATGTTGGTGAGGAGGACTTTGCAGGGTCGACTGGGTGTGCCGTTGTCGTGTCCGTAGCGAGGTCGATGCTGGGTGGTCCATCCAGGTTTATTCTTATTGTTTTTCGTAGCATTTTTTTACAACTGAGTGGCTTGCTGAGCCATTTCAGAGTCAACCACTTTGCTGTGGGTCTGGAGTCACATATAGGCTAGACCAGGTCAGGATGGCAGATTTCCTTCCCTAAACGACATTAGTGAACCAGATGGGTTTTTACGACAATCTGATAGTTTCATGCTCATCATTACTGATAATAGCTTTTTATTCCAGATTTATTTAATTAACTGAGTTTAAATTCCCCAGGTGCCGTGGTGGGATTTGAACTCACGTCTCTGGGTCATTAGTTGCAGGTCTCTGGATTACTAGTCCAGTAACATAGCCACTATGCTACCATTCTGTATGTTTTAGCAGATAGCCCTGCATGAGAAATGGATAAGAAAGTGAAATCTGTGGAAATTGACAACATAGCATACATATATCCTTGCGGTAAGTGCTGAGGTGGGGAGGATTAGAAGGGTTAAAGATCTGAGAATCAACAACAGACTCCACAGGTGAATAGTTATCAGAAATAGAAAGAATGTTCTGGGTGATAAGGTAGTTAGTATTAACTGGTGCCAATTGTAAAGACATCAGAGTGTTACTTCAGCAAAAGGGCACCATCTGCTCAGACCAATGAAATATTTTTCATGTAAAGTCTGGGAAACAATGGGCAGTTGCAACCAGTAAGATATGCTAGCTGTCACATTGCAGTGATTGTGAAAGGGTATAAAGGGAGAGGGACCTAGGAGCTGAGCTACGGTGAATCCTCCACATGTAAGGGGTTGTGTCGTGCTTGTATCACAGACGGTGCTGGTGCGAGGTTAGGCCTTCGTTGCCTAATGCTATTGCTTGCTCTGGTCTCCAGCCAGCCTTGTTGCAATAAGCACCTGTGAGTGGTTCGACCCACTCGCCCTTACGGTTCTAACACTGGACTTAGGTGCGAGAGCAGTAATGCAGAGAAAAACTCAAATAGACCCGGTTGAATAGTACGAAATGGAAATCTTTATTGCATAGCGTCCAAGATCATGAAGTACATGTCATAGGCGCAAATTAACGAGAGTACAAGTATACATACATTCATAAAGCTTGGTCTATGGTAATGAAGAACGCACGGCACATCGTAAAAGGGGGAACACATTATACTTTATCCTTAATAAAACCACCCTCCCCTATCAATACCTACACTACATCTAGATTTGTAGGATCGGGAAACATGCTCACCACTCGTGACACTTCGGAGAATTTTAAAAGTGAGGCACTCGGCTCGTTTCGCTGCAGCGCCTGACTGTCACGTGTTTGGAGGGGTCTCTGTACCCCACTTGTTTATCTTCGCTGCTGCGGCAAGTAGGCTGGGCTCCCCGTTGTCATGAAGAACTCGACAGAACTCGGACACGGTTCGAAGAAGAGTCTTCCTGTGTCCGACACCGGTTGCCGGTAGAATTCGAAGAAGAGTCTTTGGCCAGTTCGTGCAGTAACCTGTAGAGTTCAAGAAATGGGTCGTATATTTTCGGGCGCGGTCGGGGTTTACTGACCGCAGCGGCACGTGGATTCTTCTCCTCTTCTTCTCGTCTCGTCTCGTCTCGTCTCTTCGGGCCTTCGGGTCCAGACACCGTTTACCGACTCTCGGGATGGTGCACCCGGTCACTGGCCCTCGTTGAGGCGGCTCGTTCCGTTTGAGCTCCACCCAACATAGTCAACAGAGTCCAGAGAGAACACCGAAAACCCTCCGCAGTCAGCAGCGAGATAAGAGAATAAGGCGCCGAATCAAGAGAATAAGAGACCGATGGACATTTGTTCACTATAGTTATAGTGCTGTGTCCCCTTATCTCCCGCCCAAATCTTAATGTTTGTCCTTTGTGAAATATTGGCGCTCAAAACTCCCAGCATGGGGCGATTCTTGTCTTTAACGGGTTTCGGTAGCACCTGAAACTGGCCAACTACCCGTTCATGTTCTCCCCATTGTTGGCCCAGCCAGGATCGTATGAATCGTCTCCCTGACTGGTTTTGGGGGGCCCCCGAATGCTTGTTTAATCACCCGAGAATGGCGCTCTCATTGTAGAGCCGTGGGGGTATTTGTGTATTGATGTGTCTGGATGGGCCTTCGATTGCCCAGTACAATGGTCCTTACTTGTGCATGGAAAACGATTCCAGCACTTATATCTTTTGCTATTGTCACAAATGCAAACAGGTTGCATCCTGTCTTTATCAGTGCTTATCGAGTATGATCCCGTCTTATATTGAAAATGTTTATTCGAACGCCATCTTGTCTCCCCACTGAAACTCTGGAAGCTTCTACCACGATGCGCGGCGGCCATTTTACAGGCTTCTGTGTCCTTTATATCATGACAGCATTTCGTTTAAATAAACTGATCAAACGAATCTGCTTCTATCTTGTTATTTCGAATCGCGATAATTGCAAAACTTTACACACAGAAGAAAGAAACCTTGGTTGGTGTAGCTCCCAGGGCAGAGATAATATCATTGTGATCACTGTGTCCTGAACGGTAAGGTTGCCGCATAGTGGAATGCTTTCACACTGCAATGACCAATGTTGCTGCTTTGCTGATATACTTGAAGTCTGTCACAAATAAAGCTTAAATTGATTTTAATGTACATATATGTAGTCATGTCTGATTTGGCAGGCCTAAACCTAACTTATATTTAGAGACATGGTACATCATCAGCTAACAATTGACACCCATGTTCTCTCTTTGGCACTCCACAAATCGTTAAGAAAAGGAGTGCCCCCGTAACCTCATAATTTATAATCCAGTCTTTGTAATTGTCTATCTATTCATCTAAATGTAAACAGCAAGTAATAATCAGCAAGATTATAATGAGAATCGCCTGAAGGCAAACAGAGACTTTGGGGGAATTTTAACAGCAAAGAGTGAGTGGGTGGGTGGTTAAATGCGCTGAAATTGACAGCGCGTTGGGAAGCCGGCTCCACCCTGCCGACTTCCGCATTTAACTGGAGCGCGTTCGGCTGCGTGGGAGAAAGCCCCTCGGGAGAGGCTGGTTGTCAATTTAAAGCTGTTAAGAGGTAGTTAAGAGGTAATTAACAGCTTTTTTAATAGGGGTTTTCAACTTCCACTGTGGGTGCACGGGTTTCCAGGGCTTCTTGGAGCTCGCCAGTGAAAGCCAGGCAAGAGCACAATGGCAATTGAGCGGGCTGAACAAATGACAGGCAAAAAAATCGCATAAGTACTGAGACCTCACACCTGCTTCCTTGCCTAAGTGAAAGGCTTTTGCTCACAGCACTTGTTCAGACAGTTTGCTTTCAGTACTTTGCATATGATTTCTCCAACTTTGGAGGTGACTTTCACGACATTGGTGGTCACTCTCACTACTTTAGAGGTTTGTGCGTCTGATCTCCACTTTCCACCTGTCATACATCAGATCAGCATGGGTTCCGCTTCTGCTGTTACACCTTGGACCTTAGATGAGGACCAAGAGGAGCTCTAGCAGCAACACCAGCAGGAGCAGTAGCAGCCTTCTCCTCATAGACCTGCTGCTCCACAGGAGAGAGGGGATGAGCACAGAGGTGCAGCTCGCAGGAGGCGATACCCGCAACACAGGCTATATAGGCAGAGGATCAGCTTCCTTGACAGGTCCGAACACCAGTGCCTCAGGAGGCTCAGGGTATGGCGTCAGGTCGTGGCAGACATTTGCAGCCTGCTGGAACAAGATCTGCTACCAACTGGACCTGGTGGCCATGCTTTACCAGTGGCTGTCAAAGTGACCATCACCCTCAAATTCTTCGTATCAGACTCCTTCCAGGAATCTGCAGGAGACATTTGCAGGATTTCGCAGTCGGCCGCCCACAAGTGCATTACACAGGCGATCAATGCCAAGTTTGCATACTTTTCCAACGATGAAACTAACCAGAATGAGCGTGTGTTCGGGTTTTCGGCTCTGGCTGGCTTCCTACAGGTGCAGGGCATTATTGACTGCACACATGTGGCAATGAAGGCACCCCCGGATCACCCTGGATTGTTCATGAACCATAAGGGCTTCCACTCCATCAATGTGCAGCTCATCTGCAACCACAAAGAGATAATTAAGCAGGTGTGTGCAAAATTCCCAGGGAGCTGCCATGATGCATTTGTCCTGCGCCAGTCCACACTCCCTGAGCTCTTCGCCCCTCCGAACAGACTTACCGACTGGCTGCTTGAAGACAAGGGCTATCCACTTAAAACCTGGCTGATGAAACCCATGAGGAGCCCTCAAC
The DNA here is from genome assembly GCA_030390025.1 of Squalus acanthias. NCBI lineage: Eukaryota > Metazoa > Chordata > Chondrichthyes > Squaliformes > Squalidae > Squalus > Squalus acanthias. The sequence continues at coordinate 109,189,129 of CM059428.1, forward strand.
ATTGGCTCCAGACCCCAGAAGTCTCATGGCTTCAGGTCAAGCATGGGCAAGGAAACCTCCTGCTGATTACCACCTACCACCCTCCCTCAGCTGATGAATCAGTACTCCTCCATGTGGAACACCACTTGGAAGAAGCACCGAGGGTAGCAAGGGCACAGAATGTACTCTGGGTGGGGGACTTCAGTGTCCATCACCAAGAGTGGCTCAGTAGCACCACTACTGACCGAGCTGGCCGAGTCCTGAAGGACATAGCTGCCAGTCTGGGCCTGCGACAGGTGGTGAGAGAACCAACACGAGGGAAAAATCTACTTCACCTCATTCTCACCAATCTACCTGTCGCAGATGCATCTGTCCATGACAGTATTGGTAGCAGTGACCACTGCACAGTCATTGTGGAGACGAAGTCCCGTCTTCACACTGAGGACACCCTCCATCGTGTTGTGTGGCACTACCACGGTGCGAAATGGGATAGATTCAGAACAGAGCTAGCAGCTCAAAACTGGGCATCCATGAGGCACAGTGGGCCATCAGCAGCAGCGGAATTGTATTCTACCACAATCTGTAACCTCATGGCCCGGCATATCCCTCACTCTACCATTACCATCAAGCCAGGGGACCAACCCTGGTTCAATAAGGAGTTTAGAAGAGCATGCCAGGAGCAGCACCAGGCGTACCTAAAAATGAGGTGCCAACCTGAGGAAGCTCCAACACAGGACTACATGCATGCTAAAAAGCGGAAGCAGCATGCCATAGACAGGTTTAAGCAATCCCACAATCAACGGATCAGAACAAAGCTCTGCAGTCCTGCCACGTCCAGTTGTGAATGGTGGTGGACCATTAAACAACTAACAGGAGTAGGAGGCTCCATGAATATCCCCATCCTCCATTATGGTGGAGCCCAGCATACGAGTGCAAAAGACAAGGCTAAAGCGTTTGCAACCATCTTCAGCCAGAAGTGCCGAGTGGATGATTCATATCGACCTACTCCTGAGGTCCCCGCCATCACAGAAGCCAGTCTTCAGCCAATTCGATTCACTCCATGTGATATCAAGAAACGGCTGAGTGCACTGGATACAGCAAAGGCTATTGGCCCCGACAACATCCCGGCTATCGCGCTGAAGACGTGTGCTCCAGAACTAGCCGCGCCTCGAGCCAAGCTGTTCCAGTACAGCTACAACACTGGCATCTATCCGACAATGTGGAAAACTGCCCAGGTATGTCCTGTCCACAAAAAGCAGGACAAATTCAATCCGTCCAATTACCGCCCCATCAGTCTACTCTCAATCATCAGCAAAGTGATGGAAGGTGTCATCGACAGTGCTATCAAGTGGCACTTGCTCACCAATAACCTGCTCACTGATGCCCAGTTTGGGTTCCGCCACCCACTCGGCTCCCGACCTCATTACAGCCTTGGTCCAAACATGGACAAAGGAGCTGAATTCCAGAGGTGAGGTGAGAGTGACTGCCCTTGACATCAAGGCAGCATTTGACCGGGTATAGCGTCAAGGAGCCCGAGTAAAACTGAAGTCAATGGGTATCGGGGGGAAAACTCTCCACTGGCTGGAGTCATACCTAGCACAAAGGAAGATGGTTGTGGTGGTTGAAGGTGAATCATGAGATTGAGAAGAATGAGAGGGGATCTTATTGAAACATATAGGGGGAAAAATTCAGTTGGTTGCGCCTCCCGTTAGCGCCTTAAGAGGGCGCTAATGGGGCGCAAAGCAACTAGAACCCGGGCGCGGCGATGTTTGCGCCACTCGCGAAATTAACTAGACATTTTGCGGCGGCACTAAACACTACCGCCACGATCTCCTGCGCCGGCAGATCGTGACGTCATTCGAGTGCGCAACGCCCCGGTAGCGCCCTGGAGTGGATATTGAGTGGCGCCCCCTGCCTTACCGCCTGCCGCTAGCAATGACAGGTTGAGGGGAGCGTTTTGCAGTCAGGAAGGGACTGGGGGAGCGCTATTTAAAGGCGACCGCTTCCTGCCTTTTTTTGTTGGTGACATTTTTGAACCACGCATTCTGAGAGAGAGAGAGAGAGGGAGACTTCTGGAGAGATTCAACGCTGTGTGAAGGAGTTTTGGGTACTAAGCAGCACTTTGCAGGTTCATTTTGATTTGCCCTTCCTTGTATCGATTTAGAAGAGATTGTGGGGGTTGCACTCTGAGCTCTTTCCCTGGTTGTCTCTATTGTTCTTTCCAGCAGATTTGATGTACAGCTCTCTCCAGGCCGAGATTCAAGGCTGCAATGAGCAGGATGTGGATGGAAAGCAAGATCAACCCTCCCCTTTAAGAACTGGCCGGCGCCATTGTGTCTGTGTTCCATTGCTGACTGACATCACACGAGCTTCACCAGCGCTCTGAGTTAGCGCCTCACTCCTCAGCCTTTGCGCTTTAAGACAGATGTGTAGCGCCTGATTTAGCGCTCCAATCAGCTCCAGGGACGATAAAAGTCAAGTTTGCAGTTGGAGGCGATAATTAGCGCCAGGCGCTAATCTTTGCGCCCGGCCGATAATTGCGCCTCAAACGGGGCGATACTGAATTTTTCCCCCATAAGATTCTGAAGGGGCTTGACAGAGTAGATGCAGAGAGGATGTTTCCCCTCGTGAGGGAATCTAAAACTAGGGGGCATATTTCAGAATAAGGGGACACCCATTTAAATCGGAAATGAGGAGGAATTTCATCTCTCAGAGGGTCGTGAATCTTTGGAATTCTCTTCCCCAGAGAGCTGTGGCGGCTGGGTCATTGAATATATTTAAGGTGGAGATAGACACATTTTTGAAAGGTAAGGGAGTCAAGGGTTATGGGGAGCGAGCAGGGAAGTAGAGTTGAGGCCAAGATCAGATCAGCCATGATCTTATTGAATGGCGGAGCAGGCTCGAGGGGCCAAATGACCTATTCCTGCACCTACGTCTTATGTTCTTATGTTTTTATCATCACAGCCCCAGGACATCACTGCAGGAGTTCCTCAGGGCAGTGTCCTAGGCCCAACCATCTTCAGCTGCTTCATCAATGACCTTCCCTCCAACATAAGATCAGAAATGGGGATGTTCGCTGATGACTGCACAGTGTTCAGCGCCATTCACAACTCCTCAGATAATGAAGCAGTCCATGTCCGCATGCAACAAGACCTGGACGACATTCAGGCTTGGGCTGAGAAGTGGCAGGTAACATTTGCGCCACAGAAGTGCCAGGCAATGACTATCTCCAACAAGCAAGAGTCTAACCACCACCCCTTGACATTCAATGGCATTACCATCGCCGAATCCCCCACCATCAACATCCTGGGGGTCACCATTGACCAGAAACTTAACTGGACCAGCCACATAAATACTGTGGCAACAAGAGCAGGTCAGAGGCTAGGTATTCTGTGGCGAGTGTCTCACCTCCTGACTCCCCAAAGCCTTTCCACCATCTACAAGGCACAAGTAAGGAGTGTGATAGAATACTCTCCACTTGTCTGGATGAGTGCAGCTCCAACAACACTCAAGAAGCTCGACACCATCCAGGACAAAGTAGCCCGCTTGATTGGCACCCCATCCACCACCTTAAACATTCACTCCCTCCACCACCGGCGTACCGTGGCTGCAGTGTGTACCATGTACAAGATGCACTGCAGCAACTCGCCAAGGCTTCTTTGGCAGCACCTCCCAAACTCGCGACCTCTTCCACCTCGAAGGACAAGAACAGCAGGCACATGGGAACACCACCACCTCCAAGTTCCCCTCCAAGTCACACACCATCCTGACTTAGAAGTATATAGCCGATCCTTCATCATCGCTGGGTCAAAATCCTGGAACTCCCTACCTATCGGCACTGTGGGATTACCTTCACCACACAGACTGCAGCGGTTTAAGAAGACGGCTCACCACCACCTTCTCAAGGGCAATTAGGGATGGGCAATAAATGCTGGCCTTGCCAGTGACGCCCACATCCCATAAACGAGTTTTAAATAAATGAGGCCCAAGGGCGCTACAATCAAACCCATATGACGATGAGATGTGTTTTTGAGCAAGCAATCGGGATGCTGAAGATGCACTTCAGGTGTCTCGACAGATCTGGAGGTGCCCTTCAATACGCACCAGCCAGGGTCTCCAGAATGATCTTGGTGTGCTGTGCTCTGCACAACACAGTGCAGCAGCGAGGATTGGAGCTGCAGGAGGAGCAAGGCGCACAGCACAGTGCCTCTTCAGAAGTGGAAGATGAAGAGAAGTAGGACGAGGAACGCCATGTAGCTATGGTACCAGCAGCGGCAGACATTGCTGCCTGGGATGTCTGGATGGACTCATCATGGCAAGATTTAGTTAGGTTGCACCACTGCACCCATCTGGTACCCACATGCTGAACCCACTTGCCCCCCACTCCCTGTCCTTCAGCACAAAGCAGCCCTGCAATCAACAAAGCATCCCTTTCACAGATACCCATTGCTTGGATTTTAGTCTTGCCTTACCATTCATCAGAACTGAGAAGACCACTTGCCAGGCTTCAGGCAAAAATGGACAGAACGGGTAAGTGGTGCAAAGAAATAATTTTCGTGTGGCTCAAAATTTATATATAAACTTGACAGTGAAACATTGTGTAACGCACCCATGTGCACACCTTTGCACAACTACTAATCTTTCATCTTCCTTTTCCTACTACCCCTACATCGTGCAACCCCTTTGGCTTCAGCAGAGGTAGAGGCAGGCTGCTCACATCCCTGCTCTGACTGCTGCGATGCTCTTGACCGACGTCCTCTGGGTTTTGGAGCCCCGCCAAAGACTGCTCCACCTGCAACTGTGCAGGGGCAGACTCTGCCATTGGGACACAAGGCATCATGTGTGGCACTGACTGAGGGGGGGAGGGGGCGGCAACGGGTGAGAAGTGGAAGCGCTTTGAGCAGAGTCCCCACTTCTGTGTTCCCTTTCTCCATCTTCCCTCTCGTGGTCCACCCGCACTTCCCGACTAGCAATGAACCGGAGAGCACTTGGCTGCACATCAGTGGGACGCTGAATGACCAAGGCTAGGTTTTGATCAATCCTAGTTAATGTGGCATTCAAAGTGTGCAAGCCATTGGTGACGGCCAGAATGCACTTGTCAGTACAAAGAAGGTTCACTCGGTTAATCCCGGGGATGAGGGGATGGACATATGAGGAGAGGTTGGGTAGATTGGGACTCTACTCATTGGAATTCAGAAGAATGAGAGGCGATCTTATTGAAACATATAGGGGGAGAAATTCAGTATCGCCCCATTTGGGGCGTAATTATCGGCCGGGCGCAAAGATTAGCGCCTGGCGCTAATTATCGCCACCGACTGCAAACTTGACTTTTATCGCCCCTGGAGGTGATTGGAGCGCTAAATCAGGCGCTTCACACCTGTCTTAAGGCGCAAAGGCCGAGGAGCGAGGCACTACCTCAGAACGCTGGCGAAGCTCATGTGATGTCAGTCAGCAATGGAACACAGACACAATGCCATGGGCCAGTTCTTAAACGGGAGGGCTGATCTTGCTTTTCATCCACATCCTGCTCATTGCAGCCTTGAATCTCGGCCTGGAGAGACCTGCACATCAAATCTGCTGGAAAGAACAATGGAGAGTACCAGGGAAAGAGCTCAGAGTGCAGCCCCCACAGTCTCTTCTAAATCGTTACAAGGAAGGGCAAATCAAAATGAACCTGCAAAGTGCTGCTCAGTACCCAAAACTTCTTCACACAGTGTTGAATCTCTCCAGAAGTCTCTCTCTCTCTCTCTCTCTCTCAGAATGCGTGGTTCTACAATGTCACCAACAATAAAAGGCAGGAAGCGGTCACCATTAAATAGCGCTCCCCCAGTCCCTTCCTGACTGCAAAATGCTCCCCTCAACCTGTCGTTGCTAGCGGCAGGCGGTAAGGCAGGGGGCGCCACTCAATATCCGCTCCGGGGCGATACCGGGGCATTGCGCACTCGACTGACGTCACGATCTGCCGGCGCAGGAGATCATGGCGGTAGTGTTTAGCGCCGCCGCAAAATGTCTAGTTAATTTTGCGAGCGGCGCAAACATCGCCGCGCCCGGGCGCTAGACGCTTTGCGCACCATTAGCGCCCCCTTAAGGCGCTAACGGGAGGTGCAACCAACTGAATTTTTCCCCCATAAGATTGTGAAGGGGTTGGATCGGGTGGATGCGGGGAGGATGTTCCCGATGATGGGTGAAACTAGAACTAGGGGGCATAGTCTTAGAATAAGAACATAAGAACATAAGAACATAAGAAATAGGAGCAGGAGTAGGCCAATTGGCCCCTCGAGCCTGCTCCGCCATTCAATAAGATCATGGCTGATCTGATCCTAACCGCCAATCTACTATCTATCACAGAACCATCTCCTGCATCTAACAGAATTGCACACACGAAATAGGAGCAGAATCAGGCTACACGGTCCCTGGGCCCGCTCCACTACCCACAGGGCCATGACCGATCCGAACCTCGACTCATGTCCAAATTCCTGCCCGCTCCCCGTAACCCTTAATGCCCTTTACTTCTAGGAAACTGTTTATTTCTGTTTTAAATTTATTTAATGATGTAGCTTCTACAGCTTTTTGTGGCAGCATATTCCATGGACCTACCACCCTCTGAGTGAAGTAGTTCCTCCTCATCTCAGTTTTGAAAGAGCAGCCCCTTATTCTAAGACTATGTCCCCTAGTTCTAGTCTCACCCGTCATCGGGAACATCCTCCCCGCATCCACCCGATCCAACCCCTTCACAATCTTATATGTTTCAATAAGATCGCCTCTCATTCTTCTGAACTCCAATGAGTAGAGTCCCAATCTACCCAACCTCTCCTCATATGACCACCCCCTCATCCCCGGGATTAACCGAGTGAACCTTTTTTGCACTGCCTCGAGAGCAAGGATGTCTTTCCTTAAGTAAGGACACCAAAACTGTATGCAGTATTCCAGGTGCGGTCTCACCAATACCTTGTACAACTGAAGCAATACCTCCCTATTTTTATATTCTATCCCCCTAGCAATGAAAGCCAACATTCCATTTGCCTTCTTAATCACTTGCTGCACCTGCATACTAACCTTTTGAGTTTCGTGCACCAGGACCCCCAGATCCCTTTGCACTTCAGTACTCTCCAGTTTCTTGCCATTAAGATAATAAATTGCTCTAGGATTTTTCCTGCCAAAGTGCATCACCTCACACTTTCCAGTGTTGTATTCCATCTGCCAAATCTCTGCCCACTTACTTAGCCTGTCTATGTCCCCTTGCAGGTTTTTTATGTCCTCCTCACTCACTACTTTCCCTCCCATCTTAGTATCATCTGCAAATTTTGATATGTTACACTTGGTCCCTTCCTCCAAATCGTTAATATAGATTGTAAAGAGTTGGGGACCCAGCACTGACCCCTGTGGAACACCACTAGTTACTGATTGCCAGTCTGAGAATGAACCATTTATCCCAACTCTTTGCTTTCTGTTAGATAGCCAATCCTCTATCCATGCCAGAATATTACCCCCAATCCCGTGATTTTTTACCTTAAGCAATAATCTTTTGTGTGGCACCTTGTCAAATGCCTTTTGGAAGTCTAAATACACTACGTCCACTGGTTCCCCTTTATCCACTCTATATGTTACTTCCTCAAAGAACTCCAGCAAATTTGTCAAACATGACTTCCCCTTCGTAAAACCATGCTGACTTTGTCCTATTAAATTATGATTCTCCAAATGTCCTGTTACTGTTTCCTTAATAATGGACTCCAAAATTTTACCTACCACAGATGTTAGGCTAACCGGTCTATAGTTACCAGCCTTCTGTCTACTGTCTAATAAGGGGCTGCTCTTTCAAAACTGAGATGAGAAGGAACTACTTCACTCAGAGGGTGGTAGGTCCATGGAATATGCTGCCCCAAAAAGCTGTAGAAGCTGCATCATTACATAAATTTAAAACAGAAATAGACAGTTTCCTAGAAGTAAAGGGAATTAAGGGTTACGGGGAGCTGGCAGGAATTTGGACATGAGTCTAGGTTCGGATCGGTCATGGCCCTGTGGGTAGCGTAGCGGGCCCAGAGGCCGTGTAGCCTGATCCTGCTCCTATTTCGTGTGTCCAATTCTGTTTGGTTCAGGAGATGGTTCTGTGATAGTAGATTGGCGGTTAGGATCAGATCAGCCATGATCTTATTGAATGGCGGAGCAGGCTCAAGGGGCAAATTGGCCTACTTCTGCTCCTATTTCTTATGTTCTTATGTTCTTATGTTTGACTGCCACGTTTGATGCTCCATGCAGGTGGCCACTCTTTCCATCGATGAATACATCATAGCTAAGGCCTGCGACATCATGCCACTCATGCTTGAGACGGACTCTTCCATTCTCTCTGCAAGCGTGCACAGTGTGGCTGGAAATCCTGCCAGAACCTCACACATTTTTTGCTGCTGTATGTATCTGCGCGGGTGCATGGTGTGCATGAGTCCTGTGACGGTGCACCCTCAGAGTGAGTGACCTCCTCTGAGGAGTTGTCGTCATCCTCCACCACCTCCTGTGGGACACTTGATGGGCCTGTGGGAGATTAAAGACATGAATTAGAACTGTCACAGCAAGAATGTTTTAAGTAAACATTATGCACAAGATCATGGGCCAAAAATTCGGCCCTTCCCGGGTGAGTACACAGTCCGTACTCACCCGTAATGCGTCCCGAAGTGCCGGTTTCCTGCATGCACTGCGCATGCGCGGGAAACCGGAACTTCCGGTATGGTGAAGGGGGCGGTTCCTAGGTGAACCGCATGCGTGGTAGAGGCTGCGCGCACGCAGCACACTTAGATTTTTTTTCAGGTTTCTACGCGAGGGTAAGTATTGAAGAAACTACACTATTAAAAAGGAGGCACAAGACCCGTTTTCAACAAGGTAAGTGGTTAATTAAGTATAATTTAAAAATTTTTTCAACAGGTTTATCTTTTTTAGATACTTTAAAGAAAGGTAAGTTTACTTTTATCACTTTTAAAAAGTATTTTAATTTTTTCAAAAATTTAAATTTTTGTTTAAAGTGGTTAATTTATTTAACTATAGTTATTTTATAAATGTGATGGTTTTTAAAAAAATTATTTTAAGTTTAGCTGTTCTTTTGGGGCCGATTTCAATTCACAGATTTGACAGGTCTCCTGTCAAATCTATGAATGAAAGATGGTCTGCTGCCATTGGCTCTCCATGGCCCATGTGATCCCAGGGGACGCATCGCACTAACTACGCCCCTGGGACACGCAAACACTGCGCGCCAGCTCTTGGAGCAGGACCAGGAGCTGAAGTTCCCGTGGGCCCAAAACATAGAAACATAGAAACATAGAAAATAGGTACAGGAGTAGACCATTCGGTCCTTCGAGCCTGCACCGCCATTCAATGCGTTCATGGCTGAACATGCTACCTCAGTACCCCATTCCTGCTTTCTCGCCATACCCCTTGATCCCCTTAGTTGTGAGTGTTATATCTAACTCCCTTTTGAATATATTTAGCGAACTGGCCTCAACAACCTTCTGTGGAAGAGAATTCCATAGATTCACCACTCTCTGGGTGAAGAAGTTCTTCCTCAGCTCAGTCCTAAATGGCTTCCCCTTAATCCTTAGACTGTGACCCCTGGTTCTAGTTTTCCCTACCATTGGGAACATTCTGCCCGCATCTAATTTGTCTAAACCAGTCAGGATTTTAAATGTCTCTATAAGATCCCCCCTCATTCTTCTGAACTCCAGAGGATACAAGTTCAGTTGACCCAATCTTTCTTGATATGTCAGTCCGGCCATCCCAGGAATCAATCTAGTGAACCTTCGCTGCACTCCCTCAATAGCAAGAATGTCCTTCCTTAAGTTAGGAGACCAAAACTGCGCACAATACTCCAGGTGTGGCCTCACCAAGGCCCTGTACAACTGTAGCATCACCTCCCTACTCCTGTACTCAAATCCCCTTGCTATGAAGGCCATCATTCCGTTTGCTTTCTTGACTGCCTGCTGCACTTGCATTCCCACCTTCAGTGACTGATGTACCATGACGCCCAGGTCTCGTTGCACGTCCCCTTTCCCTAATCTGCCACCATTCAGGTAATAGTCCGCCTCTCTATTTTTACCACCAAAGTGGATAACCTCACATTTATCCACATTGTACTTCATCTGCCATACATTTGCCCATTCACCCAACCTGTCCAAGTCACTCTGTAGCCTCCTAGCATCCTCGTCATTGTTCACACTGCCTCCCAATTTAGTGTCATCCGCAAATTTGGAGATATTACATTTAATCCCTTCGTCCAAATCATTAATATATAATGTAAACAGCTGGGGTCCCAGCACCGAACCCTGCGGTACCCCGCTGGTCACTGCCTGCCATTCTGAAAAGTACCCATTTACTCCTACTCTTTGTTTCCTGTGTGCCAACCAGTTCTCAATCCACGTCAACACATTACCCCCAATCCCATGTGCTTTAACTTTGCTCACCAATCTCTTGTGTGGGACCTTGTCGAAGGCCTTCTGAAAGTCCAAATACACCACATCTACTGGTTCCCCCCTGTCCACCCTATTGGAAACATCCTCAAAAAATTCCAGAAGATTTGTCAAGCATGATTTCCCTTTCACAAATCCATGCTGACTTGGACCTATCATGTCGCCACTTTCCAAATGGTCTGTTATGACATCTTTAATAATTGCTTCCATCATTTTACCCACGACCGATGTCAGGCTGACCGGTCTATAATTCCCTGCTTTCTCCCTCCCTCCTTTTTTAAAAAGAGGGGTTACATTGGCCACCCTCCACTCCATCGGAACTGATCCAGAGTCTAAGGAATGCTGGAAAATGATCGTCAATGCATCCACTATTTCCAAGGCCACCTCCTTAAGTACTCTGGGATGCAGACCATCAGGCCCCGGGGATTTTTCAGCCTTCAGTCCCATCAATTTCCCCAATACCTTTTCCCGACTAATAAGGATTTCCCTCAGCTCCTCCCTCTTACCAGATCCTCTGACCCCTTTTATTTCCGGCAGGTTGTGTGTGTCCTCCACAGTAAACACCGAACCAAAGTACTTGTTCAATTGATCTGCCATTTCCTTGTTCCCCATTACGACTTCCCCTGTTTCCGACTGCAGGGGACCTACGTTTGTTTTTACTAACCTCTTTCTTTTTACATATTTATAGAAGCTTTTGCAGTCCATTTTAATGTTCTCTGCAAGCTTCCTTTCATATTTTATTTTCCCTGCCCTAATCAAACCCTTCGTCCTCCTCTGCTGAGTTTTGAAGTTCTCCCAGTCCCCGGGTTTGCTGCTACTTCTGGCCAATTTGTATGCAACTTCCTTGGTTTTAATACTATCCCTGATTTCCCTTGTTAGCCATGGTTGAGCCACCTTCCCTTTTTTATTTTTATGCCAGACCGGGATGTACAATTGTTGTAGTTCATCCATGCGATCTCTAAATGTCTGCCATTGCCCTTCCACTGATAGCCCCTTAAATATCGCTTGCCAATTTAACCTCGCCAATTCACGCCTCATACCCTCAAATTTGCCCTTATTTAAGTTCTGGACCATGGTCTCTGACTTAACTGTTTCCTTCTCCATCCTAATGTAGAACTCCACCATACTATGGTCACTCTTCCCCAGGGGGCCTCGTACCACAAGATTGCTGATTAGTCCCTCCTCATTACACAACACCCAGTCCAGGATGGCCTCCCCTCGAGTTGGTTCCTCAACATATTGGTTTAGGAAACCATCCCTTAAACACTCCAGGAAATCCTCCTCCACCGTATTGCTTCCAGTTTGAGTAGCCCAATCTATATGCATATTAAAGTCACCCATGATAACTGCCGTGCCTTTTTTGCACGCACCTCTGATTTCCTGTTTCATACCCTCCCCCACCTCACTACTGCTGTTTGGAGGTCTGTACACAACTCCCACTAACGTTTTCTGCCCTTTGGTGTTCTGCAGCTCAACCCATATTGATTCCACATCCTCCAAGCTGATGTCCTTCCTAGCTATTGCATTAATCTCCTCTTTAACCAGCAATGCTACCCCACCCCCTTTTCCTTTTATTCTATCCTTTCTGAATGTTGAATACCCCTGGATGTTCAGTTCCCAGCCTTGATTGTTCTGGAGCCACGTCTCTGTAATCCCAATCACATCGTATCCGTTAACATCTATTTGCACAGTCAAACACAAAACACAACGGCAGGCGCGGTAGGTAAGAGCGCGCGCGATCCTTACCTCCGCGGCAAGCCGGAGAGGCGAATTTCAGGGCCCATATTTCACTGGCTGCTGACATCAAGTCAACATGAGTGAATGTTGTATGCTATGTGACTGTGTGATATTTAATTCTGTCATCCGGTAGATGGGCGGTCCCATCTCTCCATCTCCGATGGCCTGGCAAGCCGGGACTCGGTTTACTCGGTTTATCTCCAGCGCCTCCTCATCTGCAGCTGTCAGTGTCGCGATGGCTGGAGGGCCACCTCTGGTTCTCTGTCTCTCCCTGGTGTTCTGTGCTCTCTTCTTCTCCAAGGAGGGAAACAAGAGACCTTTGAGTGAGAGTAATGGAATGAGTGGAACAGATAGATGGACAACATTTGTTGAGGGTGACTATGAGGGAGTGGCGTGACATTGCATTAAGATGAGGGTGAATGTCAGTGGTGGATAGTCAGATGGAATGTGAGGAAGTGCATAGACAGAGAGGGATGGGCGCATCTGCAAGGTATGTTGGTGTGAGGAGTGTTGTGCAGGAGTAGGCTTGGAAAGGCAGAGTGAGGGGGTTGGGGTGACACGCACATCAGGATGTAGTTGAATGTGCCATTATACTCAACTTTCCAGCCTTCATTAGGTCATTAAAGTGCTTCCGGTACTGTATCCAGGAGTGTGGCAGCACATTGCTGCTGCTGACCTTCTCTGCGATCTCCAGCCACGCTTTCTTGGTCATTGAGGCTGGCTTCTTCCTCCCATTAGCAGGGAATACTATCTCCCTGCGGGCCCTTACGCTTCGCAGCATCAGGTCTAGGGACGCATCACTGGAGCGTGACACAGCCTTTGTACGTTGAGACTCCATTCTTTATTACTTCCTCTGTTTCTCCCACCTCCACAATCCTTCAACTGTCATCTTTGTAGTGTTTCTTTAAATACCTCAGCTGAAATAGACCCATGTGTGTCATCATCACGCCCGCTCACGCTAATTGGTCGGGGAACCCGGAAGTCAGATGTAAATGCAGTGGCTGGGTTAAAAAGCCACTTACAGATGCGCTGCAGCTACTTCTGGGTTTCTCGCCTGCTACCGGAAACCCCGCTCCCAATGCGTTGGCAGGTAAATATTCCGGCCTTTAAATCCAAATTCCAACCAGGTCTTGGTTCTAGAGGGAGGGAGCCTGAGTTTCCTCCTAGAACAGCTCATTCAGTTGTCAGTCAGTTGTGTGCATGTCATTGCCTATGAGAACCAGGTGTGTGTAATTTATTTTATGTTACATTAAACAGTTTGGCAATGTCATGCATGTTATATACTGTAAATCTTTCCTCCTGTGCTAACCCTCTGATTTATTGTAACATTGGCCTTGTAACATTATTGCCCATTTCATTCTCAAAGTAGTGCATGTGCTTTTTTATTGTCTCCACATCCACCCTGTTCCAAATGGTTGTACTTGTGCCAAATAATCCTACTACGCCCTCTACATTCATCTTTAACCTGTTACACCTAAATATCTTTCTCACCGGTTGTCTGTCTTGTCCCGTCAGAAAAGGACCTCCCCTTTCTCATGTTAATCTGTGAACATATAAAGATTTAGATATAGGATGCACAAAGCAAATAAGAGATACAACACAAATCACAATTAACAAGTAAAGCTTTAAATCCAAGTGCCCCCAAATTCATCCCCATGACTTAAAAGCTCCTCCAGTGCTCATTTACCATTATCTATCTCATAGATAATTTTGACTAAGGTTGTAATTTTCCCATAAAAAAATGAGTGAGTTTGAAGCGTGGGGGGGTAGTTAAATTCTTAAAAATGTGAATCACGACCAGACCCTGCCTCCAACCCGGCCACTTCCGGTTTCCCCGGAGGTGGGACGGTGGGGGCCGGGGGAGGGGGAAGGTCGACCAACCTGCTCCCAGGGGGCGTTACCTCAATTTAAATATTGTAATGAGGCTGGAAGCCTATTATTTTTCCCTCCATTTTGTTTTTAGCTGCCTGTGGACGGGTTTCATAGAATTTGTGAAGCCCGGTAGTTAAACAGAGGCGGGGACTGCTGCACCCAGGAGGTAAGTGGATTTATACCTACCTCCTGGATCCAGGGTCACTACCATACCCACCCCCCACAATTGGAGACACTCCCACGAGGCATCCGATCGCATTCCCAGGCCTCCCCCCCCCCACCCCTCAACAATGATGATGAGGACAGCCATGATGCTCCGGTGGCCAGCCCCGATCCTCCGGTCCCCCTGCTGATCCTCCACCCCCTCTCCCCCTGATCCCTGGCCAGCCGCCCCCCTCTCCCCCCACCCCGCGCGATCGCCCCCTCGTGATCCCTGACCACCCCCTCCGCGATCCTCGCTTGTCTGCCGATCCCCAACCTCCCCGATCCCCAACCACCCACCATCACCTGCCGATCCCCTACCAATCCTGCAACTCCCCCTGATCCTCTCTCCCCCCCTCCCGATTGCTCTCCCCCCATCCGATTGCTCTCCCCCCTCCCAATTCTCTCGCCCCCTCCCGATTGTCGACCCCCCCTCCCAATCGTCGACTCCCTCTCCCGCCGATCCCGATCCCCCTCCCGCGATCCCTCCGCCGGACCGACCCCTCGCAACTGAGGCCTACCCGCCTGCAGCCAGCCAGCCTCTCAAGCTGGTTGGCTGCGGGTGGGAAAACGAGGCCTCACATTCAAATTCAAAACCAGCCTCCTGGGTTTCCCGCCCGCCTTGGACCCGCCCCCAACCCACCTCCCTGAACAAAATTCTGGCCTATGTGTTCTTTCTTTCTAGCCACCAACTGTATCAATTTCAGTGTTAACTCAGAGGAATAAATTATGAATTTAGGATCTCCAATTCTATATGTTTTGCTACCTTAACTTTGATTTCCCTGATTGGTACCAGTGCGTTTAACCATATCCTGGTTGTTTCATTAATGGTCCATGAAAGGTTGGTTTCTCTATAGAACATGTGTCAGAGCCTTTAGTAAAAGTTATGCACTACGTGACCTTGCTTATTGCATAGTTGTTAGTGTGACTGAGCATGTCTGGGACTCGCTCTTCAGTGCATTTTCATCATGCATTCCACATACTGGTTGCCTCACCTGCAACTCAACATATCACATCTGCACACACAGCGTTATCCCAAGATCATAGAAACATAGAAACATAGAATCTAGGAGCAGGAGTAGGCCATTCGGCCCGTCGAGCCTGCTCCACCATTCAATACGATCATGGCTGATCATCCAAATCCAGTACCCTGTCCCTGCTTTCCCACACAGAATCCCCATCGAGCCTGCACCGACACATATCCCACCCTATCCCCGTAACCCCACGTATTTAATTCCCCCTAATATCTCCCATCCTATCCCTGTAACCCCACATATTTAATCCCCCCCTAACACTAAGGGTCAATTTATCATAGCCAAATCAACCTAACCCACACATTTTTGGACTGTGGGAGGAAACCGGAGCACCCGGAGGAAACCCACGCAGACACGGGGAGAATGTGCAAACTCCACACAGACAGTCACCCGAGGTCAGATTCGAACCCGGGTCTCTGGCGCTGTGAGGCACCAGTGCTAACCATGCAGCATGAGATATCAGGTACAAACCATTCTTGCTTTTCTGGGCTGTATATCAAAAGATCTGAAGGTGTTTGATTAGAATTTCTCCCTGTATGGTCCCATTGTTATGAGTAGTCCCCAAGCTGCGGAACACATCATTATCATTAAAAATAGGCGGAGACACAGTTTTAGCCAAGAGAAAAATGTTTGCCAGATATTCGTAGCTACATTTTCCTGATCTTTGCTGCTCCTGCACATATTGGGCCAAAAATTCATCCCGCTGCGCGAGAGTACGCAGTGCGTACTCTCGCGTATTCTCTCTCCAATTGCCGGTTTTCTGCATGCCCTGCGCATGCGCTGAAAACCGGCACTTGGTCTTTTGAAAAGGGGGCGGTTCCTCGGTGCATCGCGTGCGTGCTACAGGCTGCGCGCACTTCGTGCTTTGGACGCGCAGGTAAGGACGGAAGATTTTAGAAATGGAAAAAGGAGGAGTAAGACCCACTTTTAACAAGGTAAGTAGTGAATTAAGTATTTTTTTGAATTTTTTTTAACAGGTATATCTTTTTTAGAGACTTTAAAGACAGGTAAGTTTATTTTTATAACTTTTTAAAAGATTTTACATTTTTTCAAAAATTTAATTTTTTATTTAAAATGGTTAATTTATTTAACTATACTTATTTTATTAATGTGATGGGTTTTTTTTTAAATTTAATTGAGGTTTAGCTGTTATTTTGGGGGGGTGTAAGATTCATAGATTTCACAGCACGTATGTGAAACTTATGAATGGAAGATGGTGTGCTGCCATTGGCTCTAACTGAGTCACGTGATCCCACAGCTCGCACGAATTCACTACGCCGGTGGGATACGCAAGCACTGCCCAGCTGATGTCTGGAACATCAAGTTCGTGCGAGCTGGATCTGAAAAAGCACACGCGGATTGAGAGATCGCGGGGAAGCCTTACCCCCGCGGGAACAGAGCGAGATCAATTTCTGGGCCATTGTTTCTTTCCCACACGTGGGTGAGGAGTTACTACGGTCAAATTACATGTATATAAATTCTAAATTGATAGCCTCTGGAGTTTCACATTGATGGTTTATATTTAATGCATGTACAGTTCTCTTGTTCTCACTAATTACATGATTCTTGAGCAAGGTACTAGAGGTACCCTAAGTTGGTCATGCTCGGAGGCTCCTCAGTAGGGTTTTTTCTTAACCTACTGGTCAGATAAGGTGATCACTACCTTGCTCTGCTCTATCTCTCCTGTCTGCCATAGGATGCATTCTGTAGCCCCCTCATGTCTGGTCAGGTTACACGTTTCCATCATTTCCCCAACTATCCTTGCCATCAATATCATCTCGGTTTATCAGCCCCGGAGGAACCTTACGATCCAATAAGTTACTTGCAGCATTTTCCATTCAACTAATTATTATATTTCCCATTAAACCGCAGACTATTTCTTTCACAGTTTGGTCCAATGTAGCATTAATACTTTAAACCCTTTTTGGACCTCTTTAAAATTATCAGCAATAGCATGCATATTGTCCACAGTTAATACTTCCTGCACTGCCAGTTCTTTAATTCCGACTATCGTGAATTCATCTATCTCATTTGCTCTTTTCCTGATTTGCTCAATATCATGGTGTGTCATTTCTCGCGATGTTTTGGGGAATTTGGCTGATGACCCAGCAAAGTCTCCCAATATTTTGTACAGTTCAGACTGTAAATTCTGAGATACAGTTATGTTCTTTTATGACTGTACGTCCCTGAATTTGATGGTTTGATATAGCATATACAGGGACTATTTTGTAAACAAGTCATGTCCAGGCTGAGTGACATCGAAATGATTATCAATGCCTTACAAATTTCCTCCCTAGTCTTTCTCAACACTCTGGGATAAATTCTTTCTATCCCTGGGATTTGTTTGTTTTGAGTCCTTTAAACCTGTCTAGCACTTTGAAGTAATTAATTTTGCCTTAAGTTAAGTCTGTTAGGAAGGCATCTTGCTCATATCTTCCCGAGTGAACACTCGGAGGAAGAATTTATTCTGAATATTTACTATTTTGTGCTCGTTTTCATTTTCAAGTTCATTTGCATCTATTACAGTACTTGCTTCTTCTCTGACTACCCTCTTATCATTGTAGTACCAAAATATTTGTTTACTGTTATGTTTTGCCTTAACATCTATGTATTTTCCAAGGTCTCTTATGACCCCTCCAATCTACCTTTTGACATGTTTCTGCTTGTTCCTCTATTCTTCCCAGTGAACCTCTCCCTTTCTCCTGCAGAATTTGTCTCTTTTAATCTGTTTGTTAATCTAATTAGATTTACTCTTGATTAGTCGGAGCTTGATGATATTGGCCCTGAAATTCGCCTCTCCGGCTTGCCGCGGGTGTAAGGATCGCACGCACACTTACCGACCGCGCCTGCCGTTGTGTTTTGGGCCCATGGGAACTTCAGCTCCTGGGCCTGCTCCAAGTGCCGGCACGCAGTGCTTGTGTGTCCCAGGGGCGCAGTTAGTGCGATGCGTCCCCTGGGATCACGTGGGCCATGGAGAGCCAATGGCAGCAGACCATCTTTCATTCATAGATTTGACAGGACCTGTCAAATCTATGAATTGAAATCGGCCCCAAAAGAACAGCTAAACTTAAAATAAATTTTAAAAAAACCATCACATTTATAAAATAACTATAGTTAAATAAATTAACCACTTTAAACAAAAATTAAAATTTTTGAAAAAATTAAAATACTTTTTAACAGTGCTAAAAATAAACTTACCTTTCTTTAAAGTATCTAAAAAAGATAAACCTGTTGAAATTTTTTTTAAATTATACTTAATTAACCACTTACCTTGTTGAAAACGGCTCCTGCGCCTCCTTTTTGAATGTGCAGGTTCTTCCATACTTACCCTCCCGTAGAAACCTGAAAAAAACCCTAAGTTTGCTGCGTGCGCGCAGCCTCTACCGTGCACGCGGTTCACCTAGGAACCGCCCCCTTCACCATACCGGAAGTTCCGGTTTCCCGCGCATGCGCAGTGCATGCAGGAAACCGGCACTTCGGGACGCCTTACGGGTGAGTGCGCACTGAGTACTCACCCGGGAAGGGCCGAATTTTTGGCCCAATATGTATATATTTATCCTACGCATTTAGTATTATTGGTTGGAAGGTGTTCCGCTTGTCCTCTACTGAAGTGTTGTTGAACATTGGCCTCCAATCCATTTGCTTTAATTGATCCCTTATATGTTTGATTTTAAAGTTATGTACCTGGATCCTGGTCGACAATATTGCATAAGCTTGGAGTTTGGGAGCACTGGGAGAGGCAGGAGAATGTGGCCCAACCCAGTCTGCCCCGTCTTTGACCTATTCCCGGTCATCAGCCCAGCTTACAGTGTGAAGTAAGTCTTTATACACAAAATCTGTTTTTAATATATTTTCTTATTTAAATGTACTTCAGTCCAGGATTCGAGCTGATGGCCTGGAATCTCACTAAGGGTTGTTCGATACGTGGGAACAGACCTAGTCCATTTAAGAGAGTCTGACTTCTAGGAACTGGTCACAACAGGTCCTAGCTCTTTTTTTCTCTCTCTCCTCTCCTCTCTCTTTCCCTCCCTCCCAAGATACGTTAATGGGAGTTCTCAACTATGCCTGTGCATCTGAGCATGTGCAGTTTACAGCATGCATCAATATATTTATCTCTGGATTTTCAAATTACAAGTTTTAATTCCTTATTCTGTGACACAATTTCTCTGTTACTTTGGGTTTCAAAATGACTTAAAAACCATCTGAACAATTTTGAAATATTGGGAATCTTTACATTTAAACTATCACAAAATGCTATTTTTTTTACTGGAGAAATAACATAAATCTCAGAGAGAGACAAATCAGTTTGGTAGCTATTGCAGAAACAAATCAGATTAAATTACAGAATTGTGAAATGTGATTTTTCCCCTCAGTTTATTATCCTAGAAAGCTTATTTCTGAGAATGTTTTCTTCAAAAACAAAGGAATCTCTCATCTCATATGTTATCCAATTGTAAACATTTAAATTAATTACAGCTGTGTTAGTCATGGAAAAAGTGTACAGCCAGCAACTACAAAAATAAAGTGCATTTCACACTTAAAACTGGCTTCAGAGCACAAAGATCAGTGTTGGGACTTGTTATTCATATCTTACATTTATGATTTGGACTTAGGAACAAGTAACTCAATATTAAAATTTGCAGATGATACTAAACTGGGGGGTATAGCTAACACTGAAGAAGAATGTAACATAATACAAGAAGACATTAGAAAACGTTCAGACTGAGCAGTTAAATAGCAAATGAACTTTAACAAAGATAAATTTGAGGTGATGTACTTTGGTAGGAAAAATAGAAACATCACCTACACCTTAGAAAATAAGAAACTGAATGGGGTAAAAGAGCAAAGGGATCTTGGGATACAGGCGAATAAATCATTAAAACCAGCATTACAGGTAAGCAAAGCAATTAAAAATGCAAACATAGCACTGGGATTTATTTCTAGGGGTATAGAATTCAAAAGTAGTGAAGTTATGTTGAACTTGTACAGGACCCTGGTCAGGCCGTACTGTGCACAGTTGTGGTCTCCATACTATAAAAAGGACATAGAAGCACTGGAGAAAGTGCAAAAAAGATTTATAAGATGGTACCAGATCTGAGATATTACAGCCATTGGGAAAGATTGACAGGTTGGGGCTTTTTTCGTTAGAAAAGAGAAGACTTAGAGGTGACCTGATAGAGTCTTTAAAATTATGAATGAGTTGGACAGGGTAAATGTGGAGTGAATGTTTCCACTTGTAGGAGAATCCAAAACTAGGGGCCATAAATACAAGATAATTATTAATAAATCCAATCGGGAAATAAGGAGAAATTTCTTTACTCAGAGAGTGTTTAGAATGGGGAACTCGCTACCACAGGAAGTGGTTGAGGCAAATAGCTTAGATGCTTTCAAAAGGAAACGAGATGAGTACATGAGAGAAAAAGGAATAGAAAGAAATGCTGATAGGCTGAGATGAGGAAGATGGAATGGGAGGAGACTCGTGTGGAGTATAAACACCAGCACAGACTACTTGGGCCGAATGGCCTGTTTCTGTGCTGTATATTCTATGTAATTACATGTAATATCCTGACCTCTCACTCCAGTGCTACCAAACTTCAATCCCCCCCGTCCCGCCACAGTGCAGCATGATGCTATACCTCACAGTGCTATCAGACTGCACTTTCTCCACAGTCCTGACACAACTGCCAAGACCCAAAGAAGTGCCCATAAATCAAATCCCACAGTTCAGCCCTCATTACCACCTAACTATAGGTTTCCATTCCACAGTGTGCCGTACCACAGAGCTACCCCCTAAAGGTATCAAGTCTAACATCTCCTCCATAACTGCTGTTCCTCACTACTGCTAAACTTGATGTACTAACTCCAATCTGAGGCATGTTACCTACCATCTTCTTGTGTATCCTGGCCTTTAAAAAAGGTTAAAGTTAATAAATACATTGGTAAATGATCATGTAATAATAACCAAGGCTACTCATTTATGGTTTTCATGGCAGTGTCTGTGCTGCTCCTCTTAAATGATTGTAATTTGGTGCTGCTGGCCTGAGGAGCTGGAACTTCCTCCCCGAATTTAGGTTCCACCCCAACTTCTTTTGCCTCAACTGCACCAGAATTCTGCCTCCAGAAGGAGCGTCATCTCTAGGTGCATGTATACAAATTGCTAATGTATTTATGGTCCAGTCTTCAGCAAGTTCTAGGCTGGAATAGGGGTTGAAAGTTGGTTAAAGTACAAAGTGATAGTCATAATGCGATAGCCGAATGAACAGAGATCATAATACTGCTTTCAAATTCAATTATTGTCTTTTATATGGAGGGCATTATTGGGTATTAATTAAAAATAATATTCAATGTTAGGCTATGATTGGGCTATGTAACATGCTTTTGATTATACAGGATTGGGTATTAAATATTCCTGGTTCTAAAGTATTCAGGAAAGTTAGGAGGTGGTGTGGCAGTATTGGTCAAGGAGAATGTTATAGTACTGGAGAGGGAGGATGTCCTGGAGGGGTCAAGGACGGAATCTATATGGCTAGAGTTAAGAAATAATGGAGGTGCCATTACACTACTAGGTGTATTCTATAGACCACCAAATAGTGGGAAAGATATGGAGGAGCAAATTTGCAGAGAAATTACAGAGAGGTGCAAGAACTATAGAGTAGTAATATGGGGGACTTCAACTATCCTAATATAGACTGGGATCGTAATAGTGTTAGGGCCAGAGAAGGGGAAGTATTTCTGGTGTGTTCAGGAGAACTTTCTTGATCTTGTTTCCGGCCCAACGAGGGAGGAGACATTGCTGGATCTGGTTCTGGGGAATGAGGTAGGTCAAGTGGAGCAAGTGTCAGTAGGTGAACATTTAGGGAACAGTGATCATAGTATCATAAGGTTTAGATTAGCTATGGAAAAGGACAGGGAGCAATTTAGAGTAAAAATGTTTAACTGGGGCGGCCAATTTCAGTGGGATGAGAACAGATCTGACCCGGGTAAACTGGAATCAAAGATTGGCAGGCAAAACTGTAACGGAACAATGGGCTGCCTTTAAAGAGGAAATAGTTCAGGTACAGTTGAGGTACCTTCACACTAAGGGGAAAGGCAGGGCAACTAAAGTCAGGGCTCCCTGGATGACGAAAGAGATAGAGAATATGATGAAGCAGAAAAAGAGTGCGTATGACAGATGTCAGGTTGCAAATACATCTGAGAATCAGGCTATATATAGAAAGGTCAGAGAGAAATGAAAAAGAAAATAAGCGGGGCAAAGAGAGGTTATGAGAATAGAATGGCAGCCAACATAAAAGGTAATCTAAAAGTCTTCTATCGGCATATAAATAGTAAAAGGGCAGTAACAGGAGGGGTGGGGCTGATTAAGGACCAAAAAGGAGATCTATGCATGGAGGCAGAGGGTATGGCTGAGGTACTAAACGAGTACTTTGCATCTGTCTTCACTAAGGAAGAGGATGCGGCCATAGATATAGTAAAGGAGGAGGTAGTGGAGATACTTGACAGGATAAAAATTGATAGAGGAGGTATTAGAAAGGCTGGCTGTACTTAAAGTAGATAAATCACCAGGAGCAGATGGGATGCATCCTAGGACGCTGAGGGAATTGAGGGCAGAAATCTCGGAGGTACTGGCCATAATATTCCAATCCTCCTTAGATACGGTGATGCCAGAGGACTGGAGAATTGCAGATGTTACACCATTGTTCAAAAAAGGGTGTAAAGATAAACCCAGCAACTACAGGCCAGTCAGTTTGACCTCGGTAGTGGGGAAGCTTTGAGAAACAGTAGTCAGGGACACAATTGGATAGAGGTGGATTAATTAAGGAAAGCCAGCACGGATTTATTAAAGGCAAATCGTGTTTAACTAACTTGATTGACTTCTTTGATGAGTTAACAGAGAGGGTTGATGAGGGTAATGCTGTTGATGTAGTGTACATGGATTTCCAAAAGGAGTTCGACAAAGTGCCACATAATAGGCTTGGCAGCAAAGTTAAAGCCCATGGAATAAAAGGGACAGTGGCAGCATGGATACGGAATTGGCTAAGTGATAGGAAACAGAGAGTAGTGGTGAACGGTTGTTTTTCAGACTGGAGTAAGGTATACAGTGGTGTTCCCCAGAGGTCGGTTCTAGGACCACTGCTTTTCTTGATATATATTAATGACTTGGACGTGGGTGTACAGGGCACAATTTCAAAATTTGTAGATGATACAAAACTTGGAAATATAGTGAACAGTGAGGAGGAGAGTGATAGACTTCAGGAAGACATAGACAGGCTGGTGAAATGGACGGACACGTGGCAGATGAAATTTAACGCAGAAAAGTGTGAAGTGATATATTTTGGTAGAAAGAATGAGGAAGGACATATAAATTAAATGGTACAATCCTGAAGGGGGTGCACGAACAGAGAGACCTGGGGGTATGTGTGCACAAATCGTTGAAGGTGGCAGGGCAGGTTGAGAAAGCAGTTAAAAAGGCTTACGGGATCCTGGGCTTCATAAATAGAGGTATAGAGTACAAAAGTGTGGAAATGATGATGAACCTGTATAAAACACTGGTTCGGCCCCAACTACAGTACTGTGTCCAATTCTGGGCAGCACACTTTAGGAAGGATGTGAAGGCCTTAGAGAGGGTGCAGAAAAGATTTACGAGAATGATTCCAGGAATGAGGGACTTCAGTTACGTGGATAGACTGGAGAAGCTGGGGTTGTTCTCCTTGGAGCAGAGAAGATTGATAGAGGTGTTCAAAATCATGAGGGGTCTGGACAGAGTAGATAGAGAGAAACTGTTCCCATTGGCAGGAGGGTCGAGACCCAGAGGACACAGATTTAAGGTGATTGGCAAAAGAACCAAAGGCGACGTAAGAAAAAACCTTTTTACGCAGCGAGTGCTTAAGATCTGGAATGCACTGCCTGAAAGGGTGGTGGAGGCAGATTCAATCACTGCTTTCAAAAGGGAGTTGGATAAGTATCTGAAGGAAAGAAATTTGCAGGGCTACAGGGAAAGGGCGGGGGAATAGGACTAGCTGAAGTGCTCTTGTATAGAGCTGGTACGGGCTCGACGGGCCAATGGCCTTCTTCCATGCTGTAACCATTCTATGATTCTATAAGGAAGGAGGTAAAAGGGCAGGTGTTGCATCTCCTGCGCTTGCACGGGAAGGTGCCGTGGGAAAGGGAGTGGGAGATTGAGGAGTGGAGCAGGGTGTCGCGGAGGGAGCTGGTCCCTTCGGAATGCTGAAAGGGGAGGGGAGGGAAAGATGTGTTTAGTGGTGGGATCACGCCGGAGGTGGCGGAAATTATTGAGAATGATCAGTTGAATGTGGAGGCTGGTGGGGTGAAAGGTGAGGACAAGGGGAACCCTATAGTGGTTCTGGGAGGGAGGGGAAGTGGTGAGAGCAGAAGTGCGGGAAATGGAACGGACATGGTCGAGGGCCGTGTCAACCATGGCAGAGGGGAATCCTCGGTTGAGGAAAAAAGAAAACATATCGTAAGCACTAGTATGGAAGGTGGTGTCGTCAGAGCAGATGCGACGGAGATGAAGAAACTAGGAGAACGGAATAGAGTCCTTACAGGAAGCGGGGTGGGAGGAAGTGTAGTCCAGGGTAGCTGTTGGAGTCAGTTGGCTTATATGGATGTTTGTCGATAGCCTATCCCCAGAAATGGAGACAGAGAAGTCGAGGAAGAGAAGGGAAGAGTTGGAGATGGACCATGTGAAGGTGAGGGAAGGGTGGAAATTGGAAGCAAAGTGAATGAAATTTTCTAGTTCAGAGCGAGAGCAGGAAACGGCACCAATACAGTGATCAATGCAAAAAAGAGGTGAGGGAGGGGACCTGAGTGGAGAGTTTTCCCCCTGATTCCCATTGACTTCAGTTTTACTAGAGCTCCTTGATGCCACACTTGGTCAAATGCTGTCTTGATGTCAAGGGCAGTCACTCTCACCTCACCTCTGGAATTCAGCATGTTTGGACCAAGGCTGTAATGAGGTCGGGAGCCGAGTGGTCTTGGCGGAACCCAAACTGGGCATCAGTGAGCAGGTTATTGGTGAGTAAGTGCTGCTTGATAGCACTGTTGATGACACCTTCCATCACTTTGCTGATGATTGAGAGTAGACTGATGGGGCGGTAATTGGCCGGATTGGATTTGTCCTGCTTTTTGTGGACAGGACATACCTAGGCAGTTTTCCACATTGTTGGATACATGCCAGTGTTGTAGCTGTACTGGAACAGCTTGGCTAGAGGCGCGGCTAGTTCTGGAGCACAAGTCTTGAGTACGATAGCCGGGATGTTGTCGGGGCCCATAGCCTTTGCTGTATCCAGTGCGCTCAGCTATTTCTTGATATCACGTGAAGTGAATCGAATTGGCTGAAGACTGGCTTCTGTGATGGCGGGGACCTCAGGAGTAGGCCGATATGGATCATCCACTCGACACTTCTGGCTGAAGATGGTTGCAAACGCTTTAGCCTTGTCTTTTGCACTCATGTGCTGGGCTCCACCGTCATTGAGGATGGAGATATTAATGAAGCCTCCTCCTCCCGTTAGTTGTTTAATGGTCCACCACCATTCACGACTGGATGTGGCAGGACTGCAAAGCTTTAATCTGATCCGTTGATTGTGGGATCGCTTAGCCCCGTCTATAGCATGCTGCTTCTGCTTTTTAGCATGCATGTAGTCCTGTGTTGCAACTTCCCCAGGTTGGTACCTCATTTTTAGGTACGCCTGGTGCTGCTCCTGGCATGCTCTTCTACACTCCTTATTGAACCAGGGTTGGTCCCCTGGCTTGATGGTAATGGTAGAGTGAGGGATATGCCAGTTTCTAAAAGCTTCCCCACTACCGAGGTTAAACTGACCAGCCTATAATTGCTGGGTTGTTCTTTACAACCTTTTTTGAACAAGGGTGTAACATTTGCAATTCTCCAGTCCTCTGGAACCACCCCTGTTTCTAAGGAGGATTGGAAGATTATGACTAGTACCTCTCCGATTTCTTCCTTCACTTCCCTCAGCGTTCTAGGATGCATCCCATTCGGTCCTGGTGACTTAACTACTATAAGTATAGTCAGCCTTTCTAGTAGCTCCTCTTTATCAATTTTATCCCATCCAGTATCGCCTCTATCTCCTCCTTCACTATGTCTATGGCAGCACTTTTTTCCTTGGTGAAGACTGATGCAAAGTACTCATTTAGTACCTCAGCCATACCCTCTGCCTCCATGCGTAGGTTTCCTTTTTGGTTCCTAATTCGCCCCACCCTTTCCCATTGTCCAGGGCCCCAACAGTCCTTCCAGGTGAAACAGCAATTTACTTGTACTTCTTGCAATTTAGTATACTGTATTCACTGCTCACGATGCAGTCTCCTCTACATTGGGGAGACCGCTTTGCAGAACACCTCCGTTCAGTCCGTAAGCGTGACCCCAAGCTTCCGGTCGCCTGTCACTTTAATTCTCCACTCCACTCCCACTCTGTCCTCTCTGCCCTTGGCCTCTTACACTGTTTCAACGTAAGCTCGAGGAACAGCACCTCATCTTTCGATTAGGCACTTTACAGCCTTCTGGACTCAACATCGAGTTCAACAATTTCAGTTCATAACCTTTACCCCCTATTTTTTCACATGCCAGCTGCTGATGATTCTGCCATTCCCATTTACACCTCTTCTAGACTCATCTTTTGTTTCTTTAGTTGTCCCATTACCATCTCCTTTTGCTTTGTACTATCATAACCTTTTGTCATTTAATCTCTCCTGCCTTCCACCCTGTCACAGACCTTCCCTGTTGTTCTTTCCTCCCCTCCCTCCCTTTCCCTGCCTCTGCACTTGCTTAAAATCTGTTACATCTCTAACTTTTTCCAGTTATAATGAAAGGTCATCGACTTGAAACGTTAACTCTATTTCTCTCTCCACAGATGCTGCTTAACCTGCTGAGTATTTCTAGCTTTTTCTATTTTTATTTCAATTCCTCCTCCCGAAACCTACCCTTTCCCGTGAGGCAGAAGGCCTGATATTAATCTCTTCATTCAGGCAAGGTGCAGTGGAGGTGCGACCAGTGTTGGCAACTCACACCGAGTGTGCTGATGAGGCCCGAGGACTCATTTCCATTGATTCTCAGGTTTCTGTTCAGGCACGTGCTAATCGCAACAATGGGCCCAGACCAAAATCCACCCCTTATTCTCGGCATATAACTATAGAAAGGAAGGAGCAGGAAAGCCAGCTTATGGAAGCCTCAGGCATTTGGCAGACATCTTTAACAATGATGTCAATGAGAACTTGTAAGAACTAGACCTTAAAGCTTTCTCTAGCGACTTTCATGCTTTTTTCTTCATGGTTGAATGAAGATGTTTCTAACAGCAATGTGATTAAAGTTGGGTACTTATTGGAAAAATAAACTCTAGACAAACACTGCATAATTTGCCAACTTCCAGAATTTAATTTCAATTAGGCTGTTGGGCCAGGGGAAAACTTACCTTAACCTCACAAAAAGAATTGTTCAGATGTTAATTATGTTAGTGAAATTGTTGATTTCTGCATTTTTTTAAATGTAATGCAGAAAATACAAAGTGATAGCACATTCAAGCACTAAATAGTGTGACATTTAAGGATTTTAAAAAGTGTGTGAATATTTTTATATATATTTCTGAGATTTTTTGAGTTTGTGAAGACTGTATAAGTCAGTGAAGCTTACCAAAAGTTCTGAAACTGGGCATGCCTAAACACATTAATTCCATGTTCGACATTTGTAATGGGAGGTTTAGGAAAGCCTCAGGCTTTGCTCAGCCTGATTATTAGATTTTGGGGTTTTTACTGTTGGCGTTTTCCTCAGGTTCAGTGTGCAGACCACCCTTGTAAGTGAGCACTTGTTCCCTATGACCTGAGGATCCTTTGCTTATCCAAGATTTTAGTTAATGTAAGGGTCAAACAGATAATCCTTGATTTTATATTTTGGGCTTACTAGATATATCACATCCTGCCATATGAGTTCCTTGACTTTGGAAGGTAGAAGAATAAGCACTCTACCACACCATGGCTTAGGCTATAAACTATTAGTCAGATTTATTTATAACAGCAAACAGATAAGTGAACAGTATTTTACATAGACAAATCTTTCAAGGTGGCAGGACAAGTTGATAAGGCTGTTAAAAAACATATGGGATCCTTTATCAATAGAGGCATAGGGCTCGATTTTGCCAGGCCCGAGGAGGCAGGATTGGAGGTGTGTGAGTTGTTAAAATCGCCAAAAATGGCGGGCGGGCCTGATCCCGCCTCCATCCCGCCTCCAAGCAATTTTCCCAAATGTGTGTTTTCTGACCCCCTTTCCATCCCGCCTCCAAGAGGAGGGATAGGCCCTTAAGAACCACTTAAATGCCTCTATAATCCCATTTTGAGAGGCCTTTCCGATTTTTAGACATTCCCCCCATCCTACACGCCTCCTCTGGAACACGCCAGGTAATGCTGGCGGCCTCACAAGTGGATTGCTTACTCACAGCTGCATCTCCACCATTACAAAGGAGTTTTCACCAATGATCATTTGCAGGTGGCAGAACTTTGTTGTTTCAGGTCTGGGGGAACTTTTAGCAGGCATACTCAGTGTTGTGGAAGTTTGGAGCCTGACACCCATCTCCAGTGTGACCTCCTGGGAAACCCCTCTCCCTACCTTAACTAAGCGCTTCCTCAGCTGAGGCATATACCAGAAGCATGGCGACCATTTAATTCCTTTTCTCCTGGACATCAGATTCGGACACAGACCAGCCGCGGCAGCAGCAGAACCATGAGCAACAGCAGCTCCAACAGCAGGAGCATCAACAGGAGCGCCAAGCTGCTAGTCACCCACCTGAAGATGCACAGGCCAGAAGGCGCCAGCGCGCGACAACATTGCTGCCCAGGATGCAAGGGACGCACTCATCTTGGCCATATTTGCTTAGCCTGCACAATCAAACACTTTAGTCTCGCTCCTTCTTACCAGAGCATCGACAATGGACAAGAACCTGTGGAATCCTATCACTCTGACCACCATTCTGACAATCGCAAGGCGCCCTAAGCCCTCAATGTGAAAGTCCCTTTTGCGAAATGACACAGGCCACAACTTCAACAGTTTGCCATCAAAACACTTTATAATACAATCACAATGATGGCTGGTCCAAAAACAAAACAACACAGCACCCAAGTGACTACCCTTGTGACTACTTGTGCTTTATCTTCCTCTTACGCATGCTCCTACGTGATGCTTCCCCTGTGGCTTCAGCAGATGTGGAGGCCCCTTGCTCACTCTCTTGCTGCTCCTGTCTTGATGCCTTTGGCGGGCGTCCTCTGGGGTGGCGAACCTGTGCGGGCTCACCAACAGTCTGCTGCTCCTGCGGCTGTGCAGGGGCTGAGACGCCCATCTCAGTTGGGTGTGGACTCTGGTGGGGCTCTGACCGAGGGCTTTGCTGTGGCATAGTCGTGTGAGCGCTTGGAGAGTGGGGGCCACTTCCTTGTTGTCTGCCACCAACATCCCTCTCATGGGTCAGCCCCACTTCAGAGCTAGCAAGTGGCTTGACAGCACCTTGCTGCACTGCAGGGGGGCCATGAGGACCCATTTCTGCACTGGAAGTCCTACTCCAGAGGACTTGCATGAAGGTCTGTTTGTTTGCTTAATAGTTGACCATCGCTCCTCAAGAGATGTGTCATTCTATTCTGAGCAATGACCATATTTTCAATACACTGGCGACTAAGCTCCTCCATGGACGTAGCCATCCTCTCCGCTGGTGCTGGGTGCGCTGAATTCTGCTGACGCTGCGCCCTCAGAGGTTGCAGCTTCCTCTGAGGAGTCTGGAGGCTCAGGCTGTTCCTCCTGGATAGTGGGGACAGGGGCTTTCGATGGTCCTGTGGGGGAGTAAAGGAAAGCATCAGAGATGTGAGGCCAAGGTTACATGCACATTGAATATTGCAGATGATCATAAGTCAATCTGTTCGAGCATCAGAATCATTATCAGTGACTCATGCTATGTCTATGAGAGAGATTCCAAACTATTCTGTCACCAGCTTGCTGTGATGTGCCCATCTGTCCGTCCCCCACTTGGGTATCCTCCTCGATCCCAGCAATTTCCAGGGCCGCCTCCTCCCAGGGGGTGAGCTGGGCTACTGAGGGTGGCCCTCCTCCTGTCATGGTTCTTTTCCTCTTATTGTGGGCTCTCTTTTCCTGCAATGAGGGACACAAGTGGAGTTTGAGTGAGAATGAAGGAGTGAGTGTAGAGAATCCATAGCATAGATGCTTAGAAGGATACAAAGGACCCTCCCTGTGTGTTGAAAGTTGTTGTTGTCATGGCATCACAGTGATAGGGAGTATGAGGGCTGCATGGTCGAAAAGTTAAGTGAAGGTGACCATAGAGAGAGAGGGAATGGGTAAGGGTGCAGGGATGTAAGTGTCAAGTGGCATGTGGAGGAAGAGGTTGGTATAGCAGAGTGCTGGTGAGGAGAGGCGATGGGGATCAGATTGAAGGTGATGGGAAAGTCATACTCACTTTTCCTGTGCGGAGAAGGTCATGAAACCTCTTCCTGCATTGCAGCCAGGTTCTGCGGCTCAGCGAAATGGAGTTGACCTCCTGGGCCACTTGTAGCCATACAGCTTTTGTCTGCTGGGGTGGCTTTTTTCTCCCTGAGGAAGGAACAGCACCTCCTTATTACAGCTGGCTCCGTGCACCAGAGCTTGGAGGGAGGGCTCATCAAATCTAGGAGCACACTTTTGCTTGATCGTTGACATTTTCCACAATTCAACTCCTTCATATAAATTGCAGAGCCTTTGCAGTCTCCAGAAGAATCAAGGCTGCTTGCAGGCCTTAAATTCAACAGCATTGATGACGTCATCGGAGGCGACTTTCTTTATGAAAAGACTCATTAGGCCAGTGGTTCTCACACGCAGAAAATCAACAGCCCAATTAGGGGAAAATCCCACTTTTTCAACACATCACTTAGGAGTCGGGGTCCTGACACGATTTCCACCTGACACGCCCCAGCCCGCCCACACTGACAAAATCCAGCCCATAGAGTACAAAAGCAAGGAAGTTATGCTGAACCTTTTAAAATCACTGGTTATGCCTCAGTTGGAGTGTTGTGTCCAATTCTTTGCACCACACGTTAGGAAGGATGTCAAGGCCTTGGAGAGGTGCAGAGAGAGATTTACTAGAATGGTACCAGGGATAAGGGACTTCAGTTATGTGGAGAGACAGGAGAAGCTGAGATTGTTCTCCTTGGAGCAGAGAAGATTAAGTGGAGATTTAATAGAGCTTTTCAAAATTATGAATGATTTTGATAAAGTAGATAAGGAGAAACTGTTTCCATTGGCAGGGGGCTTGATAACCAGAGGACACAGATTTAAGATAATTGGCAAAAGAACCAGGGGGAGATGAGGAGAATTATTTTATGCAGCGAGTTATGATGATCTGGAATACACTACCTGAAAGGGTGGTGGTAGCAGATTCAATAGTAACTTTCAAAAGGGAATTGGATATACATTTGAAAAAGAAAAATTTGTAGGCCTATGGGGAGTGGGACTAATTGGATAGCTCTTTCAGAGAGCCCCGGCACAGGCATGAGTGGCCGAATTGCTTCCTTCTGTGCTGTAAGATTAATTAAAATACAAAATGTAGTTTTGCAGTAATTACAGACTTTGCTATTCACATATACTATTCAAAATCTTTTGATAGATTTTTGGAACAATGGACATTAAAAAAAAATGTATCTCACATGAAATGCATAACCTGAATGTTTTTTAACCTGAACCGCCTTCAGAAATACAGTAAGAGTGAAGGAACCACAAGAAGTTCCTAACATTTATCCTCTTTAATGCCTTTGAAGAAATAAACAATTTAATTGATCTAGAAACCCAGATATATTCTAATGATATTACCCATGAGCGATATAGGGACAAGGCATTTTGTTGTGGAATCAGAAGCCATCACATCTGGCTTTCACACAGATGTCAACAATCAGAAACCGCACTTCTGTCTAACTTCAAACCTGAACAAATGGCTTATTAAAAAAAAGCACATACATTTGGTAGCTAGATGGGGAGGATTTCCTGTAGTGTACAGCCCATTTTTCCAACATGACTTCCATTCAGCGCTGGAAGTGTTGGCCCTAAAATGAGTGGGCGTGTTAGAATGAGGAAGTAATGCTGTGATGGCATCATAGATTCTGCTTTTACTGCCTCATTATTGCTGAACATAAATTACGCACATTTAAAACAGGCATTGCAAGCCAGTGAGGAAAAGACAGAGGTGCATTAAAAGGGCCGCTTAGAAAATTCATAATAAGTTTACTTGTCACCTGATTTTTATCCTTTTTTCTCTGCTGCCAACTGCTTCACGATCAACTTTTCTACCTTGTGCTATGGGACCCTTGGTCTCTCTCTCTTCCCCACAATTCTAAAGAGGTCAGCAATGGTCTTACTATTAGGAATGACCTTAGTGCGCAGCGCTGCTGAATTCTCCGCCCCGCTTTCCGACATTACAGGTACAGGGATCCAGGAGGTAGTGTTGGAGGAGCCGCAGCCCTTGCTCTTGTCCAACAGGTTCGAGGCTCTTACTCCCTGTGTGGATAGGAGCGGGGACTGCAGGGAGGATGAGCAACCTGGCCACAGCACCGTGGTAAGGGGGGCCATTCAAGTGGGGGGAGTAAAAAGAAATGTTGTAGTGGTAGGGGATAGTATCATTAGGGGGATAGATAGGGTTCTTTGCAGCCAAGAGCGAGAGTCCCGAAGGCTGTGTTGCCTGCCCGGTGCCAGGGTTAAGGACATCTCCTCTGGGCTGGAGAGAAACTTGGAGTGGGAGGGGGAGGATCCAGTTGTCGTGGTCCATGTTGGTACCAATGACATAGATAGGACAAGGAAAGAGGTTCTGCTGAGGGAGTTTGAGCAGCTAGGGGCCAAATTAAAAAGCAGAACCTCGAGGGTAATAATCTCTGGATTACTACCTGAGCCACGAGCAAATTTGGCTAGGGTAAATAAAATCAGGGAGTTGAATGCGTGGCTCAAAGACTGGTGTGGGAAAAATGGGTTTTGCTTCTTGGGACACTGGCACCAGTACTGGGGCAGGAGAGAGCTGTTCCGTTGGGACGGACTTCACTTGGCCAGTGCTGGGACTAGTGTCCTGGCGAATCGAATAACTAGGGCTGTGGAGAGGGCTTTAAACTAATTAGTGGGGGGGAGGTTTCAAGAGAGCAAAAAATAAAAATGACAACAGAGAGGGTCATAGACATAGGTAGCAGTAGGGGAATCACAAATCAGAGCGTGGCAGGAAGGGACAGAGTGTGTGGAGTAAAAGGTAAAGTGGTAAAAAGTGAAAAAGCAGGAACTAAGTGCCACAAAGCATATTTGAAAGTTCTCTATCTGAATGCACGTAGCATTCGTAACAAAATAGACGAGTTAATGGCACAAATAACTACATATGGTTATGATATTGTGGCCATTACAGAAACATGGCTGCAGGGTGACAATGCCTGGGAATTAAACATACCAGGTTATTTAAGGATCAGGAAGGACAGGCAGGAAGGAAGGGGAGGTGGGGTGGCTGTGTTAATAAAGGAAGGAATCACTGTAATACAGAGTAATGATATTGGGTCAAAAAATCATGATAATGAAACAGTTTGGGTGGAGATAAGGAATAATAAGGGGAAAAAAACACTAGTGGGCGCAGTCTATAGGCCTCCGAACAGTTGCAACTCTGTTGGACGGAGTATCAATCAGGAAATAGTTGAGGCATGTAATAAGGGAACATCTATAATTATGGGGGATTTTAACTATCATATTAATTGGACAAATCAAATGGGGCAGGGCTGCCTTGAGGATGAGTTCATTGAGTGTATTAGGGATGGGTTTCTTGAGCAGTATGTAACTGAACCGACCAGGGGGCAAGCAACCTTAGATCTGGTCCTGTGTAACGAGACAGGATTAATTAAAAATGTCCTAGTAAAGGATCCCCTTGGAATGAGTGACCATAACATGGTTGAGTTCCATATTCAATTAGAGGGTGAGAAGGTTGGATCTCAAACAAGCGTGCTAAGCTTGAATAAAGGAGACTATGAAGGTATGCGAGCGGAATTGAGTAGAGTGGATTGGGAAAATAGATTAAAGGGTAAGACGACACATGATCAGTGGTGTACATTCAAGGAGTTATTTTACAACTTCCAAAAAATATATATTCCACTGAAAAGAAAAGGGTGTAAAAGAAAGGACAGTCATCCGTGGCTAAGTAAAGAAATTAAGGATAGTATTCGACTAAAAACAAGGGCATATAAGGTAGCGAAATCTAGTGGGAGGACAGAGGAGTGGGAAAACTTTAAAAGGCAGCAAAAAATAACAAAAAGATTGATTAAGAAAGGGAAGATAGATTATGAAAGTAAATTAGCAAAAAATATAAAAACAGATAGTAAGAGTTTTTATAGTTATATAAAAAGAAAAAGGGTGGCTAAAGTAAATGTTGGTCCCTTAGAGGATGAGACTGGGAAATTAATGGTGGGAAATATGGAGATGGCAAAAACACTGAATGCATATTTTGTATCAGTCTTTACAGTAGAGGACACTAAGAATATCCCAACACTGGACAAACAGGGGGCTATAGGGGGAGAGGAGCTAAACACGATCAAAATCACTAAGGAAGTGGTACTCGGTAAAATAATGGGACTCAAGGCGGATAAATCACCTGGACCTGATGGCTTACATCCTAGAGTCTTGAAGGAAGTGGCGGTAGGGATTGTAGATGCATTGGTAATAATTTTTCAAAACTCCCTGGATTCCGCTAAGGTCCCAGCAGACTGGAAAACTGCTAATGTAACACCCTTATTTAAAAAGGGCAGTAGACAGAAGGCTGGTAACTATAGACCGGTTAGCCTAACATCTGTGGTAGGTAAAATTTTGGAGTCCATTATTAAGGAAACAGTAACAGGACATTTGGATAATCATAATTTAATAGGACAAAGTCAGCATGGTTTTACGAAGGGGAAGTCATGTTTGACAAATTTGCTGGAGTTCTTTGAGGAAGTAACATATAGAGTGGATAAAGGGGAACCAGTGGACGTAGTGTATTTAGACTTCCAAAAGGCATTTGACAAGGTGCCACACAAAAGATTATTGCTTAAGGTAAAAAATCACGGGATTGGGGGTAATATTCTGGCATGGATAGAGGATTGGCTATCTAACAGAAAGCAAAGAGTTGGGATAAATGGTTCATTCTCAGACTGGCAATCAGTAACTAGTGGTGTTCCACAGGGGTCAGTGCTGGGTCCCCAACTCTTTACAATCTATATTAACGATTTGGAGGAAGGGACCAAGTGTAACATATCAAAATTTGCAGATGATACAAAGATGGGAGGGAAAGTAGTGAGTGAGGAGGACATAAAAAACCTGCAAGGGGACATAGACAGGCTAAGTAAGTGGGCAGAGATTTGGCAGATGGAATACAACACTGGAAAGTGTGAGGTGATGCACTTTGGCAGGAAAAATCCTAGAGCAATTTATTATCTTAATGGCAAGAAACTGGAGAGTACTGAAGTGCAAAGGGATCTGGGGGTCCTGGTGCACGAAACTCAAAAGGTTAGTATGCAGGTGCAGCAAGTGATTAAGAAGGCAAATGGAATGTTGGCTTTCATTGCTAGGGGGATAGAATATAAAAATAGGGAGGTATTGCTTCAGTTGTACAAGGTATTGGTGAGACCGCACCTGGAATACTGCATACAGTTTTGGTGTCCTTACTTAAGGAAAGACATCCTTGCTCTCGAGGCAGTGCAAAAAAGGTTCACTCGGTTAATCCTGGGAATGAGGGGGTGGTCATATGAGGAGAGGTTGGGTAGATTGGGACTCTACTCATTGGAGTTCAGAAGAATGAGAGGCGATCTTATTGAAACATATAAGATTGTGAAGGGGTTGGATCGGGTGGATGCGGGGAGGATGTTCCCGATGACGGGTGAGACTAGAACTAGGGGACATAGTCTTAGAATAAGGGGCTGCTCTTTCAAAACTGAGATGAGGAGGAACTACTTCACTCAGAGGGTGGTAGGTCCATGGAATATGCTGCCACAAAAAGCTGTAGAAGCTACATCATTAAATAAATTTAAAACAGAAATAGACAGTTTCCTAGAAGTAAAGGGCATTAAGGGTTACGGGGAGCGGGCAGGAATTTGGACATGAGTCTAGGTTCGGATCGGTCATGGCCCTGTGGGTAGTGGAGCGGGCCCAGGGACCGTGTAGCCTGATTCTGCTCCTATTTCGTGTGTGCAATTCTGTTAGATGCAGGAGATGGTTCTGTGATAGTAGATTGGCGGTTAGGATCAGATCAGCCATGATCTTATTGAATGGCGGAGCAGGCTCGAGGGGCCGATTGGCCTACTCCTGCTCCTATTTCTTATGTTATGTTCTTATTAGTGCCCTAAGAAGGAAGTGGAGCTCTTGGGGGCGCTAAAACTCAATTTCCTGGTCGCCGGCGCTAATTAACGCCGGGCGCTAAAGTTAGGACCCAGGCGATGCTAACGCCCCAAAATGGTCGATACCGAATTTTTCCCCCTATATCTTGCTATTTTTGCAGGAATTAGGAGAGGAGCAATAGAGAGAGGACAGGCTGGTCAGGAAGCACAGGAGGCAGATGATACTCATTCATCAATATCCTTGCAACAGAATCTAAAGACCAAGGTGCTCTGACCTGCAATTGACACAGAAACTGTATTTGCAGAGGCTGCACCTCACAAAGCAAAGCATCAGTGAGTTATGCCACATGCTGCAATGTGACCAATAAGCCACTTCCACCATAAATACTGTACTCTGAGTGCCTGTAAATGTCACAGCTGTCTTGAATTTTTATCCTGCAGGGTTATTCTAGAATGCCTGTGGGGACATCTGTAACATTAAGTAATCAGTTGTATAGAGATGCATAAAGCAAGTCACTGATGCATTGTTTGCTATAGCAAGCCAGTTCATCCAACTCCCTGAAGACAACTGGTGGCAGAATGACTAGACACTGCAATTATAGAGTGGAGGATTCCCCAAGATCCAAGGAGTCGTCAATTGCACCCACATGGATATACATGCTTCCTTGATCAGTGCCATTCTGTGTATCAACAGGAAAGGATTCCATTTTCTCAATGTCCAGCTTGTTTGCAACCAACAGCACTGTATCATACAAGTAAATATTGTTTTCCTAGCAGCTGCCACAATTAGTTCATTTTAAAGCAGTCCAGCATGCCAGAACTCTTTTCTCCTGAGAGATCAAGAATAACTTGCCTCACTTCCCACTGGACTGATGCCTGAGAAGGAAATAGTGGGTGGCAGCATATGTTCTGATGTGTTGGCAAAGTTGGATGAAAATGAATGTTTCTTCTGACAGAGAGAGAGACACACTAAAAGATCGGAGGCAGAGGTAGTGATACAGTTTAAATTTGTGGGGACTAGTTTGGGGAGTGCAGCGAACTGGTGCATGTTAGGGGTGTTGAACCATTACAGTTTGGCACTGCTACAAATTAGGGTCTGCAGCAGATACCTTCTCGTGTTCAATGCTGTCAGTCGCTCCCATAAATGGATCCCACAGCTCTTATGTGCCAAAATAGACCAGTACTGCCAAATATCTACTTACACAATAGAGTAACCCAGGGGTGTAACAATGGTACCCACTTGTGAGCTGAACCAGATATTTGTGTTTTTCGTTAGTGCCCTCACATGACTTTCCAATTTTTCTAAAGGCAGTCTGAGAAAACACCTGCTATGACCAGCCAGATACAAATCGTTAAGTAACTTAATTTCACAACAGATGAACATATAGAGCAACAGTTATTAGCGCACTCACTTAATTCATAAGTACAACCTGACTTTGCATAATAAAACAAAAATAATAAACATAATGCATTCCCCAGGTAGGTGGGTCATCTTGCTTGACTTAATCAAAATAACTCTCAACAAACGTCTTGCATTCTGCTTCTGAGCCTAACAAAATCATGTCCTTTCAGACTTCTGTTTAAAAACTTGAGTGGGTGCCTGTGTCACTGTCTATCTTTTTTATCTCCCTGACAGCTCAAGAGAACCCGCCCCAAATGTCTGCTACCCTTACAACACAATGGGTGTCGGGTGTTTATCGATTGCTGAGACAGGCTAATGAATTGCTTATCATTTATAGGGGGTTAATTTGGCCAAAGGGTGAAAACAGGTGCTAAATGGGTGCTGTGCTAATAAGTCCTCATTGCTAATTACCATAATTTGAACTTGCCTGGAGGTGCTAAACCAGACCTCTGCAGTTTTAGCACTCAAGTGCTGATTAGACGCAATTTTAGTGGAGCAGTATATGTGGGCTTCTCGCACCCACTTCCGCTGAAGGTGTGGAGTGCTCTGGCTGGCATACAGTGGAACGTTTCAGGATGGCTTGGACCGAAGGAGAGTGCGCACAGGTTCTCGCACACGGCACTGGAAGTCCTGGTGGAAGAGGTCGAGAGGAGGAGGAATGTTCTGTACCCGCAGGGGGGGAAGTACCCCACCAAAATGCTATGCAGCCTCGTTAATGAGCGCTAGCAGGCATTTTAACTGCAAGCAGCCCCTTAACGAGCCTCTGGGCGGCTGTTCCTAGCATAGGCTTCAACTCCTTTACCAAGATGGCGACCTACGGAAAACGCAGGCTAATTTGAACTTGCCTGGAGGTGCTAAACCAGACCTCTGCAGTTTCAGCACAAACCTCAGCTTGGCTACCTCGGAGGCTCTTTAGCGCCTGAACACGCTGCCAAAAATCACTCCCATAGTCTTTGAGGAAACATTATCAAAGCTTTGTGACTTAGCATTTTAACCACCTTTCATCTCAGTCCCTTTTTTTTCCTTGTATCAATACAATTTGCTTTAAACACAGTCCTTAAATACAGCAGTTTTTTTTCCCAAAATCCTTTCTGTGGAAAAATAGTTAAAAATTTCAAAACATATGACATATCTTCACCCCAGGTGCAAGAGAATTTTACATTGCTGATCAAGTAACAATATTTTAACCCTCAAGGATGGGTGGGTTGGGGGGCGGGTGGGAAGGTAAAAATTTTAAAATTCTCAAATCAACATCAACCCGCCTACTTCCGCTTTTAACGGAGGTGTGTCGGGGGTGGGTGACCAACCCGCTCTCAGGAGGTGGGTCAGTCACTAAAATATTTTAAGGAGGCTGCATGCCTCTATT
The DNA here is from genome assembly GCA_030390025.1 of Squalus acanthias. Classification (NCBI taxonomy): domain Eukaryota; kingdom Metazoa; phylum Chordata; class Chondrichthyes; order Squaliformes; family Squalidae; genus Squalus; species Squalus acanthias. The sequence continues at coordinate 109,228,534 of CM059428.1, forward strand.
ATAATTCAATTCAATTTATATTTTTAATAATGGAGGCCGGGATTCCCTGGCCTCAGGCGAGAAGGGCTACATCTATGAGGTGAGTGCCTTTATTCAACTGCTTGTGGGCCAGGAGGAGCAGGAGTCTTTCCCTCAGGCCCAATGAGCGATCGGACCCCCGTGAACGGCCGACCCCCCCCCATCTCCCATAATGTCCAAACCCTCCATGATGTCCGATTCACTCCTCAACCCCACGATGTCTGAATCCCCAGGCAATGTCCGAATCTGCCTCCCGTTCCCGCAATGTCAGACTTGCCTGACATCTGCTCCCTGGCTGATTTCCAGCCCAACAGAAAGCCTGCTCAAAATATTTAAGAGACATCCTGCCGTTAAATTCGACAGGAAGTGTGGGAAACCCTTCCAGGTTTGTCATCTGAAAATCCTTCCCCCGTTCTCTTCCCAGCTCAAAGTAAATATCGGGGCCTAGGTGTCTGAACCCAATAGGCTGCAAAGAAAAAAGAAAGAACCAGCATTTATATGGGACCTTTCAGGACCTCAGCATATCATAAATTGATTTACAGCCAATTAAATACTTTGGAATTGTAGTCACTGTTATAATGTAGGGAAACGTGGCAGCCAATTTGCACACAGCATGGTCCCACAAATAGCAATGAGATAAATGACCAGATAATCTGTTTTAGTAATGTTGGTTGAAGGATAAGCATTGGTCAGGACACTGAAAAAACTCTCTTACGCTGCTTTGTATAATGTTGTGGGATCTTTGACATCTACCTACAAGGACAGACGGGGCCTGCAGGTAATGAAAGATAATTTAATAGTCTAATGATCATTCATACTTATTGCTGCTGCAACAACACTATTCACTTGAACTCAGATGGAGTCACTGCTGGTGAATTCTGCTCTTGGGTGGTCCGGGGGTGTGCGGGGGTCAGGTGAGCGGGTAAGGGCATAGTCAGTTTGACTAAAAGCTGACACTGGAACCAGGCTCACAGGAGAAAAAAAAGCCGACTGCACAGCGAGAAATGTCTGCCCTGGGTTTAAGGCCAGAATGCAGGAATGCAGTTTCATATAGCTAGTAGTTCTACTGAAAAGTAGTAAAATTATGAAAATATACACTTGGCCACGTGGCAAGTTCATTATTTTCTTTATGTCAAGAAAGTGGAGCTGAGTGCATTAAATGAGTTTTGATTATAACTGGCACTCTGTATGTTCATGTGCTGTTAAATAATGCAGCTTATCTACGTCTGCTTGTTGCCCCTCATCATCCAAAAACACATCAGGTTCCACATGTATGCTAATGACACCCAGCTCCACGTCACCACCACCTCTTGCGACCTCTCCACTGTCTCTAAATTGTCAGATGGCTTGTCCAACATCCAGTACTGGATGAGCAGAAATTTCCTCCAACTAAATATTGGGAAGACCAAACCATTGTTTTTGGTCCCCACCACAAACTCCATTCCCTAGCCACCAACTCCAACCCTCTCCCTGGCAACTGTCTGAGGCTGAACCAGACTGTACGCAACCTTGGTGTCATATTTGACCCTGAGATGAGCATCCGCCCACATATCCGCGCCATCATTATGACCGCTGATTTCCACCTCCGTAACATCGACCAACTGCATCCCTGCCTCAGCCCATCTGCTGCTGAAACCCTCATCCATGCCTTTGTTACCTCTAGACTTGACTATTCCAATGCACTCCTGGCTGGCCTCCCATCTTCCACCCTCCATAAACATAAGCTCATTCAAAACTATGCTGCACATATCCCAACTTGCACCAAGTCCTGTTCACTCATCACTCCATGTGCTCGCTGACCTACATTGGCTCCTGGTTAAGCAACGCCTCGATTTTAAAATTCTCATCCTTGTTTTCAAATCCCTCCATGGCCTCACCCATCCCTATCTCTGTAATCACCTCCGGCCCTACAACCCTTCGAGATATCTGCGCTCCTCCAATTCTGGCCTCTTGCGCATCCCTGATTTTAATCACCTGATTTTTGGTCATTGACGGCCATGCCTTCAGCTGCCGAGCCCTAAGCTCTGGAATTCCCTTCCTAAAACTCTCCCCCTCTCTCCCTCTCTTTCCTCCTTTAAGACACTCCTTAAAACCTATCTCTTTGACCAAGCTTTTGGTCATCTGCTCTAATATCTCTTTGTGGCTGGGTGTCAAATTTTGTTTGATAATGCTCCTGTGAAGCACCTTGGGACATTTTACTACATTAAAGGTGCTTGATGTTGTTGTTAGTGGTTCATATCTGGTCTCGTCTTACCAAGTGCCTGCTTGGCATTTGCGAAAGGCATGAATATGTGGTTCAGATCACAAGGAGGTAGTATTGTTACACCCTGGTTTACGCTATAGTGCAACTGGATAAATGTCAGTGTGAGTCAACTCTTATAAAAGTAAGTCTCTCAAGCCTAGAAATCCGTTTGCCAACAGAAATGGGCACAGGGATCGTGATGCGCTAGCAACCCGCGCCCATTTGGTGGACTGCAGGCAGCACGCAAACTTTGTGCTGCCTGCTCATTTGCATGATTGTGGCATTCAGCACAGCACTGAACGTGGTGGTGAGTGGCTGAACGCTCAGCAGGGGCCCAAATTCATATGAGGCTAGCACCAATTAAAGCTATCCTGCACTACTTAAAGGCAGTCTGCACCTCTTAAAGGGGAGGTGCATTCTGCCTGCAGCAGATAATTCAAGTGGCTGAGGAAGACAGTGCAAAAAAAATCAATGAATGATGGCACAACAGGGGAGAGAGCATGCACCAAGATTCTCTAATACAGCATTGAAGGCCTTGGTGCAGGAGGTCAAATGATAATCAGGGAAAAAGTTAATTAAGGAAAGCCAGCACGGATTTGTTAAAGGCAAATCGTGTTCAACTAACTTGATCAAGTTTTTTGCTGAGGTAACAGAGAGGGTTGATGAGGGCAATGCAGTTGAAGTGGTGTACATGGACTTCCAAAAGGCATTTGATAAAGTGCCACATAATAGGCTTGCCAGCAAAGTTGAAGCCCATGGAATAAAAGGGACAGTGGCAGCATGGATGTGAAATTGGCTAAGTGACAGGAAACAGAGAGTAGTGGTGAACGGTTGCTTTACGGACTGGAGGAAGGTACACAGTGGTTTTCCCCAAGGCTCGGTACTAGGACCACTGCTTTTCTTGATATATATTAATGACTTGGACTTGGGTGTACAGGGCACAATTTCAAAATTTGTAGATGACACAAAACTTGGAAGTATAGTGAACTGTGAGGAGGATAGTGATAGATTTCAAGAAGACATAGACAGGCTAGTGAAATGGGCGGACACGTGGCAGATGAAATTTAACGCAGAAAAGTGCGAAGTGATACATTTTGGTAGGAAGAATGAGGAGAGGCAATATAAACTAAAGGGTACAACCCTGAAGGGGGTGCATGAACAGAGAGACCTGGGAGTATATGTGCGCAAATTATTGAAGGTGGCATGGCAGGTTGAGAAAGCAGTTAAAAAAGCATACGGGATACTGGGCTTCATAAATAGAAGTCGCACACCAGGTTATAGTCCAACAGATTTATTTAATTTTACAAGCTTTCGGAACAGTTCGCTCCTTCGTCAGGTAAGTTAGCAGTGAGAGAATCTCCCAGAATTCACAATTTAAACACAGACAAAATATATTCAAATCTTTCCTACATCAAAGAGCACAGCCAAGACAATGAGATGTGTCCCAGGGGGTCCAATGTGTCAAACCACCTGCTGGCTGCATATCCTGTCAATCTGTGTAGGTTCTTGTGTTAGTCTTTTTAAAAAAAAACACCTGGGAAGACCGGCCATGATGTCAAGTCACGTTCTGTATCGTGACATGAACCCGATATCGCGATTGAGGCCATCCTCATGAGTGCGGAACTTGGCTATCAGTTTCTGCTCTATGATTTTGCGCTGTCGTGTATCTCGAAGGCTGCCTTGGAGAACGCTTACCCGCATATCCGAGGCTGAATGCCCCTGGCTGCTGAAGTGTTCCCCGACTGGGAGGCAACCCTCCTGCCTGGCGATTGTTGCGCGGTGTCCGTTCATACGTTGTCTCAGTGTCTGCATGGTCTCGCCGATGTACCATGCTCTGGAGCATCCTTTACTGCAACGTATCAGGTAGACAACGTTGGCCGAGTCACATGAGTATGTACCGTGTACCTGGTGGGTAGTGTCCTCACGTGTGATGATGGTATCTGTGTCCATGATTTGGCCATGTTCTTCGCAGCCTTCAACATGTCATCGATGACGACGAACACCTTGCTAAGGTCATCCCCACGCCTCCACTACTCACCTTCAAGCAGCCGCCTAACCTCAAAAGTACCATCGTTCGCAGCAGATTACCCATCTTTCAGGAGAACAGCAACCAAGACACCACACAACCCTGCCACGGCAACCTCTGCAAGACATGCCAAATCATGGACAGCGCGAGTAGCTCATGGTCGAAGGTGCTGTACTTGACCTCCGGGGGGCGTAGTTGGCGGCTGAAGAAGGCAAGTGGTTGCCAGGCGCCGTCGACCCACTGCTCATACACGGCGCCGACCGCGTGGTCGGAGGCGTCCGTGGTGAGCGCTACCCTGGCATTGGGCCGTGGGTTCGCGAGCAGGGTGGCGTTGGCTAGCGCGGTCTTGGTGGAGTCGAAGGCGGCTGACGCGTCTGCCGTCCATTCGACCGCCATCTTGCCGCTCCTGCCCCGGAGGGCTTCATACAGGGGCCTCATGAGGGACGCCGCTTTGGGGATGAAGCGGTTGTAGAAATTCACCATCCCGAGGAACTCCTGGAGGCCTTTGATGGTGGTGGGGCTGGGAAATTGTTGGATGGCCTGCACCTTGGTGGGCAGGGGAATGGCCCCAGCATGGGTGATGTGGTGGCCGAGGAAGTCGATCTTGTCCAGGCCGAACTGGCATTTGGCTGGGCTGAGGATGAGCCCGTGGTCGCTGAGGCGCCCGAACAGGATGCGAAGGTGTTCGAGGTGTTCCTGCTTGGAGGAACTGGCTACCAGGATGTCGTCCAGGTAGACGAACAGGAACTTCAGGTCCCGAAGTACCGAGTCCATGAGCCGTTGGAATGCCTGGGCCGCGTTTTTGAGGCCGAAGGGCATCCGCAGGAACTCGAACAGGCGGAAGGGGGTGATTACGGCCGTCTTGGGGACGTCCGCGGGGTGGACGGGGACTTGGTGGTAGCCGCGCACCAGGTCGACCTTGGAAAAGACTGAGCGGCCGGCCAGTCTAGCCGAGAAGTCCTGGATGTGCGGCACGGGATACCGATCAGGGGTGGTGGCGTTGTTGAGGCGGCGGTAATCCCTGCAGGGGCGCCAACACCTGCCTGGTTTGGGGGCGATGTGGAGTGGGGAGGCCCAGGGACTGTTGGAGCGGCGGATGATGCCGAGCTGTTCCATGGTGGCAAACTCGGTCCGCGCGATCTCCAGTTTGGCCAGGTCCAGCCTGCGGGCGTGGGCGTACACTGGGGGGCCTGTGGTGGGGATGAAGCGTTCCACCCCGTGTTTGGCGGCCTCCGCGGAGAAGGTCGGATTGGTAAGGGCTGCGAATTCGGCCAGGAGTACCGAGTAGTCATCCGTGGCCCGGGCGTTGCATTGTGACGCCATGTCGGCGGGTTGACATGGGGCCATGGCGCCCAGGATGGGGGACATGGTGTTCATGTCCACGAGGTGGTGTCGAGGGATGTCTACCAATAGGCCGTGGGTGCACAGGAAATCTGCGCCGATGAGAGGGGAGAGCACCTTGGCAGTGATGAACTCCCATCGGTAGCGGCGACCAGCGAGGTCGAGGGTGACTGTGCGGGTGCCGTACGTCCGGATGTCCGAGCCGTTAGCAGCAGCCAGCGCCGGTCCTCGTTTGCCCTTTTGGATGTCGAGGGCGGAGGCCGGGATGATGCTGTGCTGAGCTCCAGTGTCGCACAGGAACCGGCGGCCGGTTTTGTCATCCGTGACGTACAGCAGGGAGCCCGCGTGGCCCACGGCCATCGCGGGGGCTGGTACGGGGGCGGACTTGAAAGAGCAGGGAGGTGTGCACCGTTGTGCCCTGGCGCCGAACCGTGCGTGGTAGTAACAGTGGCCCAGGTTAGTGGGGCGCGAAGGCCCCATGAGCCCGGTGGCTGGGCCTTGTGGCCGCGTGGTGGCCGGTGAGGGGCGCGCCCAGGCAGTGGCTGCCAGGTCCGGAGTAACGTCGCGGCTGGAGTGAGCGGACAGCAGCTTGTCGGCCTCATCGGCCAGGGCTTCCAGGTCCGTGAGGCCGGACGCCACGATCGCTGGGTGGATGCTGAGAGGTAGCTGGCGGATGAACAGCGTGCGGAAGAGGGATCCGGGTGGGCTCTTGTCGGTGAGGGAGAGCATGTGAGAGAGGAGATCTGACGGTGAGGCATCACCGAGGCCTGGAAGGTCGAGGAGGTGGCAGTTTCGCTGGTATGTCGAGGCCATAAATTTTTTAAGGAGCGCGGCCTTAAGATGTGCATACTTGCCCTCCTCTGGTGGGTTCTGCAGCGCTGTCCAGACCTTCGTAACTGTGGAGCTACCGAGTGATGTGACGAGGTAGTCGTACTTCGTCCCATCTGTGGTGATGTGTCACAGCCGGAATCGGGACTCGGCTTGGAGGAACCAGGCTTCGGGCTGGTTTTCCCAAAACTCCGGCAGTTTCACGGAAACTGCGTTCGTGTCCGCCATTGCAGTGCTCGGAATACGTTCTGAGCGTCGGGGTCACCAATATTGTGGCTGCCATGAAGCACGAATTGAGGCCGAGTCAATATGTGGAGCACATGGCTTTTAATTACATTCTCCTTGGCAAAATGGCTGCTACAACTTCTCTCTGCAAAACCCTACTGGTTGAGGGCGACGCCCGCTCTTTTTAAGTTCACACTGAGGGCGACGCCCACTCCTTTTTTCATGCCTTAAAGGCAGCATGCGCCTTAAAGGCAAGGTGCCCGATTTATTGTCCACGGACGGAAAAGTGGATTGCGCCCGTTTAGGTGGCGATCCGCCACAGTTGCACTCTTCACTTGCCTCCGAGGACTTCACAGGGGCCAGAAAGAAGGCTGACTCAAAGCAGTGAAAGCACCATAGCCTGAAGCATGCCCCTCAGGGTTCCACGCTGATAGAGATTGAAAGCATTCTCGATCCCAGGTCCCTGTAGTGAAGACACAGTTGCCAGTTACCAGCTACCACTCAGGCTCCTGGCAGAGGGCCTCCACAGCAAAGAAGCAGCAGATTAGGAAGTCGATCACAGCATTCACCAACTGTTAGGAAGGGGAAGCAGATGGTAGCAGGCAGAAGGTACAGAGACATATTGAATATCTGCATTGATCATCCTACTTACGACAGTTGTACTTTAGCACTGCTATTTAATAGCTGTTTGATATCTGGGCTAGTTCCAATGGATTGGAGGAAGACTTATTTCCCCATATTAAAGAAGGGGAAGAATTGTAGGCCTGTTAATTTGATATTGTTGCAGGGAAGATGCTGGAAAGGATTACAAGAGATGCGATTTATAATCACCGAGAGAGTTCAGCAATTATTCAAGAATTCTAGCTCCCAGCATGGCTTTTTCAGGAAGTGACCTAATTAATGGATGATAGTATTCTATTAGACGCCTTGAATTCAAGAAAGCTTTCAATAAAGTGCCATCTAGACGACTGTTGGAAAAGATTTCATCATTTGAGATTGGTGGTCAGATATTATGCTCGATAGGAAACTCAGGCTCATAGACAGATGTTCGTTATCAATAGGATCACATCTTTAAGAGGCCAGGTCAGGAGTAGACTTCCATATAACTCTGTGCTGGGATTATTGTTGTTTATAGTCTTCATTAATGATTCAGATAAGGACATTAATGGAACCATCCACATATTTACAGATAACACAAAAATCAGCACAGGAGTTGGGAATTTAGATTAAATAATTAGGTTCCAGGCCAGTTTAGAAAAGTATGGGGAATGGGCCCATGTTAGCAGATGTTTTTCAATGTGGATAAGTGCAGCGTTGTGCATTTGCATCTGGGAATCTCCAGGCATGTGTATATAGTGCAAACTTACTTGATAAAGGTTAAAGGGGAGGAAAGGGACTTGGAGGTTATGTTGATAAATCATTGAAGGTCATAAGCAATATGATAAGGCCATTGGGAAGGCAAATAGAGTTTTAGTTTTCTTGCTAGGACAATACAATATAAAACTAATAATATGGACCCTGAAATTCTGCTCGGGTTTTCCCGGTTTCCCACCCTAATACCCACCGCAGGAGATCAGTGGAGCAACTGGGGAAATGGCTGTTCATGCCATTTCCCTGTAGGTTTAACGAGTCCCCTGCTGGACGTATGGCAGGAGATTAGGGGAACCCCTGCAGAATTTCAGGGCCACTATGTTTAGTCTGTACAAGGCCTTGGTACAGTTGCACTTGGATTTTGTGTCCAGCTTTGGTCTCCACAAATGGGGGGGAATATTGATGCCCGGGAGAAAGTACAGAGGAGGACGACAAAAGTAATGCTTTAAAAAAATTCATTCACGGGATGTGGGCATCGCTGGCAAGGCTGGCATTTATTGCCCATCTATAATTGCCCTTGAGAAAATGGTGAACCGCTTTCTTGAACCACTGCAGTCTGTGTGATAAAGGTACTCCCACAGTGCTGTTAGGTAGAGAGTTCTAGGATTTTGACCCAGCAACAATGAAGGAATGATGATATATTTACAAGTCAGGATGGCGTGTGACTTGGAGGGGAACTTGGAGGTGATGGTGTTCCCATGTACCTGTTGCCCTTGTCCTTCTAGGTGGTAGAGGTCGCAGGTTTTGGAGGTACTGTCGAAGAAGCCTTGGTGAGTTGCTGCAGTGCATCTGTTTTTATATTTCTTGCTATTTTACTTTCATATTCTATTTTCTTCCTTTTTATCAATTTTTTGCTCATCCTTTGCTGATTTCTAAAGCTCTCCCTCATCTTAATGCAATGTCACACCACTCCCTCATAGTCACCCTCAACAAATATTGTCCATCCATCTGTTCCACTCATTCCATTACTCTCACTCAAAGGTCTCTAGTTTCCCTCCTTGCACCAACATACCTTGCAGGTGCACCCATCCCTCTCTGTCTATGCACACAGGCTTACGACTATTATTTGCAAAATATAAGCCTCTTCTTTTAATCTATTACTATCCTTAATTTCTTTAGTTAGCCACGGATGGATCACTTTTCCTGTGGAGTTTTTATTTCTCAATGGAATGTACATTTGTTGAGAATTTTGGAATATTTCTTTAAATGTTTGCCACTGCTTATCTACCATCATACCTTTTAATCTAATTTCCCAATCTACCTTAGCTAACTCCCCCCTCATACCTATGTAATTGGCTTTATTTAAATTTAAGACTCTCATTTCCGATTGAAGTATTTCTCTCTCAAACTCAGCATGAAATTTTATAATATTATGATCACTCTTCCCCAGAGGGTCCTTTACTGTGAGATTATTAATTAACCCTGTCTCATTACACAATACAAGATCTAAAATAACCGGTTCCCTGGTTGGTTCCATGACGTATTGTTCTCGGAAACTGTCTCGAATGCATTCCGTGAACTCGTCCTCCAGACTACATGATAGAGAGTATAAGCAGAGGCGACACAGAGGACAAGCTGCTTGAAAAGGGAGGAGGGGGTAGAAATGCTCTCACTGGCTGGAGTCATACCTAGTACGAAGGAAGATGGTTGTGGTGATTGAAGGTCAATCATCACAGCCCCAGGACATCGCTGCAGGAGTTCCTCAGGGCAGTGTTCTAGGCCCAACCATCTTCAGCTGCTTCATCAATGACCTTCCCTCCATCATAAGGTCAGAAGTGGGGATGTTGGCTGATGATTCGTGATTGATTGAGATTGTTGGTAGGTGAGTGATGGGGGGTGTGGTTCATTGAGCAGTTTGTGAGGCTAGTGGTGCAATTGGTGGGATATGGCATTTGAAGATGTAGTCACTGACTTTGACCACTCGTGTGAGGTCATTGAACTTCTTTTGACACTGCATCCAGGTCCTCAGGGCAACACTGCTGGCATTGACCTCCACTGGTATCTGCTCCCACTGCCTTCGCAGTGTCTGTCTGGAGGGCCTTCTGGCCCCCTACGGATACAGGGCTTCTTTCCTCCTGTCCACCTCCTGCACTAAGGCCGCCAGTGTTGCGTTGGAGAATCTCTCTCTGCCATTCCTGTGTGTTTCCCAGGTGAAACTGTTGTGAGGATCACAATGCGTCATCAACCCGCAGAGTAGTGGCAGAGGTCAATGTCAAGAGTGTTGCTCGAAGAACATGGATGCAGTACAGTTAGAACTTTAATGATCAAAGACGAGGGGCTAAAAATTCGATTGCCCCCAAAAACAGGTGCAAGGATCGTTCGTTCTGATGCAGGCAGCACGCAAACTTCGTGCTGCCTGGTAATTTACATGATTGCACCTGCTCTCATCAACCTCCCCTTTAAGAGGTGCAGGCTGCTTTAATAAGTGCAGGCTAGCTTTAATTAGTGCTAGCCTCGCACAAACTTGGGCCTCCTGCTGAGTGTGCAGTCACTCAGCACTGGGCTGCATGCTGCAAACATGTAAATTACCAGGCAGCACGAAGTATGCATGCTGCCTGCATCAGAATGAACGATCCTTGCATCTGTTTTTGGGGGCAATCGAATTTTTAGCCCCTCGTCTCTGATCATTAAAGTTCTAACTGCACCGCATCCATGTTCTTCGAGCAACACTCCTGGCATTGACCTCTGCCACTACTTCTTCCCACTGTCTCCTGAGCATCTGTCTGGAGGGCCTCCTGCCCCGCTCCGATACAGGATGTCTCTCCTCCTTTCCACCTCTTCCATCAAGCCCTCCTGTGCAGTGTCTGAAATCCATGGTGCACGGTCTCACACATGTTCAGCCATTGTTCAAAGTATCAGAGCACAGAATCAGTTTTGAAATGATTCCCACCACTTCTTGCAGCCACAATGCACCTCCCCTTTTAGAAGTGCAGGCTGCCTTTAAGTAGCGCTAGCTACTCGGGATATCGGGCACCCTGCAGCCAATGAACAGTGAGAACACTGGCTGCAAGCAGCAATCATGTGAAATAGCAGGCACCACCAATTTAACCTGCTGCCTGCAACACAATGAATGGACACGGCTTAATCGCATACCACGATCCCCACACCCGTTTTCAGGGGTCAGCTAATTTCTCTCCCATTCTTTCCTCTGTTCTTATTCATTCTAAAATTAGCACATGGATAGTGTGCTACGTGTCAGCTGCCACTAAAAGAAAAAGGCAAACAAGTCAAGGGTGATGTACATAGGATTTGACATATAAAAGAAAATTAGATATCTGCCTCATTTAATACCCTCTCGAATTGATTTGCTTTTCCTTCAATAAGGGATTTTGCAGAAGAAAAAACAGTAGGCGTATGCTTCATGGATGTAACTCACAGCCAGCTGAGGGAAGAGCAATCATCTATCCTTTCCAAGCAGAAAAGAAAACAAAGCCTTAACAATAACACTCATTAAAATCCCGGCACTTAGAAAGGTCCTTGTTGCGGCAACAACTGTCTCAGCCTGGAGCCAAGTGTGTGTCTCCCTAAAGATCCCACTGAGTTGGTCATAGAGTCATACAGCACAGAAAGAGGCCCTTCGGCCCATCGTGTCCGCACCGGCCATCAAGCCCTGTCTATTCTAATCCCATTTTCCAGCACTTGGTCTGTAGCCTTGTATGCTATGGCGTTTCGAAGTGCTCATCTAAATGCTTCTTGAATGTTGTGAGGGTTCCTGCCTCTGCCACCCTTTCAGGCAGTGAGTTCCAGATTCCAACCACCCTCTGGGTGAAAAAGCTTTTCCTCAAATCCCCTCTAAACCTCCTGCCCCTTACCTTGAAACTATGCCCCCTGGTTATTGACCCCTCTACTAAGGAGAAAAGTTCCTTTCTATCTACCCTATCTATGCCCCTCATAATTTTGTACACCTCAATCAGGTCCCCCCTCAGCCTTCTCTGCTCTAAGGAAAACAACCCCAGCCTGTCCAGTCTCTCTTCATAGCTGAAGCGCTCCAGCCCAGGTAACATCCTGGTGAATCTCTCTGCACCCTCTCCAATGCAATCACATCCCTCCTGTAGTGTGGTGACCAGAACTGCACACAGTATTCCAGCTGTGCCCTAACTAGCGTTTTGTACAGCTCCATCATAACCTCCCTGCTCTTTTATTCTATGCCTCGGCTAATGAAGGCAAGTATCCCATATGCCTTTTTAACCACCTTATCTACCTGTCCTGCTGCCTTCAGGGATCTATGTACATGCACACCAAGGTCCCTCTGATCCTCTGTCCTTCCTAGGGTCCTACCATTCATTGTGTATTCCCTTGCCTTGTTAATCCTCCCAAAATGCATCACCTCACACTTTTCAGGGTTAAATTCCATTTGCCACTGTTCTGCCCATCTAACTATCCCGTCTATATCGTCCTGTAGCCTAAGGCTTCCCTCCTCGCTATTTACCACTCCACCAATTTTTGTGTCATCTGCGAACTTACTGATCATACCTCCTACATTCATATCTAAATCATTAATGTACACTACAAACAGCAAAGGTCCCAGCATCGATCCCTGCGGTACACCACTGGACACAGGCTTCCAGTCACAAAAACAACCTTCGACCATCACCCTCTGCCTCTTGCCACTAAGCCAATTTTGGATCCAATGTGCCAAATTGACCAGTCTCCCATGTCAAAAGCCTTACTGAAGTCCATGTAGACTACATTAACTGGAGTACCCTCATCCACACACCTAGTCACCCCCTCGAAAAATTCAATCAAATTGGTTAGACATGATCTCCCCCTGACAAAACCATGCTGACTATCCTTGATTAATCCTTGCCTCTCCAAGTGGAGACTAATTCTGTCCCTCAGAATTTTTTCCAATAATTTCCCTACCACTGGCCTGTAATTCCTTGGTTTATCCCTACTACCCTTCTTGAATAATGGTACTATGTTAGCTGTTCTCCAGTCCTCTGGCACCTCCCCTGTGGCCAGAGAGGTTCTGAAAATTTGTGTCAGAGCCCCTGCAATCTCCTCCCTTGCCTCACACAGCAGCCTGGGATACATCGCGTCTGGGCCTGGGGATTTATCCACTTTTAAGTCATCCCTCTCCCCAATATAATGCAATGGGGAACTTCCAGGAGCATTCACTACAACTGAATGCAGTGCCTGGCAAGAAAAAGGGATCATCAGAGTAGGTCAGATTATGTCCTTCCGCTAGCTAGCTGACAAATTTCACCTCGCCCACCATGACCAATACTGCTATCTCCAGTACTTTGCAGACTAGGAATTTTAATTTGGAGGCAGGTAGGGAGCGGGGGCGTGGGCTGGAAAGCGTCCAAGAAATCCAGGAAAACCGGTTTCGCAGGCTCTGCCAAATTTAACTGCAGGACCTACTTAGCATTGAAAATCACTTTTTCCCTCCCGCAGCAAGCCAGATGGAGAGGCTGGCTGGCTGTCGGGTGGGTAGGTCTGTGGCACAAGGCCACAGAGAGGAGGGAGGGATCAGGGTGGGGGAATTGGAGACGAGGGGAATCGGGGGCCAGCGGGGGGAGGTCGGAAGGTGATTGGAGTCTGGAGGAAGGCGGATTGGAAGGCCAGAGGCTGTTTGGGTGCCAGAGGGGGGAGGCTGGAATGTGATCGGGGGCTGGAGGCGGGGGGGGGGGGGGGGGGTCGGAAGGCCGGAGGGTGATTGGGGGCTGGAGGGGGAAGGTCGGAGGAGGATCGGGGGCTGAAGGGGGAAGGTCAGAAGGCCGGAGGGGGTATTGGGGGCTGGAGTTGGGGGGGCGGGGGGGTGGTCGGAAGGCTGGAGAGTCAACCGGGGGGAATGGAGATCAGAGGCCTTATGGGGAGCAGGGACATTGGAGGCCTCGGGGCGGGGGGGGGGGGGGCGGAGGCCGGGGAGAGCTTGTAAGGGTTTCATTGCGGGGGTGTTGGCAAGGCAGATACGCTGGATCCAGCAGGTAAGCAGAAAGGCAGCAGTCCTCGCCTCCCTTTGGCTGGCGGGTTCCCTGAGGCCTGGGAAACCCACCCGCCCGCAGTAAAATTTGAAATGGTGGATCACCATGAGGCTCAGAGCCTCATTAGAATATTTAAAATGCCAACCTGCCTCCTGGGAGCGGGTTGGTTGCCCTGCCCCCATCCCGTCTCCATTTAAACCGGAAGTGGGCGGGTTGAGGTCGGGATTCAGATTTTTAACTCTTTAACCTCCCACCCACTTAAGTTTTGGGATTAAAATTCCCCCCTTAGTGTGAGCCAACCCCTTGGTATTTTGCTCCATTCCCCATGAAGCCTCTTGGAGACACATTTCCACCCTGTGACAAGACAAAATATATTGGAAGGCTGGGAATATGACCTGGGCCAACTCTTAAAGGAGATGTAATAGCAAAGTATGGAGTCAGAGCCTAAACACCACAACCTGTAGCAAAATGCAGGAAGATCACTTCAAAATTATACATTGCACATACTGGATCCTGCACATGTTCCACAAATTCCACCACATTGATGACTGCTGGAGAGGTCATAGCCAGACGTCACCATCCTACACATATTTTGGTCATACACCCCCACATCCAGCCATTCTGGACAGCAGTCTGGGAGAGCACAAGGAACATGACTGGTCCCACAATCCTAGAGGACATAACTCAGCTCGCTGGAAGAAGGCGCCTCCTGTAATGAACAGGCTCGCATACTATTGTTACTAGCTGCAAGATCCATTCTCCCTCTATGACAGAGTGGAACCCCACCAACAACACATATCACTGAAACACATGTAGGAAATCTGCCACTGAGAATGTGTGCTGTTTGTCTTCCATCTGGAACTGGAAAAATACCAGGCAGCCTGGGGACCATTCTTGGAGACCCACTCGACACAAACTATCTCCCTCAATACAGCAAACCAGTCAATGACTGTGAGGGGCACCAACCCCAACCAGTAAGGAGGATTCTTCTCCACTAACTCCTTGGACCCTTGAATGTGCTCTTAATTTTATAATAGCTTCATAAAATGTGAATGTACATTCTTGAGAACCCAGTAAAAAAGTTTTTATATATAAAAGAAGAAAGGTCCTCATTCCTCATGTCAAAAGAAAGGTCAGGAATGAAGAGTTTCCGGTTACACTACATTGGATTAGCCCGAGAGTCAACTCTGCTAAAAACCTGTCAGCTAATTTTCAAATGTTGTAAAACAGGAAATCAGAAAATAAATGATTGCTAAGTGAGTAGTAGGTTATCTCTCTTCCAAAATTTGTGTTTTTTCGACAGAGATTTTCCATAGATCCATAGAAAACATATAGCAAATTTATCACCTGTCTGTTCCTGAGATCAATGCTAGGACAACTTTGTCAGCACCCATATTAAAAACATTTTGTTACCCTACTACAGTCCCTTATACATTTTCTTCTTCAGTTTTCTCCCCTGAAGATGTTGACTGCCTTACCTGGGTCTGGTTCTCAATTCCACAGGCATTGTTCACCTTTCAGTACTTCACCCGATTGGCCATCATTCATGTGAGAGCCTTGACAAGGAGTTTGGCTGTGGAGACATTGGGACTGATTTTAACAATCGGAGAAAAACGGATGGTTGGCGGGCAGAAGGTGCCCACCGCCCACCTAATGTCTCTGCCATGAAGCCTTAGACAATTTTGAGGCTCGGGCATCATTTGCATGGATCTGGTAAGCTGTGTGCTCTGATGGAACTCGGCAGTTGGCAAAGACGTGAAATCTGCTGGTTCCTACATGAAGCGAGCTGACATTCTTGGCCTGGAAGGTTCTTGGCAAATGCATTCAGGCACTTATGCCAGGATCACAGGCCTGTGCATTTTCAGGGTAGTTCTTTTTGAATGCACTTACAGTGCTGCCACGTGTATCAAGTAAATCAATTCTTTCCCCAATATGGTAAAAATAGTCATGCCAATACTTTGTGATTTTGGTTACTTTTTATTCTTCATTATGCAAAATTTGTATCTTGTAGAATGCTTGTGAGCCAGGAAACACTGTTCAGTTCATTATCTAGGACAACACCTTGCTTCTTACTTACCATTTCCCAAAATAATCATAATAATATTGTAATAATAATTAATTCACCTAATTTCTCACTTGTCCGTGCACTTTTTTATATATCCTCTGTCAACTTTAAAATAAATATATATAAATTGATAGAACCAAGAGCACAGAAGGAGGCCATTCGGCCCATCATGCTGGTGCCGGCTCTTTGAAGATCTATCCAATTAGTCCCACTTCCATACTCTTTTCCCATAGCCTTGCACATTTTCCCCTTCAACTATTTATCCAATTCCCTTTTGAATGTTACGATTGAATCTGCTTCCACCTTTCAGGCGATGTATTCCAGATCATAACCACTCGCTGCATAAAAAAATTCTCCTCATCTCCTTTCTGGTTCGGGTGGCAGTATTGATTAAGAATATAGCAGTGCTGGAGAGAGAGGATGTCCTGGAGGGGTCAAGGACAGAATCTATTTGGTTAGAGTTAAGAAACAATAGAGGTCTATAGGCCACCAACTAGTGGGAACGCTATAGAGGAGCAAATTTGCAGGGAAATTACAGAGAGGTGCAAGAACTATAGAGTAGTGATAATGGGGGACTTCAACTATCTTAATATAGACTGGGATAGTAATAACGTAATGAACTTTCTTGATCAGTATGTTTCCAGCCCAACGAGGAAGGAGGTTTAACTAACTTGATTGAGTTTTTTAATGAGGTAACAGAGAGGGTTGATGTTCCGGATCATTGATTGTCTCATTGGGTTCGTTGCTGACATCTTGGGCTTCGTGGAAGAATTCCCGGATCCTCATTCTCCTGATGAATTCCTCTGTGTCTGCCGCGAGACCGATGGGGTCCATTTTGGTGGTGGGGCAGAAAATGAGCCCTCGGCTGAGAACTTCGATTTCGTCTGGTTGAAGGGTGTGGTCGGACGAGTTGATGATGGACTTCCCTGTGGTTGCAACCGTGGTACCGGGGGAGGCTTGGTTGCTGCTGGTGGTGATGCTGAGTTTCTCAAGCTTCCTGTTCTTGATGCGCATGTAGGCAGCGTAGTTCCGTTGCCTCGTCTGTTTGGCGGTGTCTCATAGCTGGTCTGCTGTGTCCTGAGCACAGGCTGAGAGCATGGACTCTATCTTGGTTTCGAGGTTGCGGCGTTTGCTGTAGAGCTGGTGTACGAGATGGTTGAGGAGTGTGCGAGAGGTACGACGGCAGAGTCTCTCAGCGTAGTCTGTGTTGTATGTCGACTTGAGTGGGTTCGTGATCTGTAGTCCTTTCGGGATCTTGTCTGCTTTCTTGCATCTCTGTAGATACTTGATGTCTGTGTCGATATGCACGATCTTCTTGGCGATTCTCTCCACTTTGAGCCGGCAGTTTGTGGTGTCGATAGTGGCCATGATGCGGAGATGCCGGTGTTGGACTGGGCCTTCGAGACACACGACAACGCAAAATCATCGAGCAGAAACTGATAGCCAAGTTCCGCACCCATGAGGACGGCCTCAACCGAGATCTTGGGTTCATGTCACGCTACACGATGTAGAGTCATCCAGACTCGAGTCGTCGTTGGCTTGTTCACAGATGCGATTTCCAGTAAAAAAAAGTAAAAATTTTAAAGTTTATGGTTTTCCATACAGACTGCATTTGACACATTAGACCCCCTGTGACCCCACCTCATTGTCTCAGTTGTATCTTGCTATGTCTTTGATGTGGTGCCTTCCTGGCTGACCTGATTGTTTCTCTGCCGAGGTGTGATGAAAGGCAGTCAGATAGATTAACTGTAGTCGTCTGAGATTGTACGCTACACAGGCATTGTTCTCTGTCTATATATGCTTTGCCGATTCGTATTCCTCCACTTCACCTGACGAAGGGGCAGCAGCTCCAAAAGCTTGTGATTTCAAATAAAACTGTTGGACTATAACCTGGTGTTGTGCGACTTCTCACTTTTTACTCTTCCCTATGTTCTCCTTTCCTGTTTTGATTATCTTTAGGCTGGTTTCATTTCTCGTAGATACCTCCCCCATCTTACTGGTTCCCTGCGCTCTATGCATTAGGCGTCTAGTATGCCTTAGCATCCATGAATGACAATGCCAACAAATCATTCTATTTCTCATTGTAAGAAATTAAATTAGGCAGTGTAGATGAGCAGTGGAACAGCCAGTATGGTGGCACGAGTACAATGCATGTAATTAGAAATCATTGAGAAGACACGGTTTGGGCTTCTTAGTGTTTGTGATCGTGTTGGCCATTCTATAGTAATATCAATAACAAATACTGCTGAATTAGTTTTGGATCTCTTTTTAATTTTCTCTGTTTAACCATCACTCTCCTAAAGTTAGTGATTCAAGTTGTGGTAAGGTTCTACAAGTGCCAGCAGCCTTAGTGGTCCTCACCCATGTCACAATTCTTCAGTGAGTGTTATCAGGCCATTCAACTGGAGGGAGGCTAAGTTCAAAGTTGTGTTCATGCAATGCCTACACATGCCATTTCCAATAGAGGTCACGAGTGATCAGGAGTAAGAGCCCTGGCTGATTCTTGCTCCCTAACCTAGTAGCACTGAGATCAATTGCAACACCCTCATTGTTGCCTCGGTGAGATTAACCAACTGAATTCAGTTTTAACAAAGTTCATGTGCCATTTAAACAATGCTGGCCTAAATTTTCTGATTATACAACAGTAGCAACAAACCTCACCAACCACCAGTGCATATGGATAAATTATGGGCAAGGTTCAGGCCATTGTCTCTATTTCCCTCAGTTTTACAACCATAGAAGATTTATAATAAGTTTGCAGATTTTACTGTGCCAGCTAATCAAAATGATTTCTCTTCAGTGATGTATAAATAGAACCATTTAGCCACCATCTTCAAGATGCCATGATTTTAACACCCTGGGAGAGGAATAAAAACAAAATCTATATGTGTGTATAACATGAATAATGAATGTACAGTAAAAAAATCAATTGATATTCTTCACACATTGAACTGTATAAATTCTTGAAACCAATTCCCCAATATATTGAAAATTACACTATAGTACGGAATAAGTGAAATAACGTAAAAATCAGATTCAGTTGGACAATTCTTATTTTGTAGTGATCTCATTCACAGCTGGAAATCATATGTATTTTCATTTTAAAATCAGGAAATAGTGCAATACTAATAGGTTTTCAGTCTAGTAAACTGGAATTAACATAGGCTTTACTTTGGAGAACCATAAATGGAACAATAATTCATAACTTCATTGTAAAGTTATACTGAAGCATGGTGTGGAACACATTCATATTCACTCCTACAGCAGCTGCAGAGGATGTCATTGTCCAGCAGAAGGTGTAGTAGATCTTTCCTTTTTCTGTCTTACGAAGATCTGAGATCCTGCAGTCAGGATTACACAATGCCCTGAGGTTGCAGGTAGCTGATGAAGCAGGTATGCACCAAAGGTCATCTGGAAAGAATATAACTTCAGTTAAAATGCCACAGATTATTTATTTGACATGTTACCCAATTATATCAAGAAAAAATACCGTTATCAGTTATTGGAGCAAGACAGTATTTGAAACAAATGCTTCTGACTCCAAAATCATTGTTCCAGATACAAGAAAAGCACTGATTTTTCTTTTACTCATCTGAAACTTTCATTTTTACTGTTATATTTATTTAAGAACATAATATAAGGAACAAAAAAGA
The DNA here is from genome assembly GCA_030390025.1 of Squalus acanthias. Classification (NCBI taxonomy): domain Eukaryota; kingdom Metazoa; phylum Chordata; class Chondrichthyes; order Squaliformes; family Squalidae; genus Squalus; species Squalus acanthias. The sequence continues at coordinate 109,248,230 of CM059428.1, forward strand.
TTTCTCAGTCCATCAAGCCTACTGCTTCCATAGGCCAATGTACAAACAACCCTATTATTGACTCAACCCCACCAACATAATCTAAAGAGGTTAAGTTTCATGTAAAAATATTCCTCAATGCTCAAAGGCAATCAAGCATAACTCTAGTATATTTGGATTTCCAAAAGGCATTCGACAAGGTGCCACATAAAAGGTTGTTAAGCAAGATAAGGGCTCATGGGGCTGGGGGTAAGGTATTAGCATGGATAAAAGGTTGGTTAACAGACAGAAAACAGAGTTGTGATAAACGGGTCATTTTCAGATTGGCAGGCTGTAACTAGTGGGGTGCCGCAAGGATGAGTGCTTGGGCCTCAGCTATTTACAATCTATATTAATGACTTGGATGAAGGGACTGAGTGCAATGTATCCAAGTTTGCTGACGATACAAAGCTAGGTGGAAAAGTAAGATGTGAGGAGGAGGCAAAGAGCCTGCAAAGGGATATAGACAGGTTAAGTGAGTGGGCAATAAGGTGGCAGATGGAGTACAATGTGGGGAAATGCGAGGTTATTCACTTTGGTAGGAAGAAAAGAGAAACAGAATATTTTTTAAATGGTGAGAAACTATTAAATGTTGGTGTTCAGAGAGATTTGGGTGTCCTAGTACAAGAAACACAGAGAGTTAGCATGCAGGTACAGCAAGCAATTAGGAAGGCAAATGGCATGTTGGCCTTTATTGCTAGAGGTTTGGAGTACAAGAGGAAGGAAGTCTTGCTACAATTGTACAGGGCTCTGGTGAGACCACACCTGCAGTACTGTGCACAGTTTTGGTCTCCTTATTTAAGGAAGGATATACTTGCCTTAGAGGCGGTGCAACGGAGGTTCACTAGATTGATCCCTGGGATGAGAGGGTTGTCCTATGAGGAGAGATTGAGTAGATTGGGCCTATACCCTCTGGAGTTGAGAAGAATGAGAGGTGATCTCATTGTAACATGTAAGATTCTGAGGGGGATTGAAAGGGTAGATGCTGAGAGATTGTTTCCCCTGGCTGGAGAGTCTAGAACAAGGGGGCATTGTCTCAGGACAAGGGGCTGGCCTTTTAAGACTGATGAGGAGGAATTTCTTCACTCAGAGGGTTGTGAATCTTTGGAATTCACTGCTCCAAGGTATTGTGGATGCTCAGTCGTCGAGTATATTCAAGGCTGAGGTAGATAGATTTTGGACTCCAGAGGAATTAAGTGATATGGGCATAGGGCAGTAAAGTGGAGTTGAGGTCAAAGATCAGTCATGATCTTATTGAATGGCGGAGCAGGCTTGAGAGCCGTATGGCCTTTTCCTGCTCCTAATTCTTATGTTCTTATGTTCCAGTCTAACTCGCCACCATATTTAATTTTGTCTGGCTGACCTCAAAGCACCAACAATAATGGAGAATTTGATTATCCCAGTCCTCTACTCATGTACATTTTCTTTTCTTTCTATCACTGTATTCATTTTTCTATTTACTTTATTTTATTTTGAAACACTATCTCAATAGCGTGAAAATTCCAGTTCATGTGATAATCACGGGAAAACTGAATTACTAAAACTTTCTGGAAGAATTTATTCCACTGTTCTCTCCCACATAGTGAACTAATGAGAAGCAACCAACACTAACTCATGAAAATCATGTGAAAGCTGCAAATAGGAGCAAATTAAGCATCAGAAACAGCACTGTGAAAGCAAAGCTGGCTCACCAACCTGCCAGAGATTTAGGCATTACTGATTGGGAAAGGCAATTTGATGGTCAGGACCTATAAACTCTTCTGCAAGGACTAAGGTACAGACTTAAAGGGACTCAATGGTGAATTTTAACCTCCAAAAATGGGTGGGCTTGGGTCGGGTGGGAAGTAAAAATGTAAAAAGTCTCAAACCCGAACCCAACCCGCCTACTTCCAGAATTAACAGAGGCAGGACGGGAGCGGGCGACCAACCCACTCCCAGGAGGCGGGTCCCTCACTGAAATATTTTATTGAGGCTGCTTGCCTCAGATTTTTTCTCTGTTCATAAGAACATAAGAATCAGGAGCAGGAGTAGGCCATACAGCCCCTCCAGCCTGCTTCGCCATTCAATAAGATCATGGCTGATCTTTGACCTCAACTCCACTTTACTGCCCTATCCACATATCACTTAATTCCTCTGGAGTCCAAAAATCTGTCCATCTCAGCCTTGAATATACTCGATGACTGAGCATCCACAGCACTTTGGAGCAGTGAATTCCAAAGATTCACAACCCTGAGTGAAGAAATTCCTCCTCATCTCTGTCTTAAAAGGCCGGCCCCTTATCCTGAGACTATGCCCCCTAGTTCAAGACTCTCCAGCCAGAGGAAACAATCTCTCAGCAGCTACCCTGTCAATCCCCCTCAGTATCTTATATGATTCAATGAGATCACCTCTCATTCTTCTAAACTGCATTTAGGGTTAGGGTCAGGCCCAATCTACTCAATCTCTCCTCATAGGACAACCCTTTCATCCCAGGCATCAATCTAGTGAACCTTTGTTGCACTGCCTCTCAGGCAAGTATATCCTTCCTTAAATAAGGAGAACAAAACTGTGCACAATACTCCAAGTGTGGTCTCAGCAGAGCCCTGTACAATTGTAGCAAGACTTCCTTCCTCTTGTACTCCAACCCTCTAGCAATAAAGGCCAACATGCCATTTGCCTTCCAATCTGAAAATGACCTGTTTATCCCTACTCTGTTTTCTATCTGTTAACCAATCCTTTATCCATGCTAATATATTACCCCCAACCTAATGTTGCTTAACATCCTTTTATGTGGCACCTTATCGAATGCCTTTTAGAAATCCAAATATACTACATCCACTGGTTCCCCTTTATCTACCCTGCTAGTAGAGTAATTTTTTGGTTATCCTTTGCTGGTTTCTAAAGCTCTCTCAATCCTCAGGCTTACTACTATTCTTTGCAACATTATAAGCTTCTTCTTTTAATCTAATACTATCTTTAACTTCGTTAGTTAGCCACGGATGGATCACTTTTCCCATGGAGTTTTTATTTCTCAATGGAATGTATAATCATTGAAAATTTTGGAATATTTCTTTAAATGATTGCCACTGCTGACCTACTGTCATATCTTTTAATCTAATTTCCAAATCTATCTTAGCCAACTCACTCCTCATACCTACGTAATTGGCTTTGTTTATGTTTAAGACTCTAGCGTTGGACGTCAGAATGTCACTTTCAAACTCAACGTGAAATTCTATCATATTATGATCACTCTTCCCGAGAGGATCCTCTACTATAAGATTACTAATTAACCAGGTCTCATTACACAAAACAAGATCTAAAATAGCCTGTTGCCTGGTTGGTTCTATGATGTATTGTTCTAGAACATTGTCTCAAATACATTCCGTGAACTCATCCTCCAGACTACCCTTGCCAATTTCATTTGCCCAATCTATATGCAGATTAAGGTCCCCCATGATTATTGTATTACCTTTGTTACAAACTCCTATTATTTCTTGATTAACACTCTTTCTATAAACTACTCCCACCACTGTTTTCTGCCCCTTGTTATTTCTTATCTCCACCCATACTGATTCTACTTCCTTATCTTCTGAGCCAAGATCCTTTCTCACTACTGTCCTTAATCATCCTTAATTATCAGGGCTACCCCCCTCACCCCCCCCCGCCCTCCTGTTCCAGTTTGCCTGTCTTTTCGTTCCAGCTTTAATGCTGGTTGGCCGGGTTTTCTGGGCCTCGGGCAAACTCGGTAGCTAAAAGGTGAGAACGGCTGGATGGAATTGGTAAGTGCCTTTCCAACACTGCTCCTGGGCCAGAAGTAAAACAGGCACAGAGCATATCACTGCTAAATTCATAGAGACCATCTTTTAGGCGTCCTGGGCGAACGCCTAAAAACAGGTGATAGGCCACTTAGCTTTGTTAATGAGGGGCCTAGTGCATATAGAAACATAGAAGATAGGAGCAGGAGTAGGCCATTCGGCCCCTCGAGCCTGCTCCGCCATTCGATGAGATCATGGCTGATCATCTAAACTCAGTACCCTGTACCTGCCTTCTCCCCATATCCCTTGATACCTTTAGCTTTAAGAAATATATCTAACTCATCCTTGAATATATTTAATGACTCCGCCTCAACTACCTTCTGTGGTAGAGAATTCCACAGGTTCACCACTCTCTGGGTGAAGAAATTCTTCCTCATTTCTGTCCTAAATGGTTTACCCGTTATCCGTAGATTATGACCCCTGGTTCTGGACTCTCCGACCATCGGGAACATTCTTCCTGCATCTAGTTTGTCCAGACCTGTCAGAATTTTATATGTTTCGATGAGATCCCCTCTCATTCTTCTAAACTCCAGTGAGTATAAGCCCAATCGACCCAATCTCTCCTCATATGTCATTCCTGCCATCCCAGGTATCAGCCTTGTGAGTCTTCGCTGAACTCCTTCCATGGCAAGAACATCCTTCCTCAGATAAGGCGACCAAAACTGCACACAGTACTCAAGGTGTGGTCTCACCAAGGCCCTGTACAACTGCAGCAGGACATCCCTGTTCCTATACTCAAACCCTTTCGCTATGAAGGCCAACATACCATTTGCCTTCTTCACCGCCTGCTGCACCTGCATGCTTACTTTCAGCAACAGGTGCACAAGGACACCCAGGTCTCGTTGCACTTCCCCTTCTCCCAATCTATTGCCATTCAGATAATAGTCTGCCTTTCTGTTTTTGACACCAAAGTGGATAACCTCGCACTTATCCACGTTATATTGCATCTGCCACGCTTCTGCCCACTCACCCAACCTGTCCAAATCATCCTGGAGTTTCTCGGTATCCTCCTCGCAGCACACACTCCCACCCAGCTTTGTGTCATCTGCAAACTTGGAGATATTACATTTAATTCCCTTATCTAGATCATTAATGTATATTGTGAATAGCTGGGGTCCAAGGACCGATCCCTGCGGTACCCCACTAGTCACTGCTTGCCACTCGGAAAAAGACCCATTAATTCCTACTCTCTGCTTTCTGTCCGCCAACCAGTTCTCTATCCAAGTCAATACCTTGCCCCCAATCCCATGTGCCTTAACTTTGCACGCTAATCTCTTATGCGGGACCTTATCGAAAGCCTTTTGAAAGTCCAAATACACCACATCTACTGGTTCTCCCTTATCTATTTTCCCAGTTACATCCTCAAAAAATTCCAGTAGATTAGTCAAGCACGATTTCATTTTGTAAATCCATGTTGACTTTGTCCGATCCTGTCACTGTTTTTCAAGTGCTCAGCTATTACATCCTTTATAATGGACTCTAGCATTTTCCCCACTACCGATGTCAGGCTGTAATTCCCCGCTTTCTCTCTACCACCCTTTTTGAATAGTGGGGTAACATTAGCTACCCTCCAATCCATGGGTACAGTTCCAGATTCCATCGAATGTTGGAAGATGATCAGCAATGCATCTACTATTTGTAGGGCCACTTCCTTACGTACCCTAGGATGCAGATTATCAGGCCCTGGGGATTTATCGGCCTTCAATACCGTCAATTTCCCTAACACCATTTCCCTGCAAATACTGATTTCTTTCAGTTCCTCCCTTTCATCAGACCTTATGTTCTCCAACATCTCTGGGAGGTTATTTGTGTCCTCCTTTGTGAAGACAGAACCAAAATATGCATTTAATTGGGCTGCCATGTCTTTGTTCCCCATTATAACTTCCCCCGCTTCTGACTGCAAGGGACCTACACTTGATTTCACTAATCTTTTTCTCTTCACATATCTATAAAAGCTCTTACAGTCAGTTTTTATGTTCCCAGCAAGCTTACTTTCATATTCTATTTTCCCCTTCTTAATTAATCCCTTTGTCCTCCTTTGTTGAATCCTAAACTGCTCCCAATCCTCAGGGCTACCGCTTTTTCTGGCCAATTTATATGCCCTCTCCTTGGATCTTATGCTATCCCTAATTTCCCTTGTTAGCCACGGTTGAGTCACCCTTTTTGTTTTATTCTTATGCCACACTGGGATGAACAAATTCTGTAGTTCATCCATGCGGTCGTTGAATGTTTGCCATTGCCTATCCACCGTCAACCCCTTGAGTGACATTCCCCAATCAATCCTACCCAATTCGCGCCTCATACCATCATAGTTTCCTTTATTTAAATTCAGGACCCTAGTCTCTGATTCAACTACTTCACTCTCCATCCTAATGAAGAATTCTATCATATTATGATCACTCTGACCCAAGGGGCCTCGTACAACAAGATTGCTAATTAATCCTTTCTTGTTACATAATACCCAGTCTAAGATGGCCTGATCTCTGGTTGGTTCCTCGACATATTGTTCCAGAAAACCATCTCGTAAACATTCTAGGAATTCCTCCTCCACAGTATTTTTACTAATTTGGTTAGCACAATCTATATGTAAATTAAAGTCACCCATAATGACTGCTGTGCCCTTACTGCATGCGTCTCTAATTTCCCTTTTAATGCCATCCCCAACCTCCGTATTACTGTTTGGAGGTCTATATACCACTCCCACTAATGTTTTCTGCCCCTTGTTATTTCTCAGTTCTACCCATACAGATTCCGCATCATCAGAGCTAATATCCTTCCTTTCAATTGTGTTAATCCCCTCTTTAACCAGCAATGCTACCCCACCTCCCTTTCTTTTTTGCCTATCTTTCCTAAATATTGAATAACCCTGGATGTTGAGTTCCCAGCCTTGGCCACCCTGGAGCCATGTTTCTGTAATCCCAATCAAATCGTATTCATTTACCTCTATTTGCGCAGCTAATTCATCCACCTTGTTCCGAATGCTCCTTGCATTAAGACACAAAGCCTTCAGGCTTGTTTTTTTAACGCTCTCAGACCTATATGAATTATTATTTACTGTGACCATGTTTGATTTAAACCATTGAGTTCTTTGCCTTCTACTTTTGTTTTTCTCCTTCCTGTCTTTAGCTTTTATCCTTGTTTCCCTTTCCTCTGTCTCCCTGCTCAGGTTCCCAACCCCCTGCCACTTTAGTTTAAACCCTCCCCAACAGCACTAGCAAACACTCCCCCTAGGACATCGGTCCCGGCCCTGCCCAGGTGCAGACCGACCCGTTTGTACTGGTCCCACCTCCCCCAGAACCGGTTCCAATGTCCAAGGAATTTGAATCCCTCCCCCTCTACAAAATGTGTTCCTGATGAGTGGTGCAGGTATCAGGCCTGCTGTGCTCAGGATTCTTCAGTGGCCCCTACGGCGACCAACAAAACATAAGTTTAAGGGCTAAAAATTGAGTAGCCTCCCTAATGGGAGGTGCAAAGCAACCGAATTTTTCCCCCTAAAACTTAAAAAAAAAATCTTACTGTGGAGCCAAGAGGAGTAGGAGTGCTTCCCCCAACTCCACAGTCCTGGCAATTGGTTCCCCCATTGACCGATCTAACACACCCTCTCGAAACTTACCCAAGGGACGGCAAGCTCCCCTCAAAAACGTAGATGTGATGAGGCCCCAGAATCAATTTGCAGAGGGCATCAAGCCTCTCTGTTCGGTTCGCACAGCACCGAAGAGTCTGGGCCCAAAAAAGGGCCCAGACTAATTTCACCCCACATTTTTATAATGTATTTTTATATATGCAATTTCTTTGTGTGGGTAATTTTCTTCCCTCTTATGTCTCCTGTAGTCTCCCCTACAGTACAAACTGGCTCTGATAGGAAGTACGCTCAGCCTGTCCAGCACACCACGTCCCCAAATTTGGTGTGTCAGACCATTAACATGGTCTGGGCTCACCCCCAGGGTACATCTGCCCCTGGCAGAGCTTAGTGGCAGGATTAGGAAATGGAAGCAGGGGCGCAGCTGTGGACCTTCCTGCCAGTCTTTAGGTCTTAAAGCTGCTGTTGAAGAAGCCTCGGTATCCTTTTTAGTCCTTTGTTCCAATCAGAAAGTTTCTTCCTCACTTGCAAGTTATGTCAGCTGATTCATGAAATATAAATTCAAGCCCACAGCTCTCCTATCAATATCCTCCATTTGGACCTTTAATATTCTCCATTTAGCAACTTGATTTAGCCAAATAAAACATCGACTTTTGGTATCAAAGCAATCAAAGAAAGAGGACTAAAATAATTCTGGGAAGCCAATATCATAACTACAGGTCCACTTTACAGTTCTAAAATTTAGAATCCCTTTTCCCGTTACAAGATGTATGATATTTCATTCCAGTCAGCCTCTACTTAGTAGTTTCTGATACTGGACTTCCTCTGAAGGCTGATCCCTTGAGGTCTGTGCTCAGTTTTTCAAAGTACTGATTCTGATCTATTATAATTCTTCCATGCCCACTGTGCTCAGATTTTTAAATCAAGTTTAACATAGCTATATTTTCCTACTTTTAAATGGTTATTCCTCTTAACTAGATTATTTAAATATCTGTATTTTGAAATGATGCTGCTGAAATCCACATATTTTCAGCTAACAGACTGTCAAAGTACATTAAAGTAAAATCAATTTATCTGTAATTGCCTCTGAGGAGAGGGTAGGAAAATAGGGAAATAAGAATAAATGCAAAATAAATAGGAAAGAAACAGATGATAGACAGAAGCACCTGAAAGTAGCAGTTCCTTCTGCTCTGATGTAGAAGAACTCGAGTAATATTTTATACATAACGAATATTTATGTTTTTACAAACTCTTTGGGCACTTTTATAAAGTTTTCTTTAAATTTAGCATTAATTTGTCTACATCTCATCATGTATGCATCATTGTAATAGTCCATTAAACCAAAATGGGTAAAATCCCACCTGTATTTTGTAATAGAATATCACTAAACAGCAATGTATAATAATAGTTATTAATAGTTTAATCCAGAATAAGTTGAAATTTTATTTTCTGTATATTTTTTGATGGACTGTTACTATGTAATTTTTTTCCCTTTAATTATCTTTTTATTCTGGTATTGCACTTTCTGTCGCCGAGATTGCAGGTGTCCTCCTACCAGGCCTGTGCTGCTGCTGATAAGAGGTGTGCAACATAGACCAAGCAATAACCCATTGTCCGATTTCCCTCCACCTTCTAGGCAATATCTGATTTCCATGTAGTATATTTGCAGAGTGGTGTTCTTTTGATTTTAACCCTGCCCACTCAGTGGGAACATTCCGGGGTGGGGTGGGGGTGGGGAGGGGTTCTCCCGACCATCTTAACTTACCTCAGATTGGGCACAGGAGGGCCACGAGCCCATGGCAGGCACAGGGCCTACTTTACATGGAAAGTCGTGGCCCGATGACGTAATTCCCAGCGCGACCCCAATTTAACTAAAAATCTTGGGAGAGCCGCACAACGCAAAACTCGACAGCAAGACATGGCGGGAGACAGTAATAAATATGAAAATTTTACTTTTCTGAGGCATCCTTGTGGGCTATGAGGAGCAGGAGTGATCCCCTGGGCCTTTCAGGCTTGGACCACCCAAGCTCCCACCCACAATTTTCGTTCCCGCCTGCTGGCGTTGAGGTCACTCCCATTGGTTTTGGGCTGGAGACATTGCTGCAGCATTTAAATGAGGCCCGGAAGTTAAAATGGTTTGGGCCTCATTCCGAACTTTAAGCAAGGGTTTCCCTCCCGCCTAGCCTCCCCCACCCTGATCGTGCCCTGACTTAAATTCAACCCTCAGCTGTTCACTGAAGCTCTGCTCTCATGTAAAAAAAGTCTACTAAAGTTCTTTCTGGGATAATCACAGATTGCGTTATGAATTAAAGATTTTTTAATAACATTTATAATAAAAAATCTGCACCAGAATTTGCTTGAAGACGCTGATTATTTTCTTTTGATCTCATTAATGCCTTTGGTTTATAAAATGAAGAAAAAAGAGAAGGGTTGATCACTTTGATCAAACTGTTCAATAATTATCAGGCTTATGTTGTGAGCTAATTGCTTGTGGGAAATTTCTGCTATTCAAAGTCATTAATGTTGAAACGCTGTGATAGCTTTGTTCCCGTCATGAAGCATTCTTTAAATGTCGATAGATTTGGCAATAGAATTCCCACCGCGAGAACTAAAATTGAAAAGGAAAGATTTGCAGATCTATGGAGAAAGAGGAGGGGCGTGGTACTAATTGGATCGCTCTTTCAATGAGCCAACACAGGCACGATGGGCCGAATGGACTCCTTCTGTGTTCTTTGATTCTATGAACTCCATCTCTGCTTTTAAGGAAAATATTTTACATCAAAGCTGTTTATGATTAAAAGCAGAACTGATTCACATTTACAGTAAAAAAAGTTTACCATGTTATTTGTTTCATTCTTTTTATAATAGCATAAAATAGCATAACCTGCATGTAATGGAAATCGTGAAAATAAAAACTCTAGAGGAAAAAAGGTCCAATTTTATTGGCATAAAGAAGTATCGAATGAGAAGCTATCAGTTACATTCCTTTGACAGACCATGTACAATCCACCATATTCTACCCTAGCCGTTTAATCTCGAGGGAAGATGCAGAAATACTCCTGATCCCAGACAACTGAGTGAACTGACAGAATGTTTACCCATTTCAACAGACAACCCAATCTCACCTCTCTTCCCAGCAGCACAAGAATCCTCGGCCTAGATATTCGGCCACACAGTGCCCGTTATCTGGGTGCTAAACAGTCTCTATAAAGTGAGCAGGAAGCGCACGCTCATTACGAGCCGGAAATGTGCTGCCCGCCATATTGATATAGGCAATAACAAAAAAAAATCGGCATCTAAAGCTTATGCTTGAAACTGGCATTAGGTCCTTTGCATATGCAAATAAGGGGCCAAACGACTCTTTGAAGCCCCCTCTGCAAGACTGGTTTGCCCTGAGACAGCCAGCACTGGCTGCACTCAGGAAAACCAGATATACATGCCACAACCAACAAGGTAAGATTTTAAAATATACATATATGTGGTGCCATGAGGAGCAGGAATGCTCTTCCCGACACCACATTCAAAGCATGCGGGCTGTGCTGGCCCCCACTATTTTCCCCCTCCACCCCGATCGCCACTACTACCCTCCCGATCTGATCATTCCATTTCCTGATCGCCCCCTCTTCCCGGTACCCTTTAATCACTTACCTGAGGGCTGCTGCTGGCAGTGTTGCAGCAGACCGATTTTCCATTTCACTCAAGTCCTGATATAAAACAACAACACCAACCTGGATTCATATAGCGCCTTTAATGTAGAAAAATATCCAAAGGTGCTTAACAAGGCAATAATCAAAAAATGGACACTAAGCCAAGAAAAGAGACATTAGGAGGGTGACCAAAAGCTCGGTCAAAGAAGTGGAATTTAAGGAGGGTCTTAAAAGAGCAGAGGGAGATGGAGAACGGGGAGGGATTTAGGGAGGGAATTTCAGGACGTGAGCCAAGAAATTGTATTTCCACCCAAAACTGCACCAGTCCCCGGAGGCCTGACTGAAGTTGGGCTTTGGTCCTCATTTGCACTAACCAGGTGAGCAGCATACGCCAATCAACCAATTTTGGCTGACTCTGATGCTGAGCTGACCCGCAGATAGGTCCTGGGAGTAGGGTTGCCAACTCTGGTTGAATTTATTCCGAGAGCTTTCATCCCATGAACTCCTGCCTCCAACTGCCCCACCCCCCCCACCTCCCACCATTCGTCGCCCAACACATCCATCCTCATGGCACACTACCATCCCACGTCATTAGAAAGTGAAATAAAAACAGAAAATGCTGTAAACACTCAGCAGGTCAGGCAGCATCTGTGGAGAGTGAAACAGAGTTAACGTTTCAGGTCGATGACCCTTCGTCAGAACTGGAAAAAGTTGGAGATGGAACAGGTTTTTAAGCAAGTGTAGGGGCAGGGAAAGGGGGGAGGGGAAGGAAAGAACAAAAGGGAAGATCTGTGATAGAATGGAAGGCAGGAGAGATTGAGAGATAAAAGGGATGATGGTGCAAGGCAAAAGAAGATGGTAATGGGACAAGTTAAGAAACAAAAGATAACTCTAGATGACGTGTAAATGGCAATGGCAGAATGATCGACAGCTGCCATGTGAGAGAGAAAAATTTTTTAAAAAAAGATAGGGGCAAAGGTTATGGTCTGAAATTGTTGAACTCGATGTTGAGTCCAGAAGGCTGTAAAGTGCCTAATCGAATGATGAGGTGCTGTTCCTCGAGCTTACGTTGAGCTTCATTGGAACAGTGTAAGAGGCCGAGGATGGAGAGGTCAGAGTGGGAGTGGAGCGGAGAATTAAAGTGACAGGTGACCGGAAGCTCGGGGTCACCCTTACGGACTGAACAGAGGTGTTCCGCAAAGCGATCACCCAATCTGCGTTTGGTCTCCCCAATGTAGAGGAGACCGCATCGTGAGCAGCGAATACAGTATACTAAATTGCAAAAAGTACATGTAAATCGCTGTTTCACCTGGAAGGAGTGTTTGGGGCCCTGGACAGTGGGAAGGGTGAAGGTAAAAGGGCATGTGTTGCATCTCCTGCGCTTGCACGTGAAGGTGCCGGGCGAAGGGGAGGGGATGTTGGGGGTGATAGAGGAGTGGACCAGGGTGTTGCGGAGGGAGCGGTCCCTTCGGAATGTGGTGGGATCACTAGAAAGTGAAATGACTCTTCATTACCCAATTAGATGATTCTCGACTGTCAGTCAAACATCCTTTTTTTCCCATCTCCAATATTTTTATAGCTAGTAAACAGAAGTGTTCAAAGAAAATGAAAAACCCCCAATTTTTTCAATGCCCCTTTGATTTTTCTCCAGGGTTGCTCGCAGCAGTGTCCTGGAGATTAATCTTTAATTCTGGAGACTCCAGGCCAATCATGGAGGGTTGGCAACCCTACCTGGTAGGGAGGGAGGGAGGGAGTGGGAATTCGACCCTCTCTCCTTCATTTTTATCCAAAAAACAGGCAAAACAATGTTGAATTTCCATGGGGCCTCGATAGCTTAAGGTACCTAGCAACCCATTAAGTAACAGTGACCAAATCAGTGCTGGTATAAATCAGGTTCGCTAAGGGATGGTTTCCCTCTGGTTTTCTTCAGCCACATACTAAGCTAACGCAGTATAACTAGAGAAGCTTGAATCTTATGCCCGAAGGATTCCCATATACTAAACTAGGCTTACATCATCAGGTCTCAACATATTGGAGGTATAAAACTTTGATGTTAAATCTTTAGAGGGCATTTTCATCTCAATTGGCAGTTTGCAGGCAGGTTTAATTCTCAGAACATCCTGATTTCAACATTAGCCACATTGGCTGCAGCAGAATACATTTTATTTGCTGCAACACAATTTTTTTTAAGCAGTTTAAAAAAAAAGGCAGGACTCTGCCTTTTACTACTATTCAGTGACTCCTTCTGGAAAGGAATATGTGTGGAAATTGGTTGAGGTCAGGATCAGTTGAATGACAGGTTAGTACTTGTATTGAACCTTGGTTAGACCACACTTGGAGTACTGTGCACAGTTTTGGACTCCATATTATAAAAAGGATATAGAGCCACTGGATAATGCGCAAAAAAGATTCACAAGGATGACATCAGAACTGAGAGGATATACTTGATGGAGGTCTTCAAAATAATGAAAGGGTTTGATAGAAAAGACGTAGAGAAGATGTTTCCACTTGTGGGGAGTCCAAAACTAGAGGTCATAAATATAAGATAGTCACTAATAAATCCAATAGGGAATTCAGGAGAAGCTTCTTTATTCAGACAGTGGTAAGAATGTGGAACTTGCTGCTACAAAGAGTATTTGAGGCAAATAGCATAGATGCATTTATGGGGAAGCTGGATAAGCACATGAGTGAGAAAGGAATAGATGGTTATGCTGATAGGGTTAGATGAAGAGCAGTGGGAGGAGGCTCATGTGGAGCATAAACGCTGGCATAGACCAGTTGGGCTGAATGGCCTGTTTCTGTGCTGTAGACTTGATGTAACTACTAACTAGACTCACACATGACATGAAATACCGGAGAGCTGCCAACTCTCTTAGAACTGACAAGAATCAGTGCCTTCAGAAGCATATAGCAGAAATGGGGAGAGAATTAGGGAGAAAACTGAATCCACTTCCCACTGCTTCAGAGTGCAGTTTATTGGCGTTCCAACACACTGCACCACAGCATTAACAGTAGTAAATTAGGAACAGTGAAGTGATGACATTCTGAGTGGATCATTGCCCCGTCTTGCAAAACACTTTACTTTGCTTGCTCTTTAATACAACAAACTGCTACACAATTGTCAGTTTTAATATATTTCACTTTTTTTTTTAAAGAGGAGGTAGCAATTACCTTTCTGTCCCTGAATGAAGACAGAGTCTGCAGGGGTTCGGTGCTTCTTTTTCCATTCTCTTGGTTAATGCAAATCATTTGGCATCTGCTGCACAGCCCAACAATCTGCAAAATTTAAATATTCGTCATGATAGTGAATATTTTCTGCCATATGGACTGCTTCTCGTGTCATTCATAATCAACTATGTGCTGGTAACGAGTTCAAAATAAAATGTCTGAGTATTAGATAATAGAAAATGTATGAGTGCTAGATTACAGAACCAATAATTACTCATTTAGGCCTGGGATGAAAACAATTTTTTTCTTACTCTGTTTTCTGGTTTGCAGCAATCAGTTGCAAATTTGGAGGTGGGGGGTGGGTTGGAGAAATCAAAAGATTTGTACCTGTAGTTCAATCATATAATTTTCATCATCCATGATATTTGATACATGGAGTACTTCTGTTCAAAGAATGTACAGCAGTTTTTACACTTTTGTATGCTACACTCTCATGTTAGGAATTCAAAAGTATATCTGAGTCCTTGTGCTTTTGTTCATAGTTTTCTCTTTAACATGCCTGGAATAATTCTTTTTAAAGTAGAATGGACTCTTGAATATAAGGCATTCTCTCATATATAGTTGCCAGTAACTTCTGTGGGCGTTCTATCAATTGACCCCATAACTTTGGCGGAAGATTGGAGGAAACTTCGGGGAAATGGTGTAAATGGCTATTTATGTCCTTTTTCTGGAGTTTTTGCTGATCTTCCGCCAAGATTACTGCGGGAGATTGGGGAACCCCTGCAGAAATTCTACCCCTTAATATTTTAAGGTTGAGCAGAGGAGCCATCACTCTCTCAAAATATCATGAGAGACTCTGCTTACATTTATAAGTTGCCCAGGATGTCCAAAGGACCACACAAGCATTTTTATAACTTGGCTTCACAACGCACATTAATTGTGCTCCACACAACAGTGTGAAATGGCATCTCCACTGGGGTGTCACACCAGTACATTCTGCATATTGGGACCCAACTCCAGAATTATAGGCCCTGAAAATCCATAGGGCCATTTACAATGGTGCTGTGCCCTGCAAACAGGACCTCTGCCCACCGATTGCCTGCAGCGCTGACCTTGATAGAGGACGCAGGATCAACTAAGTTAAATGCCCATTGGTGTTTTAGTAATGCAACTCTCATGTAACACAAGGAATACTGTGCAAGTGGGTGCAAAAATGTATATGACAGGCTTATAATAAGGCTGGATGGTATGAAGATTGCAACAGGCAGCTGGGGGAGCAGCGAGGAAGTACTGGACATATTGCAAGGCTGGGGTAACTGTCTGGTATATGTCATACAGGACCCATGTGAGTTTTTGTAGCACTTTCAAAACATGTCTTCAAGTGGAGGACCTCACAGAGACACCCAAAGAAGGGTGCAGGGCATTGAAAGAATGCAGAGCAGAAGAGTACATAATTTTACTGAGACCAATCTCCAGACACTCCTGAACAAAATGCACCAAAGGAAAAAGGGATTGCTGGGTGCTCATGGGGGGGGGAAACTCCCAAAAAATGTCTGGTGTACCATGTGGAGTGAGGTGGCAGTAGCACTATTCTTCCTTGGGTATCAGTACATTGTTCACACTCTGAAATTAACAGAAGCACAAATAACCCTTCACACTGCACTGTGGCTAAGGGACATAAAGCTAATCTGAGTAACATCTGTGGTAGGGGCAATTTTAGAGTCTCTAATTAAGGATGAAATTACCATGTATCTAGATAGAGAAAACAGAAGTAGCCAACACTGATTTCAAAAGGGACAATTGTGTTTGACAAATCTTACAGAATTCTTGGAGGAGGTAACAGACCTGGTAGATGGGGGGAAATTCAGTGAGTACGATAGCTTCTATTCACTTTTGAGTTCCTTGTATAGAGGAGCATGTGCACTTAATTTGTGGTCAGTTATCAATCAGAAGATATAAACTTGCATGGTCATGAGAAGTCAGAGGTCTGATGTGATGTTCTAGGATGGGAACTAGGTTGAAGGAGTTTATGTGAAGGTGGGAAGAAGCAGTAATGGCAGTGATGACAAAGGTAGACGGTTAAACAGTTGAGAAAATTTCACAGATAGGTTGGGTTCTGATGCCCATGCAGCTATCACTAAGGGGTTCTTTGAGTGATGGTCCTCTTGACGTTCTATTCCATGTTGTTCTGTCTCCAAAGCAGCTAGGGCCACCTACCCAGGAATCTTCATGTTCAGGCCTTTTTGGATTACAAAGTCGTGCAGGGCGCCGCAAGCTACCATATGTGTGATACATGATCTGGAGCATAATGCAAAGCTCCTCCTGATCTATCAAGGCAGTGAAAGTGCTCCTTTAAGATTCCAATGGTTTTCTCTCTGCGACTACTCTGGTAGAGGCTCGTACCTAATTACTCAGCTGCTGTTCTTGCAACTTTTATCCATATCCATGCCCATTCACTTGACTATCTTCCTTGAAGAGCTCAGGTAGAACAGAATTCATGAGGAAGAAGGCATTATGGCAAATTCCCGCAAACCTGGCATTCACGTGAAAGACTCTTTGAATGTTGTCACACCCGATCTGGACTTTCAACGAGTGGTAGCCCTTTCTATTAAGAAAGTTGAGGGGGTTAACTGTAGGAGCTTGCAATTTTATGTAACTATTGCACCCTGCACTTCGGGAAGCCAGCAATGTGATTACGGGGTAGGACATTTAGGACTGAGATGAGGAGAAATTTCTTCACTCAGAGGGTGGTGAACCTGTGGAATTCTCTACCACAGAAGGCTGTGGAGGCCAAGTCACTGAATATATTTAAGAAGGAGATAGATAGATTTCTAGACACAAAATGCATCAAGGGATATGGGGAGAGAGCGGGAATATGGTATTGAGATAGAGGATCAGTCATTATCATATTGAATGGCGGAGCAGGCTCGAAGGGCCGAATGGCCTATTCCTGCTCCTATTTTTCTATGTTTCTAACTGAATAACCCTATCATGCTGCTGTGCTTTGCGGCCATGCAAAACTGGATGAATTTCCCAGCTCACCTGAAAAGTGTATCAGATACTTGATGAATGCATGCCCGACGGCTCATTGGGTAATATTACACAGGTCCCCTGTGGCTGCTTGAAATAAACTGGTGACATAAAAATTGAGTGTAGTCATCAGCTTCACAGCCACAGGCAGAGCTGTCTGGGTAGATGATCTTGGCCGCAAGTCTTCATACAGTAGCTGGCACAACTCTCCTACTGTCTCTTTGGTTAAGTGCACTCTATTCATGCACTATCATATTTATAGGATCTGTATGGTCTGTAAATTCTTTAGGAGCTTTGGTAACATCTTCTAGGCCATATCCTCCTCATGTACTGGTTCACTCTCCTTTCCTGTGCTGTTCCACCTCCTTCTCAATTATAATTGCTAATGAAGGAATGCCCATTGGGAATCCCATACCTGGGATCCATAACTTCTTACTATGGGTGAGAGAAAAAAAAAATCCTCTGGTCTCATAAGCCCTCAGATTGCAAGAGGCAAGTGCAGCTCTGTCCAGGTACAAAGCAAAAAAAAACCGCAAAAGCTCTTTAAGCTCCAGTAATGAATGCTCAAAGTTTTTTCAATCTTCAAGCTCCAAAGTAAATCATTTCTGCCAGTCTCAGCTGTTACTGGCAATAGGTATGCCTCATTTAAATAATTCCTGAGTTACCCTGATGCATTGCGAGCGTAACTTCTGAGATTTCGGCATGCAAATACTATAGGCCCTCACTTAAATAAATTTAAATGACCTCAGTGGAGAATTGGCAAGGGGATCATAGTGAAGCCTCAATGGAGATAAAAAATTGGATTACTGCCATTGAGGGTGCGACAGAAACGAGTACCACTCCAGATTGCAGTTCACAAAATAAAGGTACCATGAAACAGCACCCAAGAAATGCCAAACAATTCGAGTAACTTAGGTTGATGAAATTTGAAAATGCAGTATAACTGTTATGCTGGGTTAATGAAAAGTGAGGGTGAGGTATAACTGCACCTATAGCTAACTATTTTCAAACATTGCTTTTATATTTTTAAAACACGAGAGCCTAGAAATTCATAGGGGGAGAAATTCGGCTGCTTTGCGCCTCCCGTTAGCGCCTGGGGGGGCGGTAATGGGGCGCTAAGGAGTTAGTGACCGGACGTGGCAAATTCAGCGACGCCAGCGAACTTCCCTGCTGGTACACTTACCACTTCACCCTCCAGCACCTCGTAGATCGTGACGTCATAAAGTGCGCAGCGCCCTGTTACCGCCCCGAATGTGAAATTGCCTGCTGTATCGCCAGGCGTCAGCAACGGCAGGAAGAGGAGGCGTTGTCACCTCGGCTGGCCGTTGGAGGAGCGCTAATTAAAGGCAGTGGTTTTCAGGTAGGCCAAACTTTATTCTTTGCACCAGTCTGGTGCCTGCTGAAAGTTTTCGAGGCTTTATTCCTGCGAGATGTCCAAGTTCTCCACTCTCTGAGAGTGTTTGGGGCTGCAATGGCAGTCGCGCACGTCGCCTGGCAACACAGAACTTAGCAGAAGTATGTTGTGCACCATCATTGGCCCTTCCCTTTAAGCGAGGGAAGCAGCCTCCGATGCCGGTATCTTTACACTCCACATTGTTTAGCACTCTGCCACTACCACCCGCTCTCGCACTTTAGCGCCTAAGAGAAGTGGTTAGCGCTTGATTTAGCGCTCCACTTCCCTCTTGGAGCTCTAAAGCTCAATTTCCCGGGACCAGAAAATGATTATCGTCTGGCGATACTTTTCCGAGATTTCAAAAGTTATCACCCCAAACGGGGCGCTATGGAATTTCTAGCACATAGTGTTTCCGCTGGCTGTAAAGGCCTTTTTTGGGGGAAAAAATGGCGGGTACCTCACTTCTGCCCGCTGCCGGCGGGTCCCGTGGCAGCCGCCATTTTCGGCTGGGTGGCAGCTTGCTAGGGATATGTAGATTATGCAGACCGTGACGTCAGTGAGTGTGCAACGCTCACCTGACGCCCAGTCTTTCATTTTGAAGTACGCCCAACTTACCAGCCTGTGTTAATTACGACCAGCTGACCAAGCGTTCAGAAGCAGGAAGGAGCCTCCAGCAGCGTTATTTAAAGCGATCATCAGCAACAACTTGCAGCCGACATGTTTGTTCAGTTTGACCGGCTCTGTGGAACTTTCTGCAACTCCAGCAGCTTTATTAACTTCTTTCAAGGTCCAAAGGTAACAGTGGAGTGGAGAATGCCTTCATTATTATTTAAAAGCTTCTGCTCACAACACTGGCTCACAGTCATGGGGGCTCTACTGGCAGTCTCCCTCACGCTCGAGGATCTTCGGGAGAGGGAGCGGAGGCAGTGAAGAAGTGAAGATGCATGCAGAGGGAGGAGGACCAGGAGAGCTCTCAACAGGAGGCTTTACCCACCTAGGGTCTTCAGAGAGCACTTCTCTTATATCCACTCAAGCGAGGAGCAGTGTATTAGGAGGCTCTGCTTCAGCAAGGAGGTGGTCACAGAACTCTGCCACCTCCTGCAACCAGACCTGCAGCCTGAGAGCAGGGTGACCACAGCACTCCCAGTGGCCCTCAAGGTCACCGTCGCCCTCAATCTCTTCGCCAGCGGATCCTTCGGGCTGGATTTTGAATGACCCATGGAGTCGGGTTTGGAGACGTGTGGGGGGTTAAATTTGCGGGGTCGGGGTTTCCGACCCCATCCCGCCTCCACGCAATTTTGACAAAATCAGTCGCGGGGTTCCCGACTCCGTCCCGCCTCCAAGAGGTGGGAGAGGCCATTAAAGCACTTAACAAGCCCTAAATTGGGTCTGTAATGCTATTTTGAAACGTTGTAGCTAGTTTAACCCTTTTCTGACGTGAAGCACGCCTGGTGTGAAACACGCCAGTGAAACCTGGCGGGAGCACAAATGGATAGCTGACTATCAGCTGCAGGTCCACTATTACAACAGAGATGTGATGAAGGTAGTAGTAGTATTAGGTCTGAAAGTTGCCTCTGATACTGCTACATTCAATGTCATGGCATTTGGTGTAAGAGGACTTGGATGCAAAAAATTCTCTCTCTCTCTCTCTCTCTCTCTCCTCTCTCTCTCTCTCTCTCTCCTCTCTCTCTCTCTCCTCTCTCCTCTCTGCAGACAGGTCCTCTCTCACCAGTAGCCAGACAATCTCTGAGAGCAGGCACTCAGCAAAGATGACATCATCAGAGGTGGGTTTCAGACTGAAACCACTAATTAGTTCAAGGGTTCCCACATGCTGCAACTCAATTGCCCAATTAAGTGAAAATTGCATCAGGCATCCACATTAATCTGGAGTCGGGGGGGGAAAACACGAAATGCGGATTACACGACCCCAACCTGATCCCAAGACAAAATCCAGCCCTTCCAGTCTGTAGCAGGAGACAGAGCTAACATCTCCCAGTTCGCCATCCATCGCAAAACATCCAGGAGGTCACAGAGGCTGTCTACACCAGGAGAAGGCTCTACGTTGTCATCTCTCTGAACAGAGAGAAGCAGGACGAGCGTGCATGTGGCTTTGCCAGGATAGCGGGCTTCCCCATGGTGCAGGGCGCCATCAACTGCACCCACGTTGCTTTGCGGGCGTCGCATAACAATCCTGAAATCTTCAGTAACCGCAAAGGCTACCACTCACTTAATGCACAGTTGTTGTGCGACCATGTCTAACGCATCTTGATGGTCAATGCCCGCTATCCTGGCAGCAGTCATGATGCCTTCATGCTGTGTCAGTCCGGTGTTCCAGCAATCTTCCAGCGACCACATCAAACCCGAAGGTGGTGGCTCAGAGACAAGGGCTATTCGCTCTGCACCTGGCTGATGACTCCCCTCCGAACCCCCAACACTCATGCCCAGCAGTCATAGAATGACATCCATGCTGCCACCAGGAACATCATCGAGCAGAACATTGGCTGCTGAGGCAATGGTTCGGTGTGCATGCCCCTCACCTTTCTTCTGAAGGCTGCCCCATTGAGGTCATCATCCGAGTCATGTGCAGCAAAACTTGCGCACAAACTCGCCCTCCTGGCCACCGAGCTACCCTTTCCCCCTGGCCTTGCTGCAGCCCACTCGTGCACGGTACCTCACCATGTGCAGATCCCGCATCTATACTACCCTCTAAATTCCGCACAGTTCCAGTTTCTGAGCTGGTGTTTGCGAGTGTCAGATGCAGTGACAGTGTGCCTTCTTCTTCACTTTCACTCTCCTCCATTACTTTAGGGATAGGCTGTGCGGATGGCAGATTTTGGTCATCTGAAAGCAAAAAGGCACAAAAGTTGGGTTATGGTGAGGGCGGGGGGTGGTTAAAGCAAGATATGCATGCGTACTTCATCAGCAGCTTGTAAGTGAGAAGAGATTGTGGGATGAGGTGGAAGTGGGATGTGAGAAGAAGGATTAGGAATGAGCATAACATTATTGTCCCCAGGGGCTTCAACTTTGCCCATTGCCACGACCTCGGTGACTTCCCCTCTAATTATGTCCAGCACTGACTCCTCCAGTTGGCTCAAGGCCTGTATTGCAGCTTGGCCGCCTCCCGTCTGCCGCTGCTCATGACAATTGTGAGCCACCTTGGCCTCCAAGAGAAAGGGAAGTGTGTCAGTGAGTGTGGTGCAATGTGTTTGGTGATGTCCCTGCCACAGTTGAATAGCTGTCAGTGTGTGCAAGGTGTGAGATGTGGGTGCGAGTGTTGCAGCAGTGGTAAGGTTGTGAGGGTGAAGTTAAGCTATGATTGTGAGGTCTGAATGGTGAAAGGTAGAGACTATTGGTAGGTGAATGATGGGGTTTTGGTGCATTGAGCTGTGTGTGAAGCTTGTGGTGTAGATGGTGGGAACTGGCGCAGCTATACAGCACTGGGCCATGACATTGCCCGTTTTTGGGCCATATCCAATTTCTCGGCCTACACATTTTAATATAGACATTCAAAAATCAAAATCTTCCATTTTTCTACTTTAAGACCGAGCATCAGCATGAAGTAGCTTGAGTTCTGGTACAACATGGAGCAATTAAAGAGTAATGGTTCCTTGCAACTAGAGAGGAGATTTGTGAGTAACTGATAATCATTATCAGGGTGTCAATGGACACTGGGGAGGTACCAGGCAACTGGAAACGGATCAACATGGTGCCCATATTCAAGAAGGGTGACACATATGCAGCTACAGATCTATTAGTCCTGCTTCCATTCCAAGTAAAGCAATCAGCGGATATAAACTTACATGGTCATCAATGTTCCCTGTAATTTTTTTTGGGTGTGCGGCCTCTTTAAGGGGCTGCGCGACCAATTCAAAATACCGCACTTGCGCGATTTTTCACATTTCAAAGCCGGTGAGCCGGCTGCACAGCAGCTCCAAAGCACTGCACGGCCACGCAGCTTAAAGGGAACATTGATGGTCATTTGAAGTCAGAGGTGACATGGAGGTCATACACTGCCAGCTATTCAACCATGTCAGCCACATCACCCAAACAGATTGCACCACACTCACCGACACACTTCCCTCTCTCTTGCAGGACAAGGTGGCACACAACTGGAGAGGGAGATGAGTGCCTACATGTTCTAACCCCCATGAAGGAGACGGTGCTGGCCATTATTTGGATGGCCATTGTGGAGGCCGTGGCCAGCGGCGGGGCTGAAACCATCGAAGATGACGATATCCTCATACCTAATCCTCTTTCTCACATCCCACTTCCTCTTCATCCCATACTCTCCTCTGATATGCAAGCTGCAGATAGTGTAAGCATCCACCTCTTACTGCCCCACAACCTTACCTTTGTGCCTTTTTCCTTTCAGGTACGCAAGAGGTGCAACCTGGCCAGGCAGTGGAGAAACACCAAGAAGAGAGTGATGATGAAGACACAGCACCATCACTTGATTTCACACTCACAGCCACCAGCTCAGATACTGATACTGCGCATATCGTAGAGGATAGATTAGTGGCGGGATCTGCACATGGTGAGACACCGGGCATGAGGGGGCAAGGATAGCGCAGGTGCCAGCTCCCCGGAGGCCGAGGTCGCAGATGGGTTCCGCCGCAGAGGACTAAGATGAGGATTTCAATGGGACAGCCTACAGAAGACCGCTGATGGGTCTGCACAACGAAATGCTTGTTGCATTGGGAAGCCAGCCAGAAAGCCTGCAGTCAATGTCAAGGAACATGGAGGAGTCCAGCAGCAACTTGGCACATGGCTTTGCGCAGAGCTTGGTGCCCATCCTTTCCAGCATGGAAGTGGTGGCCAGCTCCATTCGCACACTTGTGGACCCAACCAGGATGCAGCGTCTGATGATACAAAGTACTCATTGAGTATTCTAGCCTTGCCCTGCGCCTCTAAGCATAGATTACCTTTTGTGTCTAAAAGGCCCCACCCTGCCTCTTACTGTTTACATGCCGGTAGAAGATTTTTGGGTTCCCTTTTATGTTAACCGCCATTCTACTCTCATATTCTCTCTTTACCAATCTTATTTTCATCTTCACTTCCCCTCTCAACTTATTGTATTTGGTCTGGTTCTCCCTTGAAGATTTCACCTGACATGCATCATACACCCTCTTTTTTTGTTTCATCATCTTCTCTAGCTCCCTCGTCATCCAAGGAGCCCTTGCTTTGGTTCCTTTACCCTTCCCTCTTGTTGGAATGTACCTAGCCTGTACTTGGAACATCTCCTCCTTAAAGATCACCCATTGTTCCGTTACAGTTTTTCCTGTCAGTCTTTGGTTCCATTTTACCCAGGCTAGATCCTTTCGCATCCCATTGAAGTTAGCCTTATTCCAGTTTAGAAGTTCCACTCTAGATTGTTCCTTGTTCCTCTCCATTGCTAATCTAAATCTTATTTATTTTTTCATTTGTTTTTATGGGATGTGGGCGTCGCTGACAAGGCCAGCATTTATTGCCCATCCCTAATTGCCCTTGAGAAGGTGGTGGTGAGCCACCTTCTTGAACCGCTGCAGTCTGTGTGGTGAAGGTACTCCCACAGTGCTGTTAGGGAGGGAGTTCCAGGATTTTGACCCAGCGACGATGAAGGATCAGCAATATATTTCTAAGTCAGGATGGTGTGTGACTTGGAGGGGAACTTGGAGGTGGTGGTATTCCCATGCGCCAGCTGCCTGTGTCCTTCTAAGTGGAAGTGGTCGCAGATTTGGGAGGTGCTGCCGAAGAAGCCTTGGCGAGTTGCTGCAGTGCATCTTGTAGATGGTACACACTGCAGCCACGGAACGCCGGTGGTGGAGGGAGTGAATGTTTAAGGTGGTGGATGGGGTGCCAATCAAGCAGGCTGCTTTGTCCTGGATGGTGTTGAGCTTCTTCAGTGTTGTTGGAGCTGCACTCATCCAGGCAAGTGGAGAGTATTCCATCACACTCTTTACTTGTGCCTTGTAGATGGTGGAAAGGCTTTGGGGAGTCAGGAGTGAGACTCGCCGCAGAATACCTAGCCTCTTGTTGCCACAGTATTTATGTGGCTGGTCCAGTTAAGTTTCTGGTCAATGGTGACCCCCCCGGATGTTGATGGTGGGGGATTCGGTGATGATAATGTCGTTGAATGTCAAGGGGAGGTGGTTAGACTCTCGCTTGTTGGAGATAGTCATTGCCTGGCACTTCTGTGGCGCGAATGTTACCTGCCATTTATCAGCCCAAGCCTGAACGTGTCTTGTTGCATGCGGGCATGGACTGCTTCATTATCTGAGGAGTTGTGAATGGCGCTGAACACTGTGCAATCTTCAGCGAACATCCTCATTTCTGACATTATGTTGGAGGGAAGGTCACTGATGGAGCAGCTGAAGATGGTTGGGTCTAGGACACTGCCCTGAGGAACTCCTGCAGCGATGTCCTAGGGCTGTGATGGTTGACCTTCAACCACCACAACCATCTTCCTTTGAGCTAGGTATGACTCCAGCCAGTGGAGCGTTTTCCCCCCCCGATTCCCATTGACTTCAGTTTTACTAGGGCTCCTTGATGCCAAATGCTGCCTTGATGTCAAGGGCAGTCACTCTCACCTCACCTCTGGAATTCAGCTCCTTTGTCCATGTTTGGACCAAGGCTGTAATGAGGTCGGAAGTCGAGTGGTCTTGGCGGAACCCAAACTGAGCATCAGTGAGCAGGTTATTGGTGAGTAAGTGCCGCTTGATAGCACTCTCGATGACACCTTCCATCACTTTGTTGATGATTGAGAGTAGACTGATGGGGCAGTAATAGGCCGGGTTGGATTTGGCCTGCTTTTTGTGGACAGGATATACCTGGGCAGTTTTCCACATTATTGGATAGATGCCAGTGTTGTAGCTGTACTGGAACAACTTGGCTAGAGGTGTGGCTAGTTCTAGAGCACAAGTCTTCAGCACGATAGCCGGGATGTTGTCGGGGCCCATAGCCTTTGCTGTATCCAGTGCGCTCAGCCATTTCTTGATATCACGTGGAGTGAATCGAATTGGCTGAAGACTGGCTTCTGTGATGGTGGGGACCTCAGGAGTAGGCCGATATGGATCATCCACTCGGTACTTCTGGCTGAAGATGTTTGCAAATGCTTCTGCCTTGTCACGTGCTGGGCTCCACCATCATTGAGGATGGGGATATTCATAAAGCCTCCTCCTCCAGTTAGTTCTTCAATGGTCCACCACCATTCACGACTGGATGTGGCAGGACTGCAGAGCTTTGATCTGAACTGTTGATTGTGGGATCGCTTAGCCCTGTCTATAGCATGCTGCTTCTGCTTTTTAGTATGCATGTAGTCCTGTGTTGCAGCTTCCCCAGGTTGGCACCTCATTTTAAGGTATTCCTGGTGCTGCTCGTGGCAAGCTCTTCTACACTCCTTATTGAACCAGGGTTGGTCCCCTGGCTTGATGGTAATGGTAGAGTGAGGGATATGCCAGGCCATGAGGTAACAGATTGTGGTGGAATACAATTCTGCTGCTGCTGATGGCCCACAGTGCCTCATGGATGCCCAGTTTTGAGCTGCTAGATCTGTTCTGAATCTATCCCATTTAGCACAGTGGTAGTGCCACACAGCACGATGGAGGGTGTCCTCAGTGTGAAGACGGGACTTCGTCTCCACAATGACTGTGCGGTGGTCACTGCTGCCAATGCTGTCATGGACAGATGCATCTGCGACAGGTAGATTGGTGAGGACGAGGTGAAGTAGGTTTTCCCCTCGTGTTGGTTCTCTCACCACCTGTCGCAGGCCCAGACTGGCAGTTATGTCCTTCAGGACTCGGCCAGCTCGGTCAGTAGTGGTGCTACTGAGCCACTCTTGGTGATGGACATTGAAGTCCCCCACCCAGAGTACATTCTGTGCCCTTGCTACCCTCAGTGCTTCTTCCAAGTGGTGTTCAACATGGAGGAGTACTTATTCATTAGCTGAGGGAGGGCGGTAGGTGGTAATCAGCAGGAGGTTTGCTTGACCTGAAGCCATGAGACTTCATGGGGTCCGGAGTCAATGTTGAGGACTCCCAGGGCCACTCCTTCCCGAATGTATACCACTCTACCGCCACCCCTGGTGGGTCTGTCCTGGGATGGTGATGGGAGGAGTTTGGGACATTGGCTGAAAGGTATGATTCTGTGAGTATGACTAGTCCGTGGGACAGCTCTCAATTTTGGCACCAGATGTTGGTGAGGAGGACTTTGCACGGTTGGGTGCAAACTGGGCTGGATGTGCCATTGCCGTGTCTGTAGCCGGTGCCGAGGTCGATGCCGGGTGGTCCATCCGGTTTCATTCTTATTTTTGTGTTTTGTAGCGGTTTGTTACAACTGAGTGGCTTGCTGCCATTTCAGAGGGCAATTAAGAGTCAACCACATTGCTGTGGGTCTGGAGTCACATATAGGCCAGCAAGCTACCCGCCACCACCTCAGCACAACCCCAGCCCGGCATGAGGTTGAAAAGGCCATCCGACAACTGAAGAACAAGAAGGCCTCAGGAGCAGATGGAATCCCCGCCGAGGCGCTAAAACATGGCAGAGCAGCACTATTGGCGCGAATACATGAACTAATTTCTCTTATTTGGAAAGAGGAGAGCATGTCAGGGGATCTCAGAGACGCCATAATCGTGATCATCTTCAAGAAAGGTGACAAGTCCGATTGCGGTAATTACAGAGAAGTGTCCCTGCTGTCTGCCACAGGGAAAGTCATCGCAAGAATCCTCCTCAATCGCCTTCTCCCAGTGGTTGAAGAGCTCCTCCCAGAGTCGCAATGCGGATTCCGCCCACTAAGGGGCACAATGGACATGATCTTCACCGCGCGTCAACTGCAAGAGAAATGCAGGGAACAGCACCAACCGCTGTACATTGCCTTCTTTGACCTCACAAAGGCCTTCGACACCGTCAACCATGAGGGATTATGGAGTATCCTCCTCAAATTCGGCTGCCCTCAAAAGTTTGTCACCATCCTCCGCCTACTTCACGACGACATGCAAGCCGTGATCCTGACCAACGGATCCACCACAGACCCAATTCACGTACGGACTGGGGTCAAGCAAGGCTGTGTCATCGCACCGATGCTCTTCTCGATCTTCCTTGCTGCAATGCTCCCTCTCCCCCTCAGTAAGCTCCCCGCTGGAGTGGAGCTAATCTTCAGAACAAACGGGAAACTGTTCAACCTCCGTCGCCTCCAGTCCAGATCCAAGGTCGTCCCATCCTCTGTCATCGAATTACAGTATGCAGACGACGCTTGTGTCTGCGCACACTCGGAGGTCGAACTCCAAACCATCGTCAACACCTTCATCGAAGTGTACGAGAGCATGGACCTTACACTAAACATCCGTAAGACAAAGGTCCTCTACCAACCTGCCCTTGCCACACAGTACTGCTCCCTGATTATCAAAATCCATGACGAGGCCTTGGACAACGTGGACCTCTTTCCATACCTTGGGAGCCTACTGTCAACAAGGGCAGACATCGATGATGAAGTCCAACACCGCCTTCAGTGTGCCAGTGCAGCCTTCGGTCGCCTGAGGAAGAGAGTGTTTGAAGACCAGGACCTCAAACCCAGCACCAAGCTCATGGTCTACAGAGCAGTAGTGATACCCGCCCTCCTGTATGCTTCGGAGACATGGACCATGTACAGCAGGCACCTCAAAGCACTGGAGAGGTACCACCAATGCTGCCTCCGCAAGATCCTGCAAATCCATTGGCAGGATAGGCGCACCAATGTCAGTGTTCTCGCTCAGGCCAACATCGAAGCTTTGACCATGCTCGATCAGCTCCGATGGATGGACCACATCATCCGCATGCCCAATATGAGACTCTCAAAACAAGTGCTCTACTCGGAGCTCTGACACGGCAAGAGAGCCCCAGGTGGGCAGAGGAAACGCTTCAAGGACACCCTCAAAGCCTCCTTGAAAAAGTGCAACATCCCCACCGACACCTGGGAATCCCTGGCCCAAGACTGCACAAAGTGGAGGAGAAGCATCCGGGAAGGCGGCGAACACCTCGAGTCTCTTCGCCGGGAGCAAGCGGAAGCGAAGCGCTAACAGCGGAAGGAGTGCACGTCAACCCAAGCACCCCACCTCCCTTTTTTCCTTCCCTATCTTTTCTGAACACCTTGTACCCTTGAATGTTAAGTGCCCAGTCCTCACTGTTTTTAAGCCATGTTTCTGTTATTGCCACACGGATAATTGTGCTTGTAGTTCACCAACCTTATTCACCACACTGTGCGTTTACGTACATGCATTCTAAACCCATTTTTGAATTTCTCGTAGTCTTTCTTAGTCTGCTCCTATCTAATATGGTACTACTTCCGCCTCTAGTACTACTTTCTTCTCTAGTACTATCCAACACACTCACTCCTCTATGCACCTTATTCCTCTTTTCTACTCCTATATGCTGGTGCCCATCCCCCTGCCAAGTTAGTTTAAACCCGCCCCAACGGCACTAGCAAACCTCCCCGCGAGAATATTAGTCCCGGCCCTGTTGAGGTGTAACCCGTCCCACTTTCCCCAGAAATGGTCCCAATGCCTCAGGAATCTAAAGTCCTCCCTCCTACACCATCTCTCGAGCCATGCATTCATCTGTTCTATCCTCCTATTCCTGTACTCACTAGCACGTGGCACCGCGAGTAATCCGGAGATTACTACCTTTGAGGTCCTGCTTTTTAATCTCTCTCCAAGCTCCCTAAACTCTACCTGCAGGACCTCATTCCTCTTTCTGCCTATGTCTTTGGTACCGATATGGACAATGACCTCTGGCTGTTCACCCTCCCTCCTCAGAGTGTCCTGCAGCCGCTCAGTGACATCCTTGACCTTGGCACCAGGGTGGCAACATACCATCCTGGAGTCATGTCTGCGGCTACAGAAACGCCTGTCTGCTCCCCTAACTATCGAAGCCCCTACCACTATTGCTCTTCCACGCATAGAGATATGTGTGCAGTCAATGGCACCCTGCACCACGGGGAAGCCTGCAATCCTAGTGAAGCCACGTGCTTGCTTCGCCTGCTTGTCTCTGGCAAGAGAGAATGAAATGTAGTCAGATCTCTTTGACGACAGAACCTCAGTGACCTCCCTTTCACAACAGTGGACAGCAAACTGTGAGATGTTGTAAATATCTCCAACTCCAGCCTGGAAGGAGCCAGACGCATAAAAGTTCATCGTCCCGGTCACCTTCACAGCCACTGGCACTGTGGTCCTTGCCCTGCTCTGAGGTTGCAGTTGTGGCTGCAGCAGGTGGCAGATTTCAGTGAGGACGTCCTTACTGAAGTGCAGACGTCTCACACATTGTTCCTCGCGGAGGTTCAGGTAGGAGAATTGCTCCCTGAACACCCTGGCGGATATGGCTTCCTGCTGAGAGCCCTTATCTCCCTCCTCTCTCTTCCAGCAGATTGTCCTGCTCTGCGTGGCTTCTGTTCATTCTCCAAGTCATGCTGTATTCCAAGGGGAATGCCTATTAGTGCACCCATGTCTGTGTGCAGAAGCCTTGAAGTCAGCAAAATGTCCTTCAGCACCTGCCACACCACTCCTTGCAGACTTTCGCAAATTGAAACAACTATAGAAAGCACCAAACACTTGTAGAATTGTAACAACAGCCAGAAGAAATCAACCAGCAACTAACGTGCAAGTAGTTGATGATCCCTTTAAATAGTGCTGGTGGGGGTCCTTCCTGCTGCTGAACGAGTGTTCAGCTTTGCGAGGTTAAGAGAGGGAGCGCTGAGCTCCGAAATGGCACCGCTGGCGTCAAATCAGCGTTACACACTGATTGATATCATGATCTGCCGGCTCTGCATACTTCTGGCGGATGTTCACTGCGCGCACGCGCTAACCCCTGCAGCAATATGGCATCCGTCGCGATATGCCCCACAAGTGTGTGCGTGCGCCACGGACGCAATTTTGGAGCTGTAAGGGCACTCGTAGCGCCCAAAAACGGGTGCTAACGAGCCCAATTTCTTCCCGTTAGACTTTATCACCTAGAAAAAAGGCATCTGAGAGATGATGTTATAGAGGCATATAAGATTGTTAAGGAAATAGAAAAGTAACCCACAATATCATTTTTAATTAAATTGCAAGAGTAGAACAAGAGGACACAGGTCCAAACTTGTAAAAGGTAAATGTAGGATTGCTATCAGGAAATTCTTCAGAGAATGATTAAGATGTGGAATAGACTTCCAGGTAGAATATTGGAAACAAAAACCATGGAATCATTTAAGAAACAATTGGAGGCTGCAATGGGAGGATTTTAGGTAAGTTCTGGATAGCAGAATTAAGATTGGCTGAATGGTTTTCCTTATCTATAACTATTTTGTGATTATGATCTTTAATCCTTCCAACAATATGTCTAATCCCAATTTCTGAAGTCAGAAAAACATCTCAACTGCATCAGTGTGACATTTTCCATATCAGCCATGTTTTTAACCTCTCTGAAAAAGTTTACCAATTTAGGGCCAATTAATGCTGAATTATATGCAGGATTGTAAACTCACACCCACTTGGAACTAGGTTGAGACAGTCTAAACTAATTTCACATGTGACCCTTACAGAGAAGAAACTTTCAATCTATCAGATTGAGCGATAAAACTAATGTCCTCGAGGTGAAAAGTTGGGGTGATTTTGTGCTGCCAGATAGGAGCCGTGGTTCACAAAGAAAGCGAATTAGAGAATCAGCTTGAGTGTTTTAGCCGTATCTCCGACCTGCATACCCTACAAGCAACTCCCCGCTGAGAACGCAGGATCATGGGATCACCCCCACTGTGCCAACACACTGCACCAGGCAAACCTTCTAAATTGACTGTTTTTATATAAACAAGTCCATTGCCGGCAATTTTCTCAGAGCTGTGCCCGCTTTGCTCCCGTAACTTCACTGGAAGTCTGGCGGAAGCCCCGTTTCCGCCAAGGTTATGGTTGTGGAGCGGGAGCAGCTCTGCGGAGATTTCCGACCCATGTTCTAAGAAAAGTAAAAAGACTGAATAGATCAACAATAATGAGGTACAGTTTTATTAGAAAAATAACACTATCTAGATATTAGGTGTCTCCATATACTGTGAGCAAACTGTTTGGTAAACGACATCAGACAAATTTATGTATAAATGTCTAAGTTGTTACTCATTGATTTCCTATGGCATTATTCACAGGTAATCTGGGGTCTGGAAAATGGATGTGATGTTTAACTGCTAACTTGGCCAGTCCCTTTAAAGGCTACTGTGCAGGTACTCTCTGTGTGTGCATAGTCTAAATAGATTCTGTGGTAGTGGAACATTGCAGAGTTTATTCGGTGCTTATAAATCTCTGGTTACAGGTCAGAAAAATATAGCTTGTTTTCTCTTTTTTATTTTTGATACTTTGGAGTGTGACATCTGAATTGTGACAGACATGCTCGAAACGGTTTATATAAATATATGTAACAGTTCGTGTGAAAA
The DNA here is from genome assembly GCA_030390025.1 of Squalus acanthias. Lineage (NCBI taxonomy): Eukaryota > Metazoa > Chordata > Chondrichthyes > Squaliformes > Squalidae > Squalus > Squalus acanthias. The sequence goes on from CM059428.1 coordinate 109,280,258, forward strand.
TTGCTATTCACCTGAAAAGAAACGCCATCAATATCTATCTCAGCCCAGTCATCTTCCTCATATGGCCTCATTCCATTTATCACAAAGTTGGCACGAAAACGATGGATTAGTTCCTCAGTTGTTAATACTTCAGCAGAATTAGCATCGCTTGTTCCATCTCTGCCACAAATACAGAAGGACAATCACATTCAACAATGACTTGGCATTATGAGGTGGTAATCTGGAGAAATACCTCAAATAATCAGCAGCTTCTAAAACCATACATATTGAAAAAGAAATAGTGAAATGTACCCCAGAACCTCATAGAAAATAACCTTTACCAAACTGACCACAATGAATTTGCTGAAATGTTAACAATTTTTTTCTAATGTTTCCCAAAATTTGTTATTTTTAGGATAGTAAATTCAGAAACCCCTCACTCTAACATTCAGTTTAGGAGTCACTGAAGAACTAAATCACAGAGCAAGACACATTATAGCAAAGTTGAATAATCTCCCTTCTTTACTAATCAAGGAACAACAATTTACATTATGCCACAATCGTGATATATCAGAGGGTTTTGTGACACACTAGGGCTGACTTTACACCTTCCCCTTACCGCCAGGGTGCAAGTAAGAAGGCATATACCTGAAGTGCACTTTGCCAGACCTGGCCTGAACCCGTTTGTATGGGTGGGTGTTACGAATTTGGATGTCTTCATGATATCAGTCGCTCTTTTATGCAGTTTGAGTGCCATATTTTTATGTAGGTTGACTGCCATTGCCCTATATCTATTTGTGCTGTAGGGGGACCCAGGAGCGCAACAATGAAACTTCCTTGTGATCTGGACTGGATTTCTGTGTCTTACGCGTATATACTCCTTCAATTTCACTGAAGGTGGATCCAGTTAACACTGGATGTGGTGATGTTTGGTCAAAATCAGAAGCTGCTTTATTCCACAGTAGGGAAAACTTAGAACGAGATGGATGAGAGTCACTTGATATAATTTGTACAACTTCTGTCCGCATACTGCTACAAAAAAACAACACGTGAGCGCTAGCCCAGTCTGGTAGAATAGCTAACTCAAATTAAAAGCACAATCTCTCTGTACTGTCTCCTGCCTCAGGGATAACAGTTTAGTCCGGTTGCAACCTTTGTTGCTCAACTGCCTCTTGGTGTCTGTGTTGTGATTTTTAAAAGCTTCTCTCACAGAGATCAAAAAAGATTTCAAATGCCAAGGTGCGAAATGTCCTTCTGAATAACCAGACATAGCTTATGAATTAAAAACAGAAAATGCTGGAGATACTCAGCAGGTCAGGCAGCATCTGTGAAGAGAGAAACAGAGTTAACGTTTCAGGTCGATGACCTTTCGTCAGAACTGGAAAAAAGCAGGAAATGGAACAGATTTTTAAGCAAGTGTAGAGTCTGGGAAAGGGGGGGAGGGGATGAAAGAACAAAAGGGAAGGTCTGTGATAGGATAGAAGGCGGAAGAGGTTAAGAGACATTAAGAGATATTCAAGGCAAAAGGAGATGGTAATGGGACAGGTTAAGAAACAAAGGATGGCTCTAGATGGTGTAAATTGCGCTGGCAGAATGAAAGGCTCTTTCCCAGCCTCTACACTTGCTTAAAAATCTGTTCCATTTCCTGCTTTTTTCCAGTTCTAACGAAAGGTCATCGACCTGAAACGTTAACTCTGTTTCTCTCTTCACAGATGCTGCCTGACCTGCTGAGTATCTCCAGCATTTTCTGTTTTTATTTCAAATTTCCAGCATCTGCAGTATTTTCTTTTTGTAATAGCTTATGAGTTGTTCATTGTTTGGGTCTCGGAGAAACCACTTCCCATCCGCATTGTAGTTACCATTCGCCTGTCTCCTGATCCGCAATTCAGCAAGGAGCTGTCTTGGGAATCTAACCTCTTTTAGATAATCTTGTTTGAAAAAAATACATCTTAACATAGCACATGTCCAAGTCCATTCCATGAAAAAAATGGCCAAACCATGATAGTGTGTTCAGATCATTTAAATCAGTCAGATGTACTATAGCCGAGCCCATCCCTTGACTGGGCCTTGTGCTTGGAAATTGGGGAAGAAATGCAGCAATCCAAAAACAGGAGCCAGAAGGCCTCCAGCCCGAAATCCTTATCTGGCTGGTCCTATGGAAAGAAGTCACTTACTTTTTGACTGCCCACAAGTTGACACCCAGACCTGCTCAGATCTTTAAATGCTATTCCGAGGTTGTGCCTCCAGGGTGCCCCCCCAGCCTCTCTTCACCTCAGGTGAAGGCATTACTATGCAATAATTTAGTTCAAAGCTTGTGCAGAACTTTTACTAGCCCTGTTTTTGGAATGCACGCTAAGAGAAATTTGCTTTGTCTGGACTTTCAGTGGGCTGTACCACAGTAAATCCACTAGTTTCCATAATATTTGAGTACTTGCACCTGTCGTAAGACTTGCATCTGTCCCTGGGGGACCTCCAGACATCCCCGGGCATCGCAAAGGGGTTGTAGACTGGTAGAACAGGTCTCCATGCCTTTTTCTGCCGGGCGCAAGACAGAGGAAAATTGGCCGTAGAAAGACTTCCAATTGCTACTTATTGATATTTTGACAATACATTCATAGAAACATCTGACATTATTGCACGTTTGATCAACCACCCAATGAAAATGTTGCCAATAAATCTTCAGTATTTTCTGAATTAACTCATTTAAACCCTGCCAATAAATTCAATAAATCACAGCTGTCCATCTTACTAGTACTGTCAAGGAAACATCCCTGCAATAATCAGGGAAAAAATTAATTGTCACTTGGAAAAATATGGGCTAATAAATGAAAGGCAGCATGGATTTGTTGAAGGAAAATCGTGTTTGACTAATTTGATTGATTACATAGAATTACAGAGGGTATACAGCACAGAAACAGGCCACTAAGCCCAACCAGTCCATGTCAGCATTTATGCTCCACTCGAGCCTCCTCCCATCTTTCCTCATCTAAATCTATCAGCATAACCCTCTATTCCCTTCCTCCTCATATGCTTATCCAGCCTCCCCTTAAATGCATCTATACTATTCGCTTCAACTACTCCCTGTGGTAGTGAGTTCCACATTCACACCACTCTCTGGGTAAAGAAGTTTCTTCTGAATTCCCTATTTGATTTCTTGGTGACTATCTTATATTGATGGCCTCTAGTTTTGCTCTTCCCCATAAGTGGAAACACTCTCTCTGTGTCTACTCTATCAAAACCTTTCATAATTTTACAGACCTCTATTAGGTCACCCCTCAGCCTTCTCTTTTCAAGAGAAAAGAGACCCAGGCTGTTCATCCTTTCCTGATAGGTATAACCGTGCATTTCTGGTAACATCCTTGTAAATCTTTTTTGCACCCTATCCAGTGCCTCTATATCCTTTATAATATGGCGACCAGAATTGTACACAGTACTCCAAGTGTGGTCTAACCAAGGTTCAATACAAGTTTAGCATAACTTCTCCACTTTTCAATTCTATCCCTCTAGAAATAAACCCTAATGCTTGGTTTGCCTTTTTATGGCCTTATTAACCTGCGTCGCTACTTTTAGTGATTTTTGTATTTGTACTCCGAGATCCCTTTGCTCTTCTACCCCATTTAGATTCTTATTTTCCAAGTAATATGTGACATCCTTATTTTTCTTACCAAAATGTAATATATCACATTTATCTGTGTTCAAATTCATTTGCCAATAATATGCCCTTTCTGCAAGTTTATTACTGTCTTCTTGTAATTTGTTGCAGTCCTCCTCAGTATTGACTATCCCCCTCAATTTTGTGTCATCCACAAATGTAGAAATTGTGTTTTTGATTCCGATGTCTAAATCGTTAATATAAATTGTGAATGACATTGGTCCCAGCACTGATCCTCGTGGGACCCACTTTCCACCTTCTGCCACTCTGACTAGCTACCCTTTACCCCTACTCTCTGCTTTCTGTCTTGAAGCCAGCTAGCTATCCATTCTGCTACTTGTCCCCTGACTCCGCATTCTCTGACCTTATTCATTAGTCTATTATGTGGTACCTTATCAAAGGCCTTTTGGAAATCTAGATAAATTACATCTACTACATTACTCTTGTCTACTCGCTCTAAGAATTCAATGAGATTGGTCAAGCAAGACTTTCCCTTTTGAAATTCATACTGACGATTCATTATCATATTTTTGGTTTCTAGATGTTCTTCTGTTTTCTCCTTTAGTAAGGGTTCTATTATTTTTCCTACCACTGATGTTAAGATGACTGCTCTATAATTCTCTGAACATGTTCTATCTCCCTTCTTAAATATAGGTATTACATTAGCTATCCGCCACTCCTCTGGCACTACACCTTTTTCTAATGAATTATTAAATATATGTAAAAGTGTCTCTGCTATTTCTTCCCGAGATTCTTTTAAAATTCGCGGATGTAATCCATCTGGACCAGGGGTTTTATCCTCTTTGAGTTTGATTAGTTTATTTAATGTTTCTCCTCTTTTTATTTTAAATGCAGTTATATCATTGCTAATTTCATCTTCCGATGTCATGTCCACCTGATCTGTCTCCCTGGTAAATACTGAAGCAAAGTAATGTTTCTGCCATTTTGCTATCGCTACCTGTGATTTTATCCTGTCCATCCCTTAGTGGTCCTATTCCCATCCCGACTTTCCTTTTTTTATTTAAGTGCCTGTAGAATATTTTACTGTTTTGTTTTCTGTTCGTTGATAATTTAATTTCATAGTTAATCTTTGCCTTCCTAATTGTATTTTTGACTTCTCTCCTAATCGCTTCATATTCTACCTTGTCATGCTCTCCCCTGCTGTCCATGTACTTAGTGTATGCCTCTTTCCTTACCCTCAATTTTCCCTTATGTCTTTATTCACCCATGGTGTCTCATTAGTGTTTAAGCTTATTCTTGTTTTTTAGTGGAATATATTTTTCCTGGACTCTGCTGAACACCGTTTTAAATGTTTCCCATTGCTGTTCTACATCATTGTTTGCCATTATTGTTGTCCATTTTCTCCCCCAAGTTCTATTCTCAGCCCCTCAAAATCAGCTTTTCTCTAATCTGTTTCCCTGGTCTTCGTCATACTTATAGCCTTCTCAATTATTATCTTAAAGTGTATTAGATTATGGTCACTATTGCCTAGATGTTCCCGTACTTTTACTTCTCTTATCTGCCCTGGTTCATTCCCATTACTAGATCCAGTAGTGAATCCTCCCTTGTCGGGATTCTTACAAGAGTGAGAAAGTAGTCCTGTACACATTGTAGGAACTCCATTCCCTTATCCCCTTTACCTACCTCTTCTGGCCAATTAACTTCGGGGTAGTTGAAATCCTCCATGATTATTATCCTATGTTATTTACTCATTTCCCTAATTTGTTTGCATACTTCTTCCTCCACCTCCCTTCCAGTAATAGGCGGTCTGTAGCCTACCCCTATTAGAGGGATTGCTCCTTTATTATCTTTTATCTCTATTCACGGGAACGGTAGCATAGTGGTTATGTTACTGGACTAGTAATCCAGAGGCCTGGACTAATAATCCAGAGACATCGTGAGTTCAAATCCCATCACAGTAGCTGGTGAATTTAAATTCAGTTAAATAAAAATCTGGAATAAAAAGCTGGTTTCAGTAATGGTGACCATGAAACTACCGGATTGTCGTAAAAACCCATCTAGTTCACTAATGTCATTTAGGGAAGGAAATCTGCCGTCCTTACCTGGTCTGGCCTATATGTGACTCCAGATCCACAGCAATGTGGTTCACTCTTAACTACCCTCTGAAATGGCCTAGCAAACCACTCAGTTGTAACAAACCATTACAGAAAAGAATAGCAAGAATAAAACCAGACGGACAACCCAGTATTGACCTCGGCACCGGCTTCAGACACGACCAGTCGACCCTGCAAAGTCCTCCTCACTAACATCTGGGGACTTGTGCCAAAATTGGGAGAGCTGTCCCACAGACTAGTCAAGCAACAGCCTGATATAGTCATACTCACAGAATCATACTTTCAGCCAAAGTCCCAGATTCCTCCATCACCATCCCTGGGTATGTCCTGTTCCACTGACAGGACAGACCCACCAGAGGTGGCAGCACAGTGGTATACAGTCGGGAAGGAATGGCCCTGGGAGTCCTCAACATTGACACCGGACCCCACAAAGCCTTATGCCATTAAGTCGAACATGGGCAACGAAACCTCCTGCTGATTACCACCTACCGCCCTCCCTCAGCTGATGAATCAGTACTCCTCCATGTTGAACACCACTTGGAAGAAGCACTGAGGGTAGCAAGGACACAGAATGTACTCTGGGTGGGGGACTTTAATGTCCATTATTGACTGAGCTGGCCAAGTCCTGAAGGACATAGCTGTCAGACTGGAACTGTAGCAGGTGCTGAGAGAACCAACACGAGGGAAAAACCTACTTGACCTCATCCTCACCAATCTACCTGTCGCAGATGCATCTATCCATGACAGTATTGGTAGCAGTGACCACCGCACAGTCATTGTGGAGACGAAGTCCTGTCTTCACACTGAGGACACCCACCATCGTGTTGTGTGGCACTACCACTGTGCTAAATGGGCCATCAACAGCAGCAGAATTGTATTCCACCACAATCTGTAACCTCATGGCCCGGCACATCCCTCACTCTATCATTAATATCAAGCCAGGTGACCAACCCTGATTCAATGAGGAGTGTCGAAGAGCATGCTAGAAGCAGCACCAGGTGTACCTAAAAATGAGGTGCCAACCTGGGGAAGCTGCAACACAGGATCACATGCATGCTGAAAAGCGGAAGCAGCATGCTATAGACAGGGCTAAGCGATCCCACAATCAACGGATCAGATCAAAGCTCTGCATTCTTGGCACATCCAGTCGTTAATGGTGGTGGACCATTAAACAATGGAGGAGGCTCCATGAACAACCCCATCCTCAATGATGGCGAAGCCCAGCACGCGTGTGCAAAAGACAACGCTGAAGCATTTGAAACCATCTTCAGTTAGAAATGCCGAGTAGATGATCCATCTTGGCCTCCTCCTGAGGTCCCCACAATCACAGAAGCCAGTCTTCAGCCAATTCGATTCACTCCACGTGATGTCAAGAAAAGGCTTAGTGCACTGGATACAGCAAAGGCTATGGGCCCCGACAACATCCCAGCTGTCGTGCTGAAGACTTGTGCTCCAGAACTAGCCATGCCTCTAGCCAAGCTGTTGCAATACAGCTACAACACTGGCATCTACCCGACAATGTGGAAAACTGCCCTGGTATGTCCTGTCCACACAAAACGAGACAAATTAAATCCGGCCAATTACCGCCCCATCAGTCTACTCTCAATCATCAGCAAAGTGTTGGAAGGTGTCGACAGTGCTATCAGGCAGCACTTACTCCCCAATAACCTGCTCACCGATGCTCAGTTTGGGTTCCGCCAGGACCACTCGGCTCCAGACCTCATTACAGCCTTGGTCCAAACATGGACAAAAGAGCTGAATTCCAGAGGTGAGGTGAGAGTGACTGCCCTTGACATCAAGGCAGCACTTGGCGGAGTGTGGCATCAAGGAGCTCTCGTAAAATTGAAGTCAATGTGAATCGGGGGAATGACTCTCCACTGGCTGGAGTTTACCTAGCACAAAGGAAGATGGTTGTGGTTGTTGGAGGCCAATCATCTCAGCCCCAGGACATCGTTGCAGGAGTTCCTCAGGGCAGTGTCTTTGGCCGAACCATCTTCAGCTGCTTCATCAATGAGCTTCCCTTCATCATAAGGTCAGAAGTGGGGATGTTCGCTGATGATTGCACCGGTTCAGTGCCATTCGCAACACCTCAGATAAAGAAGCAGTCTATGCCTGCATGCAGCATGACCTGGACGACCTTCAGCCTTGGGCTGATAAGTGGCAAGTAACATTCGCGCCACACAAGTGCCAGGCAATGACTATCTCCAACAAGAGAGAGTCTAACCACCACCCCTTGATATCAAAATCCTAGGGGTCACCATTGACCAGAAACCAGAGCAGGTCAGAGGCTGGGTATTTTGCGACGAGTGTTTCACCTCCTGACTCCCCAAAGCCTTTCCACCATCTACAAGGCACAAGTCAGGAGTGGGATCGAATACTCTCTGCTTGCCTGGATGAGTACAGCTTCAACAACAATCAAGAAGCTCGACACCATCCAGGACAAAGCAGCCCGCTTGATTGGCACCCCATCCACCACCTTAAACATTCATGCCCTCCACCACCGGTGCACCGTGGCTGCAGTGTGTATTATCTACAAGGTGTACTGCAGCAACTCACCAAGGCTTCTTTGACAGCACCTCCCAAACCCATGACCTCTACCACCTAGAAGGACAAGGGCACCAGGCACATGGGAAGACCATCACCTTCAAATTCCCCTCCAAGTCACATTCCATCCTGACTTGGAAATATATTGCTGTTCCTTCATCATCGCTGGATCAAAATCCTGGAACTCCCTCCCTAACAGCACTGTGGGAGTACCTTTACCCCACAGACTGCAGCAGTTGAAGAAGGCGGCTCACCACCACCTTCTCAAGGGCAATTAGGGATGGGCAATAAATGCTGGCCTTGCCAGTGATGCCCATATCCCAGGAACAAATAAACAAAAACATGGATTCTATTTCTGTGTTACTGATAGCTGCGGCACTTTTTTCTACTGCCATTATGCTATCTCTAATAAGTACAGCTACTCCACCTTCACTTTTTCCCTCTATATCTTTTCTGAATGTGTTATACTCTGCAATGTTTAATTCCCAGTCCTGATTTTTCTGTAGCCATGTCTCAGTAATCCCTACTATAGCTGGTTCCTCGCAATGTATTATTGCCTCCAGTTCCCCTGTTTTATTACAGACACTGTGTGCATTGCTGTACAGGCAGTTGACAACTCATTTTTAATAGCAGTTCCTCTCACTTTATTTTTAACCATCTTTTTACACTCCTGTTCTATAATTCTATTTATTCCCTGGCCATCTATGTCCTCCCTTAGTCTTTCCAATGCTCTCCTTTCCTGTTTCATTTATATTTAGGTTGGTTTTATTTCTGGTAGATCCCCCCCACCCCCCGTTTTACTAGTTTAAAGCCTTTGCCACCTCCCTATTTACCCTTTCCGCAAGGACACTGGTCCCATTCGGTTCAGGTGGAGCCCGTCCCATCAGTACAGCTCCTTCCTGTCCCAGTACTGGTGCCAGTGACCCATGAAAAGGAACCCCTCTTTCCCACACCAGCCCTTTAGCCACGTGTTAATTCTCCTGATCTGACTGTTTCTATGCCAATTTGCACGTGGCTCGGGCAATAATCTAGAGATCATTACCCTTGAGGTCCTGCTTTTTAATTTAGCTTCTAACTTCTATTATTCGCTCAGCAGGACCTCTTCCTGTTCCAACCTAAGTTGTTTGTTCTGACATGGACCACGACAACTGGACTTTCCCCCTCCCTTCCCAGGATTAAGTTCTTTGATGAACTGTACAATTATAGTAAGACTTCCTTACTCTTATACTCCAACCCCCTTGCAATAAAGGCCAACATGCCATTTGCCTTCCTAATTGCTTGCTGTACCTGCATGCTAACGCTTTGTGTTTCCCATATGAGGACACCTAAATCTCTCTGAACACCAACATTTAATAGTTTTTCACTATTTAAAAAAATATTCTGTTTTTCTATTCCTCCTACCAAAGTGAATAATCTCACATTTCCTCACATTATACTCCATCTGCCACCTTATTGCCCACTCACTTAACCTGTCTATATCCCTTTGCAGACTCTTTGCGTTCTCCTCACAGCTTACTGTCCCACCTAGCTTTGTATTGTTAGCAAACTTGGATACATTACACTCGGTCCCTTCATCTAAGTCATTAATATAAATTGCAAATAGCCGAGGCCCAAGCACTGATCCTTGCAGCACCACACTAGTTACAACCTGCCAACCGGAAAATGACCTGTTTATTCCTACTCTCTGTTTTCTGTCTGTTAACCAATCTTCTATCCATGCTAATATATTACCCCCAAAGCCATGAGCCATCATCTTGCGTAGCAATCTTATTGAATGCCATTTGGAAATCCAAATATACATCTACTGGTTCCCCTTTATCTACCCTGCTAGTTACATCCTCAAAAAACTCTAATAAATTTGTTAATGATTTCCCTTTCATAAAATCATGTTGACTCTGCCTAATCATATTATGATTTTCTAAGTGCCCTGTTATTACTTCCTTAACAATGGATTCCAGCATTTTCCCGACAACTGATATCAGGCTAACTGGCCTGTAGTTCCCTTTTTTCTCTCTCCCACCTTTCTTGAATAGCAGGGTTACATTTGCTACCTTTTCTTTTGATAGCAAAAGTAAAGACCATGGGATTAAAAGGACAGTGTCTCATGAAAAGGAACCCCTCTTTCCCACACCAGCCCTTTAGCCACATGTTAATTCTCCTGATCTGACTGTTTCTATGCCAATTTGCATGTAGCTCGGGCAATAATCCAGAGATTATTACCTTCGAGGTCCTGCTTTTATTTTAGCTCCTAACTCCTGATACTTCCTCAGCAGGACCTCCTCCCTGTTCCTACCTAAGTCGTTCGTTCCAACATGGACCACGACAACTGGATTTTCTCCCTTCCTTTCCAGGATTGAGTTCTTCGATGAATTGACGGAGAGGGTTGATGAGGGTAGTGCGGTTGATGTTATGTATATGGACTTTCAAAAGGCATTTGATAAAGTACTACATAATAAACATGTTAGCAAAAGTAAAGACCATGGGATTAAAAGGACAGTGGCAGCATGGCTACAAAATTGGCCAATGCATAGAAAACAGAGTAGTAGTGAACAGTTGTTTTTCAGACTGGAGGGAAGTTTACAGTGGTGTTTCCCAAGGGTTGGTATTAGGATTACTGCTCTTTTTAATATGTATTAATGACCTGGTATTGGGTGTTCAGGGCATAATTTCAAAGTTTGCAGATGACACGAAACTCGGAAATGTAGTCAACAACGAGGAGGATAGCGACAGACTTCAGGACAATATAGACAAACTGGTGAAATGGGCAGACACATGGCAGATGAAATTTAACACAGATAAGTGTGAAGTGATACATTTTGGATGGAAGAATGAGGATATTAAAGGGGTTGCAGAAACGAAGGGACCTGGGTGTATGTACACAAATCTTTGAAGGCGGCAGGACAAGTGGAGAAAGCTGTTAAAAAAGCATATGGGATCCTTGGCTTTATCAATGGAGGCATAAGAGTAGAAAAGCAAGGAAGTTATGCTCATCCTTTGGAAAACACTGGTTAGGCCTCAGTTGCAGTATTGTGTTCAATTCTGGGTCACACTGTTTAGGAAGAATGTCAAGGCCTTAGAGAGGGTGCAGAAGAGAATTACTAGAATGGTACCAGGGATGAAAGACTTCAGTTATATGGAGAAGCTGGAGAAACTGGGGTTGTTCTTCTTAGAGCAGAAAAGGTTAAGAGAAGATTTGATAGAGCTGTTCAAAATCATGAACCGTTTTGATAGGATAAACAAGGAGAAACTGCTTCTAGTGGCAGGAGGGTCAGTAACCAGAGGACACTTGTACACCCAAGCCTGGATATTGCCCAGGTCTTTATTATCGGATGAGTTGTGAATGTAGCTAAATGTAGAATTATTAGTGAAAAGTCCCATTCTTGATTGTATGATGAAAGGAAAGTCATTGCTGAAGTAGCTGAGGAACTCCTGCAGCAATGTCCTGGGGCTGTGATAATTGGCCTTCCACAACCACAACCATCTTCCTTTGTGTCACATATGACTCCAGCCACTAGAAGATGGTTCCCTTTGACCCCCTTTGACTTCAGTTTTGCTTGGGCTCCTCGGCGCCATATGGGGTCGAATTCCGCCTTGATGTCAAGGGCGGCTACCGTCACCTGCCCTCTGGCATTCAGCTCACGCTCATGTCTGAATCAAGGCTGTGATGAGGTCTGGAGCGGAGTGGTTTTGGAAGAACCCAAGCTCAGCATCAGTGAGCAGGTGAGTACATGTTACTGCAAAGCACTTATGACTTCTTCCATCACTTTGATAGGGTGATAATTAGCCGGGTTAGATTTGTCCTCCTCTTTGTGGATGGGACACACTAGGGCAATTTTCCACATTGTTTGGTGGAGGCCAGTGTCATAGCTGTACTGGAGTAGCTTGACTGAGGGGCAGCTAGCTCTGGTGTTCAGGCCTTGGGCACTGCAGCTGGGATGATGTCAGGGCCAATAGCCTTTGCTGTATTCAGTGTACTCATCTGCTTCTTAATGTCACATGAAGTGAAATGTCTATGCTAAAAAATTAATGCTATTGCCCCAATCTATTTTCTTTCTCATTAAGAGAACTTGACTGAAATTATTCCAAATATTTTACATTATTAGCTTTTGAATAGCACAGCTACCTACCATCTACTTGGCATCATTTTATATTTTTTTCTTTATTACTCATGAGGAGAGATATAAAATACATCAGTGTCCTTTCTGGACAGATCCTACCTTTGTAATATCTGCTCCTTGAGGTGTAGAATGCTCGCCGTGTTTATGAGAAGATACTGGGCTTCATTCACCAATGAGAGGGAAGATGACTGGGTCAAAGCTTGGCCTTGAACTGAAAATTTAAAGACATCATTATTGTACATGTGGAAGATACTACGGGCAGCATTTTAATGCAACAGCAGTTTTTCAAAATATGTTTCTTCTTGTTTGCTTTAAAATCTGAAACGTTAAACTCGAATTTTTTTCTTCTTTTCTCTCATGTTCCCCATCCTAATGCATCTGTTCAGTTAGTAGAGTCAGGTAATTTAGAACACCTTCAATATTGGAGCAGACATAAAGGATCATAAGTTGTAGTTCACAGCATGCTTTTTAATTTCTTTTGCAATGAAACGCATCGTGAGGCAGCATTCCCCATATATTTTACATTAATTAAAATATGCATTTTTAAACAAAATATTGTTCTCCTTAAAGACTAAGGAAACCTTACCTGTAATTAATAATACTTTCATTTATTTAGCACCTTGTTACACCAAAATGCATCAGAGCTTAACACACAAATTACTTCTGAAATGTAGTAACTGTTACATAAGCAAATGCAGCCACCATTCTGGGGCAGTGACATCCCACTAACAGTGAATGAATTGAATGAACAGTTAATCTACTTCTGATGGCGTTGAGGAATATTGGCTAGGACACTGGGAGTACTCCCTATTCTTCTTCGAATGGTGCCATGGGATATTTATTGTCCACTGGAACATGCTGAAAGATATTGATAGATTAAGTGAATGGGCAAAACTGTGGCAAATGGATTTCAATGTAAGTAAATGTGAGGTCATCCACTTTGGACCTAAAAAGGATAGAACAGGGTACTTCTAAATGGTAAAAAGTTAAAAACAGTGGATGTCCAAAGAGACTTGGGGTCCAGGTACATAGATCATTAAAATGCCATGAACAGGAACAGAAAATAATCAAAAAGGCGAATGGAATGCTGGCCTTCATATCTAGAGGACTAGAGTACAAGGGGGAAGAAGTTATGCTGCAGCTGTACAAAACCCTGGTTAGACCATACCTGTGAGCAGTTCTGGGCACCACACCTTAGGAAGGATATATTGGCCTTGGAGGGAGTGCAGCATAGGTTTACCAGAATGATACCCGGACTTCAAAAGTTAAGTTACGAGAAGAGATTACACAAATTAGGGTTGTAGTCCCTAGAATTTAGAAGGTTAAGGGTTGATCTGATCGAAGTTTTCAGGATATTAAGGGGAATAGATAGGGTAGATAGAGAGAAACTATTTCCACTGGTTGGGGATCTAGGACTAGGGGGCATAGTCTAAAAATTAGAGCCAGACCTTTCAGGGTGAAATTAGGAAACATTTCTACACACAAAGGGTGGTAGAGGTTTGGAACTCTCTTCCGCAAAAGGCAATTGATGCTAGATCAATTGTTAAATTTAAATCGGAGATTGATAGCTTTTTGTTAACCAAAGGTATTAAGGGATATGGGCCAAAGGCGGGTATATGGAGTTAGATCACAGATCAGCCATGATCTCATCGAATGGCGGAACAGGCTCGAGGGGCTGACTGGCCTACTCCTGTTCCTATGTTCGTATACAAACTCTGTAGGTCCGAAGGCCTAAGTAATTCAGAATGCAAGTGTTACTGGTAGGGAACTGGGTTCCAGTATTTTCTGCGTTTGTTTCATAAGAACATAAGAAATAGGAGCAGAAGTAGGCAATTCGGCCCCTTGAGCCTACTCCGCCATTCAATAAGATCATGGCTGATCTGATCTTGGCCTCAACTCCACTTTCCTGTCCGCTCCCCATTACCCTTGATTACCCTGTTTTTCAAAAATCTGTCTATCTCCACCTTGAATATATTAAATGACTCAGCCGCCACAGCTCTCTGGGGTAGAGAATTCCAAAGATTCACGACCCTCTGAGAGAAGAAATTCCTCCTCATCTCCGTTTTAAATGGGCAACCCCTTATTCTGAAACTATGCCCCCTGGTTCTAGATTCCCCCACGAGGGGAAACATCCTCCCTGCATCTGCCCTGTCAAGCCCCCTCAGAATCTTATATGTTTCAATAAGATCACCTCTCATTCTTCTATACTCCAATGAGTATAGGCCCAACCTGCTCAACCTTTCCTCATAAGACAACCCCTTCAACTCAGGAATCAACCTAGTGAACCTTCTCTGAACTGCCTCCAATGCAAGTATATCCTTCTTAAATAAGGAGACCAAAACTGTATGCAGTACTCCAGGTGTGGTCTCACCAACGCCCTGTACAGTTGTAGCAAGACTTCCCTACTTTTATACTCCATCCCCCTTGCAATAAAGGCCAATAGTCCATTTGCCTTCCTAATTACTTGCTGTACCTGCATGCTAACTTTTTGTGTTTCATATATGAGGACACCCAGATCCCTCTGTACCGCAGCATTCTGTAGTCTCTCTCCATTTAAATAATATTTTGCTTTTCTATTCTTCCTACCAAAGTGGATAACCTCACACTTTCTCACATTATACTCCATCTGCCAAATTTTTGCCCACTTACTTAACCTATCTATATCCCTTTGCAGACTCTTTGTGTACTCCTCACAACTTGCTTTCCCACCTATCTTTGTATTGTCAGCAAATTTGGCAACAGTACACTCAGTCCCTTCGTCCAAGTCATTAATATAGATTGTAAATAGTTGAGGCCCCAGTACTGATCCCCGTGGCACCCCACTAGTTAGTTTGCCAACCTGAAAATGACCCATTTATTCCGACTCTCTGTTTTCTGTCAGTTAGCCAATCCTCTATCCAGTCTAATATATTACCCCTAACACCGTGAGCTCTTATCTCATGCAGTAACCTTTTATGCGGCACCTTATCGAATGCCTTCTGGAAATCCAAATACACTACATCTACTGGTTCCCCTTTATCCACCCTGCTCGTTACATCCTCAAAGAACTCTAATAAACTTGTCAAACACGATTTCCCTTTCATAAAACCATGTTGACTCTGCTTGATTATATTATGATTTTCTAAATGTTCTGCTATTACTTCCTTAATAATGGATACCAGCATTTTCCCAATGACAGATGTTAGGCTAACTGGCCTATAGTTTCCTGCTTTCTGTCTCCCTCCTTTCTTGAATAGGGGAGTTACATTTGCGGTTTTCCAATCCGCTGGGACCTCTCCAGAATCCAGGGAATTTTGGTAGATTACAACACTATCTCTGCAGCCACTTCTTTTAAAACCCTAGGATGCAGGCCATCAGGTCCAGGGCACTTGTCAGCCTTTAGTCCCATTAGTTTGCCTAGTACTTTTTCTCTAGTGATAGTGATTGTTTTAAGTTCCTCCCTCCTTATAGCCCCTTGATTATCAATTATTATTGGAATGCTTTTAGTGTCTTTTACCGTGAAGACTGATACAAAATATTTGTTCAAAGTCTCTGCCATTTCCGTGTTTCCCATTATGAATTCCCCAGTCTCATCCTCTAAGGGGCCAACGTTTCAGATTTCCAGCATCTGTATTTTTTTTTTCTTTTTGTTAACAGCTGGTAGCAATTAGGGTACTACTTAAGCTACCATGAAGAGTCAAAAATCTTACCTGAAAAGTCTAGGGAACTAAACTATCTGGTTCGCCTCTAACTGTTTTATGAACTGGTTCAAACTACCATGTTACTCGTGCAGACTTTGACAAATGGTGGCACTTACTGCTACTGTTAAAGACTCTGGGGGCAAAATTGGGCTCAGTAACGCCTGTTTTTTGGGTGCTACGAGGCTCCTTAGGCTTCCGAAATGGCGCCCATGGTACGCGCACGCGCATACTTCTGACGCCATATTGGTAACGTCCGCCGGCATTATGACGTCAATCAGCATGCAACGCTGATTTGACGCCAGTGCTGCCATTTTGGAGCTCCGCACTCCAGCCGACTCCCTAGCTTAACCTCACACAGCTGAACACGATGTTAAGCAGCATGAAAGTCCCCCACCAGGGCTATTTATAGGGCTCAACTGCTTACAAGGTTAGTTGCTGGTTTATTTCTTCTGGCTGTTGCAAAAATTCTACACATTTTTGGTGCTTTTCATAGTTGTTTCAAGTTTCAAAAGTCTACAGGGAGTGGTGTGGCAGGTGCAGAATTACTTTTTGCTGACTTCAAAGCTTTTGCACAAACCAGTTGCTCCCAGACATGGGTGCACTAGTATGCCTTCCTCTTGGAATCGAGCATGACGCAGATGCCACGCAGAGCAGGACAAGCTGCTAGAAGAGGGAGGAGGAGGATGGAGAGAAAGGCTTTCAGCAAGAGGCCATATCCGCCCAGGGTGTTCAGGGAGCAATTCTTCTACCTGAATCTCAGCGGCGACCAATGTTTGAGATGTCGGTGCTTCACTAAGGAGGTCATCACTGAAATTTGCCAACTGCTGCTGCCACAACTTCAAGCTCAGAGCAGCGCGAGGGCCGCATTGACAGTGGCTGTGAAGGTGACCGTGGCTATGAACTTCTGTGTGTCTGGCTCCTTCCAGTCTGCTGCTGGCGATATTAGCAACGTCTCACAGTTTGCAGTACGCTGTTGCATAAGGGAGGTCACTGAGGGTCTCTATTCAAAGAGAGATAACTTCATTTCATTCCCTCTTGCCAGAGAGAAGCAGGCGGAGCGAGCATGAGGGTTTGCAAGGATTGCAGGCTTCCCCATGGTGCAGGGTGCCATTGACTGCATGCACGTTGCTTTGCGTGCACCTCATGTGAACTCTACCATGTACCTGAAGCGAAACATATTCCACTCCCTCAATGGTGTGTGACCATAGGTATCCTGGCAGCAGTCATTATGCGATCATTCTGCGGCAGTTGACTCTATCAGCTGCATTTCAGCCAATACGGCAAATCAAAGGGTGGCTGCTGGGCGACAAGGGCTATCCAGTGACGACATGGCTCAAGACTCCGGTTCGCAACCCACGCACATGTACGCAGCATGCATACAATGAGAGCCATGCTGCCACAAGAAATCTGATAGAGCAGACGATTGGCGAGCTGAAGCAACAGTTCAGCTGCCTGGACTGCTCTGGAGGAGCCCTGCAGTACACGACTGAGTGAGTCTCAAGATTTGCGGTGGTATACTGCATGCTGCACAACTTTGCCATCATGAGGGAACAGCCCTTGCCTCCAGCTATCAGGCGAGAAGCTGAGCAGCAGGAGCACGAGGAGGAGGAAGAGGAGGAAGAGGAAGGGAGGCTGCAACCTAGATTGCCCATTTCTGCCCATGAAGAACTAATTCAAGTGTGATACTAGTAACCTCAACTCCCCTTTCACCCACAGTCCCACACTCCTTACCTTCCCTCTGTCACTGACTATCACATTGTCCTCTTGGTCACAATGCAAAAATAAAAGCCAACACAAAATACACATTCCAAACCAAATCATTGCACATTGCATACAAACTTAAACTAATCACCCTATTTCCACCTCCGTAACATCGCCCGACACTGCCCCTGCCTCAGCTCATCATTTTTTTTTATTCGTTCCTGGGATGTGGGCGTCGCTGGCAAGGCGAGCACTTATTGCCTATCCCTAATTGCCCTTGAGAAGGTGATGATGAGCCGCATTCTTGAACTGCTGCAGTCCGCGTGGTGATGGTACTCCCATAGTGCTGTTAGGGAGGGAGTTCCAGGATTTTGACCCAGCAACTATGAAGGAACGCCGATATATTTCCAGTCAGGATGGTGTGTGACTTGGAGAGGAACCTGGAGGTGATGGTGTTCCCATGCACCTACTGCCCTTGTCCTTCTAGGTGGTAGAGGTCGTGGGTTTGGGAGGTGCTATCGAAGAAGCTTTGGCGAGTTGCTGCAGTGCATCTGCTGCTGAAACCCTCATCCATGCCATTGTTACCTCTAGACTTGACAATTCCAAAGCACTCCTGGCCGCCCTCCCACTTTCTACCCTCCATAAACATGAGGTCATCCAAAACTCTGCTGCCTGTGTCCTAACTCACATCAAGTCCCATTCACCCATAATCCCTGTGCTCGCTAACCTACATTGGCCCCCATGCTGATGCGTGCAGCCAATGAACAGCGTGCTTAGCGCTGGCACGAAGTTGGCGTGCTGCCTGCATTACATTGAATCGGTGCAGGTTAATCGTGCATCACGATCCCCACACCCGTTTTCAGGCGGTATCCAATTTAACCCCACATACCCTTAAATAAACTTGTTTGGCAATTCAGTTTCATACTAAAGGGTTTGGCGTGACTGACATTAATCATCATAAGGAATAATGTTGAGCGCACCATTGAAATCCTATATATACACATCCAAAGACGTAAATAGGTCAACTGTTCACCCAGGGCAAAATTCCACATAATATTGCAAACTAGGCATGCTTCGATCAAAGGGATCAAAAATGCTTTCATATGGGAGTCGACATTTGTGTTCGGCATGAGAAACACATCTGGTAATAACTACAATTGTGTCAACCTGCAACATGCAGCAAAATATTAAACAGATTCAATAGGAAATGTGATGTTTGTACCCACTTTTCCAAGGTTATCTCATTAGAATAGTTTCAGGAAGAGATTTGGACAGTTGCAGGGAGCATACTAGCGATGGGAATGGAAAACTGCTGGTAAGTGAAATTTAACGGGCTGGGGACAATTAAAGGGGAGTGGCACAATTGGGTGAAAACATTTTGGAAGTCTCAAAACGTATCTCAGGTCATTAGCAGCCTTTTCCAGAGCTGAATGTGGAGGAGAGTAGAAATCAAAACCAAAAATGGAAATCCAAGGTGCAGGCATGTGTCTGTGACAAGTGACAGAGAAGCCCAGCACCTGATAACTGCTAAAGTCGAGGTGGTATTGCATGAGGAGAATTGCTCTCTGTGCTATTTCACAGCACTATCGCATTAGGTATGCATTCATGGACGTGGAGCAAAGTTACTGTCTATTATTAATTAGATGTGTCAGCCCCATGCTGCACGGTAGCTGCTGGTGTCTTTGCACCAGATGGTACAACTCTGCATTTGGTTCTCTGCTGACCCAGACCCGATGAAGTCAGTTTTCCATGGTCATTGCCAGAGAGGCGTATCAAGGTCTCCAGAAATAGTTGGTGGCATCTTGGTGGATCAGGGTCATTGACATGCCTTCTTTCATGCAGTGCCACTGAAAGCAGTATCTCCTACAATTAGGGTGCTTCTGAGGAAGCAACCAATGAGCATTCACATATCTTAATGGTGCCATCTGGTCTGCTCTTCTAGCTTCCTTCACAGATAGGAGCCTCGGCACGTAAAGCGAGATATCTTCACTTCTGCCTGCAGATACTGATACACAAGTACTGGTGGGTGGGCACAGAACATCTTTCATGCAGCTGACATGCAGGGATGTCGGGTGCATCTCAGTTCTTACGTCAAGGTGCATTGCTCCACAGAGCTTTGAGGCCATAATACCTAAATATTTACCAAGGTCACTGAATGATACAGAATGGTAGACACTAACCTTTCACCTTTGAGACTAGTCACAAATCTAGCCGAGACAGATAGGTTGAAAATGTTGGCTGTAAGGACCTTATGTGAAATGACTAAGGGCAGTTTTAATCCAGTTCCTAGTTGATATGGGGCCCTCATACTAACCACCCAATATCCAACAATTAAGACAGGCCATCAATTTGGAGACATGGGAAATTTAAAAAATCTGACATTGGTCGGAGTTCATTTCTGACATTGAAGCTGGGACAAAGTAGAAGGAGCATCTAACCTTGCTATATCTACCTGACTTGGGAGTTGATGCTGACATTGACTTCCTGTAGTGGAAAGAGTTCTATTTCCCAGCATTGATATTGCTCACCATGATTAACAAAAAGTAATTAAATAATTTTGACCCAATTTTTAAATTACTTTTTCCTGTAAATTTAATGTAAAATGTAATATAAAAATTAAAACCTGTTCAGAAGAATTTGCCATGGCATTGTTAGCTTAACAATCACCAAATGCAATACAATTTGCTTATGCAGAGAAAAACATTACTACTCGTGTACCACTAGGCCAACCAGGCAGGTAAATCCATTAATTAACACACTGGGGACATCCTGCATCGTGTTGTGTGGCACTACCACCGTGCTAAATGGGATAGATTCAGAACAGATCTGGGCAACCATGAGGCGCTGTGGGCCATCAGCAGCAGCAGAATTGTATTCCACCACAATCTGTAACCTCATGGCCCAGCATATCCCTCACTCTACCATTACAATCAAGCCAGGGGACCAACCCTGGTTCAATAAGGAGTGCAGAAGAACATTCCAGGAGCAGCACCAGGCGTACCTAAAAAAGAAAATGAGGTGCCAACCTGGGGAAGCTACAATACAGGACCACATGCATGCTAAACAGCAGAAGCAGCATGCTAAAGACGGAGCTAAACGATCTCACAACCAACGGATCAGATCAAATTTCTGCAGTCCTGCCACATCCAGTTGTGAATGGTGGTGGACAATTAAACAACTAACGGGAGGAGGAGGCTCCATGAATATCCCCATCCTCAATGATGGTGGAGCACAGCACGCGAGTGCAAAAGACAAGGCTAAAGCGTTTGCAACCATCTTCAGCCAGAAGTGCCGAGTGAATGATCCATCTCGGCCTCCTCCCGAGGTCCCCACCATCACAGAAGCCAGTCTTCAGCCAATTCAATTCACTCCATGTGATATCAAAAAACGGATGAGTGCACTGGATACAGCAAAGGCTATGGGCCCCGACAACATCCCGGCAGTCGTGCTGAAGACTTGTGCTCCAGAACTGGCTGCGCCTCTAGCCAAGCTGATCCAGTACAGCTGCAACACAGACATCTAACCAACAATGTGGAAAACTGCCCGGGTATGTCCTATCCACATGAAGCAGGACAAATCCAATCCGGACAATTACCGCCCCATCAGTCTACTCTCAATCATCAGCAAAGTGATGAAAAGTGTCGTCGACAGTGCTATGAAGCGGCACTTACTCACCAATAACCTGCTCACCCATGCTCAGTATGGGTTCCGCCAGGACCACTCGGCTCTAGACATCATTACAGCCTTAGGGGGAGAAATTTGGTATCGCCCCATTTGGGGCGCAATTATCGGCCGGGTGCAAAGTTTAGCGCCTGGCGCTAATTATCGCCTCCGACTGCAAACTTGGCCCCTGGAGGTGATTGGAACGCTAAATCAGGCGCTACACACCTCTCAAGGCGCTAACGCCGAGGAGCGAGGCGCTACCTCAGAGCACTGGCGAAGCTCATGTGATGTCAGTCAGCAATGGAACACAGACACACTGGCGCCGGCTAGTTCTTAAAGGGGAGGGTCGATCTTGCTCTCCATCCACACCCTGCTCATTGTAGCCTTGAATCTCGTCCTGGAGAGACCTGTACATCAATTCTGCTGGAAAGAACAATGGAGAGGCCCAGGGAAAGAGCTCAGAGTGCAGCCCCCTAGTCTTTTCTAAATCGATGCAAGGAAAGTCAAATCAAAATGAACCTGCAAAGTGTTGCTCAGTACCCAAAACTCCTTCACACAGCGTTGAATCTCTCCAGAAGTCTCTCTCTCTCTCTCTCTCTCTCACACAGAATGCGTGGTGCAAAAATGTTGGCAACAAAAAAAGGCAGGAAGTGGCCGCCTTTAAATAGCGCTCCCCCAGTCCCTTCCCGACTGCAAAACGTTCCCCTCAACCTGTCATTGCTAGCGGCAGGCGGAAAGGCAGGGGGCGCCACTCAATATCCGGTCCGGGGCGCTACTGGGGCGTTGCACACTCGACTGACGTCACAATCTGCAGGCGCAGGAGATCGTGGTGGTAATGTTTACTGCCGCCGCAAAATGTCTGGTCAATTTCGCGAGCGGCGCAAACATCGCCGTGCCCGAGCGCTAGTTGCTTTGCGCCCCATTAGCGCCCTCTTAGGGTGCTAACGGGAGGTGCAAAGCAACCGAATTTTTCCCCCCTAGTCCAAACATGGACAAAAGAGCTTAATTCCAGAGGTGAAGTGAGAGTGACTGCCCTTGACATCAAGGCAGCATTTGACCTAGTGTGGCATCAGGGAGCCTAGTAAAATTGAAGTCAACGGTAATCAGGGGGAAAGCTCTCCACTGGCTGGACTATTACCTAACATAAAGGAAGATGGTTGTGGTTGTTGGAGGCCAATCATCCCAACTCCAGGACATCGCTGCAGGTGTTCCTCAGGGCAGTGTCCTCGGCCCAACCATCTTCAGCTGCTTCATCAATGACCTTCTCTCCATCATAAAGTCAGAAGTGGGGATGCTTGCTGATGATTGTACAGTGTTCAGTGCCATTCACAACTCCTCAGATACTGAAAGAGTCCATGCCCGCATGCAGCAAGACCTGGATGACCTTCAGCCTTGGGCTGATAAGCGACGAGTAGCATTCGCACCACACAAGTGCCAGGCAATGACTATCTCCAACAAGAGAGAGTCTAACCATTGCCCCTTGACATTCAGTGGCATTACCATCGCGGAATCCCCCAACATCAACCCAGGAGTCACCATTGACCAGAAACTTAACTGGACCAGTCACATAAATACTGTGGCTACAAGAGCAGGTCAGAGGCTGGGTATTCTGCGATCAGTGTCCCACCTCCTGACTCCCCAAAGCCTTTCCACCATCTACAAGGCACAAGTCAGGTGTGTGATGGAATACTCTCCACTTGCCCGGATGAGTGCAGCTCCAACAACACTCAAGAAGCTCGACACCATCCAGGACAAAGCAGCCTGCTTGATTGGCACCCGATCCATCAGCTTAAACATTCACTCCCTCCACCACTGGTGCACCGTGGCTGCAGTGTGTACCATCTACAAGATGCACTGCAGCAACTCGCCAAGGCTTCTTTGACAGCACCTCCCAAACCCACAACCTCTACCACCTAGAAGAACAAGGGCAGCAGGCGCATGGGAACACCATCACCTCCAAGTTACACACCATCCTGACTTGGAAATATATTGCCGTTCCCTCATTGTTGCTGGGTCAAAATCCTGGAAGTCCCTCCCTAACAGCTCTGTGGGAGTACCTTCACCACACAGACTGCAGCGGTTCAAGAAGGCGGCTCACCACCACCTTCTCAAGGGCAAATAGGGATGGGCAATAAATGCTGGCCTTGCCAGCGATGCCTACATCTCAAGAACGAATATTTAAAAAAAATTCACTGTAAGAAGCGCATCCGATGCTGTATGATTTTTAGTAAGAGGTCACACAGACAATCTGACTTAGAGGAGACATCGTGCTTAGTAATCTTTACTTTGTTTGTGACAATCTTCAGACGATGGTGCTTAAAACACAATGGGGGAAAAATTCGGTCGCGCCCACTTTGGGGTGCTATCTTCGCCGGGGCGCTACTTTTCGAGCGAGTGTATTTGTCACCCCCTCAGAAGAGCAGTTTAAAATTAGTACCTCCACGAAGCAGATGGGAAATCGATTGGTAAGTCACCTGTCCGGTTTCAGCCAGACAGTTAGGGATAAAATCCCCCCCAATACTTAATCCAAATTGGTGAAATGTTTGACAACACGCTCCTTTCACTAAAAGAAATCAAATCAAGCTGTAAAATCCAAGTTCATTTTTTCCTCTTAGAGCACAGATAAATAAAACTCTGATTCCTTTTAACCTGGCACTGTGGCATCGAGTTATGTGAGTTACTTAGCGCATAATGTAAATGTGACTTCAATGTTTGACATGGTTGGCCTGAGCAAATGCCCCTTTTTCAATGTACATTTGGCTTTTTACCTTGTGTGTGCTGCTTTTTCAAGACTCTCTGAAAACTAGAACTCTGTCTGATCAGACAACTCTGCCGTCCAAGAAATGTGGAGATCCATCCTGCAACCTTTTCCCCACAGTTTAATCCTTTTACTCTGCATTAAAAAGATATATATATTATTAATTTTATGAAGATACAAATAGATGAAAAATCTATGAAAAACGCTACAGCCCTCTGGACTCAATATCGAGTTCAACAATTTTAGATCATAACCTCAGCTCCAATCACATTTATATTTTATTTTATCCACCCTTTTATTTGTCCCCCCCCACCTTTTTTTTCCTCCTAGAAGCTGGCAGCTGTCCTTCATTCTGCCAGTGGATTTCACACTTCATTCAGCCTTAATCTGTCACATTAACACCACCTCTAGCCTTGCATATCTCTTAATGTCTCTTCATCTCCCCCTTTGTTCCTTTATCCCCTCCCCCTTTTCCCAGCTTTACCCTGGCCTTAAATCTATTTGATTTCCGGCTCTTCCCAGTTCTGATGAAAGGTCATCGACCTGAAACGTCAACTCTCTTTCTCTCTCCACCGATGCTGCCTGGCCTGCTGAGTTTTTCCAGCGTTTTCTGTTGTTATTTCGGATTTCCAGCATCCGCAGTATTTTGCTATTGTAATAGATGAAAAATGCCTGGCCTATCCAGCCTGTCCCATACCCACCCCACCAGAAGCCCTGAAATCTACCGGAAGAGCCAAAAAAACAGGTAGGTTTGTCGCCTATCATGTTATCCTCTTTTCTGCCCTTATTTGTCATTCCTGGGCTATTTCCTGCCGTTGAAAGGAGGACTGTTCTCATATCACAGAAATTCCAACACTGGCTGGCTACCAGGAGATGCATGAATTTGGCCCGTTGAAGACTCCCCCTCAACTTATTTTCCCTCCCCTCTTCCGTTCCTAGCCTGTGCTCTGTTTGATGAGATTAAGAATTCAGTAAAGTAGGGGACTGAACCTGCATCCTGCCAGTTGATGGCACTTCAAGAACCGGCACCACCTTATAATGTCTTGGTATGTCCTCAGCTTCTTATTATGATAGATTTTGGGAAGTTAAAGTACATTTACCAAGAATAGGTGAACGCTCCTCACTGCAGGCACCTAAAATAGTTTATTAACTTAAATGATTGGTTTTTTTTCTGATTACTTTTTCGGTAATATTTTAATTCTAATTTTTATGTCCTTTATTCCTCATCATTTCAGTGGCCCCAAATTTCTGTCTGGAATCCACGAGAAAATGGAAAGGATTCAATTATGCCAGGTCCGTGATGTTTCTGGGAATTTCTAGGTGGCCATTTAAGGGGTGGAAGTAAATAACGTAAGATTATAACCCTGGAGTGGACCCACGGGAGAGTGTTGGGAGTTCACACTTCCCCAGCTCAGTCGGCAGCCAGCAAATGGCTGGAGACCAGCATGCTGAGTGAGATCAGGCGTATCAGCCTCTAGATGGGCAGAAGTGAGCACCATTAGGTGGGCCCAGGGCAGAGAAGTGACCTTGATAAGCGTTTGAATTAAGTAAATTATATATTCGGGCTTCATGCAGATCAACTGTAGCAAGATGAACGAAGATTGGGCAATTTGAAAAAAAGTCAGGATCACAGGGAGGTTGGGGTCTGGAGGACGATGGCCTGACCAACCCATCCCCCCCTCCCAAAGTTGGCTAGGCAAAGGTGAGCACCTGCTGACCTCATGCAAATTAGGTGCCCTCCCATTGACTCCAGAAATGGGGGTATGATGGCCTAGTGGTTATGGTATTGGAATAACAATCCAGAGTGTGGCAAATTATGAAATTGAATTCAGTAAATCTGGTGATGTGTGAGCTGACACCAGATAAAATTACCATGAAAGGTATCAGATTTTTGTAAAAACCCAACTGGTTCACTAATGTTCTTCAGAGAACAGAACCTGCCATCCCTACCCTGGACTAAGTATGACTCCAGTCCCACACTACATACTCAGGGCAACTAGGAATGGGCAATTAATGCAGCTTTGCCAGCATCGCCAACATCCTGAGATTTAAAAAAAAAATAACCCAGGAAAGGGCTCTAGGCCAAGTAGCTTCCTGCGATAGTATTCACCTTAGAGTTACATAGAATTGCACTGAAATGTTAACACAGAAACAAGGGGCTGTATTTTACCAACCTCGGCGGGTCCATGGTGGCCGACGTCAGTGGCGGGTCCTGGTCTCGCTGCCGGTTCCAGCCCGCTGTCCAAAATGATTTTCCCCTGATTGGGCTTGCTCAGCCCGCCCAGCGCGTTTCCCGGGCCAACTGAAGGAAGCAGGTCTGATGACATCATTTGATGACGCGTCATCAGCCGGTTTCCTTTAAAGGACCATGCGCAAATTTATTTTGACATTTGTGCTGTCAGTGTTCTACAGTATTGAGATGCTGCAAACACTGAGAAGCACTGCACAGAGGTGCATGGCTGCACCCAGGCTCTCCCATGACTCCCTCCATATGCTTATGGAGGGAGTCAGAGCACGCAGGGAGGTTCTCTTCCCTTCCAATGGGCGGAAGAGACCTCCCCAGGAGACCATGGGGGCGCAAGGGAAGTTTGCGGCCGGGGCGCCGCGCACGGCGATGACTGCACCGCTGCCGCTAACAACCTGCTGAATTTTGCAGGAGGCCTTAGTGGCGCCGCGTCTTAGGCGCCAGGGGATTTGCGCCCCATTAGCGCCCCCCGGGGCGCTAATGAGAGGCGCAAATCAACCCAATTTTCCCCCTACATATCTAACTCAATTTTCACTTTTTTTTTACATTTTTTACCGTAAGCAACATACTTCTTTTAAGATTCCTTTCACTCCAATGTCTTGTGCACCTGAATTTGATGTTGTAAAGAGCTGCCATGGGGAATATATCCCTTCTGTCAGAAGGTGGCAGTGTTGGTTGAAGTTATCATCAAAGCTCCTAATATTTCCACGTTTTAAAAATGGATGCATTATTTTACACTGCAATTAAGATATTTTTCAACAAATTGTCCAAGATTAATTCAAT
Source organism: Squalus acanthias (assembly GCA_030390025.1). Lineage (NCBI taxonomy): Eukaryota > Metazoa > Chordata > Chondrichthyes > Squaliformes > Squalidae > Squalus > Squalus acanthias. Next base: position 109,307,456 of record CM059428.1, read on the forward strand.
AATGTTAACTACTTGTTTTTGAGTCACAAGCATGTATTCTATCACCTATTTGTCTAAAATAGTGTTTCAAAATCACACTGAAAACCACGCCAGAACACAGTAAGAACAAAGAAGAGAAACAATGGAGCAAGTCTTTGTTTATAACATGGTGAAGAGAGGACAAAGGAAGGCTTTCACTCAAATTCAGATTCTTCATCATTCTGTGTCAGAGCTGTCAAAAGGGGTTTGAGAAGATCTAGACAAAATTACAATTTAACATTCAATAAAAGACAAATAATAAATGGGCATCCTTGGTGCCGGAGATCAACAATAATCTCAAAGGCACATAATTGTGTAGGTTCTAGTGCACAATGTTATCAGGAATTCTTCAATTTGGATTTTCAAAGAGAATGTTTCCAAAATGTATTCCCTCTTCAACAATTTTTCTCCCCACTTCTTCTGAAACGATTGATTTCTAGTTGAGGGTTGGTTCCATGTAAATCACAAAACCTCCAGTACTTTGCATGTGCTAATTACTATGCCAGTATCACAGCCAAACCCAATCCTGCCCTCATCCAATGTTGGGGCACATGCAATTCCAGCAGGGTTGCTGGTTAACGATCAGGAGCAGGAACTCAGGCTTATCTTCCCCATCCTAACTGACAAATGGTAATGCCTCATCCATCAGCCCAAGTAAGATCAGGACATACCTTCCTGCTTTCTATGGATAAACTCGCTGAACCATCAGGGATCCATGAATCTTCAATGAGAACATGCTGTTTCGATTCAAAGAGTTGGCTTGACTGCAAAATAGAGCCTCAAAGTTGAAAACTGAGTGTACCTTCCTGCTTTCTATGGATAAACTCGCTGAACCATCAGGGATCCATGAATCTTCAATGAGAACATGCTGTTTCGATTCAAAGAGTTGGCTTGACTGCAAAATAGAGCCTCAAAGTTGAAAACTGAGTGCTTTCTGGTAATGTAAACCCTGTATAATCCACTCTCATGCTATGATTATTTTACAAAGCCAAGTTGGAAAGTGGCTCTAAACATTTAACGATTCTCCCTGCTGATGGTGGAAGTGCCCCATTTAGGCTGTGGGGCGCTTTTATCAACAGGAAGAATAAAAACATCGTATTTATAGAAAGAATCATGACTGATATCTCTCTGCTTCCTGTTTCTTTCCTGGTCATCCTTCAAATGATTTTGTGCAATCTACTTGAAGTTATTTTTAAAAAACTTTTTTCATTCTTTTTAGATTTATGGTAAGATGAGCAATCTCTCAAAAAAGACCCATAGAAACTGCTTGAAGGGCAGCTGGGAAGGAGACTGCAAGTGGATAGGTGGGAACTATGTTAATTTACTATTGTAAGTTTTGATGTTGAGCCTCCACCCTTTCCTCCTCCTTAGGAGAAAAGTCAGGATGAGCTAGCACATAGATGTCACCACAGATTACTGTCAAGTTGTTTCATTATTAGCCAAAAAGAACTGCAGATATGGTCCTGCTCCATTTTCTTTCCTCTTAACTGCTAATATTAAAGGCTGTTTTGTCTTGTGGGGAAGGTGAGCAAAATACTGAACTGGAACAATTATAATACCAGTTTAGAATGGCCTAAGCAGCCACCATTGTTCTGTAGTTGGAATAGTGTAAACAAAGATGTCAGTGAAAATCAAAGGTATCAAAATCTTTTCAGAGCAGTATAATGCAATCTTTGTAATGTTTTATTGTACTTTCAATTTGTGAAAACTGCAGTGCAAGGTTAAGTTTTGCACCATGTAGCATATTAGTACTGAGGGCAGATTGATCTATTTTGTTGAACTGATACTAAATGTCCTGCTTTCACATCAGCAATTTTAAAACAAATGACTTATCCATTAAATGCTTTTAGTTTAATACACTGGCAAGGAGTGCCAAAGTGTAAGTGTATTAATGCTGATTCTTTTTTTTAAGGAAGCTGGGTAGAGCATGGAAGATTACAGAAAGTAAATGGCAGCATGAAAGGAGCCCCAGAAATATTGTAAGAGGTAAACTGGTGTAGGAACAATCAGCAATTTAGTGGCCAAGATCAGATATTTCTCAGAAGACAGATAACAATAGAAAAAAAAAACTACCTGTAGTGCATAAAAGCAGTTTTTCTATTTCAATGCACATTTTATACACACTGCTGGAGTGAGCTGGCACTGAATCACATTCTTGGGGAAAAAAGTAATGAGGAATAACCTCACCTTTAACTGGTCTGTAATGTCATGGCAGAGTGATAGTGGAAGAGTTCTCCAAGTGACCACTTCCCGCTCTCACCTTCTATAGAAGGCAAACTGAGGCTTCAGTTCTTTTTACCAGTTTTGGGCAAAACGTTACATGTATCTCATCTGTTAGATTACTGTGACAAAAATTAAGCATGTCTATGATGCAATTTTTCTATAGCACCATTAACATAGAGTTACATCCTAAAGTGCTTCACAGAACGGTAGCAAAAAATGGACACTGAGCAAAGGAAAGATTAGGAAAGGTGACAAAAAGCTTGGTTAAAGAGGTGGGTTTCAAAGAGAGATAGATTGTTTATTGGATTCTTGCTTGCTGGTCACAGTATACGTAGAGTTAAAATGAGGTCTCCTTACAGAATTGGCCTAGTCTGGCTGATACATACACATTGGCTACTCCGATACCATGCCAAAAGAAAAGGCTTGCACAAGTGCAAGGAAAAATGGAAATCCAGCAGGCTGGCAGAGCTATAAAAAGCAATAAAGGGTTACAAAGAAAATAAGAGGTGCAAAAAGGGTGTCTGGGAAAAAAAAACTTGCAAGGAATATCAAAGCTAATGGTAAACATTTTAATAAATATATAAAGAAAAAGAGAGTGTCAAACATAATAATCTCTGGATTGTTACCTGAGCCACGCACAAATTGGCATAGGGACAAACAGATTAGAAGGTTAAATGCAAGGCTCAGAGTGGTGTGGGAGGCAGGGGTTTCAATTCATGGGGCACTGGCACCAGTACTGAGGAACGAGGGAGCTGTTCCGTTGGGACGGGTTCCACTTAAACCGGGCTGGGACCAGTGTCCTGGTGAATCGAATAACTAGGGCGGTAGATAGGGCTTTAAACTAATGAAGGAGGGGTGGGAGGATTCAAGAAAGGGTAAATTCAAAAGCAGTAAGAGAAATGTCAAGGCTGTAGGGCAGAAGAGTGATCTGGGTAAAGATAAGCAGAGTGGGTCAGGAAGGGACAGATAGATTAACAAAGGTAATAGGGTATTAGTGACTAAAGTGACATCAGGGAAAAACAGAAAAAAGTTAAAGCTAAAGGCACTATATCGGAATGCAAGAAGCATTCGCAACAAAATAGATGAATTAATAGCGCAGATAGAAATAAATGGGATTGATTTAATAGCCATTACAGAGACGTGGTTGCAGAGTGACCAAGGTTGGGAACTAAATATTCCAGGATATTTTACTTTTAGAAGAGACAGGCAGAATGGAAAAGGAGGAGGGGTAGCCCTGATAATAAAGGAGGGAATAACGACAGTAGAGAGAAAGGATCTTGGCTTGGAAAAACAAAATATAGAATCAGTTTGGGTGGAACTAAGAAATAACAAGGGGCAGAAAACACTAGTGGGAGTAGTCTATAGGCCCCCTAACAATGGTTGTAGTGTCGGGCAGAGTATAAATCAGGAAATTAGAGATGCATGTAACAATGGTAACACAGTAATCATCGGGGACCTTTACTTTCATATAGACTGGGCAAACCAAATTTGCAGAAATAGTGCAGAGGAAGAGTTCATGGAATGCATTCAAGATAATTTTCTAGATCAATATGTCAAGGAACCTATGAGGGAATTGGCTAGTTTAGATCTAGTACTGTGCAATGAGACAGGGTTAATTAATAACCTTGTAGTAAAGGAGCCTTCTGGGGAGCAGTGATCATAATATGACAGAATTTTATGTTGCGTTTGAGAGTGATTTAGTTAAGTCCGAAACTAGGGTCCTAAACCTGAACAAAGCAAACTACGTAGCTATGAGAGGCGAGTTGGCTAAGGTAGATTGGGAAACTAGATTAAAAGATATGACAGTAGAAAAACAATGGCAAACATTTAAGGAAATAATTCATAATTCGCAACGAATATACATTCCCTTAAGGAATAAAAAAACCACGGGGAAAATGGTCCAACCGTGGCTAACAAGAGAAATTAAAGATAGTATTAGATTAAAGGAAGAGGCTTTGGGTGCCAAAATAAGTAGTAAGCCTGAGGAGTGGGAGGATTTTAGAATTCAGCAAAGGAGGACCAAGAAATTGATAAAGAAAGGGAAAATAGAATATGAGAGTAAACTAGCAAGAGACATAAAAAGAGTGTAAAAGCTTCAATAGGTAGGTAAACAGGAAAAGATTAGCGAAAGTAAATGTGGGTCCCTTACAGGCTGAGACAGGAGAAATTATAATGGGGAATAAGGAAATGGCAGAGAAATTAAACAAATACTGTGTGTCTGTCTTCACGGAAGACGCAAAAAACCTCCCATAAATAGTGGAGAACCAAGGGTCTAGCGAGAATGAGGAACTAAAAGAAATTATTAGTAAAAAAATAGTACTGGAGAAATTAATGGGACTGAAAGCCGATAAATCCCCTAGACCTGATGGCCTACATCCTAGGGCTTTAAAAGAGGTGGCTATAGAGATAATGATGCATTGGTTGTCATCTTCCAAAATTCCATAGATTATAGAACTGTTCCTGCAGATTGGAAGGTAGCAAATGTAACCTCACTATTTAAGAAAGGAGGGAGAGAGAAAACAGGGAATTACAGATCAATTAGCCTGACATCAGTAGTAGGGAAAATGCTGGAATCTATTATTAGGGATGTGGTAACAGGGCACTTAGAAAACAATAATAGGATTGGGCAGAGTCAACATGGATTTATGAAAGGGAAATCATGTTTGACCAGCCCACTGAAATAGCTATAAATATAGACCACTGAGAGAGGAAATCAGACGGCGAGGGGCGAAGGCTTTTTCGAGGTGGAAATCAATGCTGGCTCAGGCCTAACACCTTGACTAAGTTTAGCCTCTGAGGTGGATCAATGCTGGCTTATGCCTAACACCACCAACAGCTCGGGGGACGAATCAACAGAAGTGACTGCTGTTACTGACTGCAGAGACCCGCTGACCCGAGACCTCCACGCTGTCTCATCGAGCAGCTAACCAACAGTCCGTCCGGTCGTGGCATTCCAATTCGGGAGTCGTAGATCGCTCTCTACTGTCACGGGTTGTATGTCTATTATACTCAGCTTAAACCATATGTAATATCTGATTATGCTTTAAAACTGTAGCTCTTTCATAAAAAGCCTTGCAACTCCTAAGACCCATTGGGTAATCTGTGTGTGACCTGTGATCCTAATCTTACAGGAGGGAGGAAACAGTAACAGACCTGTCAGTTTAATGGCAGTTGTGGGGATGTTATTAGAATCTATCAGGACAGAGTGACTGAGCACTTGGACAAGTATGAGCTAATCAAAGAGAGTCAGCATGGATTTGTGAAGGGTAAATCATGTCTGACTAATCTAGTTGAATGTTTTTGAGGAGGTCACTAACATGGTGGATAGGGAAGTATCTATAGATGTTGTCTATATGGACTTCCAGAAGGCATTTGATAAGGTTTTGCACAAGAGATTATTAGCAAAAGTAAAAGAGCACAGAATTGGAGGTAACCTTGTGACATGGTTTGCTAATTGGTTGGACGGTAGGAGACAGAGAGTAAGGATATGTACTCTGATTGGTGGGATGTGACAAATGATGTTCCCCAGTGATCTGTACTGGGGCCTCAGCTTTTCATCATATATATCAATGACTTGGATGAAGGAACACAGAGTTGCATATCCAAGTCTACAGATAACACTATGTTAGGAGGCACAGTAAGTTGCATAGAGGGGAGCAGGAAGTTAGAAAGGGACACAGATAGATTAAGTGAGTGGGAAAAACTGTGGCAGAAGGAATCCAATATGGGGCAGTGTGAGGCCATCCACTTTGGATCCAAGAAAGACAAATCGGAATATTTTCTTACTGGCTAGAGTGTAGGAACTGTGGATGAGTAAAGGGATTTGAGTGTCCAGGTACACAAATCACTAAAAGCTAGTGCACAAGTGAAAAAAAGTAATCATAAAAGGCTAATGAAATGTTGGCTTTTATCTGAAGAGGATTGGAACAAAAAGGGAGGAAAGAAAAAGAAAGACTTGCATTTATATAGCGCCTTTCACGACCTCGAGTCGTCCCAAAGCGCTTTACAGTCAATGAAGTACATTTGAAGTGTAGTCACTGTTGTAATGTAGGAAGTGATGCTTCAGTTGTATAGAGCCTTGATCAGACCCCATCTGGAGTACTGTATTTAGTTTTGGGCACCACACGTAATGAATTATATATTGCCTTGGAGGGGGTACGGCACAGATTCACCTAATGATACCACACAGCTGGTGGCCATTACTGCTTCTTCTGGCCTCTCTCAAATCCTTTCATAATTTTGAAAACTTCTATTAGATCCACCCTTTACGTTCCCTGTTCCAGTATGAAATGTCCCCTTTTTTTGAGCCTTTCTTCATAACTATCATATAATTCTAGTGAATCTTCGCTGTACCCTTTTCAAGGATGTATAATGGATTGCCCAGAACTGCACACAAAATAAAACTATGGCCTAACCAATGTCTTATACAAATTACTTCCTTGATTTTGAATTCAACGTCACTACATTTAAAATCCAGAATTCCATTTACCTGGCATTTTCTACTTGCTTTCTCACTTTTAAAGATCTATTTGTCTGTACCCTTAGATCTCTCTGTCCCCCCACTCTGTAAAGCATTTAGGTCATACTTCCTTTCAGGGTTCTTTTTTCAAAATGTACTACTTCACATTTCTCTTCATTGGACTGCACCTGTCACCTACCTGCCCACTCCACTAACCCCTCTATGTCCTCCCGCAGTGTTTTGCATTATTCACAGTTTGCTATGTCCCGAAATTTGGTATCATCAGCAAACTTCATCTTGTGCCTATTTCCAAAACATTTATATAAATGGAAAATAAAAGAGATCCCAGCATAGAGCACAAAAAAGGCATTCTCCCTTTTCATTAAAGGAGCTTACATTGTGCTGTATCAAGTTTTAATACTTTGCCTAGAGTTCAATTAATTCAATGGCAGTCTACCTTCGCTCATCCATTGAGACCATTCAGGCCCTGGCTGCGAAAGCAAATGCAGCAAGGAATAAACACATTTGTAAGCTAGTGTAAGCTTGTCTCAGATACTCACCTGTCTCCACAGACTTTCGTTTGACAGAACTGAAGTGAAAATTGTTTTCCAACTTCTTCTTCCAGAGGCACCACTATAGGATCCATTCCTGAGGGATTGAAGTAAACTCATCATTAAAGATTTAGTCTGTCAGAAAACATCTTGCAGTCACTCCAAATGCACTCTGAGCACTGTCTCTAGATTATGTCTTGGCTAGACCCATCCCCCATCAAACTTGTTCTGCATTTTGACTCAACAGCATATTTCCTGCGTTTGAGAATACTTTATTTGGAGGCTGGCAGGATTGTTGAGAGAGACTATCTTCGTTTTCAAGAAACATTAAAGGGTAAATTTTGAAGTGAAGGTACTTTGCATGTCACAAGCACGCATCGAGGAATCACGGACCCGCTACCCACAATGCTCTGATGTATGCTGGAGGTTTGTGAGGCACAGCACCGCGTTCAAGGACACAGGAAATCTACCCTTAAATGTCTTCTTCAAGGCCAAAGCACAGCCTGGAGATTCACTGTATTCCTGATCGCAGGGGAACAACAGAGAAAGTTGTAAGTGACAAGCAGGCTGCTGTGCTACCAACCATAAGCTAATAGTTCCAGACAGTATTTTCTGTATGCGGTGCCACACTTCACAACAACGTCCTGCATGTGATTTTCCCTTGGGTGTGTGGTAGTAGATTTACTGTCCTTTGTGCCAGCAGAAATATCACAACTGTCCACAAATCTGATTTTTGCCTTGTGGGTGATGACATTTTTTTAAACAATGTCTGCTGTGTGAACGTAACTCATTCCATGCCCATTTTTCCTGGCTGCTTTTTTTTGTCTGGCAATTAAAAAAAAATGTTTATGTTCCACCATGCACAATTGGAATTCTGTCTGAGAATAATTTTCCTCTAGTTTCAAATCTAATGAATATAAAAAATCTATATTAGTGTTCATTCAATTAAAAAGTTTTGTTTTTCTTATTATCCTTTTTTAGTGCGGAAGAGACACCACGGGTGTTGTGGAGCATGCCTTGGGGAGTAGATGTCTAGTTCTACAGAAAAACAACGGTTCCACTGGTGATTGACGTTCACTAATTACCAGTTGCTAACCCTGGGAGTTCTCATTGCCCTTTTCAGCTTTCAGTAGCAGCTCATTTTCAATTGTACAACATGCACAGTGGCTGAGGAATAATCTTTTGTTTCGTTATGTTTGAAGACACAATTAGAAAAAAGTACATAACCTTAGAATATATCATTTCAACAGAACAATGAATCTTCAATTTGCAAGAATATGCAATTCTGTGTCATACTAAGACTAACTATGCCACAGTCTAATTATATTTTGGTGGGCAAATGCAACATACTGCAGATGCTGGGAATATGAAACAATAACAGATTTCCAGAAGATGCTGGAAACACTCAGTAGGTCAGGCAAAATCTGTGGAGAGATCAACAGTCGACATTTTGGGTGCAGACCCTTCCTCAGAAGTGGAAGGGCAAAAGGGGGAGAGAAACAACCACACACACAGGAAAAGAAATAGAATGACCTCTAAAGTGCTTAGGTGGAGAATGAGATGGTTAAATGGTTAGATTTGCATTGAGACAAAAGAAGGTATAATGAGAGAAATCAAATCAAATAAATAAAATTCATATACGAGCTACCGAGAGTGTGTGAATACCTAAAGGAGGATAGCTAAGTTGGGGATAGGTACGTAGAAAGTGAAGCATGAAAAACTGGCAAATTGAAACAGGCTCCAGTAGCCCAAGAGTCTGGTCAACCCCAATGGATTATACCGCTCTGCCAGCAGTGTACCGACAGGGAGGGATCCCTGCCCCAAGCACGAACCTGCTCTTTTCCCCATCTCCAGAAATGCCAGCAGACCCTAGGATGGGTGGGTACTTGGGCCACAAATCCAGGGCCCAGTGGAATGGCAACAGCTGGAATTCACCCATCTCTCAGGACAGCAGCACATACCAGGCCTCTGGTCTTTCCCTTCAGAGTACCAAGCCAGTGCAATGTGGAAGGTGACACCAGGCGGCCAGGAGCTAGCTCCAAAAATGCAGTCAGCGACTCCCCTCCAGGAGCAAGCTACCATTTGACAAGGGCCACCTGAGTCCCATGAGTCTTTTGTAGAGCACAAGCAACCAAAAAACCATCATCCACAATCATAGCCCTGAGGTGGCATCGAGAAGAAACAAGAGAATAGATAAAGAAAAAAGCTCATGTAGGCACCCCTGGGTGTTAAGAAAGAGTAGTTTAATTGTGTCCACTTTGGGATTCATTGTATGAAGTAGAATGTGGACTGACATGGTGCTTTGTTATTGATGGAAGTTAGAATCATACAGGAAAGAATGCACTTATTTGGTGCTGAGTCCTCACTCAGGTGATTACTGGCATGTTCATGTAGGGGCAAAGAGGGTTGATCTGTTGTCATGCTGTAGGATGGGTAGTGGATTGAGGGAATGCTACTTTATTTCAAAATGGGGGAGAAGAGATAAGGCTGTGACGTCAAAGGTATATTATGTTGCATAGAAGACTTCAGCGATGAGATGTGCTGTGATGCCTCTTGCAGTAAGTGTCCTTTGCTTCCTCCTGTGTTGCTCCTCATCCTCCATGATAACAGCATATGAGGCTATGCCTGCTCCTGGGAAGCCCTGCAGGAGGGGGCGGAGTGGGTTGAAAATCTCCCTGTGCCTGACCCTGTGAGAAGCAGTCAAAAACCAGTCCAAATGCCTCTGGGCAGAATGGCAGTAAAATACTTTAAAAAGCATTTCCCAACTGCAGAAATCTGTATTCAAAATCGCCTGGGGCTTCTGTGTCAGGAGCTCCGCAGTTCCGCTTTGATCAGCTGATCCTGGCAGCTGCTGCAATCTCATAGATCTCAGTGCAAGACACCTGGAGTATATTAGGAGTGGCAAATCAGAAAACAGAGCTGCAGCGTCACTCGCCCTCACTTTGACGTATGCAAACAAGGTCAGTCAAGATATGGTGGGTGGATTACAAGAAGGCTCAAAAAGCGCGAGGGAGTTGGGACAAGAGTTTTAATGGCGTAAATCAAGTAAAAATAGCTTCCAACCAATTTTCCCGCCTAAAAAATTTTCCTATGCCCATAATACACCATTAACGCACTGAAACGGTGGAGGAAATTCAGCCCCTATGTGTTCTTTCGACGTTTCAGACAAGAGGTGTGAGGGTTATAAAAACAACGATGATGCGGAGATGCCGGTGTTGGACTGGGGTGGACAAAAATGAGAAGTCTCACAACACCAGGTTATAGACCAACAGTTTTATTTGAAATCACGAGCTTTCGGAGCTGCTGCCCCTTCGTCAGGTAAAGACTTTACCTGACGAAGGAGCAGCGCTCCGAAAGCTCGTGATTTCAAATAAAACTGTTGGACTATAACCTGGTGTTGTGAGACTTCTCATTTTTATAAAAACAACAAGCTGGGTGAAACTGTATGTTACTGTGCCACACAGTGAGTTAATGAGTTCAATTATTCTGTTATATGTGGAACCTGTTCTAGAAAGGCTGAGGCCTCAACTCAGGACTCTGACTTCAGCTGACATCTGGGGACTAAGTATTGACATGGAGCAAGTAGTCTGCAGAATTGCAAAAAATAAATATCTTATTTTCCGTAGAGAAAATGGAAATACCAAGCTCCACAAGAAAGTTCATTAGGAACTTCATTAGGAGGATTGCAAATGTTACAAGAGCAGAGGGACCTGAGGGTGCGTATTCACAAATCTTTGAAGGTGGCAGGGCGAGTTGATAAGGCGGTTAAGAAAGGGTATGGGATAAAAACAGGAAATGCTGGAAATACTCTGCAGATCAAGCAGCTTTGTGGAGAAAGAAACAAGAGTTAACGAATCACAGAATCCCCACAATGCAGATAGAGGCCATTTCGGCCCATCGAGCCTGCACCGACACATATCCCACCCTATCCCCGTAACCCCACGTATTTAATCCCCCCCCCTAACACTAAGGGTCAATTTATCATAGCCAAATCAACCTAACCCGCACATCTTTGGACTGTGGGAGGAAACCGGAGCACCCGGAGGAAACCCACGCAGACACGAGGAGAATGTGCAAACTCCACACAGTCACCCGAGGCCGGAATTCGAACCTGGATCCCTGGCGCTGTGAGGCAACAGTGCTAACCACTATGCCACCGTGTTGCCCGGAATGGCCGGAATTTTCACATTGCAGAGCATGCGGGTTTAGGTGCGGGTCGGCGGTTAAAAGTGCTGAAATTGACAGCCTATCGGGGACCTGCCGTCATCCCACCAACTTCCGCCTTACACTGGGGCGCATTTCGAGCCGCGCCAAGGACCCGCTTGGGAGAGGCAGGCGACCTCAGTGAGGTAGTAAACTGCTTGTGTAGGGACCCTTAACAGCCTTTTTAACATAAGGTTTCAACTTTAACTGGTTGGGCACGGGATTCACGGACCTTGAGGAGCTCGCCTGTGAAAGGGAAGCGGAAGCTCAGTGGCCATTGGGCTACTTCATTAAGAGACAGCTGGAAAAAGCACATAAATACTCACACCTTACACCTGCTTCCTTGCCTAAGGGAAAGGCTCTTGCTGACACCATTTTGTGCAGAGATTTAGCTATCAGCAGTTTGCAGGTGATTTCTGCAACCTCGGAAGCCACTCTCACCACATTGCTAGTCACTCTCAGTACATTGGAGGATTGTGCCTCTGATCTCCACTTTACCTAGCATCTATTCGATCAGCATGGGTGCCACTTATGCTGTCTCACCTTGGACCTCAGAATCGGACCAAGATGAGCCCCAGCACCAACACCACCAGTCACACCAGCAGCAGCAGCAACACCAGCAGCAGCAGCAACCACACCAGCAGCCTTCTGCTCATCGACCTGATGCTCCACAGGAGTGAGGAGATCAGCACAGGGCTGCACCACGCCAGAGGTGATACCCCCTGGTGTAAACTGGAGGGCCACCTCCGGTTCTTTGCCTCTCCCGGATGTTCTGGGCTCTCCTCCTGCAAAGAGGAAAAGAAGATAACTTTGAATGAGTGATGGAAGGAGTATAAGGAATGGATGGGCTACATTTGTAGAGGGCGACTATAAGGGAGTGGCGTGACATTGCCAAATGGCCTCCTTCTGTGGTGTTACTTCCTTTGATTGCATTAGAATGAGGGTGAGTGTCAGTGGTGGTTAGTCAGATGGAGATATGAGTAGGTGCATGGAGAGTGAAGGATGGGTGCACCTTGCAAGGTAGGTTGGTGTGAGGATTGACGTGCAGAAGTCGGCTTGGGAAGGCAGAGTGATGAGGTTGAGGCGACATGCACATCAGGATGTAGTTGAATGTGATATTGCACTCACCTTTCCTGACCTCATGAGATCATTAAATCTTTTGCGGCACTGGATCCAGGACCGCCTGACTACACCCCTGCTGCTGACCTGCTCCGCGATCTCCAACTATGCCCTTTTGGTCTCACTGGAAGGTCTCTTGCGCCCATCCCCAGGGAACAGGATGTCCCTGCGTGCTCAAACTCCCTGGAGTAGGACTTCTAGGGAGGAGTCAGATAATCTGGACACTGCCTTCTGCCGTTGGGACTGCATGCTTCTCCCAAGCCTCAGATCGAAAATCTTTAGTTTCTCAACAACCACACCTCTCCCAAAGACCTGTGATCCTCTTCCAACAACCTTCAAGTGTGATGTGTGGAAGGCCCTTTTAAATATCTGAGCTCAAGCGTGTCATTGATGATGTCATCAGACCCGCTCCATTTAATTGGCCAGGGAGCCAGCAGGCCTAACTCAATTGATCTAATTGATTTAAAGACAAAGTGGACAGCGCGCAGCTGAGTGCTGCGTGAGGCTGACCCACTACACAGCTCCCTCAGCACCCAACTCACCTCACAGGTAAATATTCCGGCCAATGTTTCAGGTTGATGGCCTTTCGTCAGAACTGCGTATGGGATACTTGGCTTTGTAAATAGGGGCATTAAATACAAAAACAAGGAAATCATGCTAAATCTTTATAAATCGCTGGTTAGGCCTCAACTAGAGTATTGTGTACAATTCTGGACACCACACTTTAGGAAGGATGTCAAGGCCTTGGAGAGGGTACAGAGGAGGTTTACCAGAATGATACCAGGGATGAGGGAGTTCAGTTATGTGGAGAGATTGGAGAAGCTGGGATTGTTATCCTTAGAGCAGACAAGGTTAAGGGGAGACCTAATAGAGGTATTCAAAATTAGGAGGGGGTTTGATACAGCAAGTAAGGAGAAACTGCTTCCTCTGAAAGTGGATCGGTAACCAGACATCATAGATTTAAAATAATTGGCAAAAGAACCACAGGGGAAATGAGGAGAAATATTTTATAACACAGAGTGTTAAAGTTGGGGATTTGGAGAAAGTGGGAATTCAGAGCAGTGTGGGAAGGAGGTGTTGCTTTTTGCCTCCAATATTTGTAGTGCTTTGTGTTACAGGTAAAAATTTAATTTCATCTACCTATAACTTAAACTAGATCTATAAGCTAAGTTAATTAAATACATAAACTTTAATTAATTAAATAAATAAAACAAGGTTATATAGGGATGGCAGTGCAGGTGGTGTAGGAGTTTGTGGAGTGCATCGTGATTCAGAATGACCATGTCTGCAGTAAGTGTCTGCATCTTGGGGACCTTCAGCTCAGAGCTGTTGAGCTGGAGTCCAAGGTGCAGACATTATGGGGCATCAGGGAGGGGGAGAGTTACCGGGACACTTTGATCCAGGAGACAGTCACACCCCTTAGGTTAGGTAGTTGTACAGGTCTGGTTAGTGGTCAGGGACAGGAGGGTGTGACTGCATCTAAGGTAGGTAAGGGGACCCCAGGTACAGTGCTGGAGGAGCCTCGGCCTTTGCCCTTATCCAATATGTATGAAGTTTTTGCTGCCTGTGTGGATGAGGGCAAAGTCTGCAGGGTGGATGAGCAAACTGTACCATGGTACCGTGCTCCAGGAGGCCATTCAAGTGGGGGGAGTGAAAAGGAATATTGTAGTGGTAGGGGACAGTATAGTCAGGGGTACAGATACTGTTCTCTGCAGCTGCGACCGGGAGTTCCGAAGGCTGTGTTGCCTGCCTGGTGCCACAGTTAAAGATATCTCCTCACGGCTGGAGAAGAATCTGGAGTGGGTGGGGGAGGATCCAGTTGTTGTTGTCCACGTAGGAACCAACGACATAGGTAGAACTAGGAATGCAGTTTTGCTGAGAAAGTTTGAGGAGCTAGGATCCAAATTAAAATGCAGAACCGCAAAGGTAATAATATATGGATTGTTACCTGAGCCAAGCGCAAAGTGGCACAGGGACAAGCAGATTAGAGAGTTAAATGCGTGGCTCAAAGAGTGGTGTGGGAGGAAGGGGTTTCGATTCATGGGGCACCAGCACCAGTACTGGGGAAAGAGGGAGCTGTTCCTTTGGGACGGACTCCACTTAAATTGGGCTGGGACCAGTGCCCTGGCAAATCGAATAGCTAGGGCTGTCGATAGGGCTTTAAACTATAAAGCTGGGGTGGGGGGCCAGGTTAGGGACATTTAGAAAGCTAAACAGAAAAGTCAAAGCAATGGAGCAGTGTAGCGATTTGGATAAAGATAAGCAGAGTGTGACAAGAAGGGACAGAGAGTTTAACGGTAATAGTGCATCAGCGAATAAAGTGAAAGCAGGGAATAATGGTAAAAATTAAAATTAAAGGCTCTTTATCTGAATGCACAAAGCATTCGTAACAAAATAGATGAATTAGTGGCACAAATGGAGATAAATGGCTTTGATTTAATAGCTATTATAGAGACGTGGTTGCAAGGTGACCAAGGTTGGGAACTGAATATTCTAGGGTACTTGACGTTCCGAAAAGATAGGCAGAATGGAAAAGGAGAGGGGGGGCGGGGTAGCCCTGATAATAAAGGATGACATGAGGACAGTAGTGAGAAAGGATCTTGGCTCAGAAGATCTGGAAGTAGAATCAGTATGGGTAGAGATAAAAAATAACAAAGGGCAGAAAACACTGGTGGGATTATTTTATAGGCCCCCTAACAGTAGCTGTACCGTTGGACAGAGTATTAATCAACAAATAATAGGAGCTTGTAGCAAAGGTAATACAATAATTGTGGGGGACTTTAATCTTCATATAGACTGGGCAAATTAAATTGGCAAAGATAGTCTGGAGGACAAGTTCATGGAATGTATTCGAGACAGTTTCCTAGAACTATACGTCGTGGAACCAACCAGGGAACAGCCTATTTTAGATCTTGTATTGTGTAATGAGACAGAATTAATTAGCAATCTCATAGTAAGGGGAGAGTGATCAATGATAAGTATTTCACTCTCAAACTCAAGATGAAATTCTAAGTCCAAAACTAGAGACTTAAACTTGAATAAAGTCAATTACATAGGTATGAGGGGCGAGTTGGCTAAGGTAGATTGGGAAATTAGATTAAAAGGTATGACAGTAGATAAGCAGTAGCAAACATTTAAAGAAATATTCCAAAATTCTCAACGAATATACATTCCATTGAGAATTAAAAACTCCACAGGAAAAGTGATCAATCCGTGGCTAACTAAAGAAGTTAAGGATAGTATTAGAATAAAAGAGGTTGAGAATGTTGTGAAGAAGAGTAGTCAGCCTGAGGATTTGGAGAGCTTTAGAAATCAGCAAAGGATGACCAAAAAATTGATAAAAAATGGAGAAAATAGAATGAGTAAACTAGCAAAAAATATAAAAACATATTGTAAGAGCTTCTACAAGTATTTAAAAAGGAAGAGAGTAGCAAAGGTAAGCGTTGGTCGCTTAGAGGCTCAGACAAGAGAAATTATAATGGGGAAGAAGGAAATGGCAGAAACTTTAAACAAATATTTTGTATCTCTTTTCACAGTAGAAGACACAAAAAGCATACCAAAAATAGTGGGGAACCAAGGGACTAATGAGAGTGAGGAACTTAAAGTAATTAAGATCAGTAATAGAGTAGTAACAATGGGGGACTTCAACTATCCTAATATAGACTGGGATCATAATAGTGTTAAGGGCAGAGAATGGGAAGAATTTCTGAAGTGTGTTCAGGAGAACTTTCTTCATCAGTATGTTTCCAGCCCGACAAGGGAAGAGGCATTGCTGGATCTGGTTCTGGGGAATGAGGTAGGTCAAGTGGAGCAAGTGTCAGTCGGTGAACATGTAGGGAACAGTGATCATAGTATCATAAGGTTTAGATTAGCTATGGAAAAGGACAGGGAGCAATCTAGTGTAAAAATGTTTAACTGGGGGAAGGCCAATTTCAGTGGGATGACAACGGATCTGGCCCGGGTAAACTGGAATCAAAGGTTGGCAGGCAAAATTGTAATGGAACAATGGGCTGCCTTTAAAGAGGAAATAGTTCAGGTACATTCTCACTAGGGGGAAAGGCAGGGCAACTAAAGTCAGGGCCCCCTGGATGACGAAAGAGATAGAGAATATGATGAAGGGGACAGGCTCCCGTTACCTGGACACTGACTGATTAACAGGTATGTTTCGATGGAATCTTCGCAAAGCATAAAGGAGGCGTGGCCGTGCCAGTAAGACACTGAATGATTGACCCTGCAGGATGATCGGGGGAGGAGGCGGGGCTAACTGCTTGTCTGCTGGTTGATTGACAGGACTGTACATGTTGATTGACAGGACTGTACCTGCCCTCCCATGCTCCAGGCTCTCCCTCACTGCTCCGTGAACAGTAACTGACCAGCTTCCCTCCCACTTTGCTGTAACTGACCCGGGTTAACCCCGGAGGGTGGAAATTGAAAAAAGAAAAAAGACTTGCATTTATATAGCACCTTTCACAACCACCGGACGTCCCAAAGTGCTTTACAGCCAATTAAGTACTTTTTGAAGTGTAGCCACTGTTATAATGTATGAAACACGGCAGCCAATTTGCACACAGCAAGCTCCCACAAACAGCAATGTGATAATGACCAGATAATTTGTTTTAGTGATGTTGATTGAGGGATAAATATTGGCTAGGACACCAGGGATAACTTCCCAGCTCTTCTTTGAAATAGGGCCATAGGATCTTTTGTCACCTCTCGTGATTATCAGTTCAAAGGCATCAGACATTAATTTTCTTAAATTGTCTTCACTTTATTTTGGCTAAAATTGCACATACTGAATGTATTGAGCTGGTTTTTCAAGGTGGGGAGAGTAGCAAGAGGTGGAGGGGTTTAGAGAGGGAGTTCCAGAGAAAGAGACAAGGCAGCTAAAGGTTCTGCCACCAATGGTAAGGTAAAGGGACTGGGAATGCACAAAAGCCCAGAGTCAAAAGGCTAAAGGATGCAGGAGGAGGTTGCAGAAAGTTGGGTTGAGGTCATGAAGAGATTTGAAGATACTGACAAAGATTCTAAATTTAAAAAGTGTTGTGGGACACGCAGCCAAAGTTAATTTGCGAAAATGGGGATAATGGGCGAACAGGACAGAGTGCAGAAAAGACTAAGAGTTGCTAAGTTTTGGACAAGTCAGAAATTATGGAGGTTGGAAAGTCAGAGACAGAAAGATAACACTGGAGAAAAATATTCTGTCGGTGATAAAAGCATGGATAAAGGGTTTTAGCAGTGCAGGAGTTGAGGTAGGAGCAGAAACAGGCAGTGTTGCAAAGATGGAAACAAGAAGTTGTGGTGATGGGTAAGATGTGGTGTTTGGAGCTCAGCTCTGGATCAAACAGAGATCAAGGTCTCGCACTGCCTAGTTCAGCCTGAATGAGTGGCTGGGGAGGAGGATGGAGTCAGTGACAAGGAGCAGAGTTTATGGTGGTGCCCAAAAACAATGATAAAACGTATTGTCACTTCTGGACGATCTCAAACATAGCATGTATAATAGCGTAGGTTTTGGTTTTGGTTCACAGGAGTGTTGAGGCTTGATTTTAACATCAGGCATCAAACAGGCGGGCAGTGGGCTGAATGCTCACCTCTTCCTGCTGGCAGGTGGCCCAAGCCAAAAATATATATGCTTAATTGTATAACTAATTTATATAAGTCATCGTAACCTTAAACTGAGATGCATGGCAGCGTGCTGATAACGGGTAGGATTTAAAAAATATTTTTTGTAAAGCATTTTCAGATGCAATAATATAGTTTTTTGTAAAGAGCTGTGACCTGTTGGAGATTAAATAAAGCCACTAATGAGGTTTATAAACGAACTGTCAATCTATATTGGTTTATGATTGAAAAAAATAGCAACTCGTGATTTCTTACTAAATCTTATGATTTTTAAGAGTTTGTCTCATGATTTATGAGATGGTGGGGTTGGCATTACTGATTCCATAATGAAAAAAAAATGTCCTGGTATGATTTATCTCCCTCAAAGCTCTTAAGCCAAAGGTTTGCAATGCTGGCAAAACTGTGGTGTGGGTGCACCTGTAGGACAGGGCAGGTTGTGCCAAATTTTGCAATCTAAGGCCCACTCGTTAATTTGAATAGGCTACAGGCAGAAGAAAAGCTTGCATAGAGAACTTGGGCTGTAGCACACTTGGCTGATGATTGGAAACTCTGGTGAGGCAGCAGTTCTTAAAATACTGCAGCTTGCCATAAAAGGGGAAGTTGGGGCGGCAGCAGAAAAGTGGACTATAATTATTCGTAATGACCACAGTTGGAAACATGTAGACAACATTGTTTCCTTTGATGCTGAGGATTTAGAGGTGCGGGAGATGCATCAAAAGAGCCTTGTTCAGTGCTGTAGGCTATCCTTCAGTAAAAGCACTGGTGGAAGGCTGTCAACTGAGTCAATGCAGTCACCCAGCTTCCTTGTAACTGGCTGCAAATGAAGAAATAGTGTGCTGTGAATGTGCTCATCAATTTTCCACACATTTCTTATAGGGCCCATCAATCATGGATTAAATCTAAACTGGGAAGTGCCACACCCTCTGGGAGGTACCATTTCAAGTGCAGTACACAACCGTTACCCTTTTGCACACACTCTTTCATTGTGTCTAAGCTCCATGGCACACTTGATTTGAAGAGGAAGAAGATAACCAAGGGACAGCAAACAGATGCTGATGTGTCCAGGCCCAGATGCTCCTCTGCTGTTAGGGGGTTTTTCAGTGGAGTCAGCAGCCATCGGTGGAGATGATAGCCTGTTCTCCTAAGAGCCTTTCACCCAGCGTTACCTCTCCTCTAAATAATACGGGTACCTTGAAATGCTGCACAATGAGGCCCCAAGTTTGCTTCCTAGATAACAGCCACTGAAGAGCTTTATGTTGGCACAAAAATTCATCCCGGTGCGCGAGAGTACGCACTGTGTACTCCCGCGTATTCCCTCTGCAATTGCCGGTTTTCTGCATGCCCTGCGCATGCGCTGAAAACCGGCAATTGCTCTTTTGAAAAGGGGGCGGTTCCTCGGTGCATCGCGTGCGCGCTACAGGCTGCGCGCACGCTGTGCACTTCATGCTTTGGACGCGCAGGTAAGTAGGGAAGATTTTAGAAATGTAAAAAGGAGGAGTAAGACCCACTTTTAACAAGGTAAGTAGTGAATTAAGTATTTTTTTGAATTGTTTTTTACAGGTATATCTTTTTTAGAGACTTTAAAGACAGGTAAGTTTATTTTTATAACTTTTTAAAAGATTTTAAATTTTTTCAAAAATTTAATTTTTTATTTAAAATGGTTAATTTATTTAACTATACTTATTTTATTAATGTGATGGTTTTTATAAAAAATTTAATTGAGGTTTAGCTGTTATTTTGGGGGGGTGTAAGATTCATAGATTTCACAGCCTTGCTGTGAAACTTATGAATGGAAGATGGTGTGCTGCCATTGGCTCTAACTGAGTCACGTGATCCCACAGCTCGCACGAATTCACTACGCCGGTGGGATACGCAAGCACTGCCCGGCTGATGTCTGGAACATCAAGTTCGTGCGAGCTGGATCTGAAAAAGCACAAGCGAGGTGAGAGATCGCGGGGAAGGCTTACCCCCGCGGGAACAGAGCGAGATCAATTTCTGGGCCAATGTATTTATGGTACCACCTGAACATGCATTGAGTGCAACTCCTTTCTGTTACTGAAGGCCACAGGGATTGATAATGAAGAGCCCTAATGCCCACATCTACCAGATGCTACTCTTTGCACTTGAGGGAACCCTACCAGCAGCTGAAAGCTGTACATGCGGGACAACTAATGTCTCGTTTCCATTAGAAAAGTGTTGCCCTTTGCAAACATCACTTCTCTGATACATGTGCACAATATAGACTGGCTGATTTGGCAAATTTCTCCTGCAGTGGCTTGGAACAATGCAGTAGCATGAAAGCTTTGTGCTGTTGTAACCTTCCCTATTATGGGAAGAGCCATCCTGATGCAGATGTCGCCTCTAGATCAATGAAAGAAAGAAAAAATGTCCATTTATATAGCAGGATCTCAGGATGTCCCAAAGTGCTTCACAGTCAATAAAATACTTTTTGAAGTGTAGTCACTGCTGTAATGTTAGGAAATGCAGCAGATGGTACAACTCTGGCAGCCTGTCTTGTGAAGCACAAGCAACAAAAACAGGTCTCCCCGAAATGTCCAGGTAAAGGTCGTGGGGTAGTGACAGACAATGTTCCCCCTAAGGTGTGCAGCCGTGCACCAATCAGGAGGTCCCGCGCAGGCCGCTCACCAGCTGCTGCCACTGGAAGATACCACACACTTAGACCACAAATTAGAGGGAACATTGATGGCAGACATGGCCAAAACAGTTCAGTGGATGTTGTATGTGCATTAGTTGGCCCTCATGAACTTCCCTTCCTCATCTCAACTGTGCAGTGTGTTCAGATGCTCTAAAGGGATGCCCACCCTTGTCCAAAACTGGAGAACTATCCAGAAAAGCCAACTAATACATAAAGCAAAATACAGCAAGGGGTAAATAAAATTGCAAAAAATAATCCGAAGATCTTCAAAAACCTATCTTCATCCTTTAAGAAGCCTGTTGCAGGAGGCCTGGTCCTAGGACTCAAGTGCACTCAGTTTTTAGGCTCTTGTTGTGGATTAAGCCTCACCTGAAGATGTAAAATCCTGGAGACATAAAAGTTGACAATGGAATCTTAATATTTGAATGAGACCATTCCTGCTGGTTGCACAGCCTCATTGTTTCCCTCCACCAAATCAAGCCTTTTAAATTCAGGTACACAGCGAATCGCACGCATCATAATGGCCCTGAAATTCGCCTCTCCGGCTTGCCGCGGGGGTAAGGATCGCGCGCGCACTTACCTACCGCGCCTGCCGTTGTGTTTTGGGTCCACGGGAACTTCAGCTCCTGGGCCTGCTCCAAGTGCCGGCGCGCAGTGCTTGCGTGTCCCAGGGGCGCAGTTAGTGCGATGCGTCCCCTGGGATCACGTGGGCCATGGAGAGCCAATGGCAGCAGACCATCTTTCATTCATAGATTTGACAGTAAGACCTGTCAAATCTGTGAATTGAAATCGGCCCCAAAAGAACAGCTAAACTTAAAATACATTTTTTTAAAAACCATCACATTTATAAAATAACTATAGTTAAATAAATTAACCACTTTAAACAAAAATTTTAATTTTTGAAAAAATTAAAATACTTTTTAAAAGTGATAAAAATAAACTTACCTTTCTTTAAAGTATCTAAAAAAGATAAACCTGTTGAAATTTTTTTAAAATTATACTTAATTAACCACTTACCCTGTTGAAAACTGCTCCTGCGCCTCCTTTTTATAAGCGTAGGTTCTTCCATACTTACCCTCGCGTAGAAACCTGAAAAAAAATCTAAGTTCGCTGCGTGCGCGCAGCCTCTACCGCGCACGCGGTTCACCTAGGAACCGCCCCCTTCACCAGACCGGAAGTTCCGGTTTCCCGCGCATGCGCAGTGCATGCAGGAAACCGGCACTTCGGGACGCATTACGGGTGAGTACGCACTGAGTACTCACCTGGGAAGGGCCGAATTTTTGGCCCAATGCTAAACTAGTAAACAGACCTCGTACAAAAGGTATGTGCTGTATGACATTAATCAGGGCCAGAGAGGTCTACTGGACTAGGTTTGATCGCCTAAAGGGGTCAGAGAGGAATTTCCAGATTTTATTTCCCCTCATTGGCCTGGGTTTTTCTATGGATTATCACCTCTCCCAAGAGATCACATAGGAACATAGGAACAGGAGTAGGCCATTCAGCCCCTCGAGCCCATTTCGCCATTCAATGAGATCATGGCTGATCTGCGATCTAACTCCATATACCCGCCTTTGCCCCATATCCCTTAATACCTTTGGTTAACAAAAATCTATCAATCTCAGATTTTAAATTAACAATTGATCTAGCATCAATTGACGTTTGCTGAAGAGCGTTGCAAGCTTCTACCACCCTTTGTGTGTAGAAGTGTTTCCTAATTTCACTCCTGAAAGGTCTGGCTCTAATTTTTAGACTATGACCCTAGTCCTAGAATCCCCAACCAGCTAAAATAGTTTCTCTCTATCTACCCTATCTGTTCCCCTTAATATCTTGAAAACTTCGATCAGATCACCTCTTAACCGTCTAAATTCGAGGGAATACAACCCTAATTTGTGTAATCTCTCCTCGTAACTTAATCCTTGAAGTCCGGGTATCATTCTGGTAAACCTACGCTGCACTCTCTCCAATCCCAATATATCCTTCCTAAGGTGTGGTGCCCAGAACTGCTCACAGTACTCCAGGTGTGGTCTAACCAGGGCTTTGTATAGCTGCAGCATAACTTCTACTCCCTTGTATACTAGTCCTCCAGATATAAAGGCCAGCATTCCATTAGCCTTTCTGATTATTTTCTGTACCTGTTCATGACATTTTAATGATCTATGTACCTGGACCCCCCAACTCTCTTTGGACCTCCACTGCTTTTAGCTTTTCAGCATTTGGAAAGTACCGACCGTACTCTACCCTTTTTAAGTCCAAAGTGGATGATCTCACATTTGCTTACATTGAAATCCATTTGCCACAGTTTTGCCCATTCACTTAATCTATCAATATCCCTTTGTAATGTTATGCTTTCATGGTTTCAGGTGGGGTGGGGAGTGTATATATTGTGATGCACAAGGCGTTGGAGATGTGTGGGACAGACTGGATTGACCAGAGGGTCTTTTCCCATCAGTCATTGTTCGTATGCTCGTATGAAAGCTTTTTAATGAATAAACATCAGTACAAGCTCCTATGATTTCCATGAAGCTGATTTGTTATAAATCTCATTTAATATAAAGGCTGCCTCCCTGATTGGGTACCTGGTAAGGGAAAGGGCGTAAACAGGGTTTCTGCTGAAGTTATGGTGGTGGACTAGATTACATCCTGAAGAAATTCATCCCCGAAGTATTGTCTTTAAATCAGCTTTTTTACAAGAACCTCGTATATTATAGGCTCTCTCTGTGAAGAAGGTTTTGCAACAGAATTTTTTAGCTATAATTTAAGTAGGATTCCAAGCCTTTTTCTCCATGGTGATTTTTCTTGGACTGCCACAGTATTTGGCATATTAGGAAGAGGAGGATGAGAAAGAGGAATAGGAAGAAAACAGTGATGCAGCTGGACAGTCAGCATGCAGGAGGAGGCTTGCTTGCAGATGCTCTTACAGTCCCAGCCTTGTGTACAGGCTAAAGGGAAAATATCTGCAGTTCCCTGAGGAGGTTCTGCTTCCCCAGGGAGGCAGTGACAGATGTATGCAAGACAACCTTAAGCTGATCTTCCTCTCCAAGGGTTGTCCAGGAGCAATTAGTACAGAGTGTACTGGATGGTCTAGGAGCTGAGTGCCCGAACTTGTTCTCTTCTGTCTCATTTAAATAAAGGATGTGGCAGGTGGCTGTACTTGAGGGGTGCACTTTTAGCTGCAGCCATGAAGACAGAAGAGGAAGCCTGAGCACATCCTGGGCCTTAAAGGCACCAGCACTATTAGAAACATAGAAACATAGAATCTAGGAGCAGGAGTAGGCCATTCGGCCCGTCGAGCCTGCTCCGCCATTCAATACGATCATGGCTGATCATCCAAATCCAGTACCCTGTCCCTGCTTTAATCCCCACAGTACACATATCCCATCCTATCCCCATAACCCCACATATTTAATCCCCCCCTAACACTAAGGGTCAATTTATCATAGCCAAATCAACCTAACCCGCACATTTTTGGACTGATGGGAGGAAACCGGAGCACCCGGAGGAAACCCACGCAGACACGGGGAGAATGTGCAAACTCCACACAGACAGTCACCCGAGGTCAGATTCGAACCCGGGTCCCTGGCGCTGTGAGGCACCAGTGCTAACCACTATGCCACCGTGTTGCCCTTTTTTTTTTTTTCTTTTTTTTTCTTATATCCCATGCTATCCCCGTAACCCCACATATTTAATCCCCCCCCCTAACACTAAGGGTCAATTTATCATAGCCAAATCAACCTAACCCGCACATTTTTGGACTGTGGGAGGAAACCGGAGCACCCGGAGGAAACCCACGCAGACACGGGGAGAATGTGCAAACTCCACACAGACAGTCACCCGAGGCCAGATTCGAACCCGGGTCCCTGGCGCTGTAAGGTACCAGTGCTAACCACTATGCCACCGTTGGGGCAGGCACAATTAAAGCACCATGGGAATGCCAGAAGGATTTTTGTTTTGTGGGTAAACAGGCAGGATTATTATTTGGACACTGTCTGATCAAGAATGATGAATTTTTTAATTAATGTGTGCCTGAAGCTGTGATTTGCATGTTGGTAGTCTTCACATTTATTTAAAAGGTTCTGTCCCCAGTGAATGGGTGTGTGCTATTGAGCCATGGCTGGGTTGGCAGCAGCACCCAAGTAGCAATCCAGACATCGTTGCATCCGGCCTTGGGGGAAGCTAGAAAGAGAGTGGTACTGTTGTGCCAAGCAGTAGGGGGAGGAACAGTGGAAATATGTGTGGTGCAGGGATAGGAAAAGGGTGCTGGTTTGACTGTGAGGCTTCTTTTTATTGAGATGGAACAGATGTACGGTCAGGGAAGGGGTTTCCTACTCTCTGGTAGGGAAACACAGCAAAAAACTGCATCTAATTCAGCACAAATTAGCTAAGATGAGATGTGGAAAAAAAGGGTGCTCATCTGAGGCTGCGACTAAGGCCCAGATATGGATTGCCCTTTCATTGGCGGGTTAGCGATGGAGTGGGAATACCACCTACCAATGTAAATTCATCATAAACCCACAGGAATAACCTCCCAAGGCCCTCATTTACTATGCAGGGTAGGTTTGGAGTGGTAATACCACTCCTGATAGATTTACTGCCACTGGGAGGGAAAAACAGCTCCGTGGAAAAGTGTTCTATTTCCCACCACTGATAGCAGTTATTTTGAACACAAAAATTTAAAAGAAAACAGAAAATAGCCTAAGCAATGGAGTGACTTGGCGGGTTTAAATTGCCTTTTCTCAATAATATTTTCTTATGTTTATAACTATTTTTGAGATTAATGCCTCCAAGACCTGTTGGCTTTTCTAACCTTCTGCATTGATGGTCATAATCCCTTGCTCCAGGTCAATGTGTGGATGAATCAAACAAAGTCTGGGTTCCTGCTTTTGACTAAGACAGATGCCATTTTGGTTGACAATCATCCAGGTACGGTCATATAGTAAGCCATGCTTTCCAATAGGCCACTTCTTAACCTGTAAAGCAAAAAAATAAGTAGGACACAATAGTAAAATATGGGTGAATGTTGCGCACTGAAAACAACGCACTAATAAGTCATGGTATACAAGCCAAGCAGCTCTGATTCTTACATACACATACCCCTTAGTGCAAAATGAAACTGCTCTGTAATTTCAGGGTAAAGTCACCTACAGCTCCTTTAAAAAAAAAATTCTTGGGATGTGGACGGCGCTGGCAAAGCCGGCATTTATTGCCCATTCCTAGTTGCTAACTGAGTGGCTTGCTCGGCTACTTCAGAGAGCAGTTAAGAGTTAACGGCCCAAAAGTTGCGGTCCGCGGCGTAGCTCCAGAGTATGCGGCGGATCTGCGAAAAGAATATGATGGGGGCCCTCCTTCGTAAACTTGCGGTCTGAAGCTGCGTAATGGAGGGCAGCATAATGGCCCACGGATCCCAGGGGCGCAGCCTGGGCCTGGTCCTCCAATCAGCAAACAGAATT
Organism: Squalus acanthias; assembly: GCA_030390025.1. Taxonomy (NCBI): domain Eukaryota; kingdom Metazoa; phylum Chordata; class Chondrichthyes; order Squaliformes; family Squalidae; genus Squalus; species Squalus acanthias. Next base: position 109,333,751 of record CM059428.1, read on the forward strand.
AGATTTTACATAATTTCAGAAGGAAATCCTGTAATCAGATTTAATTACAATTACTTTACAGGACTGGAATTTCATTCCTGATTAGCTTCATTCCACCAACTTCGCTACATCTTAGTTCTGTTAGTAAAAATGTAATATTGCTGATAATAATTATCGACATCATTAAAACTCCAATCTTTGCAGAAACAAGAAAAACTCATTTGATGCAAATAAACAATCCGATTTCCGAGATGAAAATGGTTAAAACATGCCTGAGGTATCCCCTTACGCTGATGCAAACAGGCCCTGCCACTGTTTGCATCAAATTTTCGTACACAATTGCTGGGCAGTTGGTGGGCAAATAGCCCAACTCTGTGCCAGTAATTGATTTTTCTTGGGCCGTGCGGATGATCTGGCAATGTGCACATTGACAGATCGCAAGTTCGGGATTTAGCGCATGTGGAAATCACGAACTTGCGGCCCATTTCAAAGGCGGTATGACGGCGTTCTCTCAGTAACCATTTTCATCTCGGAAATTGGATTGTACTCTCGGAGTATGCTGTCACACCCACCGCAAATTATGGCCCATTCACATTGGTGTGGGACTTTAGCCACATATAGGCCAGACTGGGCAAGGATGGCAGGTTTCCTTCCCTCAAGGACATTCATGACATAAGTTGGGTTTTTGCAACTATCCAATACGTTCATGGTCCCTTTTACTGATACCAGCTTTTTATTTAATAAGCTCCTCTATTACAAGGAACTCAAAAGTGAACATAACAGAAGCCATCTTACTCACTCCTCACACCATTCTTGGCCCCACACATCTTCAAAGGACTTAAACACATAAAATCAATGTACAACAACCTACCTGCCTGACAAATGATCACTTTTTAACATGCAAGATAGGCTGCAGGATGGCCACATAGCTATCACCAATAACTCTCTACTTTGGAAAATACAGAAGTGCAGCGGCATTGGGCTGCTGTTACTATTCAATGGGAATGTGATGACCATGCTGATCTAGGCAACAGTCACCTGATGCTCCAGATGATATTTTGCTAGCCTGCAATAAGATGTAGCCAAAAGTCATTGGGGGTGGGTAGAGGGGGGGAAGGTGATCTTGACTGACACAGAATGTGCCGTCCCTGTGGTGCAGGTTGGTTGATGGAGTCTTTACAGATCTGCGACTAGCTCTGTGAAAACCCAGAGCTTGTGGAGCAAGTTCCTACAGTCATTGCCAGGCTGGTGTGCCAGTGCCTGCAGATAAGTTTGGTGATATAATGGCAGGTAGAGGGAGCCTGGCTCTGGTACCTGCTGATTTACCTGGCACTTTCCTTTACTTTGTACCAATTCAACCATGAAATACTGTTCTTGTGGTGGTTGAAAATCAATGCCCCATCATTAATACCAATTTGATCACCAGGAACTCGTCACTTAAACACCTTAGCATAGTGGGCGTCCCGAGCCAAGAACTGAAGTTTGGAAAACTTGAATTATGGGATAGCAGGTCTTCACTAGTAAAGGAATTTCACCCTGATATGGGAAGCATTGAGCTGCCACTTTGAGATGTTCTTTGAATGTTTTGAAAGATACTCACTTTAATGCACTAAATAATAATATAACAGACATATGTCATTTGTCCTGCACATTTCTACACTTTTTCAGAACAAAATAATCATTCTGGGCATTTAGATTCATTTATTTGAGGCTTCCATGCCAGCTTTCTATGTTCAATCACTTCAATACTGCTTTTAAATTGAATTATTTTTATTGCTGTTACATCCCAGAAACAACATCAAAGCAGCTGTTTTTCAAAAGACCTTTGATGATAAAAAATATACTAATTGAAAATGTCAGATCAAAAAATGTGTAAGAGAGCGTCTCAGCTATCCTCTGATTTGCAAAACCAAATCCCCAGCAAATACCATTTAAGATGAAAAGATAAATGATAACAGAAATTACACCTAATTTAAATAAAATCTTATTCACAAAGGATCTGGCCCTTCAGCGGGGATAGGCACTTACATTTCTGCAGGGATTCTGTTGATCATCCGCGGTTGAGCCATGGAAACCGTGGAAAAATAGTGTAAATCATGTTTATGCCGTTTCTCTGAGTTTCCATGGATCTTCTGTCAAAGTTACGGCAGATGATTGGTAGAAACCCCACGGAAATTCAACCCCAGGATGTCTTCAGCACTGATTGTGAGCTTATGGTAACATATCACAAATTCCAGCAATGGAGCTTGGTTGTTCCATTGGTAGAACATTGAACCTTGTGGTGGGGGGCAGGGGGAACCCTCGACTGACGTTCAAATTGTGTTATCCCAATGATACAGTGCCTTACTAACCTCTTTGCGATGATAGATTGCTTGGAGAAGGGTAAGAGTGGAGAAGTGAATAGTCCGATAGCCCAGGGGGGAAAGAATGAGTTCAACAGCAACAACTTGCATTTATATAGCATCTTTAATGTATAAAAACATCCCAAGGCACTTCACAGAGATATTTAAAAATAAAAGGATACCGAGCCAAAGAAGGAGATACTCGGAGGGGTGACCAAAAGCTTGACCACAGAGGTGGGTTTTAAGGATGGTCTTAAAGAAGGAGAGTGTGATGAAGAGACAGACGGGTTTAAGAGTGTAGGGCCTATGCAGTTGAAGGCATGGCCATCAATGGTGGGCGAAGGGAGGGGGGGTATACCTACGAGACCAGAGTCAGAGGAATGAAGTTTAGGGGGATTATAGGGCTGGAGGAGTTTACAGAGATAGGGAGGGCAGAGGCCACGAAAGGATTTAAACATGAGAATGAAAATTTTATAGTAAATGTGTTGCGGTTCGAGAGCTAATGTTGGTCAGCGACGACGGGCAAAGATGAGCGGAACTTGTTGCTGGATAGGATATGGGCAGCACTTTTGTTGATTATGCCTCTGTGAAATGCCATAGGACATTTTTATACATTAAAGGGGCTATATAAATGCGAATGTTGTTAAAGGAGATTTTAAAAAAAAATCAGTTATATGTTACTTTTACACGGTGGATTATATTTTTCGGTTTTCCCACTGAATATTCTCCTTAGGTTCAGTGTTACTGACTATGCCTGTAGGTCGATAACATGGTTCTTATGAATCAGAGTGTGCCTTTTCCTGCTAATGTCTAGGTGAAGCGAGACCAAAGGGTCAAATGGAGAACCCTTGTCACCGTATTGGAATACATCACATGCCGCCACGTGAACTTGACTTCAAAAGGCAGAAAAATATCCATTCTATCAGACCATGTTTCAGACTATAAACCAACAGACACATTTACTGAGCATTAAACAGGTAAATGAACAGCATCCGGTACAAATAGTATGTTCAGAGTAATTACAAATATTACAATTCTCCACAAAATGTCAAAACAACAAATGCGCTTCTACTGTGCTAATCCTCAGCATAAAATTGATCCTGAAACATGGCCACTACTTCTTATGTGGCAGTGCGGTACCACTGAGCCCTCTGATTTACACTGTTGCTGCTGGCTTTAAACTGAAAGGCGAGCTGAGCGCAGGAGGCAGAATATAAGCTCACAATGGGAAGCTTCTGGCTACAGAGCTGTCTGTCAAAGGGACTAAGAATCTTGGCCCTGCCCATCTCACAGAGCTAAATCACATCTTCGCCTCAGATATTGCTATCAATCAAATCTATTGTTTGAAAAAGATCCCCACGATGTCAATCACATGACATGTTTGAATTGGATGGAATGACTCCTTCCTGGGAAACACTTTGAACAACCTGTGATTCCAGCAAATTAATACTTATCCAAAAAGCCATGAGGGACGACACTCTGGACTGAATGGGGCTAAGAATCATAGAAAGTTACAGCACGGAAGGAGGCCATTTCGGCCCATTGTGTCCGCGCCGGCCAACAAAGAGCTATCCAGCCTAATCCCACTTCCCAGCTCTTGGTCCGTAGCCCTGCAGGTTAGAGCATCCCAAGTGCACATCCAAATACTTTTTAAATGTGGTTAGGGTTCCTGCCTCTACCACCCTTTCAGGCAGTGAGTTCCAGACCCCCACAACCCTCTGGGTGAAGAAATTTCCTCTCAAATCCTCTCTAAACCTTCCACCAATTACTTTAAATCTGTGACCCCCTGGTTTTTGACCCCGCTGCTAAGGGAAATAGGTCTTTTCTATCCACTTTACCTATGCCCCTCATAATTTTATACACCTCAATAAGGTCTCCCCTCAGCCTCCTCTGTTCCAAGGAAAACAGACCCAGCCCATCCAGTCTTTCCTCATAGTTAAGATTCTCTACTCCCGGCAACATCCTTGTAAATCTTTTCTGTACCCTCTCTAGTGCAATCACATCTTTCCTGTAATGTGGTGACCAGAACTGCACGCAGTACTCTAGCTGAGGCCTAACTACTGTTTTATACAGTTGAAGCATAACCCCCCTGTTCTTGTATTCTATGCCACGGCTAATAAAGGCAAGCATTCTGTATGCCTTCTTAACCACCTTATCTACTTGGCCTGCTACCTGCAGGTATCTGTGGACATGCACTCCAAGGTCCCTTTGTTCCTCTACACTACTCAGTGTCCCACCATTTAATGTGTATTCCCTTTCCTTGTTAGCCCTCCCCAAATGCATTACCTCACACTTCTCCGGATTGAATTCCATTTGCCACTGTTCTGCCCACCTGACCAATTTATTGATATCTTCCTGCAGTCTGCAGCTTCCTTCTTCAGGTTCAACCACACAGCCGATTTTAGTATCATCTGCAAACTTCTTAATCACGCCCCCTATATTCAAGTCTAGATCATTGATGTATAGTATTTAGTAGGCATGAGCACATTTAACTACTCTTTGTTTCACAGGAACAACCTACAGGCGCATATTAATACCTCTGGTGTACCAGTCCTTAATGCATATTTTCAGCAGTGATGAAACAGCGAGCAGCACTTCATTTTAACCGAGTGTACTTTGACCTCAAGAGAAAGGAATAAAATACACCATTGACAATCACGCAGGGGAAAAAACATTATATAGTGAATGGGGGTGGTGAGTAGGGGGTGTGGTGGAGAGGTTAACACTTGAGCATTCTGGATGGGGTAGCATTAGCTTTCGTAATGGTGAGTATCAGGTCCGACAGATTCTGATGAGACTTGACACTAATAGGATTAATTCATCTGTGGGTTCATCTAAATTTGCTAAAATTAATGTGGTTTCTTCACAGAATCTTATGATTGAAACATTATTGTAGCAGAGTCATATGGAAATAATGTTATAGAAATTTCCAGCACTTTTTCTGCAGATCTGGAGACATTTTGTCACAGATTAGGTGGATGTGCTGCATACAACATAACAGCTACGGGATCATCAAACTTCGTTTATTCCTGACTGACAGATCAGACACAAACCTGTTTTTCCATCAGCTAATATAGGTAAGATTAACACTTCTGAGAAAAATAAATTCAGAATGGTGAATATGCCTGGCAGTAATTCAGTAAACTGATGGGTCGAATGGCAAATTAGCTAATTGGATTGAACACTAGTATAGCAATAAAATTCAGAAGGTGACGATAAAGGGCTGTTCACACTATTCATAAGTGGTCTTATAATATTGTGAAATTTACTGAAAATACTAAGCCATCAAGTGGCGTGTTTAAGATATATCAACAGCACGATTAATCAAGTGGATAGGTATGCTGATGGATTTTAATGTAAAGTTATGTTCTTTGGAACAGCAAAAATAAATAGATAATGAGGGATGTTCATTAGCAAAGGTAGAAAAAGATTTGTCTGATTACTGACCATTCATCGAAAGTAATTGGTCAACATGAAACGGTTATCAACAAGGCTAATCACGCTGTTGCACCTCAAGGGAATTTCACTATGTTATTTGAATCTTAAACAGATCACTAGTGAGGCCACATTTTGAAGACTGTACAGTTTTGGGCACATTACCAAAAGATGATTGTGCATTTGAAAAGAATTTTGGGTTGTATGTTATTAAGACAGTTTCATAGAACTTAACTTGATTTCATTACAGAAAGGATTGATGGCAGACATGATTCAGGTCTTTGAATTAAGGAGAGGAATAAATAATGAGGATGCAAGTAGGTTATTTAATTTGAAATGTAAGCACATAAATGGAAGATATGAGTATAAAAGTATCAAGAATCAAACAAGACTTGAGATTGGAGGGAAACCTTTTCCTTAAAGAACTGTGGATAAGTAGAATGGACTGCCAGATAACACAGTTAATACTGACTGACATCTGTAAAGAGCTGGTTGAATATCTAGATTGAAACTTCATAAAGATAAATACTGCTGATCAATTATGTCTGGAACATCATAATTCCTGAGTTGCTGGGACCATGGAAGTGTCATTACAAGGAAGACAACTGGACAGTGATGAATAATACAGGTTCAGTGTGTAAATTTGGCCAGGTATTCTGCCGGTTTGCTTGATTTATCTTTGAAAGACACAAAGAAGCTTGTAGAACCTTCCTTAGGAAATTACGTATGTTTGGCAAGAGTCCACAGTAATGCAGATGGTTTGTTGAACAAACAGGTTTGATAGCACAAATGCTCTTTTCCCATTCCATGCTTTCTGGATTCTCAGGCTATTTATGATGATCCCAAACCTTGAATGCAAAGAATGAACATCCACCTAGAAAGTCTGGGGAGCAGTTGCACCAGCCAAAGTACGGTGAGCAGGACTTCAACCCAACATTTTACAGTGGCTTAGATTCTGCCAAAAATCACAGGTTCAACCAATTTAAATAGTGGCATGTAGGCTGTGTAAATTAATCCTGCAATGCCAGAGTTATAGCTATGTCAGCAGTGGAGGAAAGAACATAACTGGGACCAGCAGTTGAGAAAGACATGACAGAGAGAACAAAAGAGACATGACAGAATGTCAGCACTTCAGCTGTGCAGGTCTGAAGATGATGGGGTGGGGACTTTCAGAAGAAGCCACACTATCCTGCTGTCAACAAACAACTAATATCCTGTTCTCTTTTATTCTCCGTCACAGGAAAAGGTTGCCCACAATAATCGTCAGTCATAGGCAGAGGATGGCTCAACACTTGAATCTTGATGCCAGAGGAGGAAGGGGTAATGCAGTTCCTGGGGAGGTGGACAGCAGACACTTTAGGAGATGGTGAAGTGGCAAGGCTGTGGCAGCTGCAGGATTGTCAGGCCCCTCAAGAGTTTGCCATAATTGTGGACTAGAGTCTGTAATTGGTTGGGAGGTAGGAGACAGAGAGTATGGATAAAGGGAATGTTATTGATTGGCGGGATCTGACAAGTGGTGCTCCCCAGTGATCTGTACTGTGACCTCGGCTTTTCACCATATTTATTAATGACTTGGATGAAGGAATAGATGGTTGTATATCCATGTTTTCAGATGACACTAAGTTAGGAGGCACAATAAATTGTGCAGATGGGAGCCGATAGTTACAAAGGGGCATAGGCACACTAAGTGAGTGGGCAAAAATATGGCAGATGGAGTTCTATGTGGGGAAGTGTGAGATTATCCACTTTGGATCTGAGAAACACAAAATCTGCCATCTGTCACTTGGGGCGGGCACATCTTCCAACTTGCAGCTCCACCTCCCCCTCCCCCTCCCCCCCTACCGCCCCCCACCACCCCCCCCACTCCACTTCACTTCCACAGGAATCTATTGTGTTTTTTAGGAGGGGCAGTTATCTGGCTTATCTGAGTATCACACCAAATACAAATCACCCTGCTGGAAATCTGATATTTCTTTTCCCCAGAAAGATTGCGGAATTTCTAGGCTCAGAATAGCAGAAGAACAACAAGGTTGACTCACCATCTTAAGCTCATTGCTAGATATTTGTTATATAGTTTACTTTTAAATGGTAAACTTTAAAATAAAAAAAATACGTGCTGGGTGAACACATCTGAAAGGACAATAAGGAGATTAGTGACATTAATGGAGGAAAATTAGGCAAGTTCCTTTAGAGGCATGTGCTCTAATCCAACACATTTTTTGATATTTGCTGTGCCCTGACAATCCATTTTGCCAGGGTGTAGACCCAGGACAATCTCCCCAAGCACCTGAAGGTATACAGCATCACGCAATGCTACATACATTCAGCTCCTGCACAATGTTCCTTCTAATTTTTTTTTTGGCCCGCACGGCCCTTTTAATGGGCTGCGTGGGCCACTCAAAATTCCGCGCACGCGTGGCTTTTCTATTTATAAGCCGGCTCACTGGCTGCGCGGGACCTGCAGAGCACTGTGTGGTTGAGCAACTTAAAGGGAACATTGCTCCTGCACCACTAAATGGGATTGCCGAGTTTTTATTTCCGTGGTGGCAGCTATTACAAAATTAACCTAAATGGCCCGGATTTTGCGTTAAGCGCTCACCGTTATTATGGAGCAAATCGGACAGCAACTTCCGGAGTTCACACATGCGCAGTTAAACATGGAAATCTGGAAGCTGCAGTTCAGGTTACCCTGCTCCTCTACAGGCTGCGCTGTAACAGTCCTCGCCAATAGACTCGGCACTGAAATCACTGTAATGGCATGAAGTTGGGGTCCTTATCCACTAGTTACCCACTAAACATGCCAGAAAAAGTTAGGGCTGGTGCATTCAGGAGTAAGTGAATTTTTAACGGCGTGAAACGTGATAATTACTGCCAAACAACCTCTCTGCCCCTAAAACTGTAATTTTACAAGTGTGGAATCTCATTCATTCAGAAGTTAATTAGAGTAGGAGATTTAAAAAAAATTAAAAAACATTTTTTTAAACTTTTTCTCTGTATCTCTTTTATCTCTCTCTCTTAATCCCATCTGTCATTCCCAATCTTTATTTTGCATTCTGCGCATGATTTAAATCTAATTTATACTTCCTGCTTTATACTTTCTGGTTTGGACTCTGCCTGTCTCAGTGAGGATTCTTCAATCTGATTGGTTGAAGAGCCTCACTGTTTTTTGGTCTGCTCACAGACACCACAGATGCCCTGTAGAGGGCATCGCGCTGGATCAGATGGCGGATTCGAGCAAGTCTCCGCTCAAAAGCCCACAAAAACTGTGTGTGTGGGCAGCTGTCAGCATAGTGAACGGCAAGCACTGTTCCTTCGCCGCTGACTGCAAAATGCAGGCCAATGTAATATATAATAGCCTGAGTCTGCAAGATCCCACCAGTGGTGGAGGGCCTCATTGGCAGTGGGTATAGTTGGAAAATGAAGCATGTGACGAATTTCCAACTATTTGAGGACAAAAAGTGAAGCCATGCGACTTTAATATTTAAATAACTTGCTAAAAGTCCACAGTAAATGTCATGTCTTCAGGCAAGGTTCTGACCACCCATGAAAACTGTGCACGTGATAGTCCTAGGATCTGGTCTGTTCAAGTAAGCTTTTTAAAGATATTCAGTGGTTTGTGATGCAGGCATTTTTTTTCCTGTTTGCAATTACCTCTTGCTGAATTTTGCTGGATAGTTCTCCATTGTTGTAATTATTTTTCCCTGGCAAAGCTTTCATTCATGCTGCAGGCATTTAAAGTGCACGGTACCAAAAAAGTGAGAATGGGCATTTCTTTGGCAGCTTTTTAAAATTCGTTTTATGGGATGTGGGTGTCGCTGGCAAGGCCAGCATTTATTGCCCATCCCTAATTGCCCTCGAAGGTGGTGGTGAGCCGTCTTCTTGAACCGCTGCAGTCCGTGTGGTGAAGGTACTCCCACAGTGTTGTTAGGGAGGGAGTTCCAGGATTTTGACCCAGCGACGATGAAGGATCGACGATATACTTCTAAGTCAGGATGGTGTGTGACTTGGAGGGGAACTTGGAGGTCGTGGTGTTCCCATGTGCCTGCTGCCCTTGTCCTTCTAGGTGGAAGAGGTCACGGGTTTGGGAGGTGCTGCCGAAGAAGCCTTAGGCGAGTTGCTGCAGTGCATCTTGTAGATGGTACACACTACAGCCACAGTACGCCGGTGGTGGAGGGAGTGAACGTTTAAGGTGATGGATGGGGTGCCAATCAAGCGGGCTGCTTTGTGCTGGATGGTGTTGAACTTCTTGAGTGTTGTTGGAGCTGCACTCATCCAGGCAAGTGGAGAGTATTCCATCACACTCCTTACTTGTGCCTTGTAGATGGTGGAAAGGCTTTGGGGAGTCAGGAGGTGAGACACTCGCCGCAGAATACCTAGCCTCTGACCTGCTCTTGTTGCCACAGTATTTATGTGGCTGGTCCAGTGAAGTTTCTGGTCAATGGTGACCCCCAGGATGTTGATGGTGGGGGACTCAGCGATGGTAATACCGTTGAATGTCAAGGGGAGGTGGTTAGACTCTCGCTTGTTGGAGATAGTCATTGCCTGGCACTTCTGTGGCGCGAATGTTACCTGCCACGTATCAGCCCAAGCCTGTCCGTCGTCCAGGTCTTGTTGCATGCAGGCTTGGACTGCTTCATTATCTGAAGAGTTGTGAATGGCGCTGAACACTGTGCAGTCATCAGTGAACAGCCCCATTTCTGACCTTATGTTGGAGGGAAGGTCATTGATGAAGCAGCTGAAGATGGTTGGGCCTAGGACACTGCCCTGAGGAACTCCTGCAGTGATATCCTGAGGCTGTGATGATTGACATTCAATCACCACAACCATCTTCCTTTGTGCTAGGTATGACTCCAGCCAGTGGAGCGTTTTCCCCCTGATTCCCATTGACTTCAGTTTTACTAGGGCTCCTTGATGTCACACTCGGTCAAATGCTGCCTTGATGTCAAGGGCAGTCACTCTCACCTCACCTCTGGAATTCAGCTCCTTTGTCCATGTTTGGACCAAGGCTGTAATGAAGTCGGGAGCCGAGTGGTCTTGGCGGAACCCAAACTGGAACCCAAACTGGGCGTCTGTGAGCAGGTTATTGGTGAGTAGTTGCCACTTGATAGCACGCTCGATGACACCTTCCATCACTTTGCTGATGATTGAGAGTAGACTGATGGGGCGGTAAATGGCCGGGTTGGATTTGTCCTGCTTTTTATGGACAGGACATACCTGGGCAGTTTTCCACATTGCTGGATAGATGCCAGTGTTGTAGCTGCACTGGAATAGCTTGGCTAGAGGTGCGGCTAGTTCTGGAGCACTTCTTCAGCACAATAGCCGGGATGTTGTCGGGGCCCATAGCCTTTGCTGTATCCAGTGCGCTCAGCCGTTTCTTGATATCACGTGGAGTGAATCGAATTGGCTGAAGACTGGCTTCTGTGATGGTGGGGACCTCAGGAGTAGGCCGATATGGATCATCCACTCGGCACTTCTGGCTGAAGATGGTTGCAAACGCTTCAGCCTTGTCTTTTGCACTCACATGCTGGGCTCCACCACCATTGAGGATGGGGATATTCATGGAGCCTCCTCCTCCCGTTAGTTGTTTAATGGTCCACCACCATTCATGACTGGATGTGGCAGGACTGCAGAGCTTTGATCTGATCCGTTGATTGTGGGATCGCTTAGCCCTGTCTATAGCATGCTGCTTCCACTTTTTAGCATGCATGTAGTCCTGTGTTGCAGCTTCCCCAGGTTGGCACCTCATTTTTAGGTACACCTGGTGCTGCTCCTGGCATGTTCTTCTACACTCCTTATTGAAACAGGGTTGGTCCCCTGGCTTGATGGTAATGGTAGAGTGAGGGATATGTCGGGCCATGAGGTGACAGGTTGTGGTGGAATACAATTCTGCTGCTGCCGATGGCCCACAGCGCCTCATGGATGCTGAATGTACTGTAGAATTGACATTAGGAGGAGTTCATAAGTGGCCAATAAATGCAGGCACAATAATAGCTGAGGTGTTTTAGCCACACTCACTACTATGCCAGGACCTTTGTTTATAGCCACACCCACACATACCTTGACAGTTCAGAAGTGACCTGTTTTTGATTCCTTTGTTTCACAAGACAGGTTAGCACAGAGTTATACCATCTGCTGCACAATGACCTGCGCACAACATCTGGATTGGGGACAGCCCTTCCTATGGAATTTCATGCAACTGGCTTTGTCTAAACCGTTGCAAGAGATATCCACCACATCAGGCAGTTTACAATCCACACACGTATCGTGCATTTTTGCCCGAGTTGAAAAATCAGGGCCAACATATAACTACATAATAATTAATAACTCAAAATAATTTTCCATTGAAAAAAGCACTAATGATAATGGAATTCCCTTTATAAAGTAATGGAATTTCTGAAACTTATGTAATGTAACCAGTAGTTCGATATGGGCCTCTGGTTTGCAGAAGAATGCAGTCTTAGTATTAATTTCACTAACAAATTTAAGTTCATAATGGAACTCTGATACATCTGCAATAATAGAATTATTTTATCTCAGAAAACTTGATACAGCTCCTGATATTTACGTATATTTATTTTGCTGTTGGGGATATATTCACGATGACACACTCCTATACTGTTCAAAATATTAGACAAAGAGAATTTTTTATCAAAGATTACTATGCCACTATAAATGATATACATGACAATGTGTGAATATGAGTTCTTAAACAATGTCACGAGAAAACATTGAATGCCGATTAAACAGACAAATCGATATACAGTAACAATTCAAACATTATGCTCATACCTGTAGTAAAGAATAGTGTCGATCCAGGGGATTGGGAGAGCTATAAAGAACACCAAAGGTAGACAAAAAAATACTAAAAGCTCCAAAAAGGAATACGAAAAGAAACTTGCGAGGGATATCACGATTAACACAAATATTTTTACAATTATATTCGAAGAAAAAGGGTAGTGAAGGGTAATATGGGCCCTTTAAAAACAGACGGAGATAATATTGCATTGCAAGTGAGAATGAGGAAATGGCAGACTTGTTGAATAATTACTTTGGCCGGAATTTTCCAGGGGGTCAGCGGTGGCGAGTCGGGTGGGAAATTTGATTTTTTTTGACAGCGGATTGGGACCCCCGCTGTCAACCTGCCGCAACGCGCCTTTCCCAATGTCGGGTCTGGCAGCGCTGAACAGACTCAACAGGCAGCGGCGGGCGACCCAATTAAACTCATTACCATCTAGTTGACAGATCATTAACAGGCTTTTTTAACTTACCTTTTCACTTTAACTTCATGGCCACGGGAACCACACTGTTCGGGGACCACGGCTGTCAACCTGAGGTGGGAGTTCAGTGGCCATTGCTTCAGCTGATTACTTGACAGCTTCAAATGTACAGTAAAAGCTCCCACCTGACAGATCATCAGTTTCCTCAGCCACAAGCTGTTTCTCAGTCCATTTCCAGCACAGATTTTGCAGGCTTTCCACTTTCTACTCTCCTTTCACTCTTACCTCATTGGAAGAACTCTCTCACCATTGACAGAATGCGTCGGTCATCTCTACTCCACTTGCCATCTATTCCATCAACACGGCTGCCATTTATACTGTCTCACCTTGGTCCTCAGAATCCAACCACGATCATCCCCAACACCAGCAGCACCAGACACACCAGCAGCACCAACAACAACACCAACCTTCTCCGCAATCATCTGATGCTGCACACGACACCCGAGCACATTGCTACCCGGTGGCCTCACCATGGCCAGATTTACTTCACTTGATGCGCCAGGTTGGCACCACCCCACACCAATACCATAAAGCATCCCTAAAATATTCAAGCCATTTATTTCACACTCACCACCATTGCGGGGGGGGGGGGGGGGGGGGTACCGTTATGTCTCACCATTCACTGCAACTCACTAAGTCACTTCCAAAGATGCACACAAATCTGTCCAATAATGCAAAGTGTTGAAAATAAAAGTTTCAATGTTTGACACCACATTAACAGAAACTTTACATGAATATTGGTTAAAACACCCAGGTGGCTACCCTTGTGTGTTGTTAGTTGGTATGATTGAACTAGGATGAGGTTGAGTGTGAGGGGTGGCTAGTGAGATGGGGATGTGATAATGGCCCAGAAATTAAACACTGAGCGTTCCTGCGGGGGTAAGGCTTCCCCGCGATATCTCACTGCACGCCTACCTTTTCCCTCCTGGCCCACACGAACTTTAGTTTCAAGGCTGCAGCTGTGCAGTGCTTGCGTGACTCACAGACGCAGTTAGTTCGTGCGAGCTCTGGGATCACGTGATTCAGTTAGAGCCAATGGCAGCACACCATCTTTCATTCATAGTTTTGACAGAACTGTCAAAGCTATGAATACAACTTACCCCCAAAAGAACAGCTAAACCTCAATTAAATTTAAAAAAAAACCATCACATTAATAAAATAACTATAGTTAAATAAATTAACCACTTTAAACAAAAATTTAAATTTTTGAAAAATTTTTAAATCTTTTTAAAAGTTATAAAAATAAACTTACCTTTCTTTAAAGTCTCTAAAAAAGATAAACCTGTTGAAAAAATTTTAAAATAATACTTAATTAACTACTTACCTTGTTAAAAGAGGGTCTTACACCTCCTTTCTTTATGTGTAAAATCTTCCATGCTTACCTGCGCGTTCAAAGCACTAAGTGCACTGCGTGCGCGCAGCCTGTAGCGCGCACGCGGTTCACTTAGGAACCGCCCCCTTTTGAGTTCACGAAGTGCAGGTTTCCCGCGCATGCTGGAAACCGGCAATTGGAGACCTAAAACGCGAGAGTACACAATTAGGTCTAATTTTTGGGCCATTGTAGATAGAGAGGGATGGGTGGAGGTGCAAGGTAAGTTGATGTGAGTAAGGATCTGCTGGAGTAGGGTAGGGAAGGCAGAGTGATGGGGATGTGATGAGTGGCATAGCAGGATGAAGGTGAGTGTGGCTTTGTACTAACGTTTCGTGATCTAATGAGATCATTGAAAGGTTTGCGCCACTGCACCCAGGTCCTCCTGACGACATCCCTGCTTGTGCCCTCCTGTGCAATCAGGCTGTGTTGGTCTCCTGGGATGGTCTCTTCCGCCCATCGGAAGGGAAGAGGATCTCACTGCGTGCTCTGACTCCCTCCATAAGCATATGGAGGGAGTCATAGGAGAACCTGGGTGCAGCCCTGCACCTCTGTGCAGTGATTGTCAGTGTTTGCAGCACTTCAATGCTGTAGAACACTGACAGCACAAATGTTGAAAGAAAGTTGGCCATGGTCCCTTTAAGGAAACCGGCTGATGACGCATCATGAATGACATCACCAGACCCGCTTCCTCTAATTGGACCGGCAAACGCGCTGGGCGGTCTTAACAAGCCTCATCAATGTAAAATCATTTTCCAGAGCGGGATGGAGCCAGCAGTGAGGTCGGGACCTGCCACCAACTTCGCCTGCCCCGGTCCCGCCGAGGTAAGGAAAATCTAGCCCTGTGTGTCAGTCTTCATAGTAGAGGAAGAGAATAATATACCTGACATTCCAGAGAAATTAATAATGAATCAAGGATTGAACTCACTAAAGTTAACGTAAACAAGAAAACACTATTAGAAAAAATAATGGCACAAAAGACTGACAAATCCACAGGACCTGATGGTTTCCACCCCAGGATTTTAAAGGAAGACAGTGTGGAAATTGCAGATGCTTTAGCCATAATCTTCCAAAGCTTTCTCGATTCAGGAATTGTCCCTTTAGATTGGGAAATTGCAAATGTAACTCCATTATTTCAGAAAGGTGAGAGAGAGAAACCAAGAAATTATAGGCCTGTTAGTCTAAAATCTGATGTGGGGAAGTTATTGGAATTTATAATTAAAGGACAAAGTAACTGAGCACTTTGAAAAATTTGAACTGATTTGAGAGAGCCAACATGGATTTGTAAAGAGTAGGTCATATCTAACAAACCTAATTGAATGTTTTGAGGAAGTAACTAATGTAGTAGACAGGGGAATGCCTATGGAAATAGCTTATATGGACTTCCAGAAGGCATTCGATAAGGTTTCACATAAGAGGCAGTTAGCTAAAATGCTGGAATTGAAGGCAAATTATTGACCCAGTTAGGTGGTAGAAGGAGTAGGGTTAATGGGTATGTACTCAAATTGGAAGGAAGTGACTAGTGGTGTCCCACAAGCATCTATGTCTCAACTATTCACTATATTTATTAATGACTTAGATAACATAATAGAGAGCCACATCTCCAAGTTTGTAGATGACACAGAGATTGCTGGTATAGTAATTAGTGTAGATAGGAGCATAAAATTACAAACGGATTTCAACACAGCTTGAGGTCTTCCATTTTGAACCAAAAAAGGATAGATCTGAGTATTATTTAAATGGTGAAAAGCCAAGAACAATGGAGGGCCAGAGAGATTCAGGGGTCCATGTACACAGATCACTAAAATGTAGTAGTCAGGTACAAAAAATAATCAAAAATGCTAATGGTATGTTAGCCTTTATAACTAGAGGGCAAGAATATAAAGGGGAGGAATTTTTGCTGCAGCTATACAAAACCCTGGTTCGACCACATCTGGGGTGCTCTGCAGATTCACTAGAATGTTACTAGGGCTCCAAAGGTTAGATTATAAAGAGAGATTGTATAAACTAGGCTTGTATTCCCTGGAATATAGAAGGTTAAGGGGTAATTTGATTGAGGTCTTTATCTTAAAGATCTCTATCAGGTCACCTCTCATCCTTCTCTTTTCCAGAGAAAAGTGCCCCAGCCTGTTCAGCCTTTACTGATAAGTATATCCTCTCAGTTCTGGTATCATCCCTGTGAATCTTTTTTGCATCTTTTCCAGTGCCTCTATATCCTTTTTATAATATGGAGACCAGAACTGTGCACAGTACTCCAAATGTGGCCTAACCAAGGTTCGATACAAGTTAAACGTAACTTTGCTGCTTTTCAGTTGTATCCCTCTGGAAATGAACCCCAGTGCTTGGTTTGCTTTTTTATGGCATTATTAACCTGCGTCACTACTTTTAGTGATTTGTGTATCTGTACCCTTAGATCCCTTTGCTCCTCTACCCCATTCAGACTCTTACTATCCAAGCAGTATGTGGCCTCCTTATTCTTCCTACCAAAATGCACCACCTCACACTTATCTGCATTGAAATTCATTTGCCAATTAAACACCCATTCTGCAAGCTTATTAATGTCTTCCTGTATTTTGTCACATTCTTCCTTTGTATTAGCTACACCTCCCAAATTGGTGTCGCCTACAAATTTTGAAATTGTCTTTTCAATTCCCGAGTCCAAATCATTAATGTAAATTGTGAACAACTACACCGATCCCTGTGGAACACTACTTCCTACCTTTTACCAGTCCGAGTAGCTACCCTTAACCCGATCTCTGTTTTCTGTTTTGTAGCCAGCTTGCTGTCCATTCTGCTACCTGTCCCGACTCCACATGCTCTGACCTTGAATTTACATGATCAGATATGGATTCCCTTATAATAACACTGAATTCATCTCCAGAAGATATTGAAGTAGCAGTTCTCTAACTGCAACAGAATTTTCTGGTTCTGGTTATGTATGGATTCAGTTTCAATTATGCACTATAGTTTTTTATGTTCTCTATTTTATTGATAAAAATACTGTAAGTGGTTATGATATCTAGAAAAAAATTATGACAGAGGAGTGATAATAAAGTTAGTTTTAAGATATTGGTAAGATTATGAACAGCATAACAACTTGAAAGATGATATTACAGGATTCAGCACTAAGAGTTCAAAGCTATATTAAATGATGTCCTTAGTGGAAGAGTGTCATTATGTTATATCTTAGTTATAAATGTGCTTGCTTTTTAATTACCGTTAATTCTTAACTACTGGTAACCATAGTATAGACGGTAAATTAACTTAGTAGAAAATTAAATCAGAATGGAATAGAAATTTGCAAGCCAGTTGAATTCTGCATCTACCTTACGGCACTGCTGCTGATGGCTGTCTCAATTACGCAGCAGCACAGTAACAACTGAGACTAAAAATCCCGTTTCTTGAGGCTCCAAGACCCATTTAAGGAGTTAGTTTTCACTGGCGCCAATATAAAGGTTGCTGCCTATTGTGCAGACAGTCAATTTTTATTGTGGTTGGCAGGCTGAGAAACTCAGCCAGCCCATACAAGCCACTGTTATGATTTAAAGTATGGACATTCCTCAGCAATCGAGAAAAGTATAGCGACTGGAATCAAAGTTGAGAATAGTGACACTAAAACATGCGCAATATAGCGAGACCCTGGGTGCCCCTTCCCTGGCTTGCTGAGCTATTTGTGTTACCCAGGGTCTCGCACGCAGCACTCCAGCTTTATGCAGGGGGCCAACTACAAGAGAGGTCCTCTACCCACAGGGCCCAGGAGGCCCTCTGGAAAGAAGGATGTTGGACCAGATCACTGAGGCTGTCACTGCCAGCAGTGTCACCACCATGACCTGGCTCCAGTGCCCAAAGAAGATTCATGACCTTAGACCAGTGAATGCATCTTCAAAAGCTGTCTCCTACCAACTGCACCACTAGCCTCACACACTGCTCATTGCACGACCCCCCCCCCCCGCCCCCAGCCCCAATCACTCACATACCAACAATCTGTACCAAACACGAGGCACACCTCCCATTCCTAGCTTCACCTCACTCCCTTGGCGGAGACGGTGCTGGCCATTCTTGGCAGGGGCATGGCCAAGCCCTTGGCTAGTGGCGAGGCTGAAAGGATACTGGTATCCTCATACGTTATCCTCCTTCTCGCATGCACCTCTTGCTTTGTCACCCTCCCCTCACCACAACTCCACCTTTGTGGCTTCCTCATTTCACACACCCAAGAAATGCAGCCTGGCCAGCCAGTGGTTGACCAGGAGGAGGATGAGAATATGGAGGATGATATGGATGAGGATATGGAGGATGAGGATGAAGAAGAAACACCGTCACTTGATTTCACACTCCCAGCCACCAGCTCTTGAAGGTCGACCCACAAGGCCATTTGCAGTGTCCCCCACTGAAACTCAGCAGCCTTCTACTAGCTATGCTGTAGCCACTGGGGTAGCACTGCGTGACATCAGTAGGACAGGCAAAGGCACACACAGACAGTCACTAAGGGAATGCATATGGGTGATGAGTTGATTTCTTGTTGTCATATTGGATGGATAGATGTATAAAGTTGGATTGGAAAGTTTGATTTGTGGTGGCTTTTATTTCAACATTGTGGCCAAGAGGATGCTGTGATGGTCAGTAACAGAGAGAAGATAAGGTGTGGGACAAATGTTCAAAGGGCAATTGGGGTTGTGGTCACTGGTACCGCTGGTGGATGATTCCATCCCGGCTATCTTGGCCAGAAAAGGGCTGGTTGGTTGCATCCTTCCTTCTGCGTCTTCCTCTTCTGCATCTTCCTCTTCCCTCTGCGAGTGGATGCTATAAATCTGAAATGCCAGCATAAAATGCTGGAAATACTCAGCAGGTCAGACAGCATCTCCACGTGAGATGTGAGCTCTGTTTCTCTCTCCATGGATGCTGCCTGACCTGGTGAGTATTTCCAGCATTTTCTGTCTTCTCAGAGGTTTTCCTTTACCATCCAAGACCTTGCATGCGTCCAGCAGCACTCCCTACACACTTAAAAAACTTTTAACATGTATTGCACCAAGCCACTACTTCAATAAAATTTTTAAAAATCCAGTCCAAAAGCTCAAATGCAAACTTACCTGAAAGATGCATGTGTCTGTTTAAGAAGTGCTGACAGCGTCTCTATCAGTCTGCTGCACACTCGATTTTCAGAACGAGCTTAGGACCCAGCGCTAAGATCTGAGTTCGCAGCGCGTGACGTTAAGTCGGCGTGTCTCCACATTTGCATTTCCAGGGCCAGCGCTGCTAACTTAATGCCATTTTTCACCAGGATTGCGGCGCTAACTCATGGCGTTAAGGTACGGAATTTCTGGGCCGATGTCTTTTAGGACTTGGCCTCTCAGTGATGGTACTACCGAGCCACTATGATGATGAAACTCTCATCCATGCCTTTGTTACCTCTAGACTTGACTATTCCAATGGACTCCTGGCTGGCCTCCCATCTTCCACCCTACATAAACTTAAACTCATCCAAACTCTGCTGCCCGTATCCTAACTCGCACCAAGTCCCGTTCACCCATCACCCCTGTTCTGGCTGACCTACACTGGCTCCCGGTCTGGCAACGCCTCAATTTAAAAATTCTCACCCTTATTTTCAAATTCCTCCATGGCCTCGCCTCTCCCTATCTCTGTAACTACCTCCAGCCCTACAACCCTCCAAGATTGCTGTGCTCCTCCAATTCTGGCCTCTTGTGCATCCCCACCAATCGCTCTACCATTGTCGGCTGTGCCTTTAGCTGCTTAGGGTCTAAGCTCTGGAATGCCCTCCCTAAACCTCTCCACCTCTCTCTCCTCCTTTAAGACGCTCCTTAAAACCTACCTCTTTGACCAAGGTATTGGTCATCTGTCCTAATACCTTCTTATGTGGCTCAGTGTCAAATTTTGTTTGATAATGCTCCTGTGAAGTGCCTTGGGACATTTTACTACATTAAAGGTGCTAAATGCAAGTTGTTGTTGTTGTGATGGACATTGAAGTCCCCCACCCAAAGTATATTCTGTGCCCTTGTTACCTTTAGTGCTTCCTCCAAGTGCTGTTCAACATGGAGGAGTCCTGATTCATCAGCTGAAGGAAGGCAGTAGATGCTGATCAGCTGGAGGTTTCCTTGCCCATGTTTGACCTGAAGTCATGAGACTTCATGGGGTCCAGAGTCGAAGTTCAAGGCTCCCAGTGCCGCTTCCCCCGACGGTATACCACTGTGTCCCCATCTCTGGTGAGCCTGTCATGCCAGTGTGACAGGGCATACCAAGAATGGTATGGAGGAGTCTGGGATGTTGGCTGACTATGTCTGGCTGTTTGACTAGTCTGTGGGGCAGCTTTCCTAACTTTGGCACCAGTCTCCAGATGTTAGTGAGGAGGACTTTGGAGGGTCGACTGGGTTGGGTGTGCCTTTGTCGTGTTCTGAACTGATTTCTAGGTCGCAGCTGAGTGGTCGGTCCAATTTTATTCTTGTTTTCTTTTCTAGCGGTTTGATACAACCAAGTGGCTTGCTAGGCCACTTCAGAGGGCAATTAAGAGTCAGCGTTGGTGTGGGACTGGAGTCACATATAGGCCAGGTGAGGATGGCAGGTTTCCTTACCTAAAGGACATTAATGAACCAGTTAGGTTTTTAGGACAATCCGACACCTTCATAGTAACTTTTTATAGGTTCCAGATAATGTTTTTTGAACTGAATTCAAATTCTCAAACTGCGGTGGTGGGATTTGAATTTGTTCCCTGGGTTGTTAGTCCAGTAACATAACAACTACACTATCTTGTCTGTTAAAGAGAGAGAGTGCTGGAGGAAAAAATCCTTGGAATCATTTAAGAAACAATTAGATGCAACAATGGAGGGATTTCATTATCTTTTTGAATGGATGAACTGAATGGCCTCCTTCATATGTAATTATCTGGTGTTTTTGTGACACTTATACTATTAGAAATGTCAGTCCACTTTTAACTATCAATGCGATCATGTAGCTCCTTTTTAAAATGGTTAATTGACACAGCATTAACTGCTTTTGATGGGAGTCTATTTCACATATCCACCACAATGTGGAGGAAAAAATCTTCAATTCGTTGGTTTTGCTTGAGGCTTGTTAATTTTGTACTCATTTCCTCTGGTCCTGCAGTTGAAAGTTAAATATGCTGCTTAACTCCCACATTATTCATGCCTTTTAGCATTTTAAAGATCCAAATTGTGTTCTCTCGCAACCATCTCTTCTCCCATGAGAAATCATTCAATTCAGTTGGCCTATTCTCATAATTGTCAGTCCTGGAAGTTATTCTTGTCCTCGAGTCCTCTTACTAATCTATCTGCGATGCCAGAGGCAGTCAATAATGCTTTTTCAATCTGAAAACAATTAATTGATTTTTTTTTAATCAAGCAGAGATAAACCAATTGAAGATTATTGGATTTAAAGTCTCACTATTAACCCTTCGGAGCTTGTTGGCAATTGGTGGAAATTATTCTCCATGGGACACCAAATTTTGTAAGTTTTCCGCTCAAAATACTGTGATGGTGAAACAAACACTCATATTACAGTAATAAAGCTATCAAATATCAGTGATAGATTTATTATAGTAACATTAACCCTAAACTACAAAAATAAGCACTTCAAATTAAAAATTCAAAACAATGAAACACTTCCATTCTGCTTCTCTTTTTGTCTCTTCCCTTCAGTCTCTCTCCTATTGTAATGTAATTATGTAAGTATAATTTTTTTCTATATAGTCTGTCTTCTTGGGGTGGTGATAATCTCCATGATCTTGCCTGAAATCGGGAAGGAATGCGGCGAGGAATGAGGGAAAATGCTGGCACTGAGGCTTTCTGCCACCTCACTGTCCCAACTGGAATTTGCCTTCCCCACCCCCCATCACGGGGGCAAAGCTGCTGACTGCTTCTTCTCTACCTCCCACATGTAAATGACCGTTGGGGGGGGGCGGGAGGGAAAGCGGCATGTGGGGTCCGGGTCACTCGAAGAATTTCCTCCTGTATTACTACTGCTTCCCGGGGCTGTCATGTGGAAGATGGCGGAAAGCCCCAAGAAGCCACAGTAAAGTCCATAAGGTCGCCGTCGTGGAGGGAAAGAGCCCTCATGGAGGCCAATATTTCCTTGCAGGGAAAGCAGAAAGATAAAAATATCACATAAACATAACAGCCTGAGTTGCCTGGGCTGCTCTGATACACCTTGCAACTGGCTCAAGAGTAGATCTGGTAGAAACCTTTCCTACTTGCAAAATATTCACATTTACTGAAAATATTCAACGTAAATTGAGATGAGCATATTTTTCACACAAATCTAAACAATATTGCAATGTTAAAATTATTTATCAGACCATAACATAATGTTAAAATGAAACAGAAAAAGGAGGCTTATCATAAATGTCAGGTTCAGAATTTAATAGAGAACCAAGCTGAATATAAAAAGTACAGGGCAGAACTGAAAAAGGAAATAAGAGGGGCAAAGAGAGTGTGCGAGAATAGATTAGCAGTAAAATAAAAGGGAACCCAAAAGTGTTTTATAAACATATAAAGAGTAAAAAGGTAGTCAAAGGAAAGGTGAGACCAAAAAGGAGATCTTCCTATGGAGGCAGAGGGCATGGCTGAGGTACTAAATGAGTACTTTGCATCTGTCTTCATTAAAGAAGAGGATGCTGCCAATGTCACAGTAAAGGAGGAGGTAGCAGAGAAATTGGATAGGATAAAAATAGATAAAAAGAGGATGTACTTAAAAGACTGGCAGCACTCAAAGTAGAAAAGTCACCCGGTTTGAATGGGATGCATCCTAGGTTGCTGAGGGAAGGGTGGAAATTGCAGAGGCTCTGGCCACAATCTTCCAATCCTCCTTAGATATGGGAGTGGTGCCAGAGGACTAGAGGTTTGCAAATGTTACACCCCTGTTTAAAAATGGGGAGAGGGATAAATCCGGCAACTACACACCAGTCAGCCTAACGTCGGTGGTGGGGAAACTTCGAGAGACAATAATCTGAGACAAAATTAATTGGCACATGGAAAAATATGGGTTAATAAATAAAAACCAGTACGGATTTGTTAAAGGCAAATCGTGTTTGACTAACTTGATTGAGTTCTTTGATGAAGTAACAGAGTGGGTTGATGAGAGCAGTGTGGTTGATATTGTGTATGTGGACTTTCAAAAGTAGTTTGATAAAGTACCACATAAAAGACCGGTTAGTAAAATTGAAGCCCATTAGATTAATGGGGCAGTGGCTGTGTCAATACAAAATTGACTAAGGGACAGAGAGCAGGGAGTAGCAGTGATCAGTTGTTTTTCTGAATGGAGGGAAGTGTGCAGTGGTGTCCCCCAGGGGTCTTGTTGATATATATTAATGACCTGGACTTGGGATTACAGGGCATAATTTCAAAGTTTGCATTTGACTTGAAACTCAGAAATGTAATAAACAGTGAGGAGGATAGTATCAGACTTCAGGAGGACACAGACAAACTAGTGAAATGGGCAGTCACACAGCAGATGAAATTTAATGCAGAGAAGTGTGAAGTGATTTACTTTGGTAGGAAGAATTGAGGAGAGGCAATAGAAATTAAATGGTACAATTTTAAAAGGGGTGCAGGAACAGAAAGACCTGGGGGTGTCTGTACTCAAATCTTTGAAGGTGGCAGGACAAGTTGAGAAGGCTGTTAAAAAGGCATATGGGATCCTTGGCTTTATAAACAGAGGCATAGAGTACAAAAGCAAGGAAGTTATGCTAAACCTTTATAAAACACTGGTGAGGCCCCAGTTGGAGTACTGTGTTCAATTATGGGCATCACACTTTAGGAAAGATGTCAAGGCCTGAGAGAGGATGCAGAAGAGATTTAATAGAATGGTACCAGGGATGAAAGACTTCAGTTACATGGAGAAACTAGACAAACTGGGGTTGTTCTCCTTAGAGCAGCAATGGAAGTTGGACACTTCACTGCTGAAAGATCATGTGTGATCATTGCTGAAAGATCATGTGTGATCACTGCTGAAAGATCATGTGTGATCACTGCTGAAAGATCATGTGTGATCACTGCTGAAAGATCATGTGTGATCACTGCTGAAAGATCATGTGTGATCACTGCTGAAAGATCATGTGTGATCACTGCTGAAAGATCATGTGTGATCACTGCTGAAAGATCATGTGTGATCACTGCTGAAAGATCATGTGTGATCACTGCTGAAAGATCATGTGTGATCACTGCTGAAAGATCATGTGTGATCACTGCTGAAAGATCATGTGTGATCACTGCTGAAAGATCATGTGTGATCACTGCTGAAAGATCATGCAAGTCTGTGCCAGCAGACTTTTCACTGGCAGCTGCCACAATGCTTCCATCCTGAGATTCCTCCCCCCACTATTCCACCCCTCCAGGAATGTCAGAGGATGACTGCTGGAGGACAAGAGATACCCACTACATACTTGGCTGAAGACACCCACCACACCTAAGCAGCATAGCAACAATAATAGTCATGGGACCACTAGGAACATCATTGAACACACTATTGGCAGTCTGAAGACAAGGTTCCAGTTCCTTGATCGCTCTGGGGGCTCCCTGCAATGTCGCAGACAAAGTGGGCTGTATCGTGGTAGTGTACTGCACTCAAATGCACAACATGGCTGTGCAACAAGGATTGGAGTTGGAGGAAGCACAGCAACAGCAAGAGTTATCATCGATAAGGAAGAATTAGGAGATGGTGTGGGAGAACCAGAAGAAAGGGCAACACAACGCCTCTAACCCAGCCGCGGTGCCAATCGCTGTTGGCGTTTGGCAGTGATGGAGCGTTTGATGGTGCCTCCTCAGAAGATCTCTTCTCCTCTTCTGAGGTGTTTTCTTTGGGGAGCTGTGGATGGTGAGAAGGAACTCTAAATAGGCCTCTTGAGAAGCTTTAAATAGGCCTCTGGCTGACCTGCAGGAAACTGCGCCCTGGAAGTGAGCGGCTTTCCTGTCGGGTCAGCCAATTCAGTGGGAAATCGGCTGGTCAGATTATAATGAGGCCTAGGAGTTAAAATACCCAGGTTTGTTTTTGGCTGCAGTGGGTGAGTTTTAAACTGAAACCATAGCCTCAATATTAAATCCACCATGACAAGCGGGACAAGATCGGGGGAGGGTTAAAAAGTGAAATATGCGCAATGCGACCCCAACCCACCGCACACATGCCTGCCACCATTTTTATGGTGGCGGATATCGGAGCGAGTTTCCCCACTGTGAAGAGGTGGGATGCCTAAATTAACATATTTAAATTGGGCTCCTACAGTGCAATTGGGAGCCAGATTTAAAATTTACTGCTGCTGCATGGGTTTCCCAGGGATCAGGAAGCTCGGCAGTGATGGGGAGATGGGAGTAACTGGCTCCACAAGGTAAGTGCTTCTTTCAGCAGTCCTTGTGGAGCCAGGAGGTGCAAGGAAGCTTTTGGCTTCCCCCAGCCCCGATCGCCATCCTTCCCCCCACCCCCACCCCTGCCCCCCCTCCACAGCCCCGATGCTGACCTCCCCCCAGCTCTCTCGATCGCAGGCCTCTCCGCCTTCCTGATTGCCAGGGACTGCCCCAAGGATCCCCGGCTGCGGCCCCCTGCCACTGGTGTTCCCTCCCGCCCACTGGCCAGATTATGCATTTGGCCGGCTGCCGGGCAGGAAAATTAAAAAGTGTTAATAGGATCCTGCCGTTAAGATCGGCCGGACCTCCGTGTCCTCGGTCTTGCCAAATTCTTCAGCCATTTTCAGCCTCACCCGCACCCTCTCTGTAACTATCAGGACCCATATGTCTTGTTAAAGTACACTGCAGGAAATAGAGGATTTGTCATGGCAAGCTGTGAACTAGGATTTATAATTCCACAAATGAGATGACAAGATAACTAACAGATGACTCATTGTGGGTTTCATAAGTGGAAATATGAAACATTTCCAGATTAGTCACGATATTGTACTTATTATATGCTTTAAATTTCACATTTATATTATTTAATTTATAACCTAATGGAGGTAATGCAGGAAGGAGTAGTGGAAGACGGAGATGCAAGACTGTCTGCCACAATGAAAATCCTTTAAAATAGATTAAGTATTACTTTCTTGGTCTGTCTGATTTCCTGCTAGAATTTGATTTACCAGTGAGTCACTGAGCTATCTAAAACCCTGTGAGTCAAGACAAATGCACCAACTGTTCTGCAATCAGTTTGCAGATCAATAGTAATAGGGCTGAAGATGCATTAACTGTGAAACTCCTTAATTAATGGGCCAGAATTTCCTGGAGACTTGTGGCCTTCATAGAGCCCAATTTACGATGCTAAAGTCTCAGGAAATTAGGACATAAGTGACTTGTGCCATTAATTACACCACGCCATAATTAACTGGAACTTTTGTGCCATTGGGCAGTTTCCCTCGCTGAAATAGTGAACAGTTCATTATAATAGCACTGCCCCCATTAAATCAATGGCGATTGCAAATGTTCTGAATGAACACTACATAGACCATTAAAGGATGGTGCTATGTACTGCTCCATTCACTGACAGTGCATTTACAACCGTGGTATTCGGAGCTTTGTATGAATGCCAAAATTAACGGTCAGGGTTCTGAAACGCTTTGTTCATACCAAATTCTGAAGCCAGGTGAATGACAAGGCTGCACAGTTCCCCTATTTTATACTTCTCCGGGAATTAAGGGCTGTTATGTGCCAGTTATTTTCAAAGCAAATATCTCATAACTGTATTTTAACAACTAAAATTATAAATCTGAAATGTGCTCAATAAAAACTGATGCAGGTTGATGTTTCTATATGCAAAGATTAACTTGATTGCTAATGTTATTTCTGTTAACTGAGGCATGCCAAAAACAGTAAAGATCTCATTGTAACTTCAACTCAATCTTTTAATAACAACATCAAAATGACAAGAAACTACTCTATCCATAGCATAGAAACAAGATGCAGAGGACTGGGGGAGACAAACAGGATTACAACAACAACAACTTGTATTTATATAGCGCCTTTAACGTAGTAAAACGTCCCAAGGTGCTTCACAGGAGTAGTATAAAGACAAAAAATTTGACACCGAGTCACATAAGGAGAAATTAGGGCAGGTGACCAAAAACTTGGTCAAAGAGGTAGGTTGTGAGGAGGAAAGAGAGGTGGAGCGGTTTAGGCAGGGAATTCCAGAGCTTAGGGTCTAGGCAACAGAAGGCATCAATGGTTGAGCGATTATAATCAGGGATGTTCAAGAGGGCAGAATTAGAGGAGTGCAGATATCTCGGGGGATTGTGGGGCTGAAGGAGATTACAGAGACAGGGAGGGGCGAGGCCATGGAGGGATTTGAAAACAAGGTTGAAAATTTTGAAATCGAGCCGTTGCTTAACCGGGAGCCAATGTAGGTCAGCGAGCACAGGGGTGATGTGTGAACGGGACTTGGTGCGAGTTAGGACATGGGCAGCCGAGTTTTGGATCACCTCAAGTTTACGTAGGGTAGAATGTGGGAGGCCAGCCAGGAGTGTGTTGGAATAGTCAAGTCTAGAGGTAACAAAGGCATGGATGAGGGCTTCAGGAGCGGATGAGCTGAGGCAAGGGCAGAGACGGGCGATGTTAGAGGTGGAAATAGGTGGTCTTAGTTATGCTGCGGATATGTGGTCATTTCAGGGTCAAATATGACACCAAGGTTGCAAACAGTGTGGTTCAGCCTCAAACAGATGTTAGGGAGAGGGATGGAGTCAGTGGCTAGGGAATAAAGAATTACAATAAAGAGTTGACCAGAAAGAGGAGGGATCAGACAAGTGGGAAATGCGAAGCAGACTATGGCGTGTTTGGAATGCATGTGTGTAAATGCCCAGAACATGGTAAATAAGGTTGATGAGCTGCAAGCACAAGTTGCCAAATGGGGTTATGATATAGTGGCAATAACAGAGAACTGGCTCAAACAAGGGCAGGAATGGGAACTTAACATTCCTGGCTACAATGTATTCAGAAAAAGGAGGGGAGTGGGGTGTTACAATATTGATCAAAGATACTGTTACAGCCCTGGAAAGGGATGATGTGCTAGAGGGTTCGAAGACAGCACCTATTTAGTTAGAGTTAAGGGGCAGGAGAGGAGCTGTTACGTTGCTGGGTCTATACTATAGTTCACCAAATAGTGGGAAGGAGATGGTGGAGCAGATCTGCAAGCAAATTTCGAAGAGATGTAAAAACAGTAGAATAGTGATAATGGGGGACTTCAATTATCATAATATAGACTGGGGGTGGGGGGATGTGTAAAGGGCAAGGAGGGGTAGGCATTCCTGAAATGTGTACAGGAGAACTTTATCAGTATGTTTCCAGCCCAACAAGGATGGAAGCAGTGCTAAATCTGGTTCTGGAGAATGAAGTGGGGCAAGTGAAGCATGTTTCAGTGGGAGAGCATCTGGGAAACAGTGATCACAATAACATTAGGTTTAGAGTAGTTATGGAAAGGGGAAAGGATCAATCAAAGGTGAAGATACTCAACTGGAAAAGGGATCTGGTCCAAGGAGTTTGAAAACAAAGATTGGCAGGTAAAACAGTAAATGAGCAATGGGAGGCTTTCAAGGAGGAAATAGTTTGGGTACAGACTAAACACATTTCCTGGATTACTAAATAAAGGATGGTATCCTTTTTACAACTTCTCCAACCTGCAAATTCTGATGAAGGGTCACACTTCTTTCTATTTCAGGTGCTCACCAACCTACTGTGCACTTGCAATACTTTCTGGTTTTTGTTAGTCAGATTTTTAGCATTAGTTGTTTCTCCCTTTATCAACACATATAACATAATTAGCTTAACACACAGGCCTCACTACAAACTGACACCAAACCAGACTGTTGTTAAACTGGAATTCTGTAAACAAACTATACTGAATATTACAGCATACAATGACCAATTAGTACACAATGCAGGGTCACACATGTACGGAGGAGATGTTATGGCCAACAAAGTGATGCAATAAATAGCTACAAAAGCAATACGAATAAAAAGCAAAATACTGCAAATGCTGACAATCTGAAGCAAACACTAAAAAGGTTGGAAATTTGTACCAGGTCAATCAGCTGTGTGGAAAAAGGCAGGTTGACATTTTGGGTAGAGCCTTTTTGATAACTCAAAATTGAAAGATAAACAAGCATATTAACACAATCAGAAAAAAGGGGCGCGGTGGATAAAAGAATGACATATGACAGATACTCTAATCAGAAAGGAAGTTAATGGGTAGAATGATCTGCAACTCGCTTATAAAAGCAGTAGATTGTTAGATGATATAAAAGTGTTTTCCGTTCCTTCTTTGTTCTGTAATGTCTTCCTAACTGAGAATCTAAAAACTGCAAATACTGGAAATGTGAAATAAAAATGGGAAATACTAGAAATAAACAGCAGGTTAGTTAGCATCTGTAAAGAGAAATGACAGGTTCTTCATTGGCTGTAAAGTGCTTTGCGACGTCCTGAGGATGTGAAAGGTGCTATATAAATTCTACGTAAAAATGCGTTCTTTCTTCCCTTTCTAGATTATGACATTTTGTCTGCCGGAAACATTATAATCTGTCTTTTCTCTTTACAGAAGGTGAGTGACCAGCTGTGTATTTCTAGCATTTTTGGTTTTAACAGAACCTGTGCAAACATACTTTGCAGCTGATCACTGTGGCCATGTTTCTCTATGTACCATATCAGGAGAAAAAAAATAAAAACTTAAAATTTGTTTTGTAGTAAACACCTGCTGTATCTACATCAAACCTGATTAATTTCTAAGTCCTTGTTCATTGAATCCTACTTTTGCCATCCATTTTTTACGTTATTGCATTAACAAGAAACTGGCTTATCCTCAGACAGAACAAACTGCATACGATTATAAGCATTTAAAAAAATAAGAATGGTAAAAATGTCCTTATGCCAAAACTTTAAATGTGTTATGGGATGGATTTCAGTGCATAAGATCCATATGGGCAGGATCAGAATGTCACAGTTAAAAGCCAAAGATATATCTAATTAAGGAATCAGATTAGTTCAGGCATGACACCACTATTTGTCCTTGACAGACCTTTATATAAACCTTATTTGCAGGCTTTGTTCTTGGACACAATTAAACTGGGTGAATGACATCAATATTACATATAAAAGTAAAACTGCTGCTGAGAAACAATCAAATAATTTTGTGCAATGAGATTTAAGCTTTCTTTTCCACTCTGCTGTGGAGCTAGGATGTAGGTTGCTATGGCAAGTCAAACATCAGGTCAGTCTAGACTATTGAACTAATTCAGTACTTTGATTACTTGAAGCATCCAATTCTATCATGCCCACATCATTAAAGGGAAAATACACAATTAAAATCATCAAAGAGGACGATCCAAATGAGCTTGTCTCAGAGATTTTAAATGTCATGTCACTTTTCCCAATGTATTTTTAATGATAAAAATTCTTTATAATGTAAATAGGTCTCTTCTGAGTTTGAACATATTAATCAAACTGTTCTCAATTACATTATTATAACTATCCTGACTCTACCATATGCCATTTTATGGGAATACTAATTACTTGATTAAAAATTATTTCATCAGACTGGATATTCTTTATAATTAAACTGTGAAGTGTATATATATATATATGCAATGTTTAGCAACATGTATCATTTCCAAATGTACATTTATTAACCCCTGTAAAAAGTCTTCAAATTTTCTTTATCCAGCACTCTTTCCCCATATAATTGTATGAGGTAATTTGATAATTTGATCATTTTCACTGAACGTTACAGGCATTTAACATTACATGTTTTGCTTGATGAAAATTTATTGTTGCTCAAGAGAGATTTACCTCAAGTGTAGAAATTAAAAAGATGATTAAATTTCTTACTGAGCTAACTTAATGGACAGCTAGGGTGTTAATACCTGTATAAAAACACAGAATTTTACAAGAAGGAGGCCATTTGGCCTATCATGTCTATGCTTGATCCTTACTAGAGCATCCAGATTTCCAACACCTTGATACTATGGGGTGATGTTCATTTATAAGTCTAAGGCAGTTTAGAACTGGTGCTTATCCTGAATAACCAAGTGCAAATAGCATTTAATTTCCTGGTCCAAGATCATTTGAATAATTTTTTACAATTCCAAATGCAAACTCAAGATGGATCTAGGAAAGACACTAATGGTGGGAGAAAAAAGTGGAATTTAAAGGGATGGGGAAAATTAAAGGGGAGGAACAGTGTAACAATTGGTGATGGGGTGGAGGTGGGGGAGTTCACCAAGTTTTTGCAGAGCCTTAAAAAGGCATCACAAGCCATTAGTAGCCTTTATTAAAGTTGAAAAGGCAAGGGATTAAGAAGTAGCAGGTGAAAATGAAAACTAAGGGAAATTCCGGGTGGAAGCATTACCTGACCCCTGTATGAGGATTGCTGAAGTCAATGTGGTGTTCCATGAGTCGCAAGGGGGTTGCCCTCTGTGCCACTCCACACTACGATCCCAAAGGTCAGAATTGCAGTATGTCTGCAAGGAGGTGGAGTCAAGTTTTAGGTCACAGCTAGCTGTGACAGTCCCTACATGTGCCAGACCTATCCTGTAAGGTTGCTGCAGATGTTTTTGTAGTAGATGGTGCAGCTGTCCATCTGCCTCTCTGTTGACCCAGGCCCTGAGAACACAGTCTCACCCCCCCTGTCCCGCCATTTCTAGATAGGTATACTAGGCCTGCATAAATCATTGGTGGCATGGGGTAGGTGTGGCCAATCACTCTGACATGCCTTCCTTCATGCTGTACAATATAACGTCTGACATGCTGTGATTGGGGTGCTCTGAGGAACCTTCTGGCATAAGTTAGTCTGAGATTTACATCTCGCAGTAGTGCCACAAGGGGTCTGCTAATGTCGCCTTCACTGGGAAGACAATCCTCCACCAATATAACGTCTGTCGATGCAAGCTCATTCCACCTCTCCGTGTTGATACACGGAAGTGGATGCCAGAAGGAATGTATGCAGCACCTCTTCAGCAAGATGACCTGTCCGACATCCCTCTGAATAACGTTCTCTTCCTCTGACAACATCAACTCGAATGATCCCTATTTGGCAAATCCACGAGTACCAATAAAGGGATCTGGAGGTAAAATAATCACCAACAACTGGCACAATGTCAATGAAAGCTTAAGTACCAGCCAAAAAATCAAAACTTACCAAATTGACCTCAGGAAGGCCACAAACAAATTTCAACAGCTGTGCGTTTTGTAAAGGCTCTCCCAACTTAAGGTACACATTGAGGGCCTCTTCCCACAGGTTACTGGGTGTGCTGGAGATCTCCCCGTCCCACTTTGATAAGCTTAATGAAGTGTCCCCTGCTTTGGAGGAGAGCTTCAAACGTCCACCTCAGGCCCAACCAGTAAAAGAGGTGGGTCTGGTCCTCCGTTAAACCCAGTAGGGTTCCTTGCTGCCTAATTTCCTGGCCTGTTACGCCTTTTCTGAGCCCTGAATCAAGGCATAACGGACAAAAAAAATGGTCCAATCATTTCTGGTTGCAGGATAAGGAAGTGTATAGCAGAAGAAGGCAGTACATAACACGAGAGAGCACATCTGCACAGGAGGAGGGCCTGGCAATTTCAATCCCTGGAATTCCTTCAAAGATTATGTAAGCTATATATTTGATTGCTATAATCTAAATTCTGAATACAGGAATTGTCATGCGTGTTCCACTATAGTTGAATTTTTTGGAAGTGGAAGGAGAGGGTAGATGTGAGTCAGGTTCTTGTAGGAGAAGTGGTCTGCCTCTCCCCACTCTTCCTCACTTACATCTGTGTGGGAATGTCTGAGGACAACTACCTTCCTCGGCTTCATTTCACCAGGGAAGCAGTGACTGAGTTATGTCATAAGAACATAAGAAATAGGAGCAGGAGTAGGCCAATCGGCCCCTCGAGCCTGCTCCGCCATTCAATAAGATCATGGCTGATCAGATCCTAACCTCAAATCTAAAGAACACAAGAAGTAGGAGCAGGACCCAGCCACTCAGCCCCTGGGCCCGCTCCGCCACCCACAGGGCCTTGACCGATCCGAACTCAGCTTCATGTCCAATTTCCTGCCCGCTCACCGTAACCCCTAATTCCCTTTACCTCTAGGAAACTATCTATTTCTGTTTTAAATTTATTTAATGATGTAGCTTCCACAGCTTTCTGGGGCAGCAAATTCCACAGACCTACTACCCTCTGGGTGAAGAAGTTTCTCCTCATCTCAGTTTTGAAAGAGCAGCCCCTTATTCTAAGATTATGCCCCCTAGTTCTAGTTTCACCCATCCTTGGGAACATCCTTACCGCATCCACCCGATCAAGCCCCTTCACAATCTTATATGTTTCAATAAGATCGCCTCTCATTCTTCTGAACTCCAATGAGTAGAGTCCCAATCTACTCAACCTCTCCTCATATGTCCACCCCCTCATCCCCGGGATTAACCGAGTGAACCTTCTTTGTACTGCCCCGAGAGCAAGTATGTCTTTTCTTAAGTATGGACACCAAAACTGTATGCAGTATTCCAGGTGCGGTCTCACCAATACCTTATATAACTGCAGCAATACCTCCCTGTTTTTATAATCTATCCCCCTAGCAATAAAAGCCAACATTCCGTTGGCCTTCTTGATCACCTGCTGCACCTGCATACTAACTTTTTGATTTTCTTGCACTAGGACCCCCAGATCCCTTTGTACTGCAGTACTTTCCAGTTTCTCGCCATTAAGATAATAACTTGCTCTCTGATTTTTCCTGCCAAAGTGCATAACCTCACATTTTCCAATATTGTATTGCATCTGCCAAATCTCCGCCCACTCACCCAGCCTGTCTATATCCCCTTGTAGGTTTTTTATGTCCTCCTCACTTTCTACTTTCCCTCCCATCTTTGTATCATCTGCAAACTTTGATATGTTACACTCGGTCCCCTCCTCCAAATCGTTAATATAGATTGTAAAGAGTTGGGGACCCAGCACCGACCCCTGCGGAACACCACTGGCTACTGGTTGCCAGTCCGAGAATGAACCATTTATCCCAACTCTCTGCTTCCTGTTAGATAACCAATCCTCCACCCATGCCAGAATATTACCCCCAATCCAGTGATTTTTTATCTTGAGCAATAATCTTTTATGTGGCACCTTGTCGAATGCCTTCTGGAAGTCTAAATACACTACGTCCACTGGTTCCCCTTTATCCACCCTGTACGTTATGTCCTCAAAGAACTCAAGCAAATTTGTCAGACATGACTTCCCCTTCATAAAGCCATGCTGACTTTGTCCTATTAAATTATGTTTATCTAAATGTTCCATTACTGTCTCCTTAATAATAGACTCCAAAATTTTACCCACCACAGATGTTAGGCTAACTGGTCTATAATTTCCAGCCTTCTGCCTACTCCCCTTTTTAAATAAGGGTGTTACATTAGCAGTTTTCCAATCTGCCGGGACCTTTGCTGAGTCCAGGGAATTTTGGAAAATTACCAAAGCATCCACAATCCCTACTGCCACTTCCCTCAAGACCCTAGGATGTAAGCCATCAGGTCCAGGGGATTTATCCGCCTTGAGTCCCATTATTTTACTGAGTACCAATTCCTTAGTGATTTTAATCGTATTTAGCTCCTCCCCCACTAGAGCCCCCTGTTTGTCCAGTGTTGGGATATTCTTAGTGTCCTCTACCGTAAAGACTGA
Organism: Squalus acanthias; assembly: GCA_030390025.1. NCBI lineage: Eukaryota > Metazoa > Chordata > Chondrichthyes > Squaliformes > Squalidae > Squalus > Squalus acanthias. Next base: position 109,368,780 of record CM059428.1, read on the forward strand.
AACAAAATATTTGTTCAGCATTTTTGCCATCTCCATGTTTCCCACCATTAATTTCCCGGTCTCACCCTCTAAGGGACCTACGTTTGCCTTAGCCACCCTTTTTCTTTTTATATAACTATAGAAACTCTTGCTATCTGTTTTTATATTTTTTGCTAATTTATTTTCATAATCTATCTTCCCTTTCTTAATCAATCCTTTAGTTACTTTTTGCTGTCTTTTGAAGACTTCCCAATCTTCTATCCTCCCACTAAGTTTGGCTACCTTATATGTCCTTGTTTTTAGTCGGATACTATCCTTAATTTCTTTACTTAGTCACGGATGGCTGTCATTTCTTTTACACCCTGTTTTCCTCAGTGGAATATATTTCTTTTGAAAGTTGTAAAATAACTCCTTAAATGAACACCACTGCTCATGTACCGTCTTACCCTTTAATCTATTTTCCCAGTCCACTTTAATCAATTCCGCTCTCATACCATCATAGTCTCCTTTATTCAAGCTCAGTACGCTTGTTTGAGAACCAACCTTCTCACCCTCTAATTGGATATGGAATTCAACCATGTTATGGTCACTCATTCCAAGGGGATCCTTAACTAGGACATTATTAATTAATCCTGACTCATTACACAGGACCATCTGCTGGAATATGATGTAATTCTTTGTAATAGGGTGGTTTAAGAGCCAGATGACAGACACGGCACAGGCCTCAATTTTTGGTTTATTTGTAGAGCTGTTCCTAAGAAAGTGAACATATTTGCAAATGCAGGAAAGAGCTGACAAATTATATTCACTAATTACAGCTTCCATTTAAATTGCTGCAGCTTCATCTTGCCGAGTGTCGTGAAATTTAAATTTCACAGGTGAATGAATTCTTTGTTCTTCTCCCATTGCACTTCTGTGATGTTTTAAGTGGCATTCAAGCAGAGAGACTAAATGATGGCTATTAATGATTCACAAAGAGAAAATTATTCCAGTCTTTTGAAAGCTCCACAGCAGGGGTGGATTAACGCATGTGCCTATGGGGTCTGTGCCCGGGGCTACGTGTAAATGCGAGGTCCCGAGTAAAATTCGCCATAATGCAGTAAATCCAAATACTATATCAAAATAATATAGCATTTAAAAATAGTCAGAAAGGGGCGAGGCAGTCAGTAGATTTGTTACAATATAAATACCGTCCATTCGAGGATGCAGAGGGGCCCCAAATGTTCTTTGTCCCCAGGGCCCGAAGGATTTTGTAATCCAGCTCTTTTCCACTGCTACAGAGATCGAGCAATCATGGATCAGTGTTTTTTCAATAGAAATAAACTTGGTCTTGTTTTGAGTTTGCTTTTCCTATAACAGTAATTCAATTTAGACTAATCACTTGTTACTGACAGAATAAGAATAAAACTCCACCGGTTCAGTTCCATTAAGTATGTAGTGACAGACTGCTATCCTACCGATAAGATTACCTAAACGAAGCTGACCATTGAACAGAATCCAGCCCCAGGAGTACCAATTAGGTGTTGTTGATTTGCCATCGATTTGAACATTTGACTGGAAAGATTGGAGTTTCACATAAACCTGACTTCTGATTGTAACAGTTAACAACATTTTAAACTCAGGAGATTATGGGTTTAGAGAGATTAGGCTATAATTACAGTACTAAACTAAAACATGAGAAAAAATAAAACTAGTGTCATTAAAGTTGAGAATGATGGCATGAATATATTTGTGCAACATTAGAGTACCTAGGTGGGTTCAGGTACTGTGTGTACATGACCATTTTCTGTTCAAATATAATCAACAATGCAGAAAATAGCTTTCACTAGCACTTCCTCCCAACTAATGACCACCTGTACTTACTTAGTTGCGATTTGTACAAAAAATGCTTTGTTAAATTTCAGTTATGTCACACTAGTGCAGTGAAACTGTAAATTTAGAGTTTGAGGATTATTGGGATTTAGAAAGGGGAGCTTTACTCTGCAGCTGGGATTTTTTGAAGCTGGTGCTGAGCAACTAAAAGAAAAAAAAATGTTCTAATCTCCTGCATGGACATCTGGTACTTTAAGCAGCACAAATTCTACCATCCTCTCCCTTCTATAAAAAGATCAAAATATGGCCTGTAATTCATCCTTCGCCTCATCTTCCCGTGAGTATCAGGTAAACCAAAAGTAACCAGTCACTTAGCACTTGAGTGCTATCAGTGTTGTCTAGCCTAAGTGTTCTAGTTCTCTGCAAAGCAGTCTGCTACAATGCTGCATTTACAAATGGCAATTCATAACAATGAGATTGCATCAGAATTAGCTGTCAAACTGCAATATGGAGCAAACATGTACACATGATTTTTAAAGCAGTACTCATTCATATCCCAGTCAGAGGTGTGTTTGGGCATTGGGATTGGTTCATGGATGGGCACAGCCAAGAGGGAGAATACAGCATGGGACTGAGGCTGGCAATTAGGTCTGGTGTGGTAGGCCCGGGACAACTCATCAGAAAAATAAAAAGGAAACAGTGACTGATTACAAAAGCAGAATTATTGGCACAGTGCAGAATTATTGGCACAGTGCAAGCAGGAGAAGCATATTTTCATTATTAGAAGCATCCAGACCGTTTAGGAACTTGGTAGGTATGAGACTGATAACCCAATCTCATAACTTTGATGTTGGATTGGATGCACTTCAGCACAGAAACATAGAAGATAGGAGCAGGAATAGGCCATTCGGCCCTTCAAGCCTGCTCCGCCATTCAATGAGATCATGGCTGATCATCCAAATTCAGTACCCTGTCCCTGCTTTTTCCCCATATCCCTTGATCCCTTTAGCCTTAAGAACTATATCTAACTCCTTCTTGAATATATTTAATGATTTGGCCTCAACTGCCTTCTGTGGTAGAGAATTCCACAGGTTCACCACTCTCTGGGTGAAGAAATTCCTCCTCATCTCAGTCCTAAATGGCTTACCCCTTATCCTTAGACTGTGACCCCTGGTTCTGGACTCACCCGCCATTGGGAACATCCTTCCTGCATCTAGTCTGTCTAGTCCTGTTAGAATTTTATAAGTTTCAATGAGATCCCCTCTCATTCTTCTAAACTCTAGCGAATAAAAGCCTAATCGACCCAATCTCTCTTCATACGTCATCCCTGCCATCCCAGATATCAATCTGGTGAATCTTCGCTGCACTCCCTCCATGGCAAGACCATCCTTCCTCAGATAAGGTGACCAAAACTGCACACAATACTCAAGGTGTGGTCTCACCAAGGCCCCGTACAACTGCAGCAAGACATCCTTGCTCCTGTACGCGAATCCTCTCGCTATGAAGGCCAACATACCATTTGCCTTCTTAACCGCCTGCTGCACTTGCATGCTACCTTCAGCGACTGGTGCACAAGGACACCCAGGTCTCGTTGCACCTTCCCTTTTCCCAATCTATTGCCGTTCAGATAATAATCTGCACTCCTGTTTTTGACACCAAAGTGGATAACCTCACATTTATCCACATTATACTGCATCTGCCATGCATTTGCCCACTCACCCAACCTGTCCAAATCATACTGGAGTTTCTCTGCATCCTCCTCACAGCACACTCACCCACCCAGCTTTGTGTCATCTGCAAACTTGGAGTAAGTTATGGAGTAAGTTATCCTCAACAAATCCACTACCTTGCATGAATTTGAGGTCTTCTGAGTTTAGGAGCAAGAGGCGAGTTTCCTCTGCAGGCTACTAAACAGGCTACAATATTCAATCACTGGAAAGAAACAGGCTTTGAAGAGTACAGTAATCCCTCCCCAACCACGGGGGATACGTCCCTGAAAACCCCCGTGGTTGGTAAAACCGCGGTTGGCAAATACAAGACCCTATGGGAAAAATGGGGTTGGGGGAACGCGGCCGCATTTAAACTCTTCAGAGCCTGTGTAAGTTGCTTGTTCTTTTATTAAAACACAAATAAAATACACAATAACGTAACAAAAACAATAAATGTTCAAATACTGTAACACAATAAAAAAGATCAACTGGGCGGTTTCTTAAAGAAATCTGCGATGGATGGTTGACTCATTTTTTTCTGAATATCTTTCTGGAACTGCTTGTATGGTCTCATTAAATCCTCCAAACCTCGCTTGAATTTTAAACTACGCTCCAAGAATGGGTCAATCTCCAGAAAGAGTTCAGAGAGATTAGTAGCAAGGAGCATTGGCTTGCTAAGGTTGGCACTTGTCATCTCAGACTTCTCCACCATATCCTCGTCCTCGGCCTCACTAGAATGCTGCATCAGCTCATCAAGGTCCTCCTCCGTCAACTCCTCACCGTGCAACTCAAGGAGCTCCTCGATGTCATCAGGCTCTATGTCGGCCAGCCCCTCGCTTCCCAAACATCGCGCAACCTTCACAATGCGATCAACTTCATCGTCAACTGTAGGGAAGCCTCGGAAGTCATTCACTGCCTCCTTCCAAAGTTTACCCCAGCAGGCGTTGATTGTCGTCCTCTTCAGTTCATCCATCGATTCTTTTATGTTGGTGATGCAGTCAGCGATGGTGTAATCCTTCCAACAAGTTTTCACCGTCAGTGTTGCGTCATCCTCCATAGCCTCCATCATGCGGTCAAAGCTGCGTCGTATGTAGTGTGCCTTGAAGGTGGCTATCACACCTTGGTCCATGGGTTGAAGGAGTGATGTCGTGTTGGGAGGCAGAAAGACGACTTCGATATTAGGGTGGGCGAATTGGAGTGCCGGCGGGTGGCCGGGGGCATTGTTGAGGATGAGTAGGACCTTGAAGGCCAGATTTTCTCTCGCAAGGTACCGTTCCACGTCATGCACAAAACAGTTATGAAACCAGCCCATGAAGACTGCAGCAGTAACCCACGCCTTGCGGTTAGAACGGCAAAAGACAGGTAGATAATTTTTGTTTTTGCCCTTCAGAGCGCGGGGATTAAGAAAGCGGTAGAGCAGCATCGGCTTCACTAAACAGTCTCCCTCGGTGTTAGCACAAAGGAGAAGGGTCACCCTATCCTTAGCCACCTTGAATCCTGAAGCATGCTTTTCAGCCTTCGCGATGAAAGTTCGGGAAGGCATCCGCTTCCAGAAGAGACCAGTCTCATCTGCATTAAATACCTGCTCCGGCAGGTAACCCTTCTCGGCGATCAACTTCTTCAGCTCCTCTGGGAACTTGGCAGCGACCTCGTGATCGGCTGAGGCCCATTCCCCCACAACCTTGAGGTTAGTCAAGGCGAACCTCTTCTTAAAATTTTCCAACCAGCCCTTACTCGCTTGAAACTTTGTCATCTACACTTTCCCTGGCAGCCACAGTAAGATGCATGTAGATACTAAGGGCCTTCTTACGTACCCATGCGGAATTAACATTCGCTCGTTTCTGGTTCTGGTCTTCCAACCAGATATTAAGTGCCTTCTCCATTTTTTCAAGCTTATGGTCCCGTGGCATAAACGACACCTTAGCACTTTTTGAAGAGCCACCCGCAATACTAGCCCTTATCGACACCTCATTTTATTTTATGGTTCTAATGGGGGACTCGTTAACCCCCATTAGTCGTACAACCGACGCTGTACTTTCACCACGGGCAGGTCTATTAACGACATCTAATTTCCTATCTAAGGTTAGTACATTCCTTGCCCTTTTCGCTATTGATTCGCCTTTACCACTGAGATTACGCTTAGGAGCCATGATTAATGGCTAAACGTTCACACACGTGGTTGTTATTATGCTGAAAAGAGCGGCGCGGATGAATGCAGTCTCGTGTTTGGCAAACCGCGTATACGCAAGATTCACTGCCGCGGTTGGCAAAAATTGCCGCAGAGATGAAACCGTGTATACGTGAAATCCGCGTATGGCAAAACCGCGGTTGGGGCGGGATTCTTGTATTTAAGTTGCCAACAGTGATAAACAAGCCAAATTTTGAGGAGTCGCACTCTTCCACAAATTAGATGTGATGACTAAGCTTAAAGAGCTGAATGTCTGTAATGGTAAAAAGTTTGTAATCTTGAAAGGCTAGAGGTGACTGGACAATATTGTAATGAAAATGATACAGTTCCATCTTGTTTTAGTCATGCCACTGTCCTTTTAATGCAGACAGAATACATACTAGTTTGCGTGAGTATTTTCAGCCAAATCTGGGTGAAATTGGCCAAACCAGCGCAAAAGATCGGGGAATTTTAAACATAAGTTACGTCAAGCATAAATTGCGTTTCCGCGATCTTTAATGCTGATTTAAAAATCATTTTGCCTGATGCCTGGCCCTGCCCAGCAAAGTGGCCATGCTCCCATATCGAAATAATGAGGATGGTGAGTTTCTGCCGATTGCACCCATTTGACGAAGCTCTTCAAATTGAGCTTGTTTTTAAGCTGCGCAGGCACTAGTATGCACGTTTTAAAAGTTTTTAACATGTTAAAAAATATTTGATTCAATAAGTAACTGACTAGTGTACACCAATGAAACTGGTAAATGGTTCAGTACAGTTTTTAAGTCATTTTCAGTGATTTAAAATAAGGTTACTCACAGGTGAAGGACGAGACACTCCTATTAAAAATGCTTATTTTTCTGATAAACCCATTTTCAGCTGTATTAATAAAACTGCACCAGGTTACCACTCTTAAATACATCAATAAATATTTTTTAATGCAAAGCAAAAACAAAAAACAAGTGCGTTCTATTACGCTGACCAATTGCGCTGGTTCATGGAAGGTTTTATAAGAACATAAGAATTAGGAGCAGGAGGCCGCCCTTCGAGCCAACTCCGCCATTCAATAAGATCATGGCTGATCTTTGACCTCAACTTCACTTTCCCGCCCAATCCCCATATCCCTTGGTTCCCCTAGAGTCCAAAAATCTATCGATCTCAGCCCTGAATAAACTCAACGATTCAGCATCTACAACCCTTTGGGGCAGAGAATTCCAAAGATTCACAACCCTCTGAGTGAAGAAATTCCTCCTTATCTCAGTCTTAAGTGACTGACCCCTTATTCTGAGACTATGCCCCCTAGATCTGGACTCTCCAGCCAGGGGAAACAACCTCTCAGCATCTACCCTGTCAATTGCACTCAATGGCCCAGAAATTCGGCCGAATACGGGAGAGTACGCACTGTGTACTCACCCGTATTCGGTCCCGAAGTGCCGGTTTCCTGCATGCATTGCGCATGCGCGGGAAACCGGCACTTCCGATATTGCGAAGGGGGCGGTTCCTAAGTGAACCGCGTGCGCACTACAGGCTGTGCGCACGCAGCACACTTAGGTTTTTTTTCAGGTTTCAACGCGAGGGTAAGTATGGAAGATTTTACACATGAAAAAAGGAGGCGTAAGACCCCCTTTTAACAAGGTAAGTAGTTAATTAAGTATTATTTTAAATTTTTTTCAACAGGTTTATCTTTTTTAGAGACTTTAAAGAAAGGTAAGTTTTTAAAAAAAATTTAATTGAGGTTTAGCTGTTCTTTTGGGGGCAAGTTGTATTCATAGCTTTGACAGTTCTCCTGTCAAAACTATGAATGAAAGATGGTGTGCTGCCATTGGCTCTAACTGGCCCACGTGATCCCAGAGGTCGCATCGAACTAACTGCGCCTCTGGGACACGCACACACTGCGCGCCGGCACCAGGGAGAGGCCCAGGACCAGAAGTTCGTGTGGGCCCGAACCATAAAGGCAGGCGCGGTAGGTAAGATCGCGCCGGATCCTTACCCCCGCGGCAACCATCGAAGTCTAATTTCTGGGCCATTATCTTTTATGTTTCAATGAGATCACCTCTCATTCTTCTAAACGCCAGAGAGTATAGGCCCAATCTACTCAATCTCTCCTCAACCATCTCATCCCAGGGATCAATCCAGTGAACCTTCGTTGCACCGCCTCTAAGGCAAGTATGCCCTTCCTCAGATAAGGAGACCAAAACAGTGCACAGTACTCCAGGTATGGTCTCACCAAAGCCCTGTACAATTGTAGCAAGACTTCCTTACTCTTATACTTCAACCCCCTTGCAATAAAGGCCAACATGCCATTTGCCTTCCTAATTGCTTGCTAACTTTGTGTTTCCTGTACGAGGACACCTAAATCTCTCTGAACATCAATATTTAATAGTTTCTCACCATTTAAAAAAAATTCTGTTTTTCTATTCTTCGTACCAAAGTGAACAACCTCACATTTCCCCACATTATACTCCATCAGTCACCTTTTTGCCCACTCACTTAACATGTCTATATCCCTTTGCAGGTTTTTTTTGTGTCCTTCTCACAGCTTACTTTTCCACCTAGCTTTGTATCGGCAACAAACTTGGATACATTGTACTCGGTCCCGTCATCTAAGTCATTAATATAGATTGTAAATAGCTGAGGCCTCAGCACTGATCCTTGCGGCACCCCACTAGTTACAGCCTGCCAACCGAAAAATGACACATTTATCCCTAGAGTCATAGAGTTATACAGCACAGAAAGAGGCCCTTCGGCCCATCGTGTCCACGCCGGGCATCAAGCCCTGTCTATTCTAATCCCATTTTCCAGCAGTTGGTCCGTAGCTTTGTATGCTATGGCGTTTCAAGTGCTCATCTAAATGCTTCTTGAATGTTGTGAGGGTTCCTGCCTCTACCACCCTTTCAGGCAGTGAGTTCCAGATTCCAACCGCCCTCTGAGTGAAAAAGTTTTTCCTCAAATCCCCTCTAAACCTCCTGCCCCTTACCTTGAAACTATGCCCCCTGGTTATTGAATCCTCTATTAAGGGGAAAAGTTCCTTTCTATCTACCCTATCTATGCCCCTCATAATTTTGTACACCTCAATCAGGTCCCCCCTCAGCCTTCTCTGCTCTAAGGAAAACAACCCCAGCCTGTCCAGTCTCTCTTCATAGCTGAAGCGCTCCAGCCCAGGTAACATCCTGGTGAATCTCCTCTGCACCCTCTCCAATGCAATTACATCCTTCCTATAGTGTGGCGACCAGAATTGCACACAGTATTCCAGCTGTGGCCTAACTAGCGTTTTGTACAGCTCCATCATAACCTCCCTGCTCTTATATTCTATGCCTCGGCTAATGAAGGCAAGTATCCCATATGCCTTTTTAACCACCTTATCTACCTGTTCTGCTGCCTTCAGGGATCTATGTACACGCACACCAAGGTCTCTCTGATCCTCTGTCCTTCCTAGGGTCCTACCATTCATTGTGTATTCCCTTGCCTTGTTAGTCCTCCCAAAATGCATCACCTCACACTTTTCAGGGTTAAATTCCATTTGCCACTGTTCTGCCCATCTGACCAACCCGTCTATATCGTCCTGTAGCCTGAGGCTTCCCTCCTCGCTATTTACCACTCCACCAATTTTCGTGTCATCTGCGAACTTACTGATCATACCTCCTACATTCATATCTAAATCATTAATGTATACTACAAACAGCAAAGGACCCAGCACCGATCCCTGCGGTACACCACTGGATACAGGCTTCCAGTCACAAAAACAACCTTCGACCATCACCCTCTGCCTCCTGCCACTAAGCCAATTTTGGATCCAATGTGCCAAGTTGCCCTGGATCCCATGGGCTCTTACCTTCTTGACCAGTCTCCCATGCGGGACTTTGTCAAAAGCCTTACTGAAGTCCATGTAGACTACATCAACTGCATTACCCTCATCCACACACCTAGTCACCCCCTCGAAAAATTCAATCAAATTGGTTAGACATGATCTCCCCCTGACAAAGCCATGCTGACTATCGTTGATTAATCCTTGCCTCTCCAAGTGGAGACTAATTCTGTCCCTCAGAATTTTTTCCAATAATTTCCTTACCACTGATGTTAGGCTCACTGGCCTGTAACTCCCTGGTTTATCCCTACTACCCTTCTTGAATAATGGTACTACATTAGCTGTCCTTCAGTCCTCTGGCACCTCCCCCGTGGCCAAAGAGGTTCTGAAAATTTGTGTCAAGAGCCCCTGCAATCTCCTCCCTCGCCTCACACAGCAGCCTGGGATACATCCCGTCTGGGCCTGGGGATTTATCCACTTTTAAGCTCACTAAAACCGCTAGTACCTCCTCCCTCTCAATACTAATTTGTTCAAGTGTATCACAATCCCCCTGCCTGATTTCTATGCCGACACCGTCCTTCTCCATAGTGAACACAGATGCAAAATATTAATTTAAAACCTCACCCACATCTTCCGGCTCTACACACAGATTGCCACTTTGGTCCCTAATGGGCCCTACTCTTTCCCTGGTTATCCTCTTGCCCTTAATATACTTATAAAACACCTTGGGATTTTCCTTTATTTTGCCCGCCAGTGTTTTTTCATGGCCCCTCTTCGCTCTCCTAATTTCTTTTTTAAGTACGCCCCTGCACTTTCTATACTCCTCTAGGGCCTCCACTGTTTTTAGTCCTTTGTATCTGCCAAAAGCCTCCCTTTTTTTCCTGATCCATTCCTGTATATCCCTTGACATCCAGGGTTCCCTGGGCTTGTTGGTCCCACCCTTGACCTTTACGGAAACATGTTGGCGCTGTACTCTCTCTATTTACTTTCTGAATGACTCCCACTGCTCTGATGTGGATTTTCCTACAAGTAGCTGATCCCAGTCCACTTTGGTCAAATCCTGCCTTATCATATTAAAATCGGCCTTCCCCCAATTTAGAACCTTTATTTCCGGTCCATCTTTGTCCTTTTCCATGACTACTTTAAATCTCACCGAATTATGGTCACTGTCACCAAAATGCTCTCCTACTGACACTTCTACCACTTGCCCGGCTACATTCCCTAGAATTAGGTCCAGTACCGCCCCCTCTCTTGTAGGACTTTCTACATGCTGGCTCAAAAAGCTCTCCTGGATGCACATTAAGAATTCCGCACCCTCTAAGCCTGTCACACTCTGACTATCCCAGTTAATATTGGGGAAGTTGAAATCCCCTACTATTATTACCCTATTATTTCTACACTTCTCTGAGATTTGCCTCCATATCTGTTCCTCTATCTCTCCCTGACTGTTTGGGGGCCTATAGTACACTCCCAGCAAAGTGCTTGCCCCCTTTTTGTTTTTAAGTTCTACCCATATGGCCTCATTAGAGGAACCTGCTAAGATATCATCCCTCCTTACAGCAGTCATTGACTCCTTGATTAATATTGCGACACCCCCTCCTCTTTTACATCCCCTGTGTCTCTCTGTTTTCTGTCCATTAACCAATCCTCTACCCATGCTAATATTACCCCCAACTTCATGAGCCCTTATCTTGCGTAGCAACCTTTTATGTGGCACCTTATCGAATGCCTTTTGGAAATCTAAATCTACTACATCCACTGGTTCCCCTTTATCTACCGTGCTAGTTACATCCTCAAAAAACTCTTAAATTTGTTAAACACGATTTCTCTTTCATAAAAGCATGTGGACTCTGCCTAATCATATTGGCCCAGATATTCCGATCGCAGGCCTCCCTTGGGCGGAAGGCTGCGATCTGGAAAAATCTGCGCCAAGACCGGAGGGCTCCCGGGAGGCGCACAGTTCTGCTGCTGGGCCTCTCCAAACTGCCGGTGTGCAGGACCCACGTATCCCAGAGGCGCAGGCGGTTCGCAGCGTCCCTGGGATCACGTGGGCCATGGGGAGCCAATCAGAGAAGGGAATCTCCCTTCATACATTTGACAGAAAGACCTGTCAAATATATGAATAGAGATCACCCCCAAAACATAGTAAAACTTTAAATAAATTTTTTTTTAAAATCACATTTTTAAAATGACTTGAAATTACATAAATTAACTATTTTAAACAAAAACTTAAATTTTTGAAAAAAATAATTAAAGTTTTTAATGGGGCTAAAAATAAACTTACCTTTCTTTAAAGTATTTTTAAATGATAAATCAGTGGAAATTTTTTTTTTTACTTTTTTCAACTCTTATCCTGGTAAAAGCAGGTCTTACGCCTACTTTTACCAGGCGCAAGAATTGTAAGTGTTTTCTGCGGGTGGAGGGTCTCCAAAAAGCGGAACTCTCCGCCCGCAGAGGCCCTGCTCCCGGGCAGCCGGAGGATCTGTCAAGAGCTTTCTTGACAGATCGGAAATGCCGGTTTCCAGTGCATGCGCTGTGCATGCCTGAAACCGGCATTTCCAATGTCCCTACGGGTGGGTACACAGCGCGTACCCACCCGTAGGGATCGGAATATCCAGCCCATTATGATTTTCTAAGTGCCCTATTACCACTTCCTTGATAATGGATTCCAGCATTTTTCCGACGACTGATGTCAGGTTAACTGGCCTGTAATTCGCCGTTTTCTCTCTCTGTCCTTTCTTGAATAGTGGGGTTGCATTTGCTACCTTCCAATCCCCTGGGACCGTTCTAGAATCTAGAGAATTTTGGAAGATCACAATCAATGCATCCACTATATCTGCAGCCACCTCTTTTAGAACCCCAGGATCTAGGCCATCAGGTTCAGGGGATTTGTTGGCTTTTAATCCCATTAGTTCCTCAAGTACTTTTTCTCTACTGATATTAATTACTCTTATTAGCCCCTTGGTTCCCCACTATTTTTGGTATGCTTTTTGTGTCTTCTACTGTGGTGACAGATACAAAATATTTGTTTTAAGTCTGTGCCATTTCCTTATTCCCCATTATAATTTCACCTATCTCAGCCTTTAAGGGACCAATGCTTACTTTTGCTCTCTTCCTTTTTACATACTTGTAGAAGCTCTTACAATCTGTTTTTATATTTCTTGCTAGTTTACTCTCATATTCTATTTTTTCCCTTTTAATCCAGTTTTTGGTCATCCTTTGCTGGTTTCTGAAGCTCTCCCAATCCTCTGGCTTACTACTATTCTTCACAACATCATAAGCATCTTCTTTTAATCTAATACTATCCTTAACTTCTTTAGTTAGCCACGGATTAATCACTTTTCCCGTGGAATTTTTATTTCTCAATGGAATGTATATGGTTGATGGCATTGTGTGATGTGGCAGAGAAAGGAGCCGCCAAGGTTGCAGGCTGTATTTGGGGTGGGGGTTGTGGGCAATATGTAACCCTCAGTGACTCTGTTGCCATTCCTTCTGCCATTTTCACTTAGATTGTGATTTTAAATTGTTTTTCCTTTCAATTCCAAGAAGTCATCTCACACCACTTCAGCTTCTCAGCTTCTGCAATAAAACTTTTCAAACTTCTGTTTTTAATGTTAGCAGAGAATTGATGGGGCAATTAGTTCTCTGATAACTATATGGGTGCATTTACATGACAACTGCAGTGTTGGTGCAAAGTGGTTTTGCTTTGCACCAACGCTACAGTTACAGGAGCCGATAATTCAGTTTTTGCAAAATGGCTATCACTTATCAAGAATTATTATGCTAACCGTGCCCCATAATGAAAGGTGAGCACATTTACGTACTTTTCAGGCACTCTTGGTGCACAGTGCATGACATGCTGGGAGTTCCATGGGTTGGGTGAGTGGAAAGCCAGAGTGTCATGTGCTAGCAGGGAGTAAAAGGCTTCTGGCTGCCCACAAATTGTCGGTATTATTTTTCGGCCCCAAATGTGGGAACCTGGAGGAATGTCGCCATGGAAAGCCAAAAATTATCCAAATAAGAAAGGGTGGCCATATAAGAAGGCGGGGGGGACTCATTGTTGTTATCTTCTCGGATGACAAGACTGCAAATGGCCCTTATGAGTAAAGTATTTGTTATGTCAACCACATTAAGTCTGGATTATAAGTACTGGTGAAACAACAGCAATGAGTAACAATCAGAGATCTTCACAATATTGTGGCATTGATAAGAAAAATAACTCCATACCCACCTCAACAGCAGCACAGGACTTGATTGGGTACAAGTAGATGTTGGTGAGTGTTACTGACTCACTATCATCGTAGATTATTTTAGAAGTCTCTGGGTTTTTGTTCAACTCTGACTGATTGTCTGGAAAGTGCTGATTTGGAGGAACCTCAACTCTGGCAGAATTGTGTGTTGCAGCAATTTCTGAAGAGACTTCTTTTGTTATGTTTTTTTCATCTGCGAGATTGTCTGCCCACGATTCATCACTCTCCTTCATTGTTCCACACCTTGTTAGCTTAGACAGGGTGTCTTTGTCAAAGCAAACTGGCTGCTTAACAAAACAATCTATAATAAACTTTAAAAATGTCTGTGCATCATCAAATGTGGACATGTAGCCAAAGGATATTCGGACTGAACCAGTGGGGCATCCATCAATCATATCCAAAGAATCTCCACAGACATGGCCTGCCTGTTGGAAAAAATTAGAAACATTTAGTATTCTGTACAACAATTTTCATCCACCACTGTTCTTTCCAGAGACTGCTAACTTGTGAGTGAATTTACCCCATAATAAGGAGAGGGTCACGTATTTTGTTATTTTAATAGTCAATCTCCGTGGCATTACATGTCAGCTGCGGCTCAGTGGTAACACGCTCGCCTCTGAGTTCGAAGGTTGTGGTATCAAGTCCCAGTCCAGCGACTTGGCCACATAATCTAGGCTGATACCCCAGTGCAGTGCTGAGGGAGTGCTTAAACATGGACCAGTACAGGCAACATTGCTGAAGACTTGGTACTCAGCACACCCGTGGCCCGGAAAATGGTACGGTGCCCTTCACTGCCCTCTTGCATAACAAAATGAAGCTTCTGCCTGCTTTACACAGGAGCTCTCTGGCTCTGGAAAATCCCAACCCCCGCCACAAAAACTTGTATAAAGTGGGTGGGACTAAATGTCACAAGATTTCTTGACTGCTACTGCCCCATTTTGTGCACTAATGGGGCAGACGAAGTGACCAAAACTGGCTCCATGAACATTTGGCAAAGTTTCCTGCATAATCCCTCTGTGATGGTGTAACAAATTTACAGAGAAGAACAATAAAGATGCTTTGCAAGGTCCTGGGACTTTATACGATCCAGAAATATGAGACTATATGTAACGATGTGTAATGTCATGTATGTGCTTAGTTTCCCTAGAATCCAACAAGCTTGAAAATACTCATACAGTGTGGGGAGGATATAGAAAGGAGGATTAAAAACTGGCCAAGTTCATCAGTGGTATTCTTCTACATCCCCTGGTGTTTGATTCAGATGGGCAATGGCAGATGCTTGGAAGCAGGATAACACTTCCCAGCTTAGGTTCAACAAGAATGCAAGGTTGGGAAGAAGGGTTATTTAAATATATAGGTAGTAATAGTAGTAGGCAGGCCTAATCTTGGTATGTACTCTAATACATAATACTGATCAATAGACCAGATAGATGATCAGCATTGTTTGTGTTCAGGTTATAATCTTTTATACATCTTGTTTATCTTGTGTGTTAGTTTGTTGAGATGGGCAAGAGAAAAATCACATTCACTCGAACAATGAAAACAAAATAAATCTGAAAAATACAATTATTGTAAAGCATGAATGGCTACCCACTGAAACTGTAGAAACAGCAGTGTCATGAACGATATTTTGCATGTACTGGCAAATTACCCAAGATATTCAAAATTCTTAAACCAATGTCCAGGTGTTATAGTTTACCAAGGAAAATACAACTCCCAACGTCTCTTGCATGCTGCTGTGTATAAGCAAAAGGCCAGTACAGTATTAACTTAAGATGCTCACATTTGAATGATCTAAATTAGAATTATTTAAAAATTCCCTATTTCTCGCCCAGATTGTAAATACCTTTCAGTTTAGTTTTCTTTGAAGGGTTT
Organism: Squalus acanthias; assembly: GCA_030390025.1. Taxonomy (NCBI): domain Eukaryota; kingdom Metazoa; phylum Chordata; class Chondrichthyes; order Squaliformes; family Squalidae; genus Squalus; species Squalus acanthias. Next base: position 109,384,374 of record CM059428.1, read on the forward strand.
TCTGAAGTCAAAATCAATCAGGCACACGGTATGAAACATGAACTCAGTCTTGCCTGAAGATCAAGCAAGCTGGTTTGGCAGCACAGTAGACCTCCTGCGGGAGGATTAATTATGAGTGCATTCTGCTGTGATGAGATGAAAAGTAGCAAATACTTCCATCCAGTATCACAATGATAAATCTTTCTGAATGAACACCAAAACATAAGGGGATAAAGTACAGTATTCTGTGCTGAAGTATGCAGTCAACACTACCTTCAGGTTCTTTTTGACATCTTCATCACTGATTCCTAGGTGTCGCTGACAGCCTCCGGTGTTACAAAAGCAGCCAGTGCGAAGATGGACGTTGTACAAATTTGCCAGTTTGTCGACCTGTAGCAGTAAAGAGTGATGGTGTTTTCACAAAATCATGTTATCAACTAGGTTGCAAGTGAATTTGTTTCAGTGTTATTGGCCTGCATTTTTCACTTTTAGTATAATTTAGATCCAGACTGCTATTGGCGGGTTGCAGACAAACTCAAATGGAAGTGGGGTGTACAATTTTTCGAGGTCAGCTTCTTAGCATAAAGTCAGGTGCAAATGAGAACAGATGTAGGGAACCTACTAGTGGCGGAAGAGGAAAATTCCATGTTAGTGCAATTTAGACAGATGGGTGGGTGGGGAGCGGGAATGGAAGAGAAGTGTCATAATAGGGAGAACAAAAATTTTGTGAGGGTTTGGAGAGCCTCAAACAGCCTTTGCTGACACTGAAGGGGCAGGGAGCTAAGGGACAAGAAAAGATGAAGGGAAAAAAGACCCAAAAAGACAGACACGAGTCTTCAGGAAAGTATTAAAGCAGCCCAGCATGCAACCATATTTGATAGCTGCAGAAATGAGGTTAGTCCACTGCGCCACTCCAAAGCACTATCCATATAGGTCAGCTTTGCAAAATGCCTGCACGTTGGTGGAGTCAAATTTCCGACCATAGCTAACTATTACTATCACTGCATGTGCCAGCTCTATACTGCATGGTAGCTGCAGATGTCCCTGCAGCAGATGCACAGCTCTGCATCTGGCTCTCTGATGGCCCAGACTCTGAAGACAGTTCCCCATGGTTATTGTCAGGTCGTGTGCCAGGGCCTACAGATATAGTTGATGCCATCTTAGTGGGTACACTGCTGTTGATTACCCTGACATACTTCTTTCATATATAGTGCCACGAAAAGCAAGATATACTATAACTGGGTGCTTCTGAGGTAAGATACAAAATCATCATTAGTCAAGCATTTCCATATATTACTGATGCCATTGGGTCTGCTATTCCAGTGTCCTTTCCAAATGGGAGGCTCTACATGTACAAATCGTCTGCCAAAGTGAGATTTGTTCACCTCTGTCTGAAGATGCCAGTTTGTAGGTATTTATGGGTGGACACCGAGCATCTCTCATGCCTTTTTTGGTCCTTGGTGTGGGGGCAAAATATAAATAATTTATAACAATTAGCACAAAGATTCAAGTGAACCTAAGTACCACCAGGGAAAACAACAAAAAATGAAAAACAGTTAAGAAATGGCTAGAAATACACTTAATTTTACATGACTGTGTTCTTTCTATGACCTTCTGAATACTTACCACTGCCTAGCAACCCTGGGCACCCATTTCATATAAAAATGATTTAGATCTGATATTTTATGTACTAGAATGGTGAGTAATAAATTGTAGGATGGATACACTTCCAAATTAATATTTGAGTGAAGCACCCCTCTGTTTGAGCTGGGTGCATCCATTGCTGTTGGCCTTGCCCCTTAGAAAATACGTCAGGATGCAAAGTAGGTGGAGTTCAGGTGGGATGGAACTCCTGCCCATTTTGGAACACCAGCTATCTGATTTTATGCCAGAAGAAGGGCCAGCCAGCAGTAAAAGATCCAGGAGATGGTATTTAAAAATTAACAGCAAGAGGCCTATTTTCTGCTGATTTAGAAATGAAATAAATAAAATAAAAAATGTCCTTTTTAAATATATATCTAATTCCCTTTTGACAGTCACTACTGAATCTTCTTCAGCCACCCTTTCAGTCTGTGCATTCTAGATCATAACAACTGGCTAAGTAAAAGAATTTCTCATCATCTCCCCTCTGGTTCTTTTGCCAATTATCTTAAATCTGTGTTCTCTGGTTACCGACGCACCTGCCAGTGGAAAGAATTTCTCCTTATTTACTCAAAACCCATGCATAATTTTGAAATCTCTATTAAATCTCCCCTTAACCTAAGGAGAACAATCCCAGCTTTTCTAGCTCTCCACATAACTAAAGTCTCTTATCCATGGTAACATTCTAGTAACTCTTCTCTGCACCCTCTCCAAGGCCTTGACATCCTTCCTAAAGTGTGGTGCCCAGAACTGGACATAATACACCAGCCTAGATATACAAGTTTAAGTCAGCTAGTGCAAATACCGCTACTAGTGTGTAAGGTGGTTTTACCCAAGAGCAGAGAACTCAAGGGGGAACAAATATCACCTCTACGGATAGAAGTTAATCACTCTGATGTCTCAGGAGGCTATCACCATCATTCTAGAGGATGACGAGGCAACCAGCTCCATTAGACTGGCTACCTTATAGTGTTAATTTGTCAGCTATATAAAGAGTTTAATCATAAAATAATTCCACCAATTAGTTAACTCTATCTACTAAAAATTTGCATACTCAATGTCTAAGCTTTAATTGCTCCCAATTATGATCATGAGGTTAATAAAGGAATGTTAGCTCATGACAATGGCTTAGCTTCTTCTTTAATGATTTGCCAAGAATGGGTTAACTCATTCACTCAGTAGCTTGTGTAACTGCTAAATTAATCCAAATTGGTTGATGCAAGATGGTTCAGCTGCTCCTGGGCCTGGCTAAGAAAGCCATTAATTGGTCCAGGCAGCGGGCGGTCGAGGGGGTCGTTCGGCCCGATTGCCTGCCTCTCTTCCGCGGCCATGTTCGCGCCCGGGTGGCCCTGGAGATGGAGCACGCGGTGTCCGCCAGTTCGCTTGAGTTTTTCCGCGACCGGTGGGCGCCGCGGGGACTGGAGTGCATCGTCACCCCGGACTACCAAATTTTAATTTAATTTGTTAAGTTTCCTTTAAAGTTTTATTTCGTTACAGATAATTGATTGGTTTACATTAAAAGAGGAAGATGGTTCAGCTGCTCCTGGGCCTGGCTAAGAAAGCCATTAATTGGTCCAGGCAGCGGGCGGTCGAGGGGGTCGTTCGGCCCGATTGCCTGCCTCTCTTCCGCGGCCATGTTCGCGCCCGGGTGGCCCTGGAGATGGAGCACGCGGTGTCCGCCAGTACGCTTGAGTTTTTCCGCGACCGGTGGGCGCCGCGGGGACTGGAGTGCATCGTCACCCCGGACTACCAAATTTTAATTTAATTTGTTAAGTTTCCTTTAAAGTTTTATTTCGTTACAGATAATTGATTGGTTTACATTAAAAGAGGAAGATGGTTCAGCTGCTCCTGGGCCTGGCTAAGAAAGCCATTAATTGGTCCAGGCAGCGGGCGGTCGAGGGGGTCGTTCGGCCCGATTGCCTGCCTCTCTTCTGCGGCCATGTTCGCGCCCGGGTGGCCCTGGAGATGGAGCACGCGGTGTCCGCTGGCACACTTGAGTTTTTCCGCGACCGGTGGGCGCCGCGGGGACTGGAGTGCATCGTCACCCCGGACTACCAAATTTTAATTTGATTTGTTAAGTTTCCTTTAAAGTTTTGAGTTACAGATATTTAATTGGTTTACATCAAAAGAGTAAGATGGTTCAGCAAATCAAATTCAGGCAACATTAACTCCAAGGCATAGACTGGTGGTAAAGACAGTTCCTTGATGAGGAGTTAAAGTGAAGAGTTAAGGATTCGTCTGGTGCCCTTGATTAGCATTGTTGTCAGGGAATCAATCCCAATGTTCTTACAGAATATCAGCATCTTTAAAAAGTTCTAGGAGTTGTTCAGTGAGTTAAGGTTAGAGAGCTGAATGTGATCCAAACAATGGTTGTGTTGCTTGAGCATGTTTTTGGTGTGCTCTACAATAAATCTGTTGGTGGCATGGGCTTCATTATATTGGTGCTTTGCGTTGTTGTTGTTGTTGATCTTCTAGAGGGATTCCTGGATTATCAGTCCAGGCCTCTATATTACTAGTCCACTGAATATTACCTACTATGAAGCATTTCACTGAGAAGTGCTGCCATGTCCAAAATAGTTATTTCAGGACGGAAAGTCTAGTTGTATCCAAACCCATGAGTCAGCCTGCACTATTATTTGTCACTTAAAGGCTTGTTCCCCGATTGTTTCCTTCATAAGCAAAAGAAAAAAAATTATGTTGCAGCATAAGTTAAGAAAACAAAAATGGTTTACAATTTAATTTTGTGTTGCTTCACGACATATTTTTCTTAGTGGGTCAGCATTGTCAATTTGGAGAATTTTATACAATATCCGTTAATAGCCAGATTCCAAAATCTCTGCTCAAACACACCAAGGAAAGTCTATGTGCAGCTGTTGGTACTATATAGGTTGCCACCCACCTTTTTACATTTTAATTATACTTGCAATATGCCACTAGATATCTAGACATCCACGGTACAGTGACTTGCAAGGCACTTTACCCTGGAGGCAAAACCTCTTTAATTGCAAGAGACTATCACTGTGGGTTTCCCTGTGCAATATGATCAAATACACAAAGGGGTATGAGGGTATAAGCTTTTCTGTGGGATTTATCATCAAAGGTGCTTTATCATCAAAGTATGTTTCCCTCACGTATTTTCTCACCTTGGTTGCTGGAGTATAGCCATTCATCAAAATGTCAGCGCAACTTTCTACAATTCTCCCTTCTTCAGTTTTCTGCTTATTCAGGTCATGAACTCAAGTCATTTGCCATATTCTTAGAAGCAGTGTATAATTACAACCAATTCTATAAATGATTTACTGCAGAAACCATGAGATAAAATAGTGACATGAGATTTAACGACATACCTTGGCATAACCAACAATGCCACCTATCTCATCAAGCACGTTAATATTAATGACAGGTCCCTGAGCATCTGGAGTTTCAAATTCATTATCGCTATAAATCCGGGCAACTGGTGTTCCATTAGCATGGCGCATTCCAGAGAGTATTATGTAGGTATAACGGGCCAGACTAAAGGTATGCCGCATAATATTTTGCATTCCACCTGAGAATAAAATGAAGAAACAATTATTAGGCTGTTATAGTCAACAGTGTCATAACACAGCTGCGACCACAATTAGAAGTGCCTTGAATCTGTCAAAAAAATTGCTAATTAATGGTTAAGTAAATTATAATATTCAACTGGTGAAAATCATCTACTACTTGAAATAACTACAAGGCCATTACATCTATTTTGGGTCATCTATTATTTTTCAAAGACTTTCAGTAAATGTACAGTGCTATTAAATAAAAACATTTGCCATCTTACATATCTAATTATGTACTACACTCAAAGTTGTGTTCTCTGACAGTATTCTAATCACTTTGAAAATGTAGAAGGGCTGAGAAACCAATTTATTGGTTCACAAATTAAATATTATTAGTCTAGTAACTCTTACAAATATTCAACAATGATATAATTTTTTTTGAATCAAGTTGATTGTGAATAACTGGCTTCAGCTGTTTGAAGTAATTTTTTGACGTTATTGTGGGAAGGACATCCTCTGGGACTGTGACCGTAGTACATTTTTCCTCCTCCTCAACCTCTCTGCAGCCTTTGACATGGTCGGCCACCAACCTCCTACAACGCTTCTTCTCTATTTTCCAGTCAATGGGACTGCCCTCGCGTGGTTCCACATTTAGCTATCCAATTGGAGCCAAAACATGTCCAGTAATGGCTTCTCTTTCCAACTCAGCATCATTATCTCTGGAATTCCCAAGGATCTATCCTTGGCCCCCTCCTCTTCAGCATCTACATGCTGCCGCCGGCGACATCATCCGAAGATATGAGGTCAGCTTTCACTTGTACTCTGACCATACCCAGGTCTACCTTTTCATTACCTCTCTCAACTACCTCTGTGCTGCCAGGGTGCTTTGCCAACATCCAGTCTTGGTTCAACTGCAATTTCCTCCAATTAAACATTTGAAAGACTGAAGCGATTGTCTTCGGCCCCCGCCACAAACTTTGTACTGTTGAGTCTTGACTCAGTTATAGCACTCTCGCCTGAGTCAGAAAGTTGTGGATTCAAACCCCACACCAGGACTTGAGCACATAATCTGGACTGACGCTTTAGTGCAGTACTGAGGAAGTGTTGCACTGTTGCAGGTGCTCTTATTAGGATGAGATGTTAAATCGTAGCCCCAGCTGCTCTCTCAGTTGGCGGTAAAAAATTCCACGGCATTATTCAAAGTAAAGAAGGGGAGTTCTGCCGGTGTCCTGGCCAATATTTTTCCTTAGCCAACATCACTAAAAAACAGAGTATCTGGTCATTTCTCTCATTGCTGTTTGTGGTACCTTGCTGTGGGCAAATTGGCTGCCACGTTTCCCTGTATTACAAAAGTGACTCCACTTCAAAAGTACTTCACTGGCTGTAAAGTGCATTGGGACATCCTGATGTCGTGAAAGGCGCTATACAAATGCAAGTTCTTTCTTTCTATTCGACCCAAGCTGAGTTTCTGAATCCATATCCTCAATCACAAAGACCACCGGCTTCCACTTCCGTAATATCGCCACCTGCACCCGAACCTCAGCCCATTGGCTGCTGAAACCCTTATTCATGTTTCGTTACCTCCAGATATGACTATTTCAATGTTCGTCTGGCCATCCATCCATCGCCACCCTCCATGAACTTCAGTTCATCCAAAACTCTGCTGCCTGTGTGCTATCTGCCACCAAGTTTCGCTCCTCCTCCAAACTCTCCTTTCCTCCAACTCTGGCCTCTTGTACATCACCCCTTCCCTTGACGGCCTACAGTTCAGCCGCCTATTGCCCACACTCTAGAATTCCCTCTCTAAACCCCTCTGCCTCCTCTTTCAAGGTCATCCTTAAAACCCACCTCTTTGATCAAGCTTTTGGTACTGTATTTTCTAAATGGTGAGAAACTAGGAACTGTAGAGGAGCAAAGAGATTTTGGAGTCCAAGGACATAAACCATTTAAAGCTAGCAGAGAGGTACAAAAAGCACTCAAAAAGGCTACTGGAATGTTGGTCTTTATCTCAAGGGATTACAAAGGGGACTAAGTTATACTTCAGTTGTATGAAGCCTTAACCAGACTCCATCTGGAGTACTGTTTTCAGTTTTGGGCACCGCACCTCAGGAAGGATATATTGGCCTTGGAAGGGGTGTAGCACAGATTCACCAAAATGATACTGGGGCTTGGAGGGTTAAACTAAGATTGCAAAGACTTGGCTTGTAGTCCTTTGAGTATAGAAGTGATGGGTGATCTAATTGAGGTGTTTAAAATGTTAATGGGATTCGATAGGATAGATACAGAGAAACTATTTCCTCTGATGGGGGTATTAAGAATAACGAGGCATATAATCTTAAAATTAGAGCTGGCCATTTAGGAGAGAAATCAGGAAGCACTTTTTCCACACAAAAGGTAGTACAAATCTCGAATTCTCTGCCCAAAAAGCCTGTGAATGCTGGCCCAATTGGAACTTTCAAGCCTGATATCGATAGATTTTTTTGTTCGGTCAGGGTATCAAGGGACATGGAGCTAAGGTGTGTAAATGGAGTTGAGGTACAGATCAGCCATGATCTAAATGATTGGTGGAGCATGCTCGAGGGGCTGAATGCCCTACTCCTGTTCCTATGTCTCCTAATATCTTCCTCTTTGGCTCAGTGTCCATTTAAAAAAAAAATTCATTCATGTGGACATCGCTGGCAAGGCCAGCATTTATTGCCCATTCCTAATTGCCCTTGAGAAGGTGGTGGTGAGCCACATTCTTGAACCGCTGCAGTCCGTGTGGTGAAGGTACTCCCATAGTGCTGTTAGGTAGGGAGTTCCAGGATTTTGACCCGGCAACGATGAAGGAACGGCGGTATATTTCCAAGTCAGGACGGTGTGTAACTTGGAGGGGAACTTGGAGGTGGTAGTGTTCCCATGCACCTGCTGTCTTGTCCTTCGAGGTGGTAGAGATCGCAGGTTTGGGAAGTGCTGTCGAAGAACCCTAGGTGAGTTTCTGCAGTACATCTTGTAGATAGTGCACACTGCAGCCCCGGTGCGCCGATGGTGGAAAGAGTAAATGCTTGAGGTGCTGGATGGGGTGCCAATCAAGCGGACTGCTTTGTTCTGGATGGAGCCGAGCTTCTTGAGTGTTGTTGGAGCTGCACTCATCCAGGCAAGTGGAAAGTATTTCATCACACTCCTGACTTGTGCCTTGTAGGTGGTGAAAAGGCTTTGGGGAGTCAGGAGGTGAGTCACTCGCCGCAGAATACCCAGCCTCTGACCTGCTCTTGTAGCCACGGTATTTATATGGATGGTCCAGTTAAGTTTCTGATCAATGGTGACCCCCAGGATATTGATGGTGGGGGATTCGACGATGGTAAGGCCGTTGAATGTCGAGGAGAGGTGGTTAGACTCTCTCTTGTTGGGGATGGTCATTGCCTGGCACTTGTGTGGTGCGAATGTTACCTGCCACTCATCAGCCCAAGCCTGAATGTTATCCAGGTCTTGCTGCATGTGGGCATGGACTGCTTCTTTATCTGAGAAGTTCCGAACGCAACTGAACACTGTGCAATCATCAGCGAACATCCCCACTTCTGACCTTATGATTGAGGGAAGGCCATTGATGAAGCAGCTGAAGATGGTTGGGCCTAGGACACTGCCCTGAGGAACTCCTGCAGCGATGCCCTGGAGGTGAGATGATTGGCCTCCAACAACCACAACCATTTTCCTTTGTGCTAGGTATGACTCCAGCCAGTGGAGAGTTTTCCCCGATTCCCATTTTACTAGGGCTCCTAGATGCCACACTCGGTCAAATGCTGCCACCTCACCTCACCTCTGGAATTCAGCTCTTCTGTCCATGTTTGGAGTTAAGGCTGTAATGAGGTCTGGAGCCGAGTGGTCTTGGCGAAACCCAAACTGAGCATCGGTGAGCAGGTTATTGGTGAGTAAGTGCTGCTTGATAGAACTGTCGATGACATCTTCTATCACTTTGCTGATGATTGAGAGTAGACTGATGGGGTGATAATTGGCCAGATTGGATTTGTTCTGCTTTTTGTGGACAGAACATACCTGGCCACAGGAAGGAGGTCAGGAACTTGAGCAGGGAGAGGTGGTCAGGGACTCGTCTTGGGGCGGGTGAGAATGAAGGTCAGAAACGGGGGGAAGGGGGGGGGGGGGGGGGGGGAGGGAAAGAAGGTCAGAAACTTGGGCGGGGGGGAAGTAGGTCAGAAATTTGGGTGGCGGAGGTGGTCAGAAACTTGAGCGGGTGGGGGGGGGGGATGTCAGAGTCAGAATCTTGTTGGGGAGGGAAAAAGTCAGAAACTCAGGGGGTGGGAGGAAGGTTAGGAACTTGTGGGGGGGGGGTGCAAGAACTTGTTTGGGGGGTAGGAGAAGGTCTTAACCCGCGAGGATGAGCCCTGTCTGTTCTATGTGAGCTCTGTTCTGTCTAGAACCTGGCAGTCAGAATGGCTCGAATTGCACTTTGCAAAGTAATTGATCACTTAGGCAGGCAGGATCTAATTACATATTCCAGAGAAACTGCTGGGTGTGTCTTATCCTCCAAGGGGACCAATCAGAAATCAGGTCTTGTCCTCCAAGGTGACCAATCAGAAATCTGGTGTTGGAAATAAACGCGACCATTTAGCACTGTGGTAGTGCCACATAACACAATGGAGGGTGTCCTCAGTGTGAAGACGGGACTTCGTCTCCATAAGGACTGTGCGGTGGTCACTGCTACCAATACTGTCATGGGCAGATGCATCTGCGACAGTTGGTTGGTGAGGACGAGGTCAAGTAGGTTTTTCCCCTCGTGTTGGTTCTCTCACCACCTGCCGCAGGCCCAGTCTGCCAGCTATGTCCTTCAAGACTCGGCCAGCTCGGTCAGTAGTGATGCTACCGAGCCACTCTTGGTGATGGACATTGAATTCATTGATTACACCTCTGAAGAACTAGTAAGTTTTTCTATGTTAAAAGTGCCATCTAAACACAAGTCGTGGTTGTTGAGGAACAAAAGCTAGAAGAGCTCTATGCTGCTTTTGTCATAACTTTCCACACAAGTGACCGACAGACACTTTCCCATGGGAGTGTCACTTTTAGACATGAATTATGTCATTGTGTCACAACATTTGGCTGACAAACAAAAAATACTTTTCAATTCACCGTTTCTTTCAAGAAGCAATACATTTCCTTTAAGGAAGTGTACATGTTAAACATTTAAAAAAAATTAAATGCTCTATTAAGACAGCAAAGTTGGAATTATCCTCTCAGCAGTGGTGTTCTGGCAGAACATGACCCCTGCTCTACGAACACTGCTGGAACCCTGAAACTGTCTCCTGCAATTTGCTGCAGCCTGCATTTTACCAACAATAAATAATAAGGGGGATGAATTAGCAGCACAAATAGATGTAAATGGATATGATATAATTGGGATTATGGAGACATAGCTCCAGGGTGACCAAGATTGGGAATTCAACATCCAGGGGTATTCAATATTCAGGAAGGACAGGAAAAAAGGAAAAGGAGGTGGGGTAGCATTGCTGGTTAAAGAGGAGATTAACACAATAGTAAGGAAGGATATTAGTTCTGATGATGTGGAATCTGTATGGGTAGAGCTGAGAAATACCAAGGGGCAGAAAACGTTAGTGGGAGTTGTATACAGACTCCCAAACAGTAATGCTGAGGTTGGGGATGGCATTAAATGGGAAATGTAGAGATGCATGCAATAAGGGCACAGCAGTTATCATGGGTGACTTTAATCTACATATAGATTGGGCTAACCAAATTAGTAACAATACTGTGGAAGAGGAATTCCTAGAGTGTATACGGGATGGTTTCCTGGACCAATATGTCGAGGAACCAACTAGAGATCAGGCCATCTTAGACTGGGTATTATGTAATGAGAAAGGATTAATTAGTAATCTTGTTGTGCGAGGCCCCTTGGGGAGGAGCGATCATAATATGATAGAATTCTTCATTAAGATGGAGAGTGAAGTAGTTGACTCAGAGACTAGGGTCCTGAATTTAAATAAAGGAAACTACGATGGTATGAGGCACGAGTTGGCTCGGATGGATTGGGGAATGTTACTGAAGGGTTGACGGTGGATAGGCAATGGCAAACATTTAAAGATCGCATGGATGAACTACAGAATTTGTTCATCCCTGTTTGGCATAAAAATAAAACAAAAAAGGTGACTTAACCATGGCTAACAAGGGAAATAAGAGATAGCATAAGATCCAAGGAGAGGACATATAATTTGGCCAGAAAAACCAGCAAACCTGAGGATTGGGAGCAGTTTAGGATTCAGCAAAGGAGGACAAGGGGATTAATTAAGAGGGGGAAAATAGATTATGAGAGTAAGCTTTCAGGGAACATAAAAACTGACTGTAAAAGCTTCTATAGATATGTGAAGAGAAAAAGATTGGTGAAGTCAAGCGTAGGTCCTTTGCAGTCAGAATCAGGGGAATTTATAATGGGGAACAAAGAAATGGCAGACTAATTAAATACATACTTTGGTTCTGTCTTCACAAAGGAGGACACAAATAACCTCTCAGAGATGTCGGGGAACATAGGGTCTAATGAGAGGGAGGAATTGAATGAAATCAGTATTTGTAGGGGAATGGTGTTAGGGAAATTGATGGGATTGAAGGCCGATAAATCCCCAGGGCCTGATAATCTACATCCTAGGGTACTTAAGGAAGTGGCCCCAGAAATAGTAGATGCATTGCTGGTCATCTTCCAAAATTCTATAGACTCTGGAACAGTTCCCATGGATTGGAGGATAGCTAATGTAACCCCGCTATTTAAAAAAGGTGGTAGAGAGAAATCGGGGAATTATAAGCCTGACATCGGTAGTGGGGAAAATGCTAGAGTCCATTTTAAAAGATGTAATAGCAGAGCACTTGGAAAACAGTGACAGGATCGGACAAAGTCAACATGGATTTACAAAAGGTAAATCATGCTTGACTAATCTACTGGAATTTTTTGAGGATGTAACTGGTAGAATAGATAAGGGAGAACCAGTGGATGTGGTGTATTTGGACTTTCAGAAGGCTTTCGATAAAGTCCCGCATAAGAGATTAGCGTGAAAAGTTAAAGCACATGGGATTGGGGGTAAGGTACTGCCTTGGATAGAGAACTGGTTGGCAGACAGGAAGCAAAGAGTTGGAATAAACGGGTCTTTTTCCGAGTGGCAGGCAGTGACTAGTGGGGTACCTCAGGAATCGGTGCTAGGACCCCAGCTATTCACAATATATATATATATATATAAATGATCTAGACGAGGGAACTAGATGTAATATCTCCAAGTTTGCAGACGACACAAAGCTGGTTGGGCGTGTTTGCTGTGAGGAGGATGCGGAGAAACTCCAGTATGATTTGGACAGGTTGGGTGATTATACTGCATTTGCCATGCATCTGCCCAATGTGGATAAATGCGAGGTTATCCACTTTGGTGGCAAAAACAGGAAGACAGATTATTATCTGAATGGCAATAGATTGGGAAAAGGGGAAGTGCAACGAGATCTGGGTGTCCTTGTGCACCAGTCGCTGAAGGTAAGCATGCAGGTGCAGCAGGCGGTTAAGAAGACAAATGGTATGTTGGCCTTCATAGCGAGAGGATTCGAGTACAGGAGCAAAGATGTCTTGCTGCAGTTGTACAGGGCCTTGGTGAGACCACACCTTGAGTATTGTGTGCAGTTTTGGTTGCCTTATCTGAGGAAGGATGATCTCGCCATGGAGAGAGTGCAGCGAAGATTCACCAGACTGATACCTGGGATGGCAGGAATGACGTATGAGGAGAGATTGGGTCGATTAAGCTTATATTCGCCAGAGTTTAGAAGAATGAGAGGGGATCTCATTGAAACTTATAAAATTCTAACAGGACTAGACAGACTAGATGCAGGAAGGATGTTCCCGATGGCCGGGGAGTACAGAACCAGGGGTCACAGTCTAAGGATAAGGGGTAAGCCATTTAGGACTGAGATGAGGAGGAATTTCTTCACCCAGAGAGTGGTGAACCTGTGGAATTCTCTGCCACACAAGGCAGTTGAGGCCAATTCATTAACTATATTCCAGAAGGAGTTAGATATATTTCTTAAGGCTAAAGGGATCAAGGGATATGGGGAGAAAGCAGAGACAGGGTACTGAATTTGGATGATCAGCCATGATCTCATTAAATGGCGGAACAGGCTCGAGGGGCCGAATGGCCTACTCCTGCTCCTATCTTCTATGTTTCTATGTAATCCATTACCTGCTGTCTTGGGCATTGCTGTCGCAGTAGGCTCTACCACCTGAATTTTCCATCATTCTTTGCCGTGATCCTGCTGGATTTTGGACAGGATCACTGAGGTGAATCATGCCCTGATGTCATCTCTTGATATTTAGACAGAAATTACCAACTTTTAAAAGTTTTTCAGGTAAGAAATAAAGTGCAAATCAGTTAGACATGTGTGAGCTGGTTTTCCTCCTTGCCCATCCCTGAATTCTGCTCTGCCAGACCTGACCTATAGCTGCCTGTATTTCCAGGTTCAGGGCATTCTCCCGCAGAGGCTTTTCCTTTGGAAGGTGCCTGCACCCAGAAGGTGGGCAGAAAGTAAAGCGGTGCTGCCGGCCTGAGGCTTGCAGCAATGGAAATGTCTGCAGGCTTTAGGGTCTTCTGACTGCAGAACTCAGATCCTCCAATCTGAGTTGACTGGGTACAAGGATTGAGGCACACCATTAGTAAGGGACCCTACGATTGGACCTCTGCAAAACAGAAACCCAGGAAAATGAGATTGGAAGCAAATATGCATCACAACCCACCTTATTAGCACTGGATTACCATGCTCACACAAGCTCCAGGAGGAAGTATTTTGTTTCACCCCCTCAGGAAGGAATCCCTGGAAATCCCTGGGCAACAGAAGGGAGCAGAAACCTGGAATCAGGAGTCTCCGCTCCACTTTCCTCAGTTTTGCGCCAAGGAAATAAACGTTCTCTGAGCAATCGCCTATGTGGTGCCAGAAAAATAACAGAGCAATCTTATTTTATTCTGACATACATGCACATTGGCAGTTACAGCTGACTGGTGGTTTTCCATTAATGAGTTGGGAGGACACCCAAAAGTTGACATCTACTTGTATTCTGGAAACAATTACCATACGGCTTATATACCTGCTTTTAGACTCCTTAAATCTGACGCAACAGTCTTACTAACAGCCCTCTCCCCATACCCCTAACTATGTCCCCTTCGGCACCCTGTATAAGAGCGCCGATCAAGATATGTCAAAAAAATAACATACTCTGGGGGTCCAGTCTGCTTGCACGGCCTGGACCTGTCCAGTGGCACCCACTTTCGTCCTTCTGATGGCCTGGTACGCCTCATCTTACTGAGGATACTGGCCTCCAGTACTATGCCAGGTCCTGAATGAGCCAGGGAAGTGGGAACTTCTGGGATAGGGAGTCCCTGCCCTCGGCTCCGCAACTCTGATGACATTTGCCTCCTAAAGGGTGGGCAGAAGTTCCACCACTTACAAGGCAGGCCAGAAAATCCGGAAGTTCCATTAATTTTCACAACCTTTGATGTAAACTGCATTTTAAAGGCTTAACTGATCTGCTCTCAGTTATTGGTTATCTGAGCTGCAGCTCTGTGATAGTAATGTAAATATGATAGCTCAGTTTATTTACATTGTTCCTGAAGCAAATTATTACTGACAGCTGTTCTACGTACCAGTGGATATTGGAGTACCTATAGGAAGGACTGCCAAGTATTAGTTCAATCATAATTATGGGCTTTAATGCACAGGTCATTAATAGCTGTCTTCCATGTCAAAAGAGTCCAAGGCATTGGCTGATCAACTGTTTCAAATTTGATAAATTATGTTACAAGATATAATGCCTTTACAAAGCTCCAAATATTTTCTTCCCAATTACAAAGTAATTCCAATCTTGCAGTGTGATTCTACTATTTCACCTAAGTGGCCAACATTCTAACGTCAATAGTCATTAGCATGCTTTTTGTTTTATTGAGACCAGAATGTACATTATTGTAAAAAAATTTAATCTATAGTATGACTAAAAGCCTATAATTCAATCTCAGGATTCAGATAGTGCTCATAAACCACTTCCATTTCACTGAATTGATTTAAAACATCATCTGAATTGAGAGATTATTTTATTTATTTGATAGGATTACTACTCACTCCCAACCATCCAACATATAACTTGTTAAACCCTAGAACTATACAAGTTTACAGCACAGAAGGAGGCCATTCAGCCCATTGTGTCTGTGCTGGCTCTTTGCTGGAGTAATCCAAAACTAAACCAATGCATCATGCTCTCCTCATCTATCTTTGCTTCAAATATTCATCCAATTTTCTCTTAAAATATGCAATGATCTCAACCTCAATTATTCCCTGTGGCAAAGCATTCCATGTCCCCAACAACCACTGCATAAAGAAGTCTTTCCTTCTCCTCTTAGTGACAACTTTAAATCAATGACCCTCGTCACTCCCCAACCAGAGGAAATAATCTTTCTCTACTCGCTCTAGCAAAACCGCTCATAATTTTAACAACTACCAAGTAAAACTCTCTTTAGCCTTCTCTGCTCTAGTGGAAATAGTCCCACTATCTCAAGTCATACTAGTTGACAACTTTCAGTGAATCATAATGAAGCCCTTTCCCTTTTCCACTATTGCTAATGGACTCCCCTTCATCGTGGGGCACTTGATTGTTTTGCCAGGGAATAATCATGCAAACTTTTGATTTGCATGAAAGGCATAAGCATGTATAAAGTGAGTTGAGTACCTCGTGAATGTCTCCTACTATTGGCCCAGAAATTGATCTCGCTCTGTTCCCGCGTGGGTAAGCCTTCCCCGCGATGTCTCACCTCGCTTATGCTTTTTCTGATCCAGCTCGCACGAAATTGATGTTCCAGACATCAGCTGTGCTGGGCTTGCGTATCCCAGCGGCGTAGTTAATTCGTGCGAGCTGTGGGATCACGTGACTCAGTTAGAGCCAATGGCAGCACACCATCTTCCATTCATAAGTCTCACAGCATAGCTGTGAGACTTATGAATCTTACACCCCCCCAAAATAACAGCTAAACCTCAATTAAATTAAAAAAAAAACCCATCACATTAATAAAATAAGTATAGTTAATTAAATTAACCATTTTAAATAAAAAATTAAATTTTTGAAAAAATTTAAAATCTTTTAAAAAGTTATAAAAATAAACTTACCTGTCTTTAAAGTCTATAAAAAAGATATACCTGTAAAAAAAAATTCAAAAAAATACTTAATTCACTACTTACCTTCTTAAAAGCGGGTCTTACTCCTCCTTTTTACATTTCCAAAATCTTCCCTACTTACCTGCGCGTCCAAAGCATGAAGTGCACAGCGTGCGCGCAGCCTGTAGCGCGCACGCGATGCACTCAAGCCCCGCCCCCTTTTCGGAAGAGCAATTGCCGGTTTTCAGCACATGCGCAGGGCATGCAGAAAACCGGCAATTGGAGTGGGAATACGCGAGAGTATGCAGTGCGTACTCTCGCGTCCCGGGATCAATTTTCGGCCCATTGTAATAATTTATGAACCACCTGATTAGATCAGTGTTTGTAAAAGCAGCTCGTTTGCTGCCTGGCAGCACTGCACTCATCTTTATTCTTTCAGCGTGCAATATCAGTGTTTGCACAAGGAGCTGATGCAGCTACCTGAAATAACAGAGCTAAGTACAATGTAACCAACAACTGGCATATCAGCTCTTTTTAGAATGCGGAAGGCTTTACAATATCAGCTGTACCCAACTATTGAAAATAATAATTACTGTTATAATCTTGACTCTCTCAACATCCTTAACTCGTTTCCCAGCAAAAAGGTAGTTTGCATCTCCTATAAACTGAAACTTGCAGATCTACAGATGATATGGATTAGATGCAACATGCCACAGTACTAACCTTTTTAGCATGGCACTGTGCACCAGAAACTACATCAACTGCCCACCACAAGAGACAGTAAATATCACTCTTGCAGACCATTACATATAGGTTAAAACTAATAGCCAAATTTATTTGCAAGAAAAATAATGACACAGAAGCAGGGCACGTGTACACACACAAATCCAAGTAACGAATAGCACAATACTTGACTTGCACAATATTTGAGCTGTTCAAAAATCTTTCTTGCAGACTCGTCTCTGATGAAATATTATGCAAGCAATGACCCCACAGGGCGCCTCTTTGCCATCTGATATGGAATAAGCAGGGAACTAAAGTCCGTAGGGAAAACAACACAACACTCATATAATTTTATGAGATTCCCAAGACAGTTTTCAATTGCCAAAATCTAAAACATTACACAAAATACTAGCAAGACATACTAATGAGCAATCTGACAGGCATCATCAAAGTTCACTCTTGCTAAAGCCTAAAATAATATATACTGCAATTTTGACTAGATTGAAATTCCCAGCCATTGGAGATAATGAGGTTGATTTTAGACTCACATTAAGCCCTGCAAACAGGTGCATAATGGAGTGATAAACTAGGTGGAAATCAGTTCTGATGAATTTGCACGCATTGTGCCCTGATGGATTCTCCAATGGTCCTTGGAGCAGATGTCTGAATCACTCAGCAAAACAGGTGGAAGCTTCAAAAGGGAGACAGAACATCTTGCATAAAATCTCCCAGTATGTGGTATGCAGTATGCCAAATACAACCCGCATTGAGGAAACCTGGTATCCAAGGTTATTAAAGACTGACAAGTCAGGCGGGGGTTAATTCAAAAGACACAGAATGTACATGTTCTTGGGTCTTTTCTGGGTTTTTATGGAATCATTTACTAATTTTTTGTTTGTTCATGAGTCTTTGTGCTAGTTGGTCTTAATTATTATTTTTTGCCTCAATGTCATTACTGGCACCAAAGAGTTTGCTAATGGGAATAAGAATACGATCTATGGAGGGATACCATCCCATCAGCACCTGCATGTACAGACAGAGATTAAATGACCTCACTTTTTTATACATAGTGCTCATGGAGGCTTCGCTTCCCAAAGGAAGCGCCTTCAGCAAATCCCTGATGACATCACAAAGGTATGTGAATGTGTAACCAACCTTTATGTTGGATGGTTCTTCAGAAGCACTCCAATCATAGCAAGTCATGGTTTAAGTGGCATTGCATGAAAAAGTGAAGAACCACTATTGGCTAATTAGACATACCCATCAAGATTCCACCAACTATTTCCACAGGTCCTGGTACACTTATCTAGCAATAATCATGCAAGACCTGTCTTCTCAGGGTATAGGTCAGAGAGGCAGATACAGAACTGTGCCATCTGCTGCAAAGACTCTTGCAGCTGCCATGCAGCGCAGAACTGCCACCTGCAGTGACAGTAACAGCTGCTGTGGCCTGAAGTTTGGTTGCATCTCCTTGCAGAAATGCTGCAACGCTGACTTCTGGGGATGGTGCCATGTTGCAAATGCTTCAACCTTGTCTTTTGCACTCACGTGCTGGGCTCCACCATAATTGAGGATGGGGATATTCATGGAGCCTCCTCCTCCCGTTAGTTGTTCAATGGTCCACCACCATTCACGACTGGATGTGGCAGGACTGCAGAGCTTTGATCTGATCCGTTGATTGTGGGCTCGCTTAGCCCCGTCTATAGCATGCTGCTTCCGCTTTTTAGCATGCATGTAGTCCTGTGTTGCAGAGTCCCCAGGTTGGCAACTCATTTTTAGGTACGTCTGATGCTGCTCTTGGCATGCTCTTCTACACTCCTTATTGAACCAGGGTTGGTCCCCTGGCTTGATGGTAATGATAGAGTGAGGGATATGCCGGCCATGAGGTTACAGATTGTGGTGGAATACAATTCTGCTGCTGCTGATGGCCCACAGCGCCTCATGGATGCCCAGTTTTGAGCTGCTAGATCTGTTCTGAATCTATCCCATTTAGCACGGTGGTAGTGCCACACAACACGATGGAGGGTGTCCTCAATATGAAGATGGAACTTCGTCTCCACAATGACTGTGCGGTGGTCACTGCTACCAATATTGTCATGGACAGATGCATCTGCGACAGGTAGTTTGGTGAGGACGAGGTCAAGTAGGTTTTTCCCTCGTGTTGGTTCTCTCACCACCTGTCGCAGGCCCAGACTGGCAGTTATGTCCTTCAGGACTCGGCCAGCTCGGTCAGTAGTGGTGCTACCGAGCCACTCTTGGTGATGGACATTGAAGTCCCCCACCCAGAGTACATTCTGTGCCCTTGCTACTCTCAGTGCTTCGTCCAAGTGGTGTTCAACATGGAGGAGTACTGATTCATCAGCTGAGAGAGGGCGGTAGGTGGTAATCAGCAGGAGGTTTCCTTGCCCATGCTTGACCTGAAGCCATGAGACTTCATGGGGTCCGGAGTCAATATTGAGGACTCCCAGGGCCACTCCTTCCCGACTGTATACCGGTGTGACAGGACATACCCAGGGATGGTGATGGAGGAGTTTGGGACATTGGTTGAAAGGTATGATTCTGTGAGTATGACTGTGTCACGCTGTTGCTTGACTAGTCTGTGGGACAGCTCTCCCAATTTTGGCACAAGTCCCCAGGTGTTGGTGAGGAGGACTTTGCAGGGTTGACTGGGCTGGGTGTGCCATTGCTGTGTCCGTAGCCGGTAGCGAGATCGATGCCGGGTGGTCCGTCCGGTTTCATTCTTATTATTGTGTTTCTTAGCAGTTTGTTACAACTGAGTGACTTGCTAGGTCGTTTCAGAGGGCAGTTAAGAGTCAACCACATTACTGTGGGTCTGGAGCTAGGGTTCCCTTTCCTTTCATTTGGCAAAGCTGACAATGGGTTGTCATCTTTTGATGCTCTTCAAAAGCTACCTGAATTGTTGTCCCCCATTGTGACATTCCCCTTTAAGTGGCTCTGTCCCATTAAATTTCACCAAAATGCAATTTTCCTTTCCTACAACTAATGTGCTCCTTAGACCTGTCTGAATCCGCACTTGATGTTGCGATTAATTATGCAAATGAGCTGACACTGAAGAATTGAGTGCTATTGTCTTTTCAGATGGAATCTAAATAATTACTTAAAATAGAAAACCTACATATAACATTTCAAAAAACATGAGCAACTAACCAAATTAACTTGACCTGATGAGGCAGTACTCCCAACAAAGGCTCAGTGTCTTCCCATGAAACTAATGGGATAGACACTGTTCTCTGCAGCCAGGAGCGTGAGTCCCGAAAGCTATGTTGCCTACCTAGTACCAGGATAAAGAACATCTCCTCCAGGCTGGAGAAGAACTTGGAGTGGGAGGGGGAGTATCCAGTTGTCGTGGTCCACGTAGGTACCAACGACATAGGTAGGACTAAGAAAGAGGTTCTGCTGAGAGAGTTTGAGCAGCAAGGGACTAAATTAAAAAGCAGAACCACTAAGGTAATAACCTCTGGATTATTACCTGAGCCATGAGCAAATTGGCATAGGGTCAATAGGATCAGGGAGATGAATGCGTGGCTCAAAGATTGGTGTGGGAGAAGTGGGTTTCGATTTGTGGGGCACTGGCACCAGTACTGGGGAAAGAGAGAGCTGTTCCGAGGGGACGGACTACACCTGAACCATGCTGGGACCAGAGTTCTAGCGAATCAAATAACTTGGGAGGTAGATAGGGATTTAAACTAAATAAGGGGGGCGGGGAGGGTCCCGGTGGAGAGAAATCTAAAATGCTAAAGAAAAAAGACAAGGAAGCAGTGCAGGAAAGTGATTGGGGTAAGGATAACCAGCTTGTGTCAGGAAGGGACAGAGCGTACAAACAAAAGAGTGCACTAACAAATAGGGTCCGGATAAGAAAAAATGGAAAGACAAATAGGGCCATAGTACAAAAAAATGTTAAGATGTCTAAAAATGTTAAAAAGACAAATCGAAAGGCACTGTATCTGAATGCACGAAGCATTCGTAATAAGGTAGACGAATTAAAAGTGCAAATAGATGAAAACGGATACGATATAATTGCGATTACGGAGACATGGCTGCAGGGTGATCAAGGCTGGGAGCTGAATATCCAAGATATTCGACATTTAGGAAGGACAGGCAAAAAGGAAAAGGAGGTGGGGTGGCGTTGTTAGCAAAGGATGAAATCAGAGCAATAGTGAGAAAGGATATTGGATCAGAAAATCAAGATGTAGAATCAGTCTGGGTGGAGCTAGGAAGCACCAAGGGGCAGAAAACATTGGTGGGAGTTGTATATCAGCCTCCAAACAGTAGTGATAATGTAGGGGACTGCATCAAACAGGAAGTTAGAGATGCATGTAACAAGGGTACTACAGTAATCATGGGTGACTTTAATCTACATATAGACTGGCCAAATCAAATTAGCAATAATACTGTGGAGGATGAATTCCTGGAGTGTGTACGAGATGGTTTTTTAGACCAGTACGTTGAGGAGCCAACTAGGGAACAGGCTATCCTAGATTGGGTATCGTGCAATGAGAAGGGGTTAATTAATAATCTTGTTGTGTGGGGTCCTATAGGGAAGAGTGACCATAACATGATAGAATTCTTGATTAAGATGGAAAGTGAAGAAGTCCAATCCGAAACTAGGGTCCTAAATTTAAACAAAGGAAACTACGAAGGTATGAGGAGGGAGTTGGCTATAATAGATTGGGGAGCTTCATTAAAAGGCATGACGGTGGATAGGCAATGGCTAAAATTTAAGGAACGAATGCATGAATTGCAACAGAATACATTCCTTTCTGGCACAAAAACACAAAAGGAAAAGCACCCCAACCATGGCTAACAAAAGAAATTAAGGATAGTATTAGATCCAAAGAGGAGTCATATAAAGTTGCCAGAAAAAGTAGCAAACCTGAGGATTGGGAGCAGTTTAGAGTTCAGCAAAAAAGGACCAAGAGATTGATTAAGAGGGGAAAAATAGAGTATGAGAGTAAACTTGCAAGGAACATAAAAGCGGATTGTAAAAGCTTCTACAAGTATGTAAAAAGAAAAAGATTAGAGAAGACAAATGTAGGTCCCTTAGTCAGAAACGGGAGAATTTATAATGGGGAACAAGGAAATGGCAGAGCAATTAAACAAATATTTTGGTTCTGTCTTCACGTTAGAGGACACAAATAACTTCCCAGAAATGCTAAGGAACCAAGGGTCTAGTGAGAAGGAGGAATTAAAGGAAATTATTAGTAAAAAAATAGTGCTGGAGAATTAATGGGACCGAAAGCTGATAAATCCTCAGGGCGTGATAATCTGCATCCCAAGGTACTAAAAGAGGTAGCCATGGAAATAGTAAATGCATTGGTTGTCATCTTCTAAAATTCTATAGATTATGGAACAGTTCCTGCAGATTGGAGGGTGGCAAATAATAAAGGAGGGAGAGAGAAAACAGGGAACTATAGACCGGTTAGCCTAACATCAGTAGTAGGGAAAATGCTAGAGTCCATTATAAAGGATGTGTTAACAGAATACTTTGAAAATATCAACGGGATTAGACAAAGTCAACATGGATTTATGAAAGGGAAATCGTGTTTGACAAACCTACTGGAGTTTTTTGAGGATGTAACTGGTAGAATAGATAAGGGAGGACCAGTGGATGTGGTGTATTTGGATTTTCAGAAGGCCTTTGATAAAGTCCCACATAAGAGGTTAGTGTGCAAAATTAAAACACATGGGATTGGGGGTAATATACTGGCATGGACTGAAAATTGGTTAACAGACAGGAAACAGAGAGTAGGAATAAATGGGTCTTTTTCAGGGTGGCAGGCGGTGACTAGTGGGGTACCACAGGGATCAGTGCTTGGGCCCCGGCTATTCACAATATATATCAATGATTTGGATGAGGGAACCAAATGTAATATTTCCAAGTTTGCTGACGACACGAAACTAGGTGGGATTGTGAGTTGTGAGGAGGATGCAAAGAGGCTTCAAGGCGATTTAGACAAGTTGAGTGAGTGGGCAAATACATGGCAGATGCAGTATAATGTGGATAAATGTGAAGTTATCCACTTCGGTCGGAAAAACAGAAAGGCAGAGTATTATTTAAATAGTGATAGATTGGGAAATGTTGATGTACAGAGGGAACTGGGTGTCCTTGTGCACCAGTCACTGAAAGCAGACATACAGGTGCAGCAAGGAAGGCAAATGGTATGTTGGCCTTCATTGCAAGATGATTTGAGTACAGGAGCAAGGATGTCTTATTACAGTTATACAGGACCTTGGTGAGACCACACCTGGAGTACTGTGTGCAGTTTTGGTCTCCTTACCTAAGAAAGGATATACTTCCCATAGAGGGAGTGCAGCGAAGGTTCACCAGACTGATTCCTGGGATGGCAGGACAGTCGTATGAGGAGAGATTGGGTCGACTAGGCCTGTATTCACTAGAGTTTAGAAGAATGAGAGGGGATCTCATTGAAACGTATAAAATTCTGACAGGGCTAGACAGACTGGATGCAGGGAGGATGTTTCCCCTGGCTGGGGGGGTCTAGAACGAGGGGCCACAGTCTCAGGATATGGGGCAGGACATTTAGGACTGAGATGAGGAGAAATTTCTTCACTCAGAGGGTGGTGAACCTGTGGAATTCTCTACCACAGAAGGCTGTGGAGGCCAAGTCACTGAATATATTTAAGAAGGAGATAGATAGATTTCTAGACAGAAAAGGAGTCAAGGGGTATGGGGAGAGAGCGGGAATATGGTATTGAGATAAACGATCAGCCATGATCATATTGAATGGTGGAGCAGGCTCGAAGGGCCGAATGGCCTACTCCTGCTCCTATTTTTCCATGTTTCTATGTTCTATATTCCTAAAAGATAGCTCTAAAAAGCTTTGTGCGTTTTTTCTCTCCTAACACCAAGGTACAAGAACTCTCTTAAAAATGCAAATGCCTGAAACCAACCTTTAAAACACATCATTCGGTCTCTGCAAACTCATCATATAAAAAGAAAATTTTCCTCTTTGAAGCATGGAATATTTGTTATCACATTTACAATAACAAATACTCCACAGAAATCGCACCATTCACAAATGTAGCAAGATTGTTTTAAGCATTCGGCTGCTTATAGTTTATCAAGTAAAACACAGCACGGCAGTGTTATGTGCTTCTAGCATATCAAGGGTTAACTCAATGCTATGTAGAGTTAAAGAAAGACTTGCATTTATATAGCGCCTTTCACGACCACCGACGTCTCAAAGCGCTTTACAGCCAATGAAGAACTTTTGAATTGGAGTCACTGTTGTAATGTAGGAAATGCGGCAGCCAATTTGCACAATCCCACAAACAGCAATGTTATAATTACCAGATAATCTGTTTTAGTTATGTTAGTTGAGGGATAAATATTGGCCAGGACTCTTCAAAATAGTGCCAGGGGATCTTTTACGTCCACCTGAGAGGGCAGATGGGGCCTCGGTTTAACGTCTCATTCGAAAGACAGCACCTCCAACAGTGCAGCACTCCCTCAGTACTGCACTGGAGTGTCAGCCGAGCTTTATGTGCTCAAGTCCCTGGAGTGGGACTTGAACCCACAACCTTCTGACATGGAGCCAAGTGTGCTACCCACTGAGCCACGGCTGACACATAAGTGTAGTTAACAAACTACACTGTAGAGAATACAATAGCAAAATAGCAGGTTTCTGACAAAGGGTCAGCGACCTGAAATGTTAACTCTGTTTCTCTCTACACAATGCTGAATGTTTCCAGCATTTTCTGTTGTTATTACACTGTAGAGAAGTTCTGTCAATAGTCATTTCACTGGAAGCGTAAGATTTGTCAATATTAACAACCTTCAACAGATAGTAATCACTGTTCAGCAAAATCAATTTCCGAATCTTTATGCTTTAGATCTATGCTTGGAGACCACTCAGTGAGCTGAAAACCATTCCCAGGTTTTTTTACTTTTAATAACTCTGAGAACTGCAGTAGATGTCAACACCAGAAAAATAAACTGAAATATTCCAGATTATTCCAAGAATTTCAGTGAAAAAGTGCTTGGCTTTTTTGAAAGAGGTGGGGAAAGGAGAAAGACCACTTATCATCTGCGTCATGATATTACATAGAATGTACAGCACAGAAATAGGCCAAAACAAAAGCAAACTACTGCGGCTGCTGGAAATCTGAAATAAAAACAGAAAATGCTGGAAATACTCAGCAGGTCAGGCAGTATCTGTGGAGAGAGAAACAGAGTTAACGTTTCAGGTCGATGACCCTTCATCAGAACTGGAAAAAGCTGGAGATCGAACAGGTTTTTAAGCAAGTGCAGGGGCAGGGAAAGGGGAGGAAAGAACAAATGGGAAGGTCTGTGATAGGATGGAAGGCAGGAGAGAATAAGAGAGATTAAGAGATGGTGCAAGGCAAAAGAAGTTGGTAATGGGACAAGTTAAGAAACAAAAGATGGCTCTAGATGAAGTGTAAATGGCACAATGAAAGACAGCTGCCATGTGGGAGAGAGAATAAATAAATAAAGGATAGGGGCAGAGGTTACGGTCTGAAATTATTGAACTCTATGTTGAGTCCAGAAGGCTGTAAAGTGCCTAATCGAAAGATGAGGTGCTGTTCCTCGAGCTTACGTTGAGCTTCATTGGAACAGTGTAAGAGGCCGAGGACGGTGAGGTCTGAGTGGGAGTGGAGCGGAGAATTAAAATGACAGGCGACCGGAAGATCGGGGTCACCCTTTTTAAAAATTCGTTTATGGGATCAGGGCGTCACTGGCAAGGCCAGCATTTATTGCCCATCCATAGTTGCCCTTGAAAAGGTGGTGGTGAGCCACCTTCTTGAACCACTGCAGACCGTGTGGTGATGGTACTCCCACAGTGCTGTTCGGGTGGGAGTTCCAGGATTTTGACCCAGCGACGATGAAGGATCGGCGATATACTTCTAAGGCAGGATGATGTGTGACTTGGAGGGGAACTTGGAGGTGGTGGTGTTCCCATGTGCCTGCTGCCCTTGTCCTTCTAGGTGGAAGAGGTCGCAGGTTTGGGAGGTGCTGCCGAAGAATCCTTAGCGAGTTGCTGCAGTGCATCTTGTAGATGGTACACACTGCAGCCACTGTATGCCGGTGGTGGAGGGAGTGAATGTTTAAGGTGGTGGATGGGGTGCCACTCAAGCGGGCTGCTTTGTGCTGGATGGTGTCGAGCTTCTTGAGTGTTGTTGGAGCTGCACTCATCCAGGCAAGTGGAGAGTATTCCATCACACTCGTTACTTGTGCCTTGTAGATGGTGGAAAGGCTTTGGGGAGTCAGGAGGTGGGACTCTCGCCGCAGAATACCCAGCCTCTGACCTGCTCTTGTTGCCACAGTATTTATGTGGCTGGTCCAGTTAAGTTTCTGGTTAATGGTGACCCCCAGGATGTTGATAGTGGGGGATTCGGTGATGGTAATACCGTTGAATGTCAAGGGGAGGTGGTTAGACTCTCGCTTGTTGGAGATATTCATTGCCTGGCACTTCTCTGGCACAAATGTTACCTGCCACTTATCAGCCCAAGCCTGAACGTCGTCCAGGTCTTGTTGCATGCAGGCATGGACTGCTTCATTATCTGAGGAGTTGTGAATGGCGCTGAACAATGTGCAGTCATCAGCGAACATCCTCATTTCTAACCTTATGTTGGAGGGAAGGTCATTGATGAAGCAGCTGAAGATGGTTAGGCCTAGGACACTGCCCTGAGGAACTCCTGCAGCGATGACCTGGGGCTGTGATGATTGACCTTCAACCACCACAACCATCTTCCTTTGTGCTAGGTATGACTCTAGCCAGTGGAGCATTTTCCCCGATTCCCATTGACTTCAGTTTTACTAGGGCTCCTTGATGCCAGACTCGGTCAAATGCTGCCTTGATGTCAAGGGCAGTCACTCTCACCTCACCTCTGGAATTCAGCTCCTTTGTCCATGTTTGGACCAAGGCTGTAATGAGGTCGAGAGCCGAGTCGTCTTGGCGGAACCCAAACTGGGCATCAGTGAGCAAGTTATTGGTGAACAAGTGCCGCTTGATAGCACTGTCTGTGACACCTTCCATCAGTTTGCTGATGATTGAGAGTAGACTGATGGGGCGGTAATTGGGCGGGTTGGATTTGTCCTGCTTTTTGTGGACAGGACATACCTGGGCAGTTTTCCACATTACGGAGTGAACGGAGGTGTTCCGCAAAGCGGTCACCCAATCTGCGTTTGGTCTCCCCAATGTAGAGGAGACCGCATCGTGAGCAGCGAATACAGTATACTAAATTGCAAGAAGTACAAGTAAATCGCTGTTGCACTTGGACGGATTGTTTGGGGCCCTGGACAGTGGGAAGGGTGGAGGTAAAAGGGCAGGTGTTGCATCTCCTGCGCTTGCACGTGAAGGTACCGGGCGAAGGGGAAGGAGTGTTGGGGGTGATAGAGGAGTGGATCAGTGTGTCGCGGAGGGAGCGGTCCCTTCGGAATGCTGAAAGGGGAGGTGAGGGGAAGATGTGTTTGGTGGTGAGATCACGCTGGAGGTGGCGGAAATGGCAGAGGATGATCAGTTGAATATGGAGGTTGGTGGGGTGAAAGGTGAGGACAAGGGGAACCCTATCGTGGTTCCGGGAGGGAGGGGAAGGGGTGAGAGCAGAAGTGCGGGAAATAGAACGGACATGTTCAAGGGCCGTGTCAACCACAGTAGAGGTTGACCGTGTCTGTTCTATTTCCTGAACTTCTGCTCTCACCCGTCACCCTCTCACATCTTCCCCTCACCTCACCTTTCAGCATTCCGAAGGGACCGCTCCCTCCGCGACACCCTGGTCCACTCCTCTATCACCCCCAACACCCCTTCCCCTTCGCCCGGCACCTTCACGTGCAAGCGCAGGAGATGCAACACATGCCCTTTTACCTCCACCCTTCCCACTGTCCAGGGCCCCAAATACTCCTTCCAGGTGAAACAGTGATTTACTTGTACTTTTTGCAATTTAGTATACTGTATTCGCTGCTCACGATGCGGTCTCCTCTACATTGGGGAGACCAAACGCAGATTGGGTGACCGCTTTGCGGAACACCTCCGTTCAGTCCGTAAGGGTGACCCCGAGCTTCCGGTCGCCTGTCACTTTAATTCTCCGCTCCACTCCCACTCAGACCTCACCGTCCTCGGCCTCTTACACTGTTCCAATGAAGCTGAACTTATGCTCAAGGAACAGCACCTCATCTTTCGATTAGGCACTTTGCAACCTTCTGGACTCAACATCGAGTTCAACAATTTCAGACCATAACCTCTGCCCTATCCTTTTTTTCCCCATTTATTATTATTTTTTTCTCTCTCCCACATGGCAGCTGTCTTTCATTCTGCCAGTGCCATTTACACTTCATCTAGAGCCATCTTTTGTTTCTTAACTTGTCCCATTACCATCTCCTTTTGCCTTGCACCATCTCTTAATCTCTCTTAATGTCTCTTAATCTCTCCTGCCTTCCATCCTATCACAGACCTTCCCTTTTGTTCTTTCCTCCCTTCCCCCCTTTCCCTGCCCCTGCACTTGCTTAAAAACCTGTTCGATCTCCAGCTTTTTCCAGTTCTGACGAAGGGGCATCGACCTGAAACAGAAATAGGCCATTCGCCCCCAACTGCGTTTATCTAGCTTTCTCTTAAATGCATCTATATTATTCGCCTCAACTACTCCTTGTTCCACATTCTAACCTCTCTCTGGGTAAAGAAGTTTCTCCTGAATATCCAATTTGATTTATTAGTGACTATTTTATATTTACGGCCCCTACTTTTTGACTCCTCACAAGTGAAAACATTTTCTCTACGTCTATCCTATCGAACCCTTTCATAATCTTAAACACCTCTATCAGGTCACCCCTCAGCCTTCTCTTTTCTAGAGAAAAAAAGAGAGTCCCAGTCCTTCAATCTTTCCTGATCGGTATAACCTCTCAGTTCTGGTATCATCCTTGTAAATCTTTTTTGCATCTTCTCCTGTGCCTCTATATCCTGTTTATCATATAAAGATCAGAACTGTGCTCAGTATTCCAAGTGTGGTCTAACCAAGGTTCTGTACAAGTTTAACATAACTTCTCTGCTTCTCAATTCCCTCCCTCTCGAAATGAACCCCAGTGCTTTGTTTTGGTTTTTTAATGGTCTTTTTAACCTATGTCGCTGCTTTTAGTGATTTGAGTATCTGTACCCCTCAATCCCTTTACTCCTCCACCCTATTTAGACTCTTATTTTCCAAGGAGTATATAGCCTCCATATTCTTCCTATCAAAATGCACCACCTCACAATTATCTGTATTGAAATTCATTTGCCAATTACATGTCCATTCTGCAAGTTTACTGATGTCGCATCAATACATGTGATGTGATGTGATACAAGTAGCATGACCACATTCATTTAGTGACTAACCGTGCACTGCAAATCCAAAGGAATTGAAGTAATAATATTGAAATTTGCTGCTACCACCACCAAATTGTGGGGTATGCCATATTGTGACAAAGATTGTGAAAGGCTGCAGGAGAGCAGTAATAGGCCAGCAGGATGAACAGACAGGTAGTTGTTGAAGTTCAATGCAGAGAACTGTGCAGTTAATACATCCTAAAAATCAGAAAACAAAATGCGCCTTAAGTGGGAAGATTTTAAATGGAGCAGAGGGGTCTTGGTGTGCAAATACACGTCATTAAAATTGACAGCACAAGTAGACAAAAGCATAAAAAAGGAAAACAGAATCCGCAGTTTTCTATCTAGAGGCACAGAGTACAAAAGCAAGGAGGTAATGTTGAATTCAAACAAGGCCCTAGTTATGCTGTGGTTGGAGTATAGAAAGGATATAAAAGAAATGGCAACATGCAGGACAGATTCACTAAAGGTGTTGTCAGAGATGAGGGGCTCGATTTTAATAGCCCTGAGGAGGCGGATTTGATGGGAAAATTGGGAAAAATGACTTCAGACACCCAACCCGCCTCCATCCCGCCACCCGATTTTCCTGAGTGTCTGTTTAGCCGCTCCCAAACTGACCCGTCTCCAACCGGTGGGACAGGTAGTTAAGGCAGTTAACAGCCTGTTAACTGCCTTGCTAATCCTATTTTCATTGTGGTTTCCCATTTTCCTGCTTCTGGCTCCTGTTTCCCGACTAGTCAGAAACAGGCCAGGTTCAAGGAGACGAGTTGCTGGAGGACATGATTTGTATGTATTGGTGGAGCGCTTTAAAAGCGCCCCTGAAACATGGCTGACATTCAAATGCAACAACTTTGCTGTTGTAGGTATGGGATAACATTTTGCACATCTACTGACCTTCTGACTGTTCAAGCTGACACCCATCTGCAGTGTGTCATGAATGGAAATATTTCAGGCCATTTCGACTGTGTGCTTGCAAGATTGTTACCTCAAATGAAATCTATAGTAAGGGGATGGGAAACATTTATGCCCTCTCATCCTGGTCCTCATAATCGGGGGAGTCGCAGCCGTATGGCTCAGCACAAATATTCCTCGGAAGAGGAGTAGGAGGATGAGGATGAGGGGAGCCTTGCATGCCCTGTTGTGACCAATGCAGCATCCCTCCAGTTCACTGCTGCCCATCAAGCAGGGTATGCACACTGCCATGCCACACTACCATAAGCTTACTCTTCAACCATAGGTGGCCACCATATGGCTCTGTAATTGCAGGCGACACTTGTCCAACGTCATACTTCATCTCTACTATACCCTCTTATTTCCTATCACTTTTACCATCAACATTACAAATGCAAGTCGTCCTGAGCCCTCAAAGCGATTTTGCCATTTTTCAGAACACATAGGCCACACAATCAACTGTTTGACATAATTTATCTTTAACACATGACAAAATATACCAGCAAGAGTCAGAAAAAAAAGAAACGTCACCCAAGTGAGTCCCCTTGTGACTACAGGTGCTTAATCTTTCTCTTACGCGTGCTTCTACGTGGTGCTTCCGCTGTGGCTTCAGCAGATGTAGAGGCACCTTGCTGACTAGGATGCTGCGCCTGCTTAGACGCCTTTGGCGGGAGTCCTCTGGGTTTGGGAGCCTGGGAGAGCTCTTCAACAGTCTGCTCTTCCTGCGGCTGTGCAGGGGCTGAAACAGCCATCTCCGTTGTCTCTGCAAAGTGGGTCTCTGACCGAGGGCTCCATAGTGGCATGGTCGTGCGAGTGCTTTGAGAGGAGCCCACACTTCCTTCTGTCCTGCCAACAACATCCCTCTCATGGGTCAGCTCTGGCTGGCAAGTGGCAGGAGAGCACCTTGCTGCACATCAGGGGGGCCACGAGGACCCGTATCTGCACTGGCAGTCCTCATAACAAGGACGTCCATTAAGCTCTGGTCTCTCTGCTCAGCATCTGCGCATCGCTCCTCCAGAGATGTCATTCTATTCTGAACAGTCACCATGTTTTCCTGACTCTGGCGACTTATTTCCTCCATGGCCGTAGCCATCCTTTCCACTGAGGTAGCTATCCTTTCCACGGTGGTGCGCTCATGCGCCATTGCCTCCACCACGGCAGTGCTGATGTTAGAGATAGACTCCTCCATTCTCTTCACACTCGCACTAACCCGAGAGGCAAACACTTCCAGAGACACCTGCACCTGTTCCTGTATTTCACGAACCGCTCTTTTTCTGGATGGCCCCAGAGGCACAGCGTCTGCATGCAGCTCAGCAGAGCTAAGAGAGTCCTGCGACCTCTGCAGAGGACTCTCCACTGCTGTCACTGTCTCCACCATCTGCTGATGCTCACTTGTTCGCTGTGATAGACCAGGTGACAACACTACTCTAACTCGCGATGGCCCCACCGAGGTGTGCGTTGCTGCACTGGTGCTGGGTGCGCTGAGTCCTGGTGACGCTGGTCCCTCAGAGGCTTCAGGTTCCTCTGAGGAGATGTCCAGGTCTTCGTCCTGGATCGTGGGGAGGGGGGCGCTCAATGGTCCTGGGGGAGAGTAAAGGCTTGAATTAGACATCTGATATTGATGTAGTAGACACATCCTTTTGATCAGATGATACAAAGCGATTCTCTATGACCATCATATTCCATTGCTTTCTCAGAGGGATGGAACTCTATTAGGTCACCAGCTTCCTCTAGTGTGCCCGTCTCTCCATCGCCCACTTCCAGGTCCTCGCCACCTCCAACAATCTCATTTACTGCCTCCTCAGCACTGGTCAATGTTGCAAAGGTAGGTGTTCCTATTGCTCTCTCCCTCTTATTGTGGGCTATCTTTTCCTGCAAAGAGGGACACAAGCGGTGTTTCAGCCACAGTGATGGAGTGAGTGTGATTAATCCCTACCATAGAATCTTTGAGTGAGACGAAGATGGGATAAGGTGCCAAGAGGAAGGTAGCTCCCTGTGCGTTGTTAGTTGTTGTCACTGCATGACAGTGAGAGAGAGTCTAAAGGGTGCACAGGCAGGATGCTGAAGTGATTCAGTGCAGAGACAGAGATGGATAGGAAAGGGTGCAAGGGAAGTAAGAGTAAGGTGGGATGTGAAGGAGGAGGCTTATAACGCAGAGTGCAGGTGATGAGAAGAGAAGGGAAGCAGAGTGAAGGCAAGCGAGATGGGATACTCACTTTTGATGTTCTCACAAAATCATTAAACCTTTTGCGGCACTGGATCCATGAGCGTGCAAAAATGGACCTTGCGCTCATCTCCTGAGCAATGTGCAGCCAGGCTGCCTTGGTCTGCTGAGGAGGCTTCCTCTGGCCATCAGGAGGGAAGAGAATCTCCCTGCATCCTCTGACAGCATCCACAAGAACTTGGAGGGACTCATCATTAAAATGTGGAGCTGTCTTGCCTCTGGAAGAAGTCATAGCTTTTAAAAGAAGCGCAGGAAACCACAATAGAAAGGCTCAGGCTGGATGGCAGCTTTAAAAGCAGCTGCTACTCTGATGTCATCAGGTGGCCAGCCGACCCGATCCCACTCATTGGACCGGCCAGCGTGCCTCCATGAAATTAACAAGCTAGTTTAATAAAAATCGCAACTCTGCAGCTGTTCCTGCCAGAAGTGGCTCTCGAACCCGCCCACAACGCAACCCGACTCCAACCCGCTTTGGGAATTAAAATCGAGCCCGAGGGGTGACTTGTTATGAACAGAGACGTGACAACTTTGGCTTTTTTCACCAGTACTGAGAAAGTTAACTGGAGACCTGATTAGTTACCATCTTGCTGGCCTGTGGAAACACATTTAAAATAGTTACAAAAAGAATTAAGAGGAAAGTTTAAAAAAATCTTACATGCTTTGAATGTAGAATTCTCTACGCAGCATCTGTAAATTCTTTAAAATGAATTAGATAGTTACTTGTAAAAGAGGAATATTAAATGTAATGAGGCATAATCAGGAGAGTGGCACGAGATTAGGTGGCTCCTGTGGAGAAAAATACTGGCACAAACTGGATGGGCCGAAAGACCTGTTTCTGTGCTGTAACATTTTATGATTCTATATACAGCAAACATTTTCTGTGTGAGATCCTGTGCAAGTACTGATACACTTTTGAAGACGTGAGTCCTAAAATGTACAAAAGGGTGTGATGCAATGTGATTTGCTTTCCTGACACCCTCTCGTAATGAGATTTCGATTTCTACTGTTAAACAAGACTACCGTAGTGTTTATTAATTGTTTAGGATTCATAAATCAGCACTTCCATTTTGTGTTTCTGTGATTTATAATTAATTTAACAGGATTATATATACGCTGATGAAGAAAGGTTCAGTGAAATTTGCATAACGCTGATGATGAAGGTACCGAAAGTGCAATTTTTTAAAAATAACTTTCAAAACTATGTTCCGTCAGAGTCTGGCATCTAAGGGTCAAGGTATTAGATTGTGCTCGACACGGAGATTGTGAAGGGAAGGGATTGTCCTGTACTTGCACATTTCCCTCCTGAGAGACTACAAGCTATTCCTTGAGTCATGGAAAAGAATTGCCAGGCACAATGGCCTGCCTATGCTGCAAAGAATACTTCAAAAACTCTTCAAAATCCTTCATTAGCTTCATGGCGTATCTTAATATCAATATCCTGGGGGTCACCATCCAGGACAAAGCAGCCCGCTTGATTGGCATCCCATCCACTACCTTAAACATTCACTCCCTCCACCACCGGCGTACCGTGGCTGCAGTGTACACCATCTACAAGATGCACTGCAGCAACTCGCCAAGGCTTCATCTTCGGCAGCACCTCTCAAACCCACGACCTCTTCCACCTGGAAGGACAAGGGCAGCAGGCGCATGGGAACACCACCACCTCCAAGTTCCCCTCCAAGTTAATGGGACTGATAGCCAATAAATCCCCAGGGCCTGATAATCTACCTAAAAGAGGTAGCCATGGAAATAGTGGATGCATTGGTTGTCATTTTCCAAAATTCTATAGATTATGGGACAGTTCCTACAGATTGGAGGGTGGCAAATGTAACATAACTATTTAAAAAAGGAGAGAGAGAGAAAACAGGGAACTACATCAGTAGTAGGGAAAATGCTAGAGTCTATTATAAAGGACAGGACACTTAGAAAATATCAACGGGATTAGACAAAGTCAACATGGATTTATGAAAGGGAAATCGTGTTTGACAAACCTACTGGAGTTTTTTGAGGATGTAACTGGTAGAATAGATAAGGGAGAACCAGTGGATGTGGTGTATTTGGATTTTCAGAAGGCCTTTGATAAAGTACCACATAAGAGGTAAGTGGGCAAAATTAAAGCACATGGAATTGGAGTGAAAATTGGTTAACAGAGAGAGGGGATAAATGGGTCTTTTTCGGGGTGGCAGGCGGTGACTAGTGGGGTACCGCAGGGATCAGTGCTTGGGCCCCAGCTATTCACAATATATATCAATGATTTGGATGAGGCAACCAAATGTAATATTTCCAAGTTTGCTGACGACACGAAACTAGGTGGGATTGTGAGTTGTGAGGAGGATGCAAAGAGGCCTCAAGGCGATTTAGACAGGTTGAGCGAGTGGGCAAATACATGGCAGATGCAGTATAACGTGGATAAATGTGAAGTTATCCACTTCGGTAGGAAAAACAGAAAGGCAGAGTATTATTTAAATGGTGATAGATTGGGAAATGTTGATGTACAGAGGGACCTGGGTGTCCTTGTACACCAGTCACTGAAAGCAAACATGCAGGTGCAGCAAGCAGTTAGGAAGGCAAATGGTGTGCTGGCCTTCATTGCAAGAGGATTTGAGTACAGGAGCAAGGATGTCTTACTACAGTTATACAGGGTCTTGGTGAGACCACACCCGGAGTACTGTGTGCAGTTTTGGTCTCCTTACCCAAGAAAGGATATACTTGCCAAAGAGGGAGTGCAGCGAAGGTTCACCAGACTGATTCCTGGGATGGCAGGACTGTCGTATGAGGAGAGATTGGGTCGACTAGGCCTGTATTCACTAGAGTTTAGAAGAATGAGAGGGGATCTCATTGAAACGTATAAAATTCTGTCAGGGCTAGACAGACTGGACGCAGGGATGATGTTTCCCCTGGCTGGGGGGTCTAGAACGAGGGGCCACAGTCTCAGGAAATGGGGCAGGACATTTAGGACTGAGATGAGGAGCAATTTCTTCACTCAGAGGGTGGTGAACCTGTGGAATTCTCTACCACAGAAGGCTGTGGAGGCCAAGTCACTGAATATTTTTAAGAAGATAAATAGATAGATTTCTAGGCACAAAAGGCATCAAGGGGTATGGGGAGAGTGCGGGAATATGGTATTGAGATAGAGGATCAGCCATGATCATATTGAAGGGCCAAATGGCCTACTCCTGCTCCTACTTTTCTATGTTTCTAAGTCACACACCATCCTGACTTAGAAGTATATCGCCGATCCTTCATCGTTGCTGGGTCAAAATCCTGGAACTCCCTACCTAACAGCACTGTGGGAGTACCTTCACCACATGGACTGCAGCGGTTCAAGAAGGCGGCTCACCACCACCTTCTCAAGGGCAATTAGGGATGGGCAATAAATGCTGGACTTGCCAGCGACGCCCACATCGCATAAACGAATTTAAAAAAACTGACAGCCTCCTATCCATTCATTTTATGACAGGCTGACAATAAGGGAGGAGTTTTAACACCACCCCGCCCCGACAAGCGGGAGAGGGTCAAGGGGTGGGTTAAAAATGTAACTCGTCCAATCCACCTGCTGCTATTTTTATGGTGGTGGGTTACGTGGCGTGTCTGTGCCCGCCGTGGAGAGGCGGGAACACCTCTATAATATTAAAATCAGGCTCCAGCAGTTGGGAGCCTGAATTAAATTTAACGCTGGCCGGCCGGATTTCCCAGGGCTCGGGAATCCCAGCAGCTAAAAGGAAGCGAGAGTAGCCGGATCAACTAGGTAAGTGCTTTTTATAGCAGTTCTTGTGAGCCAGGAGGAGCAGGAATGCTCCCCTTGCCCTTCAAGCAAATCTTCTGCCGATTGCAACCTCTCCTCGCTGCAGTGATCAGCCAACCCACCCCCCCACATGCCGCAATCTTTGCCACCCTCCCTCCTTGCTGCCATGCTCAGACACCACCGCCCCCCACCCCAACATGCCCCGGTCTTTTAAAATTGCCAAAAGGTCCCGTGCTGCGGCTCTCTACCACTGGTTTTGGAACTGACCAGCCTGTCAATCTGGCCAGCTGCCGGGCGGAAAACAATTAAGAAATGATAATGAAGTCCTGCTGTTAAATTTGGCAGGACTTTCACGTTCCCGGGATTTCTGGGTTTCCCCCCTGCAATCGCATGCCCGCGGTCCCTCCCCGTAAATATCGGGGCCTAAGATTTTGCCAAGAGAACATAAAAAAACGAGTTTGGCCTAAACACGAGTTCAAAGCTGAGGCAGCGTGGAGCGAACCTGAAAGACCACGTTAAGTGAGTGAGAATTAATCTAATTAATTACATTTTAGAGCAGTACAAAAGTTAGGAGTACAGAAATAGTGGGATCAGGAGCTAGGCTAATGACATATGCAAATATGGGCTATCCTGGATCTACAAAGTACTCAAAGAGTGCACATGGCTAAAGTGTCAAAAAGTTGTGTTATATCAGAACATAAGAAATAGGAGCAGGAGTAGGCCATTCGGCCCTTCGAGCCTGCTCCGCCATTCAATGAGATCATGGCTGATCTTCTGCCTCAACTCCATTCACCGGCCCTATCGCCATATCCCTTGATGCCCTTACGAGTCAGAAATCTATTGACTTCTGTTTTGAATATCATCTTCTTCTTAGGCAGTCCCTCGGAACCGAGGATGACTTGCTTCCACATTAAAAATGAGTTCGCAGGTGACTGATGAGTCCAATGCTGGACCTACAGTCTCTGTCACAGGTGGGGCAGACGGTGGTTGAAGGGGCAGGTGGGTGGGGTGCTTGGGTTGACGTGCGCTCCTTGCGCTTGGCTTCCGCTTGCTCCCGGCAAAGAGACTCGAGGTGTTCGGCGCCTTCCCGGATGCTTCTCCTCCACTTTGTGCGGTCTTGGGCCAGGGATTCCCAGGTGTTGGTGGGGATGTTACACTTTTTCAAGGAGGCTTTGAGGGTGTCCTTGAAGCGTTTCCTCTGCCCACCTGGGGCTCTCTTGCCGTGCCGGAGCTCCGGGTAGAGCACTTGTTACCAATGACTGAGCCTCCACAGCCCTCTGGGGTAGAGAATTCCAAAGATTCACCACCCTCTGTGTGAAGAAATTTCTTCTCATCTCAGTCCTGAACGGCCTACCCTTTATCCTGAGGCTGTGGCCCCTGGTTCTAGATTCCCCAGCCAATGGAAACATTCTCCCAGCATCCACCCGATCAAGCCCTGTAATAATTTTGTATGCTTCAATGAGATCCCCTCTCACTCTTCTGAATTCAAGAGAATACAGGCCTAGTTTACTCAATTGTTTCTCATACAACAGTCCCGCCATCCCAGGAATCAATCTTGTGAATATTTGTTGTACTCCCTCTATGGCAAGTATATCCTTCCTTCGGGAAGGAGACCAAAATTGTACACAGTACTCCAGGTGTGGTCTCACCAAGGCCCTATATAATTGGAGTAAGACTTCTTTACTCCTGTACTCAAATCCTCTTGTAATGAAGGCCAGCATATCATTTGCCTTCCTAATGGCTTGCTGCACCTGCACATTCATTTAGGAAATACTCTGCCTTTCTGTTTTTTCTCCCAAAGTGGATAACTTCACATTTATCCACATTATATTACATCTGCCATGTTCTTGCCCACTCACTGAGCCTGTCGAGATCCCCTTAAAGCCTCTTCACATCCTCTTCACAACTGACACTGCCACCTAGCTTTGTATCATCAGCAAATTTGGAAATGTCACATTTAGTCCCCTCATCCAAATCATTGATATAGATTGTGAACAGCTGGGGCCCAAGCACCGATCCTTGCGATACCCCACTAGTCACAGCCTGCCATCCTGAAAAAGACCCGTTTATCCCTACTCTTTGTTTTCTGTCTGTTAACCAATTCTCAATCCATGCTAGTATATTACCCCCAATTCCATGTGCCCTAATTTTGTTCACCAACCTCTTGTGTGGGACCTTATCGAAGGCCTTCTGAAAATCCAGATACACCACATCTACCGGTTCCCCTTTGTCTACTCCACTAGTTACATCCTCAAAGAACTCCAATAGGTTTCTCAAACAGGATTTCCCTTTCATAAATCCATGTTGACTCTGCCCAATTGTACTATTAGTTTCTAAGTGCCCAGTTATTGCATCCTTTATAATAGATTCCAGCATTTTCCCCAACTACTGATGTGAGGCTGACAGGTCTGTAGTTTCCCGTTTTCTCTCTCCCTCCTTTCTTAAATAGCGGGGTTACATTTGCTATCCTCCAATCTGTAGGAACCGTTCCAGAATCTATAGAATTTTGGAAGATGACAACCAATGCGTCCACTATCCTAATGGCCACCTCTTTCAAAACCCTAGGATGTAGGTCATCCGGTCCTTGGGATTTATCAACTTTTAGTCCCATTAATTTTGCTTGTACTTTTTTTTACTAATAATAATTTCTTTAAGTTCCTCATTCTCGCCACACCCTTGGTTTTCTCATATTGCTCAAGAAGCTAAAGTGTCAGAAAGTTGTGTTGCTCGCTAAGCTTTAGGATGAGTTGGCTACACTCTACAATGGTTGTGGGAAGGAAAGATTTCAGGGAGACATGCTCCAAAATGACAGTTCCCTGGGGAGACAGTCACACACCAAAGATAGGATCCAGCTTTAAGAACTTCTGAGTAAGTTCTCTTATGGAAACACAGCAAGATAACACAGAAATCGGTGCAAACAAACAAAGCATCTACTGACAACAGTTATGAAATAAGTGGTCAGTTTAAGAGACAGGAGTCAACATGGTGACCATGCCACTCATGAAATGCCCATGTGAAATGCGTGCTGAGTATCTGGAGCACTGTTCAGGCGCGGTCACCACGTAATGGAGCTGCAGACTATGACCCCGAGTTCTAGACTCTCCAGCCAGGGGAAACAGCCTCTCAGCATCTAAAGTGTCAAGCCCTCTGAGAATTGTGAAATTATCCACATTGGTAGGAAGAATAGAAAAGCAGAATAATTTTAAAAGGTGAAAGACTAGTAAATGTTGGTATTCTGAGGGATTTGGGTGCCCTTGCACACAAATCACAGAAAGTTAACATGCAGGTACAGCAAGCAATTAGGAAAGAAAATGGTACATTAGCCTTTATTGCAAGGGGGTTGGAGTATAAGAGTAAGGAAGTCTTGCTGCAATATTGGGCTTTGGCGAGACCTACACCTGGAGTACTGTGTACAGTTTTGGTCTTCTTACCGAATGAAGAATATACTTGCCTTAGAGGGGTGCAAAAAAGGTTCACGAGATTGATTCCTGGGATGAGAGATGGAGTAGAATGGGCCTATACTCTCTGGGGTTTAGAAGAATAAGAGGTGATCTCATCGAAACATATAAAATTCTCAGCGGGCTTGATAGGGTAGATGCTAAGAGGCTGATTCCCCTGGCTGGTGAGTCTGGAACTAAGGATCGTAGTCTCAGGTGAAGGGTCAGCCATTTAGGTCTGAGAAGAGGAGAATTCTCTATCCCAGAGGACTGTGGATGCTCAGTTGATGAGTATATTCAAGACCGAGATCAATAGATTTTTGGACACTAAGGGAATCAAGGGATATGGGGATAGGGTGAGAAAGTGTAGTTGAGGTAGATGATCAGCCATGATCTTACTGATTGGAGGAGCAGACTCGAGGGGCCATAGGACCTACTTGTGCTCCTATTTCTTATGTTTTTCTGTAGTCTCATTAGCATATTTTACGGGTCTAGTGAGCCGAATGCACAACGGCATTACCATCGCCAAATCGTCCACCATCAACATCCTGGGGGGTCACCATTGACCAGAAACTTAACTGGACCAGCCACATAAATACTGTGGCAACAAGAGCGGGTCAAAGGCTGGGTATTCTGCAGTGAGTGTCTCATCTCCTGACTCCCCAAAGCCTTTCCACCATCTACAAGGCACAAGTCAGGAGTGTGATGGAATACTGCCCACTTGCCTGGATGAGTGCAGCTCCAACAACACTCAAGAAGCTCAACACCATCCAGGACAAAGCAGGCCACTTGATCGGCACCTCATCCACCACCTTAAACATTCACTCGCTCCACCACTGGCGCACCGTGGCTGCAGTGTGTACCATCTACAAGATGTACTACAGCAACTCACCAAGGCTTCTTCGACAGCACCTCCCAAACCCGCGACCTCTACCACCTAGAAGGACAAAGGCAGCAGGCGCATGGGAACACCATCACCTGCAAGTTCCCCTCCAAGTTACACACCATCCTGACTTGGAAATATATCACCGTTCCTTCATCGTCGCTGGGTCAAAATCCTGGAACTCCCTGCCTAACAGCACTATGGGAGCACCTTCACCACAAGGACCGCAGTGGTTCAAGGCGGCGGCTCACCACCACCTTCTCAAGGGCAATTAGGGATGGGCAATAAATTTTGGCCTTGCCACTGATGCCCACATCCCAGGAACGAATAAAATAAACCTCTGCACCACTGGTGTCCTCCAGCGTTTGATACAGTGCTATGCTACAGCGCTCGATAAACAGAGCACCAACACACAATTCAGAGCAGCATAATGGGTGGTGGACACTACAGTATTGTAAAGGGTGAGCGACAAAGAGCAAGGATGAAGAAACTTAAGTTTTTCCCTGAGGTTGTTATTGTAAAATAAAGTCACGTATTTAAGCCATGGAGATAGTGGAAAATTAGCATTTTTCTACCAACTTTTTGTTTAGAGACTATGATTTCAATGTTTAAATTTAAAGAAATCACTTTAATTTTGCATCACCAAATAGAAATGAACAGCTCTAGTCCTGACCAAAGGTCTCAAGCTATATCTTTAAAAAATCTTTTATTTATCAAATGTTGAAAGATATGATGGCATATTTCCAGCATTTGTAGTTTACTCAGCCCTTTTTATTGGCCTGAATTTTGCAGTGGTAATGGCAGCATAATTGTCAGCGTTAGCCGTCATTACCCCTCTGAAACTGACCACAACTTCAGGATTTAGCACATGCGCAGATAAACGCGGAAATCCTGAAGTTGCAATCAGTCATTCCCTGCTCTGCCACACGCTGCGCTGTGGAACTCCCCATAGCTGGCAAATCAGTGAGATCACTTGAACTGACGAAAACTTCCCCTTTTTGTGCTCTAATATTAAACACCTCATAAAACGTTAAGCCTTGTTGAAAGAGGTGTAACTGAGGTTTTAATGGCATAATGACTGCTGAACAACTGTTCTGGCCCTAAAAGACTAATTTTATATTTGTGGAATTTCAAATTTCTCCATGATGATAAAAATGACTAGATTTTTAAAATAATAAAAAAAATATATTTTTAAGTTTGTTGATAATATTTTAACTCCTACCTTAACTCCATGTGTATGTACCAATCTTTTTTTTTAAATTTAGAGAGCGAAATAGTGACTATAAATGCTGCTTTTTATTTCCTAGTTTGCTGTCTGTGAGAATTCTTCACTGTGATTGGCTGCTTAGGCAGCTTGATGACATCACTGCTGTTGTACGCTCGAGATCCCCTTTTGACAGCGCTACAATCAAATTAAGGTCAAGAAAGCTAAAGTTTTCGCCACAGAGATCGCAAGATCTTTGTGGGCAGCTTTCTTCGAGGTCAGCGGCAATCGCTGTCGCTTCCCACTGACAGCAAATTCTGGGCCATTATATTTGTACACAATTATGCTGGAGATTGAAAAAGGTAAATCATCTTATTGAAGCAGATGTAAACATAAATGGGTCACTGGACATCCAGATACCACAGTAAACAGTGAAGCATCCATCTAAGCAGAAAAGGAGGGATGGTGCTACATTTAGGCAGAAACAATGGACTCAAAATCTTACTTAATATGATATATTAACAGCTGTCTCAGAATGCAACTTTGCACCGTTTCTTTGTCAAGATTTACTGCTACAACTGTTTCACAACCCTTCCTTCCAATGATGACAAAACTGTGGAATTCCATGCCTCCGTCTATCTTTTTGATAGATTGCAGTATCCAGCATTTCAAAGAACATCTTTTTCACCATCTTTCAAGTAAACTGAATCAAAACATTATTCGGTTGCATGAAATGCAGCTCTAATCTGTTCGTCCACAGTCTAAAATCACTTCAGTTTTATGTCACACTGTGTTGACAATTGAGCAACTCCAGTAAACGTATTTTGGGTAATAATCCAAGCTCCACAACATTTACACTACTCCAAATCTTAAAACATTTAAATCCAGCCTAACAAACATAGAAAAAAAGCCTAGAAATAGTTTCTCTATTTATTCTATCGAATGCCTTTATCATTTTAAAGACCTCAATTAGATAAGGCACGCTATTAATTGACAATTACTACAGCACAAGGTGACAAACCGGGAGCTGTTTGGGTAGATAAAGAAAGCTGCGGAACATTATAATTTACTAATCATGGGGAATTTCAACATTCCTACAGTTGAATACACAGATCAAGAACAACCTGA
Source organism: Squalus acanthias (assembly GCA_030390025.1). Lineage (NCBI taxonomy): Eukaryota > Metazoa > Chordata > Chondrichthyes > Squaliformes > Squalidae > Squalus > Squalus acanthias. The sequence continues at coordinate 109,427,338 of CM059428.1, forward strand.
AGGGAGGGGTGAGAATACAAACACATTCACTGTGGCAATCACTGTGAGGCAGGCTACAAGAGCAAAGGTTGTCTTTAATGTTTAGCAATGCACCATAACTGGTTACAGCCTGGAATGTGGTGAGTACCTAGGATTTAATGACCTTTGTATCATTCAATTTGATATTGCTGTGAAAGCTAAGGTCAAAAACAACAATGTGGCATCACAGGACTTCAGAAAAGCTGATGTTGGAGTTATAAGAGGAGTCTTGGGGGATATTAATTGGGAAATCATACACAAATACACTACAATTTTCTTCTGTTGTTCTGTTTTTAAGGCTATTATACAGGATAAGTAAAGAAAGTATATACTTTTTTGGACGCGGAGTGGTTTGATAAGGAGGTTAGAATGAGTATAAAGAACAGCGAAAATATTTTAAAATACGCAAGGAAACAAAAAGCAACTCTGGACAGGTAAATAAAATATTATAAAACGTAACCAAGAAATAGAGAGACAAATTGCAGAGAGCAGCAAGAGGAACCCCAAAAAATTTTACAACTTTATCAGCACATAGAAATATGTAGAAATTACAACACAGGCCCAATGAGTAGTAGAAAGATGGTCAAAGAACAGTTGGGTTCATTAAAGGATAACTATTACAGATAATTAGGATATGGCATATTCTTAGTAAATGGGGCCGTGATCATTGTGTGCATAGAAATTAGTAAAAATGTGCATATGGAGAAGCTGAAAGTATTAAAAATTGACAAAGCTCTTGGACTAGATTGGATACCTCCTAGAATCTTCCTTTTAATTCATTGAAGAAATTAGTGATGTTCTCATTGATATGTTGGAGAATACCTGGGGACTGGAGGATGATAAATGTGATTTCAATATTTAAAAGAAAAGAAAAGTAAGGCAGAAACCTGGTAATGGATCGGGGTTATCCAGCAGATGTAGTTTATTTGTAATTTCAAAAAACATCTCACAAAGGTCTTCACGTGATGCTAACAAATAGTTGACAAATTGCATAGATTGATTGAGAACAGGCTTAACAACAGAAGACAAAAAGTGGTGATAAATGGAAATTGGTCTACCTGGGAAAAAGTAATCAGTGCAGTTCCACAACTCTGGGGCTGCTGTTATTTACAATACTTGCAAATGATATAGAACAGGGCATCTGCAGTAGCGTTATTAAATTTGCTGATCTCACAAATCTCTGTAGGCAGATTGCGGGGAAACAGAAGATTGACTATCGTCAGAGAGAATTGGACTAATTATATAGATAGCTTGAAATATGTTAACTGAATTTTAATGTGGGTATAAATGTACGGTAATGTATATAGGAACAGGAAACTGTAAACGTGCATAATATGAAGGGTCCTATTTTGAAGGAGGCGAGTGCGACAAATTAAAGATAGTGTTAGATTAAAGGAAGAGGCTTATAATGTTGCCAAAAAGAGTAGTAAACCTGAGGATTGGGAGGATTTTAGAATTCAGCAAACGTGGATCAAGAAATTGATAAAGAAAGGGAAAATAGAATGAGAATAAACTAGCGAGAGACATAAAAACAGACTGTAAAAGCTTCTATAGGTATGCAAAAACGAAAAGATTAGCAAAAGAAAATGTGGGTCCCTTACAGGGTGAGACAGGAGAAATTATAATGGCCAATAAGGAAATGGCAGAGAAATTAAATAAATACGAATTGTGTCTGTCCTCACGGAAGGAGACGCAACAAACCTCCTGGAAATAGTGGAGAACCAAGGGTCTAGCAAGAATGAGGAACTGAAAGAAATTAGTATTAGTAAAAAAATTGTACTGGAGAAATTAATGGGACTGAAAGCCGATAAATCCCCTGGACCTGATGGCCTACATCCTAGGATTTTGAAAGAGGTGGCTATAGAGATAGTGGATGCATTGGTTGTCATCTTCCAAAATTCCATAGATTCTGGAACGGTTCCCACAGATTGGAAGGTAGCAAATGTAACCCCACTATTTAAGAAAGGAGGGAAGAGAGAAAATGGGGAACTACAGACCAGTTCGCCTGACATCAGTAGTAGGGAAAATGCTGGAATCTATTATTAAGGACGTGGTAACAGGGCACTTAGAAAATAATAATAGGATTGTACAGAGTCAACACGGATTTATGAAAGGGAAATCATGTTTGACAAATCTGTTGGAGTTTTTTGAGGTTGTAACTAGCAGAATAGATAAGGGGGAACCAGTAGATGTGGTGTATTTGGATTTTCAGAAGGCATTCGATAAGGTGCCACACAAGAGGATATTAAACAAAATTAGGGTTCATGGGATGGGGTAGTATACGAGCATGGATTGAGGATTGGTTAACAGACAGAAAACAGAGCAGGAATAAATGGGTCATTTTCGGGTTGGCAGGCTGTAACTAATGGGGTACCGCAAGGATCAGTGCTTGGGCCTCAGCTATTCACAATCTACATCAATGATTTGGATGAGGGGACCAAATGTAATATATCCAAGTTTGCTGATGATACAAAGCTGGGTGGGAATTTAAGTTGTGAGGAGGATGCAAAGAGGCTTCAAGGGGATATAGACAGGCAAGAACATGGCAAACGTAAAATAATGTGGAGAAATGTGAAGTTATCCACTTTAGTAGGAAAAATAGAAAAGCAGAGTATTTTTTAAATGGAGAGAGATTGGGAAATGTTGCTGTTCAGCGAGACCTGGGTGTCCTTGTACACGAATCACTGAAAGTGAATATGCAGGTACAGCAAGCAATTAGGAAAGCAAATGGTATGTTGGCCTTTATTACAAGAGGATTTGAGTATAAGAGTAAAGACGTCTTCCTGCAATTATATAGGGCCCTGGTAAGACCACACCTGGAGTATTGTGTACAGTTTTGGTCTTCTTACCTCAGGAAGGATATACTTGCCATAGAGGGAGTGCAACGAAGGTTCACCAGACTGATTCCTGGGATGGGGGGGGATTGTCCTATGAGGAAAGATTGAGTAGACTAGGCCTATATTCTATATAGAGTTCAGAAGAATGAGAGGTGATCTCATTGAAACATACAACATTTTTACAGGGCTCGACAGGGTAGATGCAGGGAGGATGTTTCCCCTGGCTGGGGAGTCTAGAACCAGGGGTCAGTGTCTCAGAATAAGGTGTTGGCCATTTAGGACTGGGATGAGGAGAAATTTCTTCACTGAGAGGGTGGTGAATCTTTGGAATTCTCTACCCTAAGGGCTGTAGAGGGTCAGTTGTTGAGTATATTCAAGACAGAGATCGATAGATTTTTGGATGTTAAGGGAATCAAGGGATATGGGGATAGTACAGGAAAGTGGAGTTGAGGTAGATCAACTGTGATCTTATTGAATGGCGGAGCAGGGTTGAGGGGCTGAATGGCCTACTCCTGCTTCTATTTCTTAAGTTCTTTCAAGCCCAATCCCATTGGGATACAAATGTTCCCCTAAAAGGGGCAGTATTACTAAATACTACTAAAAGCTAAGGGAGAGGTGGACAATTTTAGCAGTTGCCTTCAGTAACTTTGGACTGTGAGTTGGTGGTAAAAACTATTACATGAGAAATGAACTTCACAGAGTACCATATTAAGCCACCAGCAATATAATGGGATAGTGAAATTGGAAAACTTAAGAACATGGTATACCAGCCTCACTATAATCTATCTTTTCTTTTGATGACTAAGCTGATACAAAAGGAAGAGAAAAAAGGTATCCTTCACAATTAACCAATAATTGTAATCAAAAAATATCAGGGTAGCCTCGAAGGAATATAGCTATGGATCAAAACCAGCAAAAGACATCTGCTGAATTGAATGCCAATTGACACCTCGTTCAGATGCTGCATATCCAATTATGCCTTGCATAAACAGATAAGCCAGACTGATCAACTGCACAAAATTGCTAGTCTGCATTCTGCTTGAGGTCCACATCTTTCTGAGCCCCAGTACTCATTCTTTTGACCAAGCTTTAGGTCACTTGTCCTAATATCTCATGTGGCTCGGTGTCAAATTTCGTTTGATAATGCTCCGGTGAAGCACCTTGGGATGTTTACTACGTTAAAGGCACTATATAAATGTAAGTTGTTGTTTTCTTTATTGCAGTTTGTTTCTGGTAAGTTACTTCAACTTTAAAGTTTCAAAACTTGTTTTGCTCTGTAGGTAATATTTATCTTAATGCTGGGTTCCTAACCAGGAAACGCCTGTTTCCTCCTCGGCTGGCATTCCAGTTTGGGTGCCTTCTTTGGGTGAGTTTTACCAGTTCTCAGTTTGATGCTAGAAAATCCCTGCAGCAGGAGGAAATGCTAGCAGAATCAGAACTGCACCTCTTGTTAGTTGATGATTGTGGTCACAGAGAAATTTGTATCTCACCCTCCCCACTTGACAGGGAATGCAGCGGTAGGTGGGAAGAATATGGATGGAGTGCAAAAAAAAGGGGAAAACACAGTGTGTTAAGCTGCAATTGGGTGCAGTTTCAAGCATACAACTTCCCACAAGATTATTTCCAAACTCAAAATTAGCCCAACCATCTTCAACTTCTTCATCAATGGTACTTCATTGGCCATAAAGCGCTTTGGGACGTCCGGTGGTCGTGAAAGGCGCTATATAAATGCAAGTCTTTTTTTCCCCCTCTGTGATACAATGATGGGGTGGGGTTGTTCTCTAACAATTCCTCAGTGTTCAGCTCTTTTCACAAGACCTCCAGTAATGAAGCAGCCCATGCCAGCCCAGCGCAGGACCTGGATAACATCATGCCACATAAATACCAGTTAATGACCATCTTGAACAACAGAAAGCCCAGTCATCTCCCCTTGACCTTCAACGGCAACACCAGAGCCGAATCCCCCAACTTCAACATCTTGGAGGTCACCAGCGACCAGTCGTATCAACACCGTGATTACAAGAGCAGGTCAGAGGCTGCACTCTGTGACGAATGGTTCACCTCCAAACCCCTCAAAGTCTCTCCACCATCTACATGGCTCCAATCAGGAATCTGATGAAATAATCACCACTTGCCTGGAGAGTTGCAGCTACCACACAAGAAGCTCAACAACATCCAGGATAGAACTGTTTGCTGAATTGGCATCCCTGTCAGCAAGCTCAATATTCACTCCCTCCATCAACAATGCATAGTGGCTGCAGTATGTACTATCTATAGGATGCATTGCGACAACTTATCAAAGTTACTTCGACAACACCTCCCTCCCCTGCAATCTCTACCATCAAGAACAAGAGCAGCAATGTTGAGGAAACATCATCACTTCCGAGTCACACGTCATCCTGACATGGACAAATATTTCTGTTCCTTCATTTTTTGGGCAAATATCCTGGAATTCCTTACCTAACAGCATTGTCGAAGCACCATCACCAGTGGGACTGCAGCGGTCGAAGGAGTAGTTTCACCACCACCTTTTCAATGCAACTAGTGGCGGGGGCAGGCAATAAAATGTGGCCTTGCCCAAATCCCGGTAACAAATGAATAAAAAACTGGAACATGTGAATGTGCAGATTCATCCAATCAGAAACTTCCAGAAAGTAACAGGTAATTCCTAGTAGGTTACAGGGCAGCCTTGGAGGAAGCTTAGATCAAGTAACCTACTCGCCCTTTCAAGTGCGGGATGATGTGTGGTGCAGAGAGCTGGGTGCAAATAAAAAGAAAGAAAAATTGTATTGCTCAATTATGCCTGTAATAACTACTGAACTTAGCTAAACCATTTGCAGTAAGTCATGTCAGTAAAGAAAATAGCTAAGTATTTATAATTACCTCTTTTACATGTCAAAATGAGAACTGCTAGGTATAATTATATAAATTGTGCTCCTTCAGAGATTCATTCTTTTAGCCAGCCATTTATCCCAACTACACTATGACTATAATTCTTATAAAGTGACAAGAACAGGACAGAAGAGTGAAGGACCATATGTTGTTAAACTATTAACCGATGTTTATTTCTTTTTTTGCATTTTGAAAGTGCCTTATCATGTTGTTGCAGTTCAGGCTTTCTCTCTACATTTTGTTTTATGTTCACAGCAAAAATGAAATTTGAATAAGTATACCAAGGGGGAGAATCTCCTCCAAAGTCGCAGCAGAGATTAAGGGAAAATTTGGGCAATAAGGCCTACCACTACTTCACTGCCCCGATAAGGATTTTCCTTCCCCAGCCCCTGCCAGGATGTCACTGACCATTCCTTCCTTGCTCACCAGATGCAATTGGCAGCAGGAGCAGGGAATGGGCCCCAGATCCCTTGAGGATTTGCCTCCTGTCTGCCCCACTTACTGCTGTTTTCCAAGGCCACCATGTTGAAAGTAAAAGCCCCTTGCAGTAGCTTCTTTTCCCTCCAGTTTGACTCCAATCACTTACCTGCTGAAGGATTCAGTCTCAGCTGAGGCCTTCAGTGGAAGATGCACTCTGAACTTCAGGGAATTTCTTCCCCTTTAATGTCTCTCACTGTCTCTTCTGATGATGCAGTGGTGTCCCTGCTGAACACCGCTGGCATTTAGTATGCCCACCATGTGCTCCTGTCTCCTTCACAAGGTGGAAAATAACACACCCTCATGATAAATGTGTACAGGATGAAACTAAAGATTTACTTATAAGTAGATTAACAACAACTTGCATTTATACAACTTGCCTTTAACATAGAAAAACATCCCAAAGAACTCACAGAGGCATAATCAGACAAAAGAAATGGATGTTGAACCAAAGGAGGAGATATTAAGAAGGGTGACCAAAAGCTTGGTCAAAGAGGGTCTAAAAGGAGGAGATGGTAAGGTTGAGGGAGGGAATTCCAGAGCATGGGGCCCAGATGGTTAAGGTATCGACAAAGATGTTTTTTATTCTTGTTTTCCCCTTCCTCCAAACAGTTTGCAAAACAAAATTCTGATGGAGGGTCTACACCCAAAACATGAATGTTGTTCTGCTTTTGAGTTATTTCTATCCTTCTTACTTTAGATTCTCCAACCTCTGTACTTTGGACTGTTCTCATAGATGAGATCCAATGCCCTATAATTTGAGAGTATCTTCACTCACCTTGATATCTAGGTAAATTTTCAATAATGTGCCCAGGATAGCAAACAGAAGACCTTTGGAAACACAGGACCGGAAAAGATCATTTGGCTGGTCCAAGTTTCTAGGAAATACCATATCCTATGATACCTCTCGTACCCCTCTATTATTTCTCGCATTCAGTTCTCTTGAAATTGCTGATGATTATTCTAGCTACTGGAATTAACCTCTGCCACTTCTTTAGGACATTAAAGCCAGAGAGAGCATACATTCACCAGGATGATATCGGGGTTGGTAACAGATAGGAAAGGAGCGGTCCCCAGTACTCAGGTAAGTCAAAAAAAGAAAAAAGACTTTTTGGAGTCTCTTCTGGCCGCAATGCCTCTTCCTGCTAGGTGAGCCTGGCAGAAAAGTCAAAGATAAAATATCTGTCGGAGCCGAGGACATCAGAGCCTGATCTGCATATATTTTTTTTAAATGCCCGGCGTCGAGTTTACCTCTTGCCCACTCAAATGAGCCAGTTAAATTTGGAGCAGGCAGCATGCCCCACGGGCACTATTAACTGCCCACCCACCCACCTGGGTTCTGTTGAGCGGGTGTTAAAATCACCCTTTATTACCTTTCGGAGTCAGTGATGAGGAATGTCAATGTAAAATTACTATTAAAAAAATTGGGAGAGATATTAGGAGAAGTATCTTCACGTAGAGGGTTATTGGTACAGGGAATGCTTTTCCACAGGAAGTGGTTAAGGCAGAGATCATTGTATCTTTTAAGGGAAAATTGGATACATTTTTGAATCAGAGAAAGGTACAGGGCTGTGGGGAGAGAGCAAGGCAGTGGGAATAGTTTTGGATTGCTGTAGCAAAGAGCTGGTACAAAAACAATGTGCTGATTGGCCTCCTTCTGTGCTGTAAACATCTATGGTTCCTGTCTTTGATAAATGGTAGAGTATCATAACATAAGATCTCATTTAGGATTTAAACAACAAGCGACTTTATTGAACAAAAGATGAACAAGTGATTTATAGTAGAAGTTACGCTATGTAGATCCTTAAAAGAAAAATAATTTGTACACTAAATTACTAATCGTTTGAACTGAAATTTTATCTGCACAGTCAATTTTTATATTTCTCACCAATGCAGGAGCTGAACTAGCCCGACTTAACTCTTTAAAGTTCCAAGCAGTTTCCCTCAACTCAATTCCACTCAGCCAATTCAGCTAACTCAGCTCCTACATATTTCCCAAACAGTTGTGGATTTGAATAACTGCCAGCTGGATTAAAAATAAGTGTCTGTCTTACACATAACTGAACAAATCATACAGGATCTGTTTATTTAAATGTGGCTTGGCTCCTCCACTCAACCCTACAGTTCGAAAACCAGTTTGAACAATCCTTGCAACATTTGTAGTAATCTCAGCTGGGATTTGGAATTTAACTGCAGCTGGCTTTTAAACTATGTATTGTCACTGCATTTAAAAGGGACAGCCACCAAACCAAATCTAGGCAAAAATACTTTATTTTTATTACAATGCTTTCTTTCTTCTTTCCAGATGCTGATGGACCGGCTATGTATTCCGAGCATTTTGTTTTATTTCAGGTTTCCAGCACTTTCTTTTCCTTTTTATCTGTACAACTTCCACAATCCCCTATATAATAGAGTAACACCGTATTCTCTTAAGGCAGCCCTTGTTTGAAAAATGAGTGGCAACTGTTCCTCCCAGATCATCTCAACAAGGACATGTGTACATTATTACTGGCATGCATAATTTAACCAATTGCTCGGCTAGAGAAAACACAAGCACCACTGTATTCATTAAAAAAAACTCAATTAAAAATCCTCACATTATTTGATACTACCGACTGTAATTAAGGTCCAGTTTGGAATGCACAGCAGGTAAGATTTCTGTAGTTTAACTTATAGCACTTGATGTACCAAAACTACATATTCATGCATTAAGGTTCCTGCTTGATCATATAACAAAGTGCCAACTTGAACAGGGAGGTGGAAGAAAAGTACAAATTTGAGCTGGGCTGGAAGAAAAGGGTAGAAGGTTGAACTGAGGCAGAGAGGGAGAAGAGTGCCACATTAACTGAAAAGGTTAGATGGATATGAATGCCAGCTTGAAGTGAAAGAGCTTTGCACAATTCTAAATTTGTTGCCTATTGCCTTGACTAGAATGATCTCAAGGTCAATAATTCCTACTTTGCTGTTCGGGATATTTTAATTAATTAATTCATATTTTCTTGCAGTACAAGATTATTTGCTTCTAACCGAGAGGAAGTGTTAAAGTATATAAATACAATAATTCATTTCCAAATTGCAGAGAGTAATTTTCAATAAAATGCAGCAAATGCTCATTTTTAGAAGGAAAAAATGCCCCCAAAAAGTCTAATTTCTCTGCATGGCAAACACACACTCTGCTGCAGCCCACTTGCGGTCGGAAGGCAGAAAATCAGCCGGCTCTTACGCTGAGCTGAGCGGAAGGTCGGGCCTGAGGAAGGGGTGCGGTGCCAATTCTGGAGCGGGCAAGCAGTATTGTTGCCGAACCAGGAGATGCACTCCTGTTCCTTCTCGCGGGCCGTACCCAGCCTGCTGGATCTCGAGCTGCATTTTTGTCTGAGTCTTGTGAGGGGGCCCCCCGCCCCGGGTTACTGCGGCCTGGGAGTAGGCTGCGACCCTGAACCAGGGCAATTAAAAAAAATGAAGCTGCCGGGACTGCTGCTATATGTCTGATGCAGATCTGCTTCCATTTTGTCTCTCGGAGCCGGCCTAACGTCTGTCTGCAGCTCTCTCCTGCTCTGGTTCCGTGAACCACTTTTCTGAAACCCACCACTCATCACTGGCTGGTGGGGGCTGTTGCGCATGCGCACCGGACGCGCCTCCTCCGTCGAGTCACGGTTGCTCATCTCGACAACTCTTTTAGCGGAGAGAGAGACCGGTGCTACGTCTATCCTCTCCAAATCAGATAAGGATTTAGCATATGTGTATACAATCCTCTTGACAAATGAATCCAACGACATAGTAAACTGCAAAAAATTCCATATGTTACATAGGTTTCACAAAAAACCTTGCATCATATCTGCACTATTCACCCAGTCTTCAAACGCTGTAAAAGGAAGGCAATAATTGGCAAATGTGAGTGGTCAGTTCTTTTTCAAATATGAACAAAATTAAATTTTTAGCTAGTTTAAGTTTTAAATATAATGTAAACCTACAAATGAGACACACTCAGAATCACTGGGACATTCATCTTGCCACTCTGATTACCATCACATATAATGCTAGTGGAGTGGATCCCGGAGCACAAGGACTCCAGGTAATGGCACGCGATTGTAGTTCAGGCCTTGCAAAGTCTCAGGCTCCCGTACTAAAGAGAAAACCTCTCGCTCGGAGGCCCTGCAGACTCGAGCCACATAGACTTTCAGTACATGATGTAATCGATCGATCAGCTATTTAATAACGGAAGATTTTACTATTTTACACTACATTTTGTGTATTTAAGATAGTATCTGACTACTATCTGAATTTGTTCATTTTATGTTTATGCAATGTTCCCTCTAATTTTTTTGTGCGCGGTCCCATTAAATTGGTACGCGGAGTATCTCTTCCAGTGGCAGGAGCTGGTGAGCGGCCTGCGTGGGACCTCGCGATTGGCACACAACCACGCGGCCGCGCACCTTCGGGGGAACATTGGTGTGTGGCCTTCAACAGCTCACCAAAATTTAAGTGGCCCTTCAGCCCAAATAATTGCCCACCCCTGTCCTAGCCCCAGAAAAGAAAAATGATTTGGGGCCCTTTTTTTGGAGCGTCCACTAATGGTCCTTTTTAGGCCACTCGATGCTTGGTACATATGGGCGGCACACGCTCCACCGTTTGTACGTCAAAATTGCAATCAGCGACCGACAACATCAGACCCCAATTTGCATATTTAATCATTCCCCTGTCTGAAACAAGCAGGAGTGCTATTCGTCCATCGACATGGCCACCTGAAAAATGCATCAGGCAGGCCTTGGATCATCTCCTGCAATTTTCCTCTGTCGGCCATTCACTTTTCAGGTGAGAAATTAGCAGCTGGATGTTAAAAATACTCCCTCAAGTGCAATGGGAGGATGGTCTGCTTATAGAAATCTCCACAGAAAGCAACATGAATTCCACTTCCTGACCAGGGACATTTGCTTTAGCAATGCAGGAAAGTATTATTTTACTTATGTGTCTCCACCACCCCAACCTCTCAAACAGCCCAAATTTCAAAATCAAAATTCATCCTCTAGGAGGAAGTTAATGTTTTGTCTGAGATTCAAATTGTTATCTTCTAGTTGAGAGTCCAAATGGTCTGATGCTGCAGCTATTAGGCTCTCATGTTGTTATGATATCCTCCTTTTAAATGATTCATGCAGCTAACATTGTAAAAAAAAAAGCCATTAAATCAGACGTTTAAAAAAAAAAGTGGATTATTTTAGCCTTCTGTGAAAATCATGTGTCTCTACTTGGCCTCCCTGGACCTGGTGTTGACAGTGGTTTAAGTGGGAAGCAAAAATAACAATTTTAATTTTTTAATTAGCAGTTGGATTAAAATACAGTACAGAGCCAACCAGTAACAGTTTAGCTGCTTGTGATTAACATTCTATCCTCTGGGATATTTCATTCTGTATTAAAATTCATTAAATGCATTAAATATGGCAAGAACGGTGTTTAAATGCAATTAAGTTTAATGTTTAATTAGAGGATTGTCTAGATTGTTTGGCACAGGGCTGCTAAATGGACTTCCACAGCAGGACTAGAACCTTTTAAGTGGGTTAAGCGGGTCCCTTCATGGGGGAGCTGGTTAAGGTTGCAAATAGCCAAGCTCGACAGACCAGGAAAGACTCTATCCATCCCTGGTATGTGCTGAGTTAGTCTCTGCTGGGATGGTAGTCGGGTGCTAGAGTTAGCCTCATCGTCCCCAAGTTAGAGTGGGGAAATCAACCAGGCTTCCTGCTCCTGATCACTAAGTAGTGGCACCAACTGGAAGTTTATGTCTGTGGACATCAGATGGGGACTGGATCAGGTTTGGCTTGTAGTTGAAAAATTTGCCAACATTCACAATCTAGGCTCACACATAAAGAATGGCCAATGTGTGAATCCATACTGCAGCAAGGATTCAGAGCAAGAAGGGAGGGGAAAAATAGGAGGGGAAAAGGAACTACATTAAGCTGGAAGGATTCACACATTGAGCACAGAACTCCCTAAAAGTGGCTCTGGAATCCGCATTTCCAAAAGTGTGATTATCATTTCTTACCTGATAAAGTGCAATTACTGCCCCACTTCCCATTCACTCCCTTCATACAAAATTCACAGTGCAGACATGACACGGGGGCATAAAATTATACAAATTTGATTGAAGGATAAAATTGAGAGTTTATTGTTGATTCTATAGATCTTTCTCAGACTCAGAGCATTTTTTAAAAACAAATATTTTGTATTATAAAAAGTTTTAATATTGGAGATTTAACAGCTTTCTACAATATATTAAAAAATCTTACATTTGTGTGCAATTTCTGTCTACAAATCCGTACTTTGTGGTCACGTTTCTGTCACACTTTTGTATCAACTTTTTCCACTATAAATTCCAATGTCCACTTTTATAACTGCCTACATGAACTGGTCATAATGTAATTACACCTCCTGTCAGTAATGGCATGGTAGCATGATCTCCCAGCTCCTCAAACTGTACTGAAAAGAAATTTCTTTGTTTCAGCAACTGTACTTCTCTGCTTCCCAAATTACCATAGATTTTGCAATTTAATAACTATAAATAATGTAAAATCAAAGTACTATACCAAAATATGGTCAGAGTGTATGGGTGAAAAATTGAGTTGCGCCCCCTTTGGGGTGCTAACTTCGCCGGGGCACTACTTTCAGCGCCCCGGAAAAATTAGCGCCCCCGCGTCCGAAATTGAGTGGTAGCGCCCCAAGAGGGAAGCGGGGCGCTACTGGAAGCGTCCCGCCTCCCTCTTGGGGCGATGCGAGGGAATACGTGCCGCAGTATTGCAGGCCTTCCTCCCCTTCTTAAAGGGGAGGGGCCTTGCGCAGCGCGACCTGGGCCCCTGGGGATCGGAAGTGCCGGCAAAAGAGCCCGGCACTCAAGTGAAGTGCCGGGCTCATGGAGAGCAGCCGGCACTCCGCGGGGAGGCGGATTGGAGGGTAGCTAATGTTACCCCACTATTCAAAAAAGGTGGTAGAGAGAAAACGGGGAATTATAGACCGGTAAGCCTGACATCGGTAGTGGGGAAAATGCTAGAGTCCATTATAAAAGATGCAATAGCAGAGCACTTGGAAAACAGTGACAGGATCGGACAAAGTCAACATGGATTTACAAAAGGTAAATCATGCTTCACTAATCTCCTGGAATTTTTTGAGGATGTAACTGGTAAAATAGATAAGGGAGAACCAGTGGATGTGGTGTATTTGGACTTTCAGAAGGCTTTCGATAAGGTCCCGCATAAGAGATTAGCGTGTAAAGTTAAGGCACATGGGATTGGGGGCAAGGTATTGACTTGGATGGAGAACTGGTTGGCAGACAGAAAGCAAAGAGTTGGCAGGCAGGGACTAGTGGGGTACCGCAGGGATCGGTCCTGGGACCCCAGCTATTCACAATATATATTAATGATCTAGACGAGGGAATTGGATGTAATATCTCCAAGTTTGCAGACGACACAAAGCTGGGTGGGAGTGTGTGCCGTGAGGAGGATGCCGAGAATCTCCAGTATGATTTGGACAGGTTGGGTGATTGGGCAGAAGCATGGCAGATGCAATATAATGTGGATAAATGCGAGGTTATCCACTTTGGTGTCAAAAACAGGAAGGCAGATTATTATCTGAATGGCAATAGATTGGGAGAAGGGGAAGTGCAACGAGACCTGGGTGTCCTTGTGCACCAGTCGCTGAAGGTAAGCATGCAGGTGCAGCAGGCGGTTAAGAAGGCAAATGGTATGTTGGCCTTCGTAGCGAAAGGGTTCGAGTACAGGAACAAGGATGTCTTGCTGCAGTTGTACAGGGCCTTGGTGAGACCACATCTTTAGTATTGTGTGCAGTTTTGGTCGCCTTATCTGAGGAAGGATGTTCTTGCCATGGAGGGAGTTCAGCGAAGATTCACAAGGCTGATACCTGGGATGGCAGGAATGACGTATGAGGAGAGATTGGGTCGATTGGGCTTATACTCGCTGGAGTTTAGAAGAATGAGAGGGGATCTCATTGAAACTTATAAAATTCTAACAGGACTAGACAAACTAGATGCAGGAAGGATGTTCCCGATGGTCGGGGAGTCCAGAACCAGGGGTCACAGTCTAAGGATAAGGGGTAAGCCATTTAGGACTGAGATGAGGAGGAATTTCTTCACCCAGAGAGTGGTGAACCTGTGGAATTCTCTACCACAGAAGGCAGTAGAGGCCAATTCATTAAATATATTCAAGAAGGAGTTAGATATATTTCTTAAAGCTAAAGGGATCAAAGGATATGGAGAGAAGGCAGGGACAGGGTACTGAATTTGGATGATCAGCCATGATCTCATTGAATGGCGGAGCAGGCTCGAGGGGCTGAATGGCCTGCTCCTGCTCCTATCTTCTATGTTTCTGTGTCAGGAGGACGGGAGCGGAGGCAGGTGCTGGCAGGCGGCCAGCAACAAAAATGGCCGCCCAGCACCTCGCCTTTAAATAACGCCGCCTTGGCCACAGGTAGGCCCCCCTGACCCCGTCGGACATAGCGTCCGACGGTAACTCGGGGCGCTACCGAAGATCGCAGCCAGGGCGCTGCGCATGGCGACGACATCATCACCGGCGGCGCAGGGCGCTAACGGTTACCGCCGCCGTTAACCTCCCGCTGAATTTCGTGGGAGGCGTTGGTGGCGCCACACCCTAGCGCTAGTTGCTTTGCACTAACGGGAAGCGCAAAGCAACCGAATTTTTCCCCCTATGACTTTAAAATGGGGACTGAATTACATCTGCTTGATTTAATCCATTTATCCACTGCCCTCTAACCCCACATCATCTAAAGAAGGTCTTGTGCAATGCCATAGGCGAGTGACTAATAGATAAAACATTTTGTATGCACGCACTTCCTATCCAACATCCTGTCGTCACACTTGGCCCTATTTTTATGTGAACATTTAACATTGAGAATAGAAATTTGGGGGTAGAGTTTCTGCTTTGGGCGCAATCAGCTATCCAGGCGCAGATTGCGTCCAAGATCGCACGAGTTTTGAGAAGTCTTTCTTTTTCTCAAGTTTCCGCTCAAACTTATTTGCATATCACTGACCTCAAAATCTGCCATGAAGCAGCACAATCAGAGTTTTAAAGGTAATTTTTTTTAAATTTGCTTTAAAAAATATTCCTTGATATATTTAAGAGTGATAACTTGGTAGTTTGATTAATACAGCTGAAAATGGGTTTATCATAAAAAAATAAGCATATTAATCAGAGTGTTTAGTCCACCACCTGTTAGTAACCCAATTTTAAATAACTCAAAATTATTTAAAAAAGGAACCATTTTCTAGTTATATTGATGTACAGCAGTCAGTTTCTTAGAAAATTTAAAAAATGATCTTCAAAATCTTTTAAAGCGTGACTATTCGCGTCCTTGCGTCCAAAAGAACCAGCTCGAAGGCCTGCAAACAATCGCAATTAGCAGAAACTCCCAATGGTGATTAATTTGATCTGTGGGCGTGGCCAGTTTTGTGGGCCTGGCCGGCTTCTAGCGCGATTTCTTTTTAAACTAGTGCAAAAGATCGTGGAAACTCGATTTGTGTTGAGCATAATTTGTGCTGGTTTCACTGATTTCGGCCGAATTGCGGCGAAAAAACCAGCGCAACCGAGCAGAAACTCCAGGCTTTGTTATGTAAACAGTTGTTGGGGCACTGTACTTTCAGTCTCTGTCCTGTAGGCAGAACTGTGGAGCAAGTTAAAGTTTCTCTCCAAACTCTATTACCATCTTGTAAAACATAGGAAAATTATTTTCATCAACTGACCGTGAGCATGCCATAGGCAATTTACCAGTAACTGACTAAGTGGACTGAGGTACAGTTTTAAAAAAAACTTAATACGTTTAGAAATCATAAGGTAAGCACAATCTCTCTCCTGAAATTTCCTGCCAATCAAGTTACTTATTTTTTGATAGTTCATTTATACTAAGATACTGGGGGATAGACCTTGACGTTGTGCAATAGTGTAAAACGGGTGATTGCGAGTCAGCAGCCTGTTTTACATCTCTCCAAAATAAAAATCAGGAGCGACGTAAAATTGGCTGCCGACTCGCTGTCACCTGTTTTACACGATTACAAAATCAAGATCCACCCCAGTAATTTTACTGATAAACTCCTCGGTGTCCATTATTGTCCACGCTTGTGGCTCAGACTTATTTCCCGCCACCCACTGTTTTCAATATGTCACTGTAAAAATAAATCCAGGCCTTCAATTCAACACTCTTGCAATCTAGGTCACTATTTTTCTCAATTAAAAAAACTCACCATTTGCAATGGTTATCCCTTGGGAATATTATGGCCTATTTTATGAATATTTCATAAAACTTAAATAGGTTTAGCATTATACTTTATTACTGACCTGTAAATTTATCAAGTGCATCAAATCCATGATTTACTGCTATTATATCAAGGAAAGAAATCGTGCCATCTTCAAACCTGAAATTAAAATTAAAATTTATCACACAGGGAAGCCACTCAATTTACTATAATATTAGAGGTAACAAAACTATTTTTTCCTTTATAAATATGATTATGATGCACTCAGGCTTCTTATAGCTGGAATACTTCAAATCTTTGTGAAGCACTCAGGTCTAATTAACCTCTGTGAAGTTATAGTTCTTTAAACTTTAAAATGTGAAAGGTTTTTGGACAAAATCTTAAATGAAAATTCCTACAGGACAAGGTGTAATTAAAGATGGTACCAACAATACATCTTTAGTTAATAAAAAATATTAAAGTCACTTATTAGATGCATGCATCTGTTATTTGCTTTCGAGGACATTTTAGAATTGCAGTCATGTAAAAGTGTATATTGTGTTAAATCATACTAAAAAAAAAGGACATTTCTAACCTTGTGCAAAATAATTGGCTCTTCAATTCTAAAAAATTGGAACATATCTTTCAGCCATACTTAGACAAGCCTCCAAGTTATATATTGTGTGCAAGGATTTTGATTAAAGACAAAAAGGCCAACAGCTAACACAATGCAATTGTTCATGTTTAAACTATGATGACATTCTCTGCAATGAGGTGCAAAGGATTTATAAAATCTTACAACAAAGGAACAGGAGTAGGTCATTCAGCCCCTCAAGCTGGTTCCGCCATTCAATTAGATCAACAAGATCTGAACTCCATTTACCCACCTTGGTTACGTAACCTTTAATACCCTTGCCTAACAAAAACCTATCAATCTCAGTTTTGAAATTTTCAATCAACCTAGCCTCAACTGCTTTTTGGGGGAAGAGAGATCCAGATTCCTGCTACCCATTGTGTGAAGAAGTGCTTCCTGACATCACCTCTGAACTGCCTAGCTCTAATTTTAACGTTATGCCCCCTTGTTCTGGACTTCCCCACCAGTGGAAATAGTTTCTATCTACCCTATAAAATCTTTTAATCATCTTAAATGCCTCAATTAGATCACCCCTTAATCATCTATACTCAAGGGAATACAAGGCTAATCTATGCAACTTTCAGCTGGAGAAGTAGAGGCCGAGAATTATTTAGCAAACATTTGGATGCTGGGGAATGTAGGCTCTTTCACGATACATGAACGAAGATGAATCAAGTGGCCTTCCTCATCCATAATTATTTTGTGACCTAATAGCTTTCAAAAGAGCCACTCCTGGATGTTCCTACAACAAAAGCAAAATACTGCAGATGCTGGAAATCTGAAATAAAAACAGAAAATGCTGGAAATACTCAGCAGGTCAGGCAGCATCTGCATGTTCCTGGGTATTCCTTGTTGCTGAAGTCAGTAAGTGGCCTAACAGAAAGAAGATTGAGTCTCCTCCTAGGTAATAATTTGACATTTAAAAACAAAGTCAGATAGTTTTAACTGTGTATGCATTTACCTGGCCTCTGACTAGATGCCCATTTTCCATTGGCTTATTGTTTGTGTGGGTGTATTGTGTTAAATCGGAAGAAAGTGGTGGTAATTGCTGAACCAGAGTGGGAAGAAGTTCATCATTACATTTACATTATAGTGTTGCCTGCTGTAATAATACATTTTAAAAATGAGTTTGACATTAAAATGTGCTCTGGACTAATTAAAAAAGACAAATTGATGGTATTGTCAGAGACAACTTTTATTTAACAAGACATAAATGTTTACTTCAATCATATTGAAATGTTACAATGTAAAAAATATATTCATTTGTCAGTTACAAAGAAGTATTAATGTCGAATTTGTTGCCCCTATTGTTTGTTGCCTAAGTTTTTGTTCTCAAAAAGGTATTAATGACCCGTGATGTTGATAAAAGGCGACTGAGTTTTATTTCATTATAAATAAAAACAGAAAATGCTGGAAATACTCAGGCAGCATCTGTGGAGAGAGAAACAGAGTTAACGTTTCAAATCGATGACCCTTCGTCAGAACTGGAAAAAGCTGGAGATCGAACAGGTTTTTAAGCAAGTGTAGGGGCAGGGAAAGGGGGGAGGGGAGGAAAGAACAAAAGGGAAGGTCTGTGATAGAATGGAAGGCAGGAGAGATTAAGAGACAAAAGGGATGATGGTGCAAGGCAAGAGGGGATGGTAATGGGACAAGTTAAGAAACAAAAGATGACCCCAGTTCTGACGAAGGGTCAGCGACCTGAAACGTTATCTCGGTTTCTCTCTCCACAGATGCTGCCTGACCTGCTGAATATTTCCAGCATTTTCTGTTTTTATTTCAGATTTACAGCATCCGCAGTATTTTGTTTTTTTTATTTCATTATAGTTCAGTCACACTGACTACATCCGTTAAACTGGCACAAATTGAGTCATTACAGTAAACAGGGATGTTACGGTGTATTCATATACATATTAAGCCATGGGTACTCACTACATGGCCAGTGAGCCAAATACAGCCCTTATGAGCTCTGTTTCACAAATTTGAGAGAGATTTTTTTTTAAAGTGATCGATTGGCTAGATAAAGGGAATGCAGCATATATGAATTTTCAGAAAACATTCAATAAAATGTTCCACAAGAGGCTTACCACAAACATACAGGCATATGGTATAAGAGGAAGTGTAACAGCATGGATAGAAAGTTGGTTGATGGACATGAAACAAAGGGTTTGGGTACGTGGGTGCTGTTTGGATCAAACAGCGAGGAGAACTGTAAAAGACTTCAGGAAGCCATAGACAGGTTAGAAGAATGGGCAGACTGGTGGCAGATACTATTTAATGCCAATATGTGTGAGGTAATATACTTTGGGAGTAAAAACAAGTAATGGGAGTAATCACTTAATAGAAAGATGCTGATGGGTGTTGATGAACAGAGAAACCTACAGGTTCAAATACATAAGTGAGTGTAGGCAGATAAAGCCATAAAAAGACGAAGCGCAATTGAGTTTTATCAATAGGGACATAGAATACAAGAATAACGAAATAATGATATATTTGTATTAAATATTGGTTAGGCCACAGAGTACTGTGCACAGTTTTGAGCTCCCCATTGTGGAAAGGACATTAAAACCCACAGAAAATGTATTGCATAGATTCACTGGGATGATGTCATGGATGGGAAACCATAGTTATGAGTAAGTTGAGATGCTGGGGTTATTTCCACTGGAGCAGAAAAGGTTAAGAGAAGACTTAATAGTGGTTTTTAAAGTTATTAAAGGTTTTGATAGAGTGGACAGGGAAAGACTGTTTCCTCTAGTTGGAATGTCAGTGACAAAAGGCCATCAATTTAACATTTTGTGGAGAGAGAAGGGGTTAGGAGAAATTTCTTCATGCAGAGCATGGAATGCTTTGCTACAGGGAGTGGTTGAGGCAGAGACCATTGCATCTTTTAAGGGATAGATGGATAAATATTTGAAGCAGAGGAAGATGCAGAGCTGTGGGAATGGAGCAATACAGTGGGATCAGTGTTGGAATGCTCCAGCAAAAAGCCAGCACAAATACGATGGGCCAAATGACATCTTTCTGTACTGTAAACTCCTAGAGTTCTATTGCAAGCTGTCCACCAGTTCTCACTGTGCTCTCTTTCTAGAAAGAATGGTGACAATCTGGACGTCTATAGCAATTGTTAGCACCTTCAAGTTGTGCCTGTACAATTCATTTGTCATTCCTGCCATTCTTTATGGTAGCAAAACAAGGGCACCAAAGAGAAGTGACCAGCTGCATCTGAATACCTTTGAAATAAACTGACTTCTGTGTATTTTTGAGATAGGACAAATGTACAGATTATACACCCTCAGAATACACATATTCTTGGTTTCAGATTGAAACAGAACATCACCAGATGACTTCATCAGCTGCCAGGGGAAAGAAACTGATTGATTGAGGCAACAGAGAAAACAGTGCTGAAGCTGTTATTGAAAGCAGATGGGTGAGCTTTTGGTACAGGGATGATAGGATGATATTCCTCTATTGGCACCTGCTGAGCGCCTGACAGGCACTGTTCGCCTCAGTAAGCAGGTGCAAAATTTTTCTTCCCTACAGCCATTTGAATTACCAAAAACACAGCAGATGCAGACCCCTGCCACCCTGGTTGGGTTGCACCTAAATATCAGATTGAAACAGGAGTGCAACTGCAGTCTTGAAAAACATGCAGCTGCTTCCCTGGCCATCAAAAGCAGAGTCTTCTGCTGGGCCTGTTTCTACTACTGCTCTTACTGTGGAAGTCCTAACAACTCCCAGGACAGCACAAAGTGTTGGAGAGCTGTGTCTGGGGAACACCGATTGTTTAGATGTAGTGAAGAGGAAAATTTACTCATGCCTTTCTGTCACATAGCAGATACACAAAGACTCCTAGCTGACTGGGAAAGAAACAAAGAGCAATCAGAGACTAAATGCTTAGACAATGAAGATAATGGTTGTGGACAGACAGCACAGCGATGCATAGATCAGAGCAAGAGAAAAGAAAATCAAGACAAATGAGCCATAACTCGGATAGGACAACACAGAAAATGGTAAAAGTAACTCAGGCAAAATAAAATAACAGATACAGCAAAGAATAAGATAGTTTAGTTGACAATTATTTGGTGAAAAATAGTGGTGAAGGTGAAGATCACTTTGGGACTCCACTTGTGATCTGGACCCATATAGATGTTATCTTATTGATAGCGAAATTCTGCCTACGAGGTTAAAACCAGGATAATATCTGACTGACTATCCCATATGATGTCATTTTTTCCAATAGCCATCGACGCAGCACTTTACCGAAGGCTTTCTGAACATCAAGGTACTTAACATCTGTTGGACACACACTAATTTGGTAACTTCCGCAAATAACTCAATCCGATTAATGAAGCAGCTATGCTGGGATTTCCGAACTGCCAAACTCTCTAGGTGATCATAAATCAAGGCAGCAATCAACCAGGTATGGCACCAAGGAGCCTTAGCAAACCTGAGGTTAACAGAGGTGAAGGGGAAAACCTACCAGCATTTGGATTTGTACCTGACACACAGGAAGATGTTGTGGTTTTCAGAAGGTAATCATCACAGCCCCAGGACATCACTGCCAGTGTTCCTCAGGACAGCATCCCCTGCCCAACCATCTTCAGTTGCTTCATCAATGACCTCTCCATCATAAGGTCAGGAGTCGGCGGGTTGCTGACAGTTGCAAAATCTTCAGCTGCGTTCACAACTCCTCTGATAACGTAGCAGCCCTTGCCAGTCTACAGCAGGACCTGGACAACATCCAGCTTTGGGCCACAAGTGGTAGGTATGATTCATGCCACCCAAGTGCCAGGTAATGGCCATAACCAACAAGAGAAATTCCAATCACCTCACCATGATCTTCAAGAGCCCTTGTCAAGTCCCCCACCATCAATATCTTGGGTACCACCTACCAGAAACCTAATTTGGCCAGCCATATCAACACCATGGCTACAAGAGCAGGACAGAGACTGTGTAATCTGGGGCAACTGGCTCATCTTCTGACGCTTCAAAGCCTATTCACCACCCACAAGGCTCAAATTACCAATATGATAATATATCATCAATATCACTAGATTGATTCCTGGGATGAGAGGGCTGTCCTATGATGAGAGATTGTGCAGAATGGACCTATACTCTCTGGAGTTTAGATGAGAGGTGATCTCATTGAAACATACAAGATTCTGAAGGGGATTGAGAGGGTCGATGCTGAGAGGTTGTTTCCCCTGGCTGGAGTGTCTAGAACTAGGGGGCACAGTCTCAGGATAAGGCGTCAGCCATTTAAGACTGAGATGAGGAGGAATTTCTTCACTCAGAGGGTTGTGAATCTTTGGAATTCTCTGCCCCAGAGGGCTGTGAATGCTGAGTTGTTGAGTATATTCAAGGCTGAGATCGATAGATTTTTGGACTCTAGGGGAATCAAGGGATATGGAGATTGGGCAGGAAAGTGGAGTTGAGGTCGATGATCAGCCATGATCTTATTGAATGGCGGAGCAGGCTCGAGGAGCTGCATGGCCTATTCCTGCTCTTATTTCTTATGTTCTAATATGATAAATTACTCACTGGCTTGGATGGGTGCATCCACAGCAACACTCATGAAATTCAATACCATCCAGGACAAAGCAGTCTGCTTGATCAACATCCCTACCACTGGACTCAATATTTACCCACACACCACTTGCACTGTGGCTGCAACATGTACTATCGACATGATACATTGCAGCAACTTGTCCAGATTGTTTCGACTGCACCCCCCCGCCTCCCGCCCCGCCCCGAGTCCTGCAACCCTTCCACTAATAAAGACAAGAGCAGCAAGATCAAAAGAACACCATCACCTCCAAGTTGCCTTCCAAATCACACACCATCCTGACTTCGACATATATTGTTGTTCATTCATCATAACTGGGTCAAAATCCTGGAATTCCACCATGGTGGGAGCACCGTCAACACAGTACTACAGCGGTTCCAGGAGAAAAACCATCACCACCGTCTCAGGGATGGGCAATAAATATTGCCTTGCCAGCATTGCCCACATCCCATGAACAAATAAAAAAATATTATATCCCTTATAATGCATTCCAGCATCAACCCTACAACTGATGTCAAACTGACAGGCCACTATCTCCAGAGTTTACTTTCTTCTCCTTCATTAAATATGGAGACATCATGAGCCTCCCTCCAGTCCATTGGAATTAGTGCAGATTGGAAAGAGCTATTGAATATATCTCCCATTTCCAGCAGCCCTTCAAGTTAAATGGTATCAGGTCCAGCAGCCTTGAGTGCCATAACCCTAGTGAAGACCATGGCTGGATTCTCCTTTTCTCAGCGGATTAGTGTTGAGGGGGGACTTCCACCTCAACACATTTTTCTGCACCAAGGATCATTTGGCATGCTGGGTGGGCTCTCAGCAGGATCCCTGCCAGCAAGAGGGAGCCGACTAGTGCAGAAGAGTAGAATCCTGGCGGTGCTACAGTGAGACTTCTGATGTAACACCAGAGGAGGCGGCTGCACACTTAAAAGTGGGTGGTGGTGGAGAAAAGAGTCCCAAACAGGAAAGCTACATTTTTTTTTCCTCGACCAAGGCCGAGCCCTAAAATGGTAGGTGTGTGGGTAATTATCGAGGGAGAGGAGGTCACTGTTAGGCTCTTCCCCTCCAATTTCCCACCTTATCCCTATTGTCTTGCCAATTCCAGGGACCACCAGGACCTACTGCTACCTTTGTCCTGGTGGTCCCTGGAATTGGCAAGACAATAGGGATAAGGTGGGAAATTGGAGGGGAAGAGCCAACCAGTAGCTGTCCTGGAGGGCTGGGGGAGGGGGAAGAAACGGGAATCAGGTGGTAGGCCTTACCACCTGATTTTGCCACCTTTTCCGTCGCTGTCCCGCCTATTTTCGGATGTGATAGCAAAGGAAAATCCAGCCCTACTTCTTCAGTTACTTCAATTTTTGTAGTTCCCCTATCCAGCAGTACTGCCAGTTTAGCGCCAAGGAAAATGTGTGGGTTAGGTTGATTTGGCTATGATAAATTGACCCTTAGTGTTAGGGGGGATTAAATATGTGGGGTTATGGGGATAGGATGGGATATGTTAGGGGGAATTAAATACGTGGGGTTACGGGGGTAGGGTGGGATATGTGTACTGTGGGGATTAAAGCAGGGACAGGGTACTGGATTTGGATGATCAGCCATGATCGTATTGAATGGCGGAGCAGGCTCGACGGGCCGAATGGCCTACTCCTGCTCCTAGATTCTATGTTTCTATGTTTCTATGAAAATCATGGGTGTAAACAACTTGAAGAAATTATTTGAGCAACTTGATTGGTTAGTTTTGCAATACTTGCTGGATCATGAATGGTAGCTTTGAAAAGAAAATAAACAATTTGTTATCTTGGTGTACTGCTGGTTACTCATTTCTCTGACATTTTTTTGCCATTTAGGCAATCAGATATTTGAATGGTAACTTAACAGGTTAAGTGGTTATTTGAACCAATCATAACTGTTTGCCCTCCAAACCGGTGACACTTGGCAGTTGCGATTCCTCAAAGGCAACACTTTCAGCTGTTATGTCTTTGAAAGTCATGACGTGACAGACACTCTTGATGCAACACTTTCAGTTGCATAGAAGAGGTTCGCGCAGATGAAATGAAATCCTTAACCATCACTTAAAAAAAATCTACAAAGAAAATGCACACAGCAGAACCTGAATCATCCAGGATTCTTGAATAAATGATCAAGGCAGTTCTTGAGTGAAAAATTTACTTTGAGACATACTGATCTTGTGGACAGTTTACTGTGGTTGTTTGAGTAAAATTTGTAACTGGATGTTGAGACAAATCTAGCAATATTTTTAAGTTGTATAAATTCAATACCTTATTGGCTGAGACTAGAGGAAAAAGTAATTTTTCCTCTTCTGAAAAGCAATTTACTGTAGAAAAATGACAAAAAAATACAACTATAATTACATCTCATCCGAATGGCAATAAGTCAAGACTAACATCAAATGTCATT
Organism: Squalus acanthias; assembly: GCA_030390025.1. Classification (NCBI taxonomy): domain Eukaryota; kingdom Metazoa; phylum Chordata; class Chondrichthyes; order Squaliformes; family Squalidae; genus Squalus; species Squalus acanthias. The sequence goes on from CM059428.1 coordinate 109,452,423, forward strand.
TTGCTCAAGAGCTCCTGTGAATAATTTTCACCAGTCAAACATAATTTGTAAGTCTAAATTTAATTTATTAGTAATTTAGACATGAATACCGGAAAATTCCTGTAGTTATGTATCAGAGTTGATCTGAGCACTTTCATCCTGCAGGAGTCTTTTGTTGTATGATCGTTTATAGGCCTACTGCACTCTGGCATCAATTGAAAACATATACTAATTGTTTCACTCTCTACAGATGTTGCCTGACCTGCTGAGTACTTCCAGCATTTTCTGTTTTTATTTCAGATTTCCATCATCTGCAGTATTTTGCTTTTGTATTAGTGTTTAATTCACTGCCACTTCACTTCCAGAAATGCCCACCTTGAAGAAGTTCTACTCCTTTCTCCGACAGGATTTCTGTTTGTCTCTTTTCCAGTTCTGATGAAAGGCCATCGACCTGAAACGTTAAGTTTGTTTCTCTTTCCACAGATGCTGCCTGACCTGCTGAGTATTTCCAGCATTTTATGTTTTTATTACTAATTGGCCATTTGGGTTTCCTTGACTTTTACTGGTCTTGGACACAATAGAAGGAAAATGAGCACCCCGGTGCATCCCACTGCAATATCAGGTGGCTTGGCTGTCGTCTGGGCAAGAATAAGGTAGCTGCATGGGGAGGGAGGTCTGATGTTGGAATGTAGGGCTGGAAAAGTCTCAGTACATGTGGCTGGTGCCCAATACTAATACCTTTCAATCACCTATGCCCTTAAATATCTATCCAATTGTCCCATGAAATTTTCCACACTATCTGCCTCTTTCTGGGCAGTCCATTCTGCATGTTCATCAGCCTGTTAAGTAGTTCAATCTAAACTGTGCACCTTCCCTCTTCCAAGCTTGAACCCAAATCCCCTGGTTTCAGAGAGTGTGGAAATCCCAAACATATTGGCCAAAAATTTGTAGTCGGAGGCTTCTCGCGGGCGGATGCCTCCGACCTGTAAAAAATCTACGAACTTACCTGGTGGCCCGGGAGGTATGGAGCCTTGTGCTCCTGGGCCTCTCTGGGTACGCGCGGGCAGAGGCCCATGTATCCCAGGGGCGCAGGCGGTTCGCAAGCGCCCCTGGGATCACGAACTGCAACGGTTCAGGAAGGCGGCTCATCACCACCTTCACAAGGGTAACTAGTGATGGGCAATAAATGATGAGTATTGCCTGCGATGCCCACATACTGTGAATGAATTAAAAGAGGAAATGAACAAAAAACATAGAATAATCATCATGGGGGGATTTCAATTACCCCAATATTAATTGCGTAGAAGAAGTAGGTAAAGGTGATAAGAACATAAGAACTAGGTGCAGGAGTAGGCCATTTGGCCCCTCGAGCCTGTCCCGCCATTCAATAAGATCATGGCTGATCTGATCTTGGCCTCAACGCCACGTTCCCGCCTGCTCCCCATAACCCTTGACATTGAAGTGAAATTGGTGGGATTCAATTAGTTTAATTTTAATTAATTAATTAATTAATTAATTAAAGGGTAAGTCATGGCAGCTGAGCTCGGCGCCGTGATATGCTCCTCCTGCAATATGTGGGAAATCAGGGACACTTCCTGTGTCCCTGACGACCATGTGTGTGGGAAATGTATCCAGCTGCAGCTACTGACGGACCGCATTGTGGCGCTGGAGCTGCGGATGGATGCATATTGGAGCATTCGCGACGCTGAGAACGTCGTGAATAACACGTTTAGCGAGTTGGTCACACCGCAGGTAAAGGGTGTGCAGGCAGGAAGTGAATGGGTGACCACCAGGCAGAGTAAAAGGTGCAGGCAGGTAGTGCAGGGGTCCCCTGTGGCCATCCCCCTCTCAAACAGATATACCACTTTGGATGCTGTTGGGGGGGGATGACTTATCAGGGGAAGGCGGCAGCAGCCAACTTCCTGCCAGCATGGGTGGCTCTGCTGCGCAGGCTGGGAGGAAAAAGTGTGGAAGAGCTATAGTGATAGGGGATTCAATTGTAAGGGGAATAGATAGGCGTTTCTGCGGCCGCAATCGAGACTCTAGGATGGTGTGTTGCCTCCCTGGTGCAAGGGTCAAGGACGTCTCGGAGCGGCTACAGAACACTTTGGAGGGGGAGGGCGAACAGCCAGTTGTCGTGGTGCACATAGGCATCAACGATATAGGTAAAAAACGGGATGAGGTCCTAAAAGCAGAATATAGGGAGTTAGGAGGTAAATTAAAAAAGAGGACCTCAAAGGTAGTAATCTCAGGATTGCTACCAGTGCCACGTGCTAGTCAGAGTAGAAATAGGAGGATATTTCAAATGAATACGTGGCTAGAAGAATGGTGCAAGGGGGAGGGATTCAAATTCCTTGGACATTGGAACCGGTTCTGGGGGAGGTGGGACCAGTACAAACAGGACGGTCTGCACCTGGGCAGGGCCGGGACCGATGTCCTAGGGGGAGTGTTTGCTAGTGCTGTTGGGGAGGGTTTAAACTAAAGTGGCAGGGGGTTGGGAACCTGAGCAGGGAGACAGAGGAAAGGGAAATAAGGATAAAAGCTAAAGACAGGAAGGAGAAAAACAAAAGTAGAAGGCGAAGAACTCAACGGTTTAAATCAAACATGGTCACAGTAAATAATAATTCATATAGGTCTGAGAGCGTTAAAAAAACAAGCCTGAAGGCTTTGTGTCTTAATGCAAGGAGCATTCGGAACAAGGTGGATGAATTAGCTGCGCAAATAGAGGTAAATGAATACGATTTGATTGGGATTACAGAAACATGGCTCCAGGGTGGCCAAGGCTGGGAACTCAACATCCAGGGTTATTCAATATTGAGGAAAGATAGGCAAAAAAGAAAGTGAGGTGGGGTAGCATTGCTGGTTAAAGAGGGGATTAACACAATTGAAAGGAAGGATATTAGCTCTGATGATGCGGAATCTGTATGGGTAGAACTGAGAAATAACAAGGGGCAGAAAACGTTAGTGGGAGTGGTATATAGACCTCCAAACAGTAATACGGAGGTTGGGGACGGCATTAAAAGGGAAATTAGAGAAGCATGCAGTAAGGGCACAGCAGTCATCATGGGTGACTTTAATTTACATATAGATTGGGCTAACCAAATTAGTAAAAATACTGTGGAGGAGGAATTCCTAGAATGTTTACGAGATGGTTTTCTGGAACAATATGTCGAGGAACCAACCAGAGATCAGGCCATCTTAGACTGGGTATTATGTAACGAGAAAGGATTAATTAGCAATCTTGTTGTACGAGGCCCCTTGGGTCAGAGTGATCATAATATGATAGAATTCTTCATTAGGATGGAGAGTGAAGTAGTTGAATCAGAAACTAGGGTCCTGAATTTAAATAAAGGAAACTACGATGGTATGAGGCGCGAATTGGGTAGGATTGATTGGGGAATGTCACTCAAGGGGTTGACGGTGGATAGGCAATGGCAAACATTCAAAGACTGCATGGATGAACTACAGAATTTGTACATCCCAGTGTGGCATAAGAATAAAACAAAAAGGGTGACTCAACCGTGGCTAACAAGGGAAATTAGGGATAGCATAAGATCCAAGGAGAGGGCATATAAATTGGCCAGAAAAAGCAGTAGCCCTGAGGATTGGGAGCAGTTTAGGATTCAACAAAGGAGGACAAAGGGATTAATTAAGAAGGGGAAAATAGAATATGAAAGTAAGCTTGCTGGGAACATAAAAACTGACTGTAAGAGCTTTTATAGATATGTGAAGAGAAAAAGATTAGTGAAATCAAGTGTAGGTCCCTTGCAGTCAGAAGCGGGGGAAGTTATAATGGGGAACAAAGAAATGGCAGCCCAATTAAATGCATATTTTGGTTCTGTCTTCACAAAGGAGGACACAAATAACCTCCCAGAGATGTTGGAGAACATACGGTCTGATGAAAGGGAGGAACTGAAAGAAATCAGTATTTGCAGGGAAATGGTGTTAGGGAAATTGACGGTATTGAAGGCCGATAAATCCCCAGGGCCTGATAATCTACATCCTAGGGTACTTAAGGAAGTGGCCCTAGAAATAGTAGATGCATTGCTGATCATCTTCCAACATTCGATGGAATCTGGAACTGTACCCATGGATTGGAGGGTAGCTAATGTTACCCCACTATTCAAAAAGGGTGGTAGAGAGAAAGCGGGGAATTACAGACCGGTAAGCCTGACATCGGTAGTGGGGAAAATGCTAGAGTCCATTATAAAGGATGTAATAGCTGAGCATTTGAAAAACAGTGACAGGATCGGACAAAGTCAACATGGTTTTACAAAAGGTAAATCGTGCTTGACTAATCTACTGGAATTTTTTGAGGATGTAACTGGGAAAATAGATAAGGGAGAACCAGTAGATGTGGTGTATTTGGACTTTCAAAAGGCTTTCGATAAGGTCCCGCATAAGAGATTAGCGGGTAAAGTTAAGGCACATGGGATTGGGGGCAAGGTATTGACTTGGATAGAGAACTGGTTGGCGGACAGAAAGCAGAGAGTAGGAATTAATGGGTCTTTTTCCGAGTGGCAAGCAGTGACTAGTGGGGTACCGCAGGGATCGGTCCTTGGGCCCCAGCTATTCACAATATACATTAATGATCTAGATAAGGGAATTAAATGTAATATCTCCAAGTTTGCAGATGACACAAAGCTGGGTGGGAGTGTGTGCAGCGAGGAGGATAGCGAGAAACTCCAGGATAATCTGGACAGGTTGGGTGAGTGGGCAGAAGCGTGGCAGATGCAATATAACGTGGATAAGTGCGAGGTTATCCACTTTGGTGTCAAAAACAGAAAGGCAGACTATTATCTGAATGGCAATAGATTGGGAGAAGGGGAAGTGCAACGAGAACTGGGTGTCCTTGTGCACCAGTCGCTGAAAGTAAGCATGCAGGTGCAGCAGGCGGTGAAGAAGGCAAATGGTATGTTGGCCTTCATAGCGAAAGGGTTTGAGTATAGGAACAGGGATGTCCTGCTGCAGTTGTACAGGGCCTTGGTGAGACCACACCTTGAGTACTGTGTGCAGTTTTGGTCGCCTTATCTGAGGAAGGATGTTCTTGCCATGGAAGGAGTTCAGCGAAGATTCACAAGGCTGATACCTGGGACGGCAGGAATGACATATGAGGAGAGATTGGGTCGATTGAGCTTATACTCACTGGAGTATAGAAGAATGAGAGGGGATCTCATCGAAACATATAAAATTCTGACAGGTCTGGACAAACTAGATGCAGGAAGAATGTTCCCGATGGTCGGAGAGTCCAGAACCAGGGGTCATAATCTACGGATAACGGGTAAACCATTTAGGACAGAAATGAGGAAGAATTTCTTCACCCAGAGAGTGGTGAACCTGTGGAATTCTCTGCCACAGAAGGTAGTTGAGGCGAAGTCATTAAATATATTCAAGGATGAGTTAGATATATTTCTTAAAGCTAAAGGTATCAAGGGATATGGGGAGAAGGCAGGTACAGGGTACTGAGTTTAGATGATCAGCCATGATCTCATCGAATGGCGGAGCAGGCTCGAGGGGCCGAATGGCCTACTCCTGCTCCTATCTTCTATGTTTCTATGACTCCCCTGTAGCTCAAATATATGTTTATCTCCGCCTTGAATATATTCAATGTCTCTGCCTCCACAGCTCTCTGGGGTAGAGAATTCCAAGGATTTACAACCCTCAGAGAAGAAATTCTTCCTCATCTCCATTTTAACTGGGCGACCCCTTATCCTGAAACTTTGCCCCCTAGTTCTAAATTCCCCCACGAGGGGAAACATCCTCCCTGCATCTACCCTATCAAGCCCCCTCAGAATTTTATATGTTTCAATAAGATCACCTCTCATTCTTCTAAACTCCAATGAGTATAGGGCCAACCTGCTCAACCTTTCTTCATAAGACAACCCCTTCATCTCAGGAATTAACCTAGTGAACCTTCTCTGAACTGCCTCCAATGAAGTATAAGGGAATGGAGTTCCTACAATGTGTACAGGACTCCTTTCTAACCCAATATGTAAAATGCCCAACAAGGGAGGATTCGCTATTGGATCTAGTAATCGGGAATGAACCAGAGCAGATAAGAAGTAAAAGTAGGGGAACATCGAGGCAATAGTGACCATAATATAATACGCTTTAAGATGATAATTCAGAAGGACACAACTATGACGAAAACCAGGTTAATAGAGTGGAGAAAAGCTGATTTTGAGGGGCTGAGAATAGAACTTGGGGGGGGGAAAAATTGGCAGCAATATTGGCAAACAACGATGTAGAACAGCAATGGGAAACATTTAAAACGGTGTTCAACAGAGTGCAGGAAAAATATATTCCACTGAAAGGAAAGAACAAACTAAACAATAATGATACTCCATGGATGAATAAAGCCATAAGGGAAAAATTGAGGGTATGGAAAGAGGCATACGTTAAGTACATAGACAGCAGGGGATAAGGGAGAATAAGAAAAGATTAGGAGAGAAGTCAAAAAAACAATTAGGAAGGCAAAGAGCAATTATGAAATAAAATTATCAAGAAACATAAAACAAAATAGTAAAATATTTTACAGGCACATCAATACAAAAAAAGGTAGGTTGGGATGGGAATAGCATCCGGGAAGGCGCCGAACACCTCGAGTCACTTCGCCGGGAGCAAGCGGAAGCCAAACGCAAGCAGCGCACGTGAACCCAAGCACCCCACCCACCCGCCCCTTCAACCACCGTCTGCCCCACCTGTGTCAGAGACTGGAGGTCCCGCATTGCACTCAGTCACCTGAGAACTCATTTTTTATGTGGAAGCAAGTCATCCTCGGTTCCGAGGGACTGCCTAAGAAGAAGTAGAGGGCCATTAAGGGATAGACAGGATAATACCACAGGTAATTATAGAGAGATGGCAGAAATATTAAATAATTATTTCGCTTCAGTATTTACCAGGGAGATAGAACAGGTGGACATGAAATTGGATGATGAGATTAGTATGAGATTAAGTGCATTTAAAATAAATAATGGGGATATATTAAATAAATTAATCAAACTCAGAGGATAAAACCCCTGGTCCGGATGGATTGCATCCACGCATTTTAAAAGAATCTAGGGAAGAGATAGCAGAGGCATTACTACGCATATTTAATAATTCGTTAGAAAAAGGTGTCGTGCCAGAGGACTGGCGGATAGCTAACGCAATACCTATATTTAAGAAGGGTGATAGAACATGTTCAGGGAACTATAGACCAGTCAGCTTAACATCGGTGGTAGGAAAAATAATGGAATCCCTACTAAAGGAGAAAATAGAAGAACATCTAGAAATCAAAAATATAATATTGAATAGTCAGCATGGATTTCAAAAGGGAAAATCTTGCTTGACCAACCTTATTGAAGTTTTGAAGAGGTAACAGACAGAGTAGACAATGGTAATGCAGTAGATGTAATTTATCTGGATTTTCAAAAGGCCTTCGATAAGGTACCCCATAATTCACTGATGAACAAGGTCAGAGAATGCGGAGTCAGGGGACAAGTAGCAGAATGGATTGCTGGCTGGCTTCAGAACAGAAAGCAGAGAGTAGGAGTAAAGGGTAGCTATTCACAGTGGCAGAAGGTGGGTAGTGGTGTTCTACAAGGATCAGTGCTGGGACCACTGCTGTTCATAATTTACAAGAAATGATTTAGACTTTGGAATCAAAAATACAATTTCTAAATTTGCAGATGACACCAAATTAGGGGTGGGGGAGATAGTCAATACTAAGGAGGACTGCAACAAATTACAGGAAGACATTAATAAATTTGCAGAATGGGCATATAATTGGCAAATGAAGTTCAACACACATAAATGTGAGGTAATTACGTTTTGGTAGGAAGAATAGGGAGGTCACTTATCACTTGAAGGGTACGAGTCTAGGTGGGGTAGAGGAACAAAGGGATCTTGGAGTACAAATACACAAATCAATAAAAGTTGCGACACAGGTTAGCAATGCCATAAAAAAAGCAAACCAAGCACTAGGGTTTATTTCTAGAGGGATAGAATTGAAAAGTAGAGAAGTTATGCTTAACCTGTATCGAACCTTGGTTAGACCACACTTGGAGTACTGCATACAGTTCTGGTTGCCATATTATAAAAAGGATATAGAGGCACAGAAGAGGGCGCAGAGAAGATTTCGAAGGAGGATACCAGAAATGCGAGGGTATACATATCAGGAAAGGATGAATAGGCTGGGTCTCTTTTCTCTTGAAAAAGATTAAGGGGTGACCTAATAGAGGTCTTTAAAATTATGAAAAATTTTGATAGAGTGGATAGAGAGAGAATGTTTCCACTTCTGGGGAAGAGCGTAACTAGAGGCCATCAATATGAGATAGTCACCAAGAAATCCAATAGGGAATTCAGAAGAAACTTCTTTACCCAAAGAGTGGTGAGAATATGGAACTCGCTACCACAGGGAGTGGTTGAAGCGAATAGTATAGATGCATTTAAGGGGAGGCTAGACAAGCATATGAGGGAAATGGGAACAGAGGGTTATGCTGATAGATTTACATGAGGAAAGACGGGAGGAGGCTCGGATGGAGCATAAACGCCGGCATGGACTGGTTGGGCCGAATGACCTGTTTCTGTGCCGTATATCCTACGTAATGTAATTTTAAAAAAGCAAAGTAAATAGTGCAAATAAAAGCATGTAAGTGTATTTAAGCATAGTAATTCATAATAATTGTGTAGATATAACAAAACCAGCGATAAATCGCTGTTTTTCTTTCAAAATACAGAGTGTAACTCCAGCATTTTGTCTATTAATTATTTGTTACGGTCTCTGCTTCCATCTCTCTCTCTCTCTCACTGGATTCTATTTCAAAAAGTGGGCTTATTGGGCAACTAGGCCCAAATTAATTTAGCTTAGCCTGTTCTGGATGGTCTTACTTTACAAACTCTTTTTCTTATTCCTCAAAATCAAACAAAAAGAGGAAGTGCCTGGGAGTGCAGTGTGCCACAACTCCAACATACTGTACAATATCTTGCTACTTAACTCTACTGTTGTATCCAGATTTTTAAAGCCTCTCCAAAAACAATTTACACCTGGGCCTAACAAGATTACAACCCAGAACCAAGGCTAATTTGACTTTCTAAGCAGGCTATGCAGGATTGATGTACAGACGAGATACATCCATCCTGGGAGACTTAGAGTGAGCTAGAGAGGAGCTGGGTGAGACAGACAGCACAAGTGAGCAGGAGAAGGTGATAGTGGAACAAAAGGCAGAAGAGCAAGGCCTACTTCCATCTTGCCTCAGTTGCTGAGCCTGGGGTTCTGGTCCCCATAGAACTGTTTTTTTTTAAAAAAGGATGCTTTCTTCACATCAAGCCTTGATGCAGACATTGGGGGCCAGGCAAAGTAGTAAGTGCCAAATGGTAGTCCCAGGTGGAGGATTCCACTAGCCACACGTCTGCAGCCTTGCATGACGGTTTGTCAATACCGCTTTCCTGCATGGTGCATGGCAACTCGAGATATCAGTGGCATAGCTCCCCCATGCCAAAATCCCCATGGGCAGTAAATGATCCTCCCACAGATGCTCAAACTGCTACCATAGAAACCTGCCATTCCAAAGTGGAATGAGCTATCTCCTTTAGCTTCAACAGTCATGGCGATCAGTCAGAGAGAACTGTGAGGCAGATCTTCACAGATCTAATTGTTCAGCCTGCGGTCATGCCAGTGGCCATGATGAGGCAGTGCCCAGTCACAGGGGCATAGCTGGAATGGGCATGGATGATGCTGCTGTATCTTAGGACACCAACACATGCAGGTTCTCCTGACAGCCACTCTGTATAGGTGTCAGAAAGAATGCTGGCCAAGCTGCCCATGCAGTAGCAGAAATAGTGCACCTGACAGCAGGTCCATCTCTGGACTAAGTGGGCAGGAGCTGATGGCACCTGTATACCCAAGTGCAGGACATTAATATACATCAAAAAGAGCAGTGGTCTCAACAGCGACCCTGGAGCACACTTTCCTCGAGTCTGAAAAACAACCCTTCACTACTACTCTCTGCTTTCTGTTCCTCAGCAGAATAGGCTCGAGGGGCTAAATGGCCTACTCCAGTTCCTGTATTCCTTAGCCAATTTGGTATCCACACAGCCACTGCCCCTTTAATTCAATGGGTTTCAATTTGCTAGCAGTTCTATTAAGTGGTACTTTATCAAACGCCTTTTGACAGTCCAGATACACAACATCACCACACTACCCTCATCAGCCCTCTCCGTTACTTCATCAAAGAGGTTAAGGAACATATGTCATTCAGTATCACAAATGGGAAGCACCATGGAAGCAAACACTAAGCTCACACACAGTATGGTCCTAAATAAAAAATCTGAATTGCACTGAAGCTGTATGTAGTGTTCTTACAAATTGTGTGTGCATATTTCATCAGGCGGTATGAATGTGATATTTGAGAGTTGCTTGGAAGATTTAAGGTACTGTAGGTGAAGACATATTTGTAGAGGACATGGGGAAGATGTAGAAAGGACAGCTAATGCATTACCCACACTTGCAAATTAAGAAAAGGTCTCTTGTGTGAGAGCTTGCCGAATGGCTCTGGCATTGGGTTTTGCTTTGCTCTCTTCAGACTCCTCCTGCTCCTCTTGGCCCCCTTGATGCTGGGATATCTATGATGAAACCTCTTCATAAGGCCAAATTGTACAGTATGCAGCACACAACAATCCTCAAAATCATCATGGTGCAGGAGAATGTGGAGTTTAGTCTCATTGAGTGTGACTGGGCCTTAAGTACTGAAATTTTTACTTATTTATTTTTCTTATTTTCAGTTTAATTTCTTTCATTTTAGCTGTTCAATACTAGTAGCTGTTTATACTTGTTTATTTGGTGTCTTACCTTTGAGCCAGTAATAAGTTAATTCATTGGTTATGTAAGTGGTATGGTTAGCTATTCTCTGATTGGTTGCATGTTCTGTGGCAGCTAGGCCAATGTGTAAATTAAGAAATTATAAATTTGAGCTTACTAGCAAGGTAGTAGTCTTGAGCTGCAAGAGGCCTGTAAAGTGTGAAAGTAGGACTGAAAAAGAAACTGGTGAAACTCAAAGCGGAAAAGGGTGTGCATCCTAGAATGCTGAAGGAAGTCCGAGACTAAATAGCAGGTGTTCTGACCACAATCTTTTGGATATCCTTGTATCTGGCAGTTGTGTCAAGACTGGAGGGTTGCTACCGTTAACACCTCTGTTCATTTAAATGCAGTTGGCGAGCCTCGAAACCAAACCCTACACTTCTAGAAGGGGCCGATGAAACACTCCAGACATGCTTCCAGGAGTAGACCAGGCACCCCCGCCCCCCGAAGCAGATACCTTTCGTTCACCAACTGCTGAGCCTAAGATGTGTCACAAGTGGAATGGGCACCTGTCATAGTTACTGAAATGAGGAACCTCCTCCAACCCTGAAAAGTCTGCCAGGGTCAGTGGTAGAAGTTCCTGGTGGCCTCTTCGGCAAGATTTTTGGGGCCATAGACCACAAGTAGGGAAATAAAATTTATTGGCACTTCATTGATATTGATTCTCAAGAGTGTTCTTGAAAGAATGATATGGACCATTGCAACATCTGGTGAGAGAAGTGATATGTTTGGCAGTTGGGAAATAGTTGTCAAATCTAGCTGCGAAGGTGCTTTTGTTGAGGGAATAATTAAGTTGTATGGAGGACTGTTTATGCAGGACATTTATGGGTCATTGTGTCAAGGATTCGTAAATCAGATTCTGACAGACAGCTCACTAGAGACACACTTGGCGTGCTCATTTTCAAGTGTGTCTTCAATGTCAGAAGGATAAGGGCCCTTCTCCCCCGGCAGTTGTATAATTATTCCATGTTGCACAGTAAAGATGTGCAGCATACAGAAAACCATAATGATGTGATATTTTGGCTGGCTTGTACTGAAGGAAACACACAGACCTCTCAATGCATCAGAATCTCTGCTTCATCATTGCTATGGTGTTTGCGCTGATGGCTCATGTGGACACATGACCCCATTACACCTGTGCTCAGCAGGTGGTGGATGCAGCAGAGTTTATAACAAGCCAGGGTTACAGTGGGTAGCTTTACTCTATAATGAGCCAACTTTGCACTTGTTGTCCAGGGCCAAACAACAACAGCAGCAGCAACAACATACTTTATGTAGTACCTTTAACATAGAATTTATCGAAGGTTAACTCATTAAAATAAATTGCTTAACAGCTCTGGTAAAAACCTGGAGAGATGAATTATCAAGAGAAAAGCATCAAGTGTTTCTACACTCATAGCCCATGCTATAATTTCAGATTGAAAATTTATTGCACTGTGATAGTATTGTAACTGGATCATCTGGTTATGCTCAGATTTGGAATGCACTGCCTGAAAGGGTGGTGGATACAAATTCAATAGTAGCCTTCAAAAGGGAATTGGATAATACTTGAAGGAGAAAAAAATTGCAGCGATATGGAGTAACAGCGGGGGAGTGGGACTAACTGAATTGCTCTTCAAAAGAGCCGGCGTGGACTCAATGGGCCGAATGGCCTCCTCCTGTGCTGTACTATTCTATGATTACGACTGTGATCAGGCACGTTACAGATTTTACTGACCTGTGCACAAAACTGAATTGACAAGAGTGGCAATTCAATGACTGACAGAAAATTTGTCTATTTATACAGTCACGGAATGAAATATTCATACCAAGTCCGTCACTTACTCAAGATATATATTTGGGGCTAGTTGTGTTGTAAGGAAAAAAAGTTGCCTTTTTTAACATAATGAGAAGTATAAGAGAATCTTCAATGCCCCATAAAAATACAGGAAAAAAATACAAAGTTAACAAAATGAACTCCACACCTGTTGTAGGAACCATGTAATAGTGAAATCTATTTGACTTGTGAGCAAATCTTAGAGGTCCACGCTTCTGGCAGGGGCACGTATTTGAAATTCCAGCCACAAATGGTTTGAAAATCATTGGCAGGCTGATGTGCTCCCAGCGACGAAGTTCCCCACTGAAGCACGGACTCAAAATTACCCTCCTTGTGCCTCACAAATTACCAGTTAATTATTATGGGAATGTACTTTAGCGTGCATGTTCAAAATTAAATGGCACCTGAATACAAAAATATCTTTTTAAACTTAAAATAACATTAAAAATATTAAAGACGAAAACACTTACTTCTGGGGCAAATCATGCACACAGAACAGGCAATGACCCAATATGACAAGGGAGAAGGACAAAGCCTAATTGATGTCAATTAAACAGATTCTTAAATATTCATTGTGGGCAGCACTTTCTGAAAAGGATAAATTGGATTTTTGCTCTTTGGCAGTAGCCAGGGAATCTTGTGCCAGAGTTACTACCAAAGTTTGCACTAGGGGATTGAAAAATTGGAAACATGTTTTACTGGGAATATGATCAGAATGCAAAAATCCCTTTGCAATATCGTCCTTGCATGTGACTCAGTCAAGATAATTGACTTAATTTTGCCAGCAATTAGCTTTTAGTATTTTATAGCACATGAATGCATTTTAAACAATGATAGTCAAGCACTCAAAATATACTAAAATATCTCAAAAGTTATATTTTTCTTCCTGAAGAGAAATACCTTACCTGTCACTTACTGACTGCTTTGGAACATAGAAATCTTCCCCCGACAAATAAGAAGCTGCTGTTCCTCCTCCAAAATATCTCTTTCTCAGCATATGACTACTTTCATTCTTCACCAACAGAGCTCCTAGACCTGTTGGGAACCCAAAGATCTTATAAAATGAGATGGGAATGAAGTCTGCCTGATGTAAGCTGAGGTCAAATGGCGAGGTGCTCACAAATGAGGCTGCATCCACCAGCACATACCATTTCCCTGGGATTCTGCTAAAAGGATACAGGTTTTTTGATTGAATGTCCCTTATCCAAGTGAGTGGGTATTTTGTCCCTGAAAAGTTGCTTTGAGCAGGATAACAGAACAGATGATGAGTGTGACAATTTTCCTCCTTGCTGACAGAAATGTTCTTGTCCAGAGTGTTTTTATCTCCATAAATCTCGTCCAGGTTTACCGGAATAGTTAGAGCACCAGCTGGAACAGACAATCCTCTCATACCCACTACAGACGTATGGTTGTCAGTCAGGTGACAAAACCGACTCTTCGAGTCTCCTTGCTCTGCACAGGTCCATTGAAAACTTTCTGCAACAAGTTTAAGAGCAGCTGTGCTTCCTGATGTAAAAATTATGGTATATTCTTCTGGGCTGGTGTTGAAATGCCGTAGAATTCTGCAGGGGAAGAAACAAAACAGTATTAGTCAATGTCTTTTACTTACTTTTAGGAAAAGGAAATTTAAATGTGGACATAAACACAGAAAATGTTGGAAACACTCAGCAGGTCAGGCATCTGTGGAGAGGGGACTTTATCAGACGCACTTCACTGTTTTCCCCCCAAAATGTACCACTTCACATTTCTCTGTATTGAACTGCGTCTGCCACTTATCCACTCCTTTAACCTAATGTCCTGCAGTCTCCTGCATTCTTTCTCATAGCTTGCCATGCCCCTAGATGTGGTGTCATCAACAGACAGCTATACCATTCTCTTGTGTATATGTCCACAACCTCAAACATCAATAACTTACATTTATGAAGTCCCTTTAACTTAGAAAATATCCCAAGGCATTTGAGCCAAAGAGGAAATTAAGAGGATAGCAAAATACTGCAGATGCTGGAAATCCGAAATAACAACAGAAAACGCTGGAAAAACTCAGCAGGCGAGGCAGCATCCGTGGAGAGAGAAACAAGAGTTAACGTTTCAGGTCGAAGACCTTTCGTCAGGAAATTAAGAGGGTTGACCAAAAGACTTAGTCAGAGGTGGGTTTGATGGAAAGTCTTAAAGAAGGACAGGGAGATGGCGAGGCAGGGGGATTTACGGGAAATTGCATGAAGCCAGAGTCAGAGAAATGGATAGATAACGTCGACAACAACAACTACTTGTATTTATATAGCGCTTTTAACGTAGTAAAACGTCCCAAGGCACTTCACAGGAGCATTATCAAACAAAATATGACACCGAGCCACATAAGGAGATATTAGGGCAGATGACCAAAAGCTTGGTCCAAGAGGTAGGTTTTAAGGAGCATCTTAAAGGAGAATAGAGAGGTTTAGGGAGGGAATTCCAGAGCTTAGGGCCTTGGCAGCTGACGGCACAGCCACCAATGGTGGAGCGATTAAAATCAAGGATGCTCAAGAGGCCAGAATTAGAGGAGCACAGATATCTCTGAGGGTTGTGGGGCTGGAGCAGATTACAGAGATGGGGAGGGGCAAGGCCATGGAGGGATTTAAAAACAAGGATGAGAATTTTAAAATCGAGGCGCTGCTTAACCGGGAGCCAATGTAGGTCAGCGAGTACAGGGGTGATGGGTGAACGGGACTTGGTGCAGCAGAGTTTTGGATGACCTCAAGTTTACAGAGGGTAGAAAGTGGGAGGCCAGCCAGGAGTGCGTTGGAATACTCAAGTCTAGAGGTAACAAAGGCAGAGATGAGGGTTTCAGCAGCAGTTGAGCTGAGGTAGAGGCGGAGTCGAAGATGTTCCGGAGATGGAAATAGGCAGTCCTTAGTCATCGCACGGATATGTGGTTGGAAGTTCATCTCGGGGTCAAATATGACACCCAGGTTGCGAACAGTCTGGTTCAGCCTCAGACTGTTGACAGGGAGAGGGATGGAGTCAGTGGCTCGGGAACAGAGTTTGTGGCGGGGACCGAAGACAATAGCTTCAATCTTCCCAATATTTAGTTGGAAGAAATTTCTGCTCATCCAGTACTGGATGTCAGACAAGCAGTCGGACAATTTAGAGACAGTGGAGGGATCGAGAGAGGTGATAGTGAGGTAGAGCTGGGTCTCGTCAGCGTACATGTGGAAACTGACACTGTGTTTTTGGATGATGTCGCCGAGGGGCAGCATGTAGATGAGAAATAGATGGGGCCAAGGATAGATCCTGAAGGTGTGGGAGCGGGAAGAGAAGTCACTGCAGGTGATTCTCTGGCTACGATTAGATAAATAAGAATGGAACCAGGGGAGTGCAGTCCCACCCAGCTGGATGACAGTGGAGAGATTTTGGAGGAGGATGGTGTGGTCAACCGTGTCAAAGGCTGCAGACAGGTCAAGAACGATGAGGAGGGATAGTTTACCACAGTCACATAGGATGTCATTTGTGACTTTGATAAGAGCCATTTCGCTACTGTGGCAGGGGGGGAAACCTGATGGGAAGGATTCAAACATGGAGTTGCAGGAAAAGTGGGCACGGATTTTGGGAGTCAACAACACGTTCAAGGACTTTGGAGAGGAAAGGGAGGTTGGAGATGGGGCAGTAGTTTGCAAGGACAGATGCATCAAGGGTTGGTTTTTGGAGGAGAGGGGCACAGTCCCTGAGGAGAGAACCATTAACAATATCAGCTAACATGGGAGCCAGGAAGGGAAGTTGGGTGGTCAGCAGTTTAGTGGGAATAGGGTCAAGGGAGCAGGAGGTGGGTCTCATGGACAAGATGAGCTCGGAGAGGGCATTAGGGGAGATAGGACAGAAAACTAGAAAAAGGTGCGAGTTCAGGGCTCAGGCAGGGGGGAACCTTAGAGGAAATTTGTGGGCTCGGGGAAGGGAGGGAAGTGGCAAAGGCAGAGGCAGCTGATCGGATGGTCTCATTCTTAGTGACAAAGAAGTGTAGGGGAGTTGTAGGGCTGGAGGAGGTAACAGAGGCAGGGAGCGGCGAGACAATGAATGGCTCTAAAGACGAGGAAAAGAATTTAAAATTTCAGGTGTTGGGGAACTGGGAGCCAATGCCATTTTATTTTTATTCGTTTATGGGATGTGGGCATTGCTGGCAAGGCCAGCATTAATTGCCCATCCCTAATTGCCCTTGAGAAGGTGGTGGTGAGCCGCCTTCTTAACTGCTGCAGTCCGTGTGGCGATGGTATTCCCACAGTGCTGTTAGGGAGGGAGCTCCAGGATTTTGACCCAACAACGATGAAGGAATGGCGATATATTTCTAAGTCAGGATGGTGTGTGACTTGGAGGGGAACTTGCAGGTGGTGGTGTTCCCATGCGCCTGCTGCCCTTGTCCTTCTAGGTGGAAGAGGTCCCGGGTTTGAGAGGTGCTGCCGAAGAAGCCTTGGCGAGTTGCTGCAGTGCATCTTGTAGATAGTACACACTGCAGCCACGGTATGCCGGTGGTGGAGTGAGTGAATGTTTAAGGTGGTGGATGGGGTGCCAATCAAGTGGGCTGCTTTGTCCTGGATGGTGTCGAGCTTTTTGAGTGTTGTTGGAGCTGCACTCATCCAGGCAAGTGGAGAGTATTCCATCACACTCCTTACTTGTGCCTTGTAGATGGTGGAAAGGCTTTGGGGAGTCAGGAGGTGAGATACTCGCCGCAGAATACCTAGCCTCTGACCTGCTCTTGTTACCACAGTATTTATGTAGCTGGTCCAGTTAAGTTTCTGGTCAATGGTGACCCCCACGATGTTGATGGTGGGGGATTCGGCGATGGCAAGGGATTCGGCGATGGCAATACCGTTAAATGTCAAGGGGAGGTGGTTAGACTCTCGCTTGTTGGAAATAGTCATTGCCTGGCACTTCTGTGGCGCGAATGTTACCTGCCACTTATCAGCCCAAGCCTGAACGTCGTCCAGGTCTTGTTGCACGTGGGCATGGACTGTTTAATTATCTGAGGAGTTGTGAATGGCACTGAACACTGTGCAGTCATCAGCGAACATCCCCATTTCTGACCTTATGTTGGAGGGAAGGTCATTGATGAAGCAGCTGAAGATGGTTGGGCCTAGGACACTGCCCTGAGGAACTCCTGCAGCGATGTCCTGGGGCTGTGATGATTGACCTTCAACCACCACAACCATTTTCCTTTGTGCTAGGTATGACTCCAGCCAGTGGAGAGTTTTCCCCCCGATTCCCATTGACTTCAGTTTTACTAGAGCTCCTTGATGCCAAACTCCGTCAAATGCTGCCTTGATGTAATGGGCAGTCAATCTCACCTCACCTCTGGAATTCAGCTCCTTTGTCCATGTTTGGACCAGGGCTGTAATGAGGTCTGGAGCTGAGTGGTCTTGGTGGAACCCAAACTGGGCATCCGTGAGCAGGTTATTGGTGAGTAAGTGCTGCTTCATAGCACTTTCGATGACACCTTCCATCACTTTGCTGATGATTGAGATTAGACTGATGGGGTGGTAATTGGCTGGGTTGGATTTGTCCTGCTTTTTGTGGAATAGGACATACCTGGGCAGTTTTCCACATTGTCGGATAGATGCCAGTGTTGTAGCTGTATTGGAACAGCTTGGCTAAAGGCGCGGCTAGTTCTGGAGCACAAGTCTTCAGCATGATAGCCGGGATGTTGTCGGGGCCCATAGCCTTTTCTGTATCCAGTGCGCTCAGCCGTTTCTTGATATCACGTGGAGTGAATCGAATTGGCTGAAGACTGGCTTCTGTGATGGTGGGGACCTCAGGAGTAGGCCGATATGGATCATCCACTCGGCACTTCTGGCTGAAGATGGTTGCAAACGCTTCAGCCTTGTCTTTTGCACTCACATGCTGGGCTCCACCATCATTGAGGATGGGGATATTCATGGAGCCTCCTCCTCCCGTTAGTTGTTTAATGGTCCACCACCATTCACGACTGGATGTGGCAGGACTGCAGAGCTTTTATTTGATCCATTTATTGTGGGATCGCTTAGCCCTGTCTATAGCATGCTGCTTCCGCTTTTTAGCATGCATGTAGTCCTGTGTTGCAGCTTCCCCAGGTTGGCACCTCATTTTTAGGTACGCCTGGTGCTGCTCCTGGCATGCTCTTCTACACTCCTTATTGAACCAGGGTTGGTCCCCTGGCTTGATGATATTGGTAGAGTGAGGGATATGCCAGGCCATGAGGTTACAGATTGTGGTGGAATACAATTCTGCTGCTGCTGATGGCCCACAGCGCCTCATGAATTCCTAGTTTTGAGCTGCTGGATCTGAATCTGAATCTATCCCATTTAGCACGGTGGTCGTGCCACACAACACGATGGAGGGTGTCCTCAGTGTGAAGACGGGACTTCGCCTCCACAATGACTGTGCGGTGGTCACTGCTACCAATACTGTCATGGACAGATGCATCTGCGACAGGTAGATTGGTGAGGACGAGGTCAAGTAGGTTTTTCCCTCGTGTTGGTTCTCTCACCACCTGTTGCAGGCCCAGACTGGCAGTTATGTCCTTCAGGACTCGGCCAGCTTGGTCAGTAGTGGTGCTACCGAGCCACTCTTGGTGATGGACATTGAAGTCTGTGCTCTTGCTACCCTCAGTGCTTCTTCCAAGTGGTGTTCAACATGGAGGAGTACTGATTCATCAGCTGAGGGAGGGCGGTCGGTGGTAATCAGCAGGAGGTTTCCTTGCCAATGCTTGACCTGAAGCCACGAGGCTTCATGGGGTCCGGAGTCAATGTTGAGGACTCCCAGGGCCACTCCTTCCCAACTGTCCTGCCGGTGGGACAGGACATACCCAGGGATGGTGATGGAGGAGTTTGGGACATTGGCTGAAATGTATGATTCTGTGAGTATGACTATGTCAGGCTGTTGCTTGACTAGTCTGTGGGACAGCTCTCCCAATTTTGGCACAAGTCCCCAGGTGGGTCGACTGGGCTGGGTGTACCGTTGCCATGTCCGTAGACGGTGCTGAGGTAGATGCCGGGTGGTCTGTCCGGTTTCATTCTTTTCATTGTTTTTCGTAGCGGTTTGTTACAACCGAGTGGCTTGCTCGGCCATTTCAGAGTCAGAGTCAACCACATTGCTGTGGGTCTGGAGTCACATATAGGTCAGACCAGGTAAGGACGGCAGATTTCCTTCCCTAAAAGGACATTAGTGATCCAGATGGGTTTTTACGACAATAGTTTCATGGTTACCATTTCTGATACTAGTAATCATTCCAGATTTATTTAATTAACTGAATTTAAATTCCCAAGCTGCCGTGGTGGGATTTGAACTCGCGTCTCTGGATCATTAGTCCAGGCCTCTGGATTACTAGCCCAGTGACATTACCACTACGCTACCATTCCCGTATTTATATAAATGGAAAAGAAAAAGAATCGCAGCATAGATCCCTGGGGGATACCATACCCACATCCAGCCAATTCAAAAAACATTCATTTACCCTGACTCTTTGCTTTCTATAGGATTTATAGGATGTAAAATCAATTTCTAAATACTGCAGCTTAAAGTCTAGAAGGTTACTGGAAAAATGGCACTTTTATGCTGTGACATTACCACACATACGGCGACACAGTATGAGGGCCCAATGCTGACTCATAATGCCAGCTGTCTTCATACTAACAGTGGAAAACAGAATTGATAGAAACTATTATTTGAAAGTCATTTAAAAAAAAAAATATGAACAGCTTCAAGACTATTAGCACAGCAGCATTGTATTGCACTTACAGCAATACAATGAAAATAGTAGAATGCCAGAAATACGGTATACAGCAGCATTCGTTCACTAATCATTTAGCAACTCCAATGATTTCTATCACAAACAAGGCCATTTCCGAATACCTCTTTATATCCATCACCACCCACATTCCCTTAGTCCCGTCCAACACCACTTTCTTCTGCGTCCACCCCTAGAAAAAACTCTCTTCCAAGTCACCTAAAAACTTTCAAATTCCCAGCTGCCCAGCCTTTGGCCCTTCATTTACAATATTTCTGCAGCTGTTGATCTGTTGAACTAGTCCTTCACCCCCACCTTTGATGCCCTTGTCCCCAGTACATCCTCCACCTGGTATGGCCACCGTCTTTAATCCTTCAAGTCCTAGGGACACAGATGGGAGCACATCTGGCACACAATTGGTTTAGCCATCCATCACCAGATCTGACTGGACCACATCCAGCATTGTCGGGCCTCACTGTCCTTTGTCAAAACCACACACCACTCCAGGTTCATAGATAGCAAAGATAACCCCAGCTTCTTTTCTCCACTACCAACTATCTCCTTAAACCTCTCTCCCCTACCCCCTCCATACTCACATCCAACAAGTGCAAGGAGCTCATGGACTTCTTTGTCACCAAGATTGAGACTCGTCGTTCAGATACCTCTGCCGCTTCCCCACTTGCTCTTACCCACCAAGCCAAACCTTCTCCAAGGCTTCTCCCGACCCTAACATTCTCTAGTTTCTTTACTATCTTCCCTCATACCCTTTCCGAGTTCACCTCATCCATGAGAATCACCTACTGCTCCCTTCACCCCATTCCCACTAAACTGCTGGCCACTCAACTTCTCGTCCTGGCTCCAAGCTAGGGGACACTGTAAATGTTTCTCTCCCCTCAGGTACCGTTCCCCTTCCTTTCAAACCCTCCATCATCATCCCCTCATCAAACCACCACCATCCGACCCCCCCACCCCCTCTGTCCTTGCAAACTACCACATCTCCAACCTCCCTTTCCTCTCCAAAATTCTTGAATGTGATGTCGTCTCCCAAAACCTTACCCATCGCTCCCGCAACTACGTTTGAATCTTTCCAATTAGATTTCCGTCCATACCACAGCACCAAACCAACCCTAACCAGAATCACAAACTGACATCCGTCTGTGACCGTGGTGCATTTTCCCTCTTCATCCTCCTTGACCTCTCTGCAGCCTTTGACATAGTTGACCACACCATCCTCTTCCAATTCCTTTTCTTTGATGACCAGCTCAGTAGGACTGCCCTGGCTAATTTCCACTCTTGCTATCCAATCACAGCCAGAACATCTACAGCAATGGCTTCCTTTCCTATCCCTGCACCGTTACCTCTGGAGTCCCCAAAGCATGTATCCTCAACCCGCCTCCTCTTCCTCATCTAGATGTTGCCCTGTCGCAACATCATTTGCAGACATGGGGTCAGGTTCCATATGTATGCTAATGACACCCAGCTCTACCTGTCAGCCTTGGCTTGGAGGCAGCACTCGCAGGTTTAAGCCTCACTCCAGAGACTTGAGGACATAACCTAGGCTGACACTGAGTGCAGCACTCCTTCAGTACTGCACTGATCGGAGGTGACGTCTTTCGAATGAGACGTTAAACTGAGGCCCAGTCTGCCTTCTCAGATGGACGTATAGACTTTTACCTATAGGCTTAGAAAGTCAGGTGGTTTGCGCCACCTGTTACTGCCATGAAATGGTGAAAAACAGCGGCCAGCTCTCTTCCGCCAGCTGGTGGCGGGTACCGTGGTGGCCACCATTTTCAGCAGGGCTGCCGTTGCTTGCCATGGGCGAAAAGTATTTTCCTGAGTTGGAGCGTGACACCAATCGGCATGTAATGCCGAGTTGACGCAAGCTCATCCATTTTGGAGTTCGCTGCTCCCATTGCCGCCCACGTTAAATCACGCTAGCGAGTGCTGTCGCTAAAAGGTGTTTCAGCAACGTTAACGGCCATGAGGAATCTGGCAGGACTTAGGAGGATGGACACTGCCAAGTGGAAAACACCTCAGATGGATGCCGGAACTTCAAATGCCTCCTTTGCCAAGGTTCTTCTTTTAAACTTTCATTTTATGCCCATTGGGGGGGGGGAGCGGGTGCATTTTCTGGCAGCTTTCCGGGAGGCCTACAGTGTTTGTGGGTCAGTAAATCAATGGGTGAACCCCATTGCAACGATTGAAGATGATCTCTGAAGATCTCTTATGTTTATGATAGCGTCACCAGAACGTCATCCCCTAGCAAATCTGGACTCAACTGCTTAAGATTTTAAGAAATCATAAATAATTTATTCAAAATTCCATAACCAATTATTTATGAAATAATTATTTGGTATCGACTATGCAAGACCCACTAAAAGCTGCCATGATGACTACACATTTAAACACTTTCAAGAGTAACCATTGGGGAAAGATTAGTGTTACAAGGAACACAGATGCAGATCATAAATTATTTTAAAAATCCACAAACATTGGGTGGCAGCTAATATTTCTGGAGTAAGTATGGCAACTGTTCGGGTTGCTCGTTTCTTCCCCATTCCCCTGCACTGCAAGCTGGAGACAGAGGCGACCTTTGGTCTCCTTCTGAGATTAGCGCTGCAAAGAGAGCGTTACACTAGAAAATCAACGCCACGCTGGTGTTCATGAGCAGGCAGTACCAAAATGCCGGTACTGCCTGCGCTCTCTCAGACAGCAGCAGTTATCCTTGGCCGCCGATGTTACCGGCAGGTTTCCAGTGTTCTCCAATTTCTAAGCCATAATATCCAAGGCTGTTGATTCTTCAGGGCAACAAAGCCACAAATTTAGTGTCCCTTTAGCTGAGATGTTACTGATCGTAATCTGGCAAAGGAGGACCCAGCTTTTTGGCTAAATTGGAAGGAGGGGCACCCAGTCGAAGGAGGTGACCTTGGCAGTGAGTGGCACTGGTGGCTGCTGCAAGTTCCATCCCCTTTGTCTAAAACCCAACCTCATTCCACTCCTGCCTTTTTTTTTTTATTCGTTTATGGGATGTGGGCGTCGCTGGCAAGGCCAGCATTTATTGCCCATCCCTAATTGCCCTTGAGAAAGTGGTGGTGAGCCGCCTTCTTGAACCGCTGCAGTCCGTGTGGTGAAGGTACTCCCACAGTGCTGTTAGGGAGGGAGTTCCAGGATTTTGACCCAGCGACGATGAAGGATCGGCGATATACTTCTAAGTCAGGATGGTGTGTGACTTGGAGTCGAACTTGGAGGTGGTGGTGTTCCCATGCGCCTGCTGCCCTTGTCCTTCTCGGTGGAAGAGGTCGCGGGTTTGGGAGGTGCTGCTGAAGAAGCCTTGGCGAGTTGCTGCAGTGCACCTTGTAAATGGTACACACTGCAGCCACGGTACACCAGTGGTGGAGGGAGTGAATGTTTAAGGTGGTAGATGGGGTGCTAATCAAGCGGGCTGCTTTGTCCTGGATGGTGTTGGAGCTGCACTCATCCAGGCAAGTGGAGAGTATTCCATCACACTCCTTATTTGTGCCTTGTAGATAGTAGAAAGGGAGTCAGGAGGTGAGACACTCGCCGCAGAATACCGAGCCTCTGACCTGCTCTTGTTGCCACAGTATTTATGTTGCTGGTCCAGTTAAGTTTCTGGTTAATGGTGACCCCCCAGGATGTTGATGGTGGGGGATTCAGCGATGGTAATGCCATTGAATGTCAAGGGGCGGTGATTAGACTCTCGCTTGTTGGAGATAGTCATTGCCTGGCACTTCTGTGGCACGAATGTTACCTGCCACTTATCAGCCCAAGCCTGAACGTCATCCAGGTCTTGTTGCATGTGGGCATGGACTGCTTCATTATCTGAGGAGTTGTGAATGGCTCTGAACACTGTGCAGTCATCCCCATTTCTGACCTTATGTTGGAGGGAAGGTCATTGGTGAAGCAGCTGAAGATGTTTGGGCCTAGGACACTGCTGTGAGGAACTCCTGCAGCGATGACCTGGGGCTGTGATGATTGATCTTCAATCACCACAACCATCTTCCTTTGTGCTAGGTATGACTCCAGCCAGTGGAGAGTTTTCCCCCCCCGATTCCCATTGACTTAAATTTTACTAGGGCTCCTTCATGCCACACTCGGTCAAATGCTGCCTTGATGTCAAGGGCTGTCACTCTCACCTCACCTCTGGAATTCAGCTCCTTTGTCCATGTTTGGACCAAGGCTGTAATGAGGTCGGGAGCCGAGTGGTCTTGGCGGAACCCAAACTGGGCATCAGTGAGCAGGTTATTGCAGCCTATGACTGCAGATTCAGACCGAGCCAGAGTGTTTCCTCACTTGCAAACACCCTTGCCATTCACAATCTCATCCTGGATTATTTGATTGACATCCTGGCACTGACAGAAACATGGGTCCCAGGCAATGACTTATTTCACAGTACAGAAGTATCCACATCTGGCTACACTTTTGACCACCATGATGGTGGTATAGCCCTCATTGCCAAATCTCACATTGGCCTCTCCACCTACTCTTCCAGAATCTTCTCCTACTTTGAGCAACTTAACCTTTTCCATCTCTCGAACTCGCTTTTAAAATCCTTCTTATGGACAAGCAGCTTTTAAAATTTAGAATCAAATTGTCGTCCTTATTCTTTGGAGGTCCAAACCACGATCCTCATGTGGACTCCACTTCCATTGGTTGTCGTGGAGGTACCCCCAGTCTGAACAGGAGTACTTCAACCGACCAATGTCTGGGTTCCACGAGGGCCTGGGACTCAGGGACTCCCAACAATACGACCCAACCCCACCCCCTCTTACACTGTTGACCATGTTTGGGGCAAGTGGAGGCTCCATTCCCAATAGGCCTTCGCAGAATCCCAAACTTAATACTGGGAGCTGGTATATCCAGTCTAGTTTCTGGCTGTTCCACTCTTGAAGTTACAGCGGGATTACACCAAAATCACTGGGGATTTTAAGGGTCTTAATTTGCAATATAATTGTTAGGGTGAAAATTATAGAGCTTAAAGCAGCAACGTAAAGAGTTAAAGAATGTGCTGTAAAAGGTGAACTCGTAAATACAGAATGGTTTCGCTGACAGTGCGATGAGTAATGTCTGTGGTCAACATGCATACGTGCGAGGCAACTTGAGGCCCACCAAGGAGGAACAATGACTACAATAATAGCACAACGGTTACACTTGAGAACCAATCACCGCATGACCAGCCAGTCCGGCCGGACAGATGTGACGCAACACTCTGTTTGTTTATAGTTTCGGAAGGGAAGTAACAAGAAAATTTAGCTTAAAGTGCAGATTATAATTAAGTCAGTGGTGGGGATATATGATTGGGTAAGGAGCTTGTTGCTGGGGGAATGTGATTGGGTGAAGACATTTGTATGTAATGAATCGCGTATCCGACCCTATAATGTATAAAAGAAGTTCCGATACCACTGTAACGACGAGAAGTTGATTACTAGACTGCGGGGTCTATGGCTCTTCTCCCACAGCGCTCTGTTAAATATACTGTGATCTTCTGCTTTGAGACAGACTTGAGTGAATTCATTTTTCACCAACATAATACATCAAAGTAAAATTTGTTTATATATTGTAATACCATAGCACAACACCAGTAAGCAACAGCTAGTTTACAGCTTGACTCTTACGTTACAGAAGAATTATCACCATCTGTCCACCCCTAACAAAGAGTAAATTGTTTAGTGCTATATACAATGAGCTGAACAATGAACATTTAGGAGATACCTATACTGTGCAGGCAAGGTGGTTCGGTTGTCTACCTGTATGAATATCAGTAATAATAATGGCATGCACTCACAACTCTCAGCTAATGGAAACCAGTAATAAATGCAGTCCAAGTACATTCATTCAACTACAACACTGATTATCTAATCCACAGTATGAGGCTGATTTGAAATTGACAAACCAAAAAGTGTGAGACCCTGTAACAAACAGATGACCTAGTGGGATAGGAGAATGAGATTCTACCATTACTGGGATCCATTACTGAGAGAACCTGATACTGCCAGAGAAATGAATCAGTGACCTTCAAGAGCATTTTACGATCAGCAATGTAATATGCGCAGGAGTTATGAATAATCGGTCATGCAGAAGCTCTGCACCCAGAAAGTGATAAACATTATTTTAAAAGCTTATCCAGTAGCACTGAGAAACGAGAAGTCAATTTACACTGATAAATAAGATTTTAACTGAAAGGCATGCTCCATTAACAACACATAATACTGCATTTCTAACACACAAAATGGCAGGCAACTGTCATTAGGGATCACCAGTTAGTGCAAAAACATAAAAGCTTGTTGAAAGAAATGGATCAATAAATTCTCTAAATAATTAACTTACACTTAAAAACTCCGCAAGATGTGATCCGCTTATGCAATCGCTGATAGACAAAATATGAAGAATTTAACCATGTGACTGAATAATTGAACACTTTGCAATTCATCAACGCCTCCCCCACCCCCCCACTCAGACACACGAGATGTGTACAATTCAGTTACCTTAAACTATCAGGTCACATTAAAAAAATCAATACTAACAGATCTGACACGGGTGGCTGCAGGGAATTGACTCTGGCTGTCTGGCACAAGCTCTGGCGCCTGGGATAAGTTTTCTTGCTAGTAAGATGTTGCTCACAGACAAAATGTAGTGGTTCATAACTATTTAAATTGGGGCACTAATTTCATTAATAGTTATAGGGAATAACTCATTCATTTATAAATTTTATTCCTCAATTTCATTCTATAATTGAAATTGCTTAATTACTATTTTATAGTTAACCTCGAGGGTGGTAATCTCTGGATTAATATCTGAACCACGTGGTAATTGGTGATGAACAGATCAGGAAAGTAAATGCATGGCTGAAATATTGGTGTGGGAAGGAGGGGTTCCATTTCATGAGACATCGGCACTAGTACTGGTACAAAGAGCACTACCGCTGGGATGGGCTGCACCTGAAATGGGCTGGGACCAAGGTCCTAGCGAAAGGGATAAATAGGACTGTAGAAAGGACTTTAAACCAATAAGGGGTGGGGGAGGAGGAAGAAGAGTCAATGTGGAAATAAAAATAATCTAAAGATAAGAAAAAGAGGGGGATAACAGTAACGGTCATAGTATAAAAATAGTTAAAGATAATATAAATACTCCAGGAAGAGAAAAGGTTACAGGAAGTAATTATAAAAAACTTCTTAAAAATATGGCAGGAGTGTTTAAAAAAAACCATCTTAAATTACCTGTATAGCAATGTACAGAGCATCAACAACCAAAAGTGTGATCATTAAAAAGTGAGAAATACACCATCAAAGCATACGGGCAGAGTGGGGAATGTTATGCAAAGAAGACTTATGTACACAAATGTATGCAGCTTAAGAAATAAAGCAAATGAGATAGAAGCACAAATTCAGTTTAATGGGTATGATGTACTAGTCATTACAGAAACCTGGTTACAAGCTGGGTATGATTGGGAGCTAAATATTCCAGGCTGTCAGATCTTTAGAAAGGACAGGGAAATTGGGAAAAGAGGAGGTGTAGCAATATAGATAAAAGACACAATTACAGCAGTGGAAAGAAGGACTTTAATAAGTGTGAACATAAGAAATAGGAGCAGGAGTCGGCCACTCCGCCCTTCGCGCCTGCTCCGCCATTCAATAAGATCATGGCTGATCTATCTCAACTCCACCTTCCCGCACTATTCCCATATCCCTTGGTTCACTTATATCGAAAAATCTATCGATCTCCGTCTTGAATATACTGAACGACTGAGCATCCACAGGTCTCTGGAGTCGAGAATTCCAAAGAGTCACAAACCGGAGTGAAGAAATTTCTCCACATCTCAGCACTAACTGGCCGACCCCTTATTCTGAGACTGTGACCCCTGGTTCTAGACTCTCCAGCCAGGGGAAACATCCTCCCAACATCTACCCTGTCAAGCCCCTTAAGAATTTTATATGTTTCAATGAGAACACCGCTCACTCTTCTAAACTCGAGGGAATTTTTTTTTTTATTCGTTCCTGGGATGTGGGTGTTGCTGGCAAGGCTAGCATTCAGTGCCCATCCCTAATTGCCCTCGAGAAGGTGGTGGTGAGCCACTTTCTTGAACCGCTGCAGCCTGCGTGGTGAAGGTACTACCACAGTGCTGTTAGAGAGGGAGTTCCAGGATCTTGATCCAGCAACTATGAAGGGACGGTGATATATTTCCAAGTCAGGATGGTGTGTAACTTAGAGGGGAACTTGCAGGTGATGGTGTTTCCATGCGCCTGCTGCCCTTGTCCTTCTACGTTTTAGAGGTCACGGGTTTGGGAGGTGCTGCCAAAGAAGCCTTGGTGAGTTGCTGCAGTGCATCTTGTAGATGGTACACACTGCAGCCACGGTGTGCCAGTGGTGGAGGGAGTGAATGTTTAAGGTGGTGAATGGGGTGCCAATCAAGTGGGCTGCTTTGTTCTGGATGGTGTCGAGCTTGACTGTTGTTGGAGCTGCACTCATCCAGGCAAGTGGAAAGTATGCCATCACACTCCTGACTTGTGCCTTGTAGATGGTGGAAAGGCTTTGGGGAGTCAGGAGGTGAGACACTTGCCGCAGAATCCCCAGCCTCTGACTGAGTGGGCCTAGTCTACTCAATCTCTCCTCATAGGACAAACCCAGCACCCCACGAATCAGTCTAGTGAACCTTTGTTGAACTCCCTCTAAGGCAAGTACATCCTTCCTTAGGTAAGGAGACCAAAACTGTACACAGTACCCCAGGTGTGACCTCACCAAAGCCCGATATAATTGCACTAAGAGTTCTTTATTCTTATACTCCAATCCTTTTGTAATAAAGGCTAACGTACTATTTACTTTCCTAATTACTTATTGTACCTGCATGTTAACTTTCTGCGATTCGTGTACAAGGACACCCAGGTCTGTCTGAATACCAACATACCAATCTCTCACCATTTAAAAAAGTCTGCTTTTTTATTTTTCCTACCAAAGCGGCTAACTTCACATTTCTCCACATTATATTCCATCTGCCACGTTCTTGCCCATTCACTTAGCCTGTCTATATCCCTTTGCAGCGTCTTTGTGTCCTCCTTACAACTTACTTTCCCACCAAGCTTTGTATAATCAGCAAACTTGATACATTACACTCGGGCAGTAGAAACAGAACGGGTAGAACTAAGCAACAGTAAAGAATGCAAGACTCTGGTGGGATAAAAATGGAAAATGCTGGAAATACTCAGCAGGTCAGGCAGCATCTGTGGAGAGAGAAAGCGTTAACATTTCAGGTCGATAACCTTTTGTCGGAACTCTGGTGGGAGTTGCCTACAGACTTCATGACAGCAGTGATGCAGTGGGGGGTGTATAAATACAGTGATCAGGGAAGCATGTAGCAGAATCAATGTGGTTATAATGGAAGATTTAAATTTTTTACATAAACTGGAAGAAGCAGAATACCTCAAGTAGTGAAGGCAATGAAATTCTAGAATGTATTCAGGGTAGTTTTACAGAACAAAACATTTTGGAACCGACAAGATTTTTGGTTCAGTACCGAACCAGAATTAGTTAACAATCTGACAGCTTGTGAATAGTGACCATATTATGATTGAATTTGTTATGAGATTCAAACACCGGCGGCTGCATGCTACAAAATGTTACCATCCATAAAGATGTAAGCACAAAATACGGAGGTTATGCCAGAGAGTGGACATGTTCTTGGGGCAACCTTGTGTTCAAGAAGGGGCTTGTGTCACAATATTCAGTGCAATCAATGCCCCCCTCCCCCTCCGCCTCCCCACACTCCAGGGAGACTTAAAAAAATCTGGGATTTATTGATTTCCGCCCCCCACCCAGAGTTATTTGTTTTGTGTGCTTCTTAAATAATACATTTTATTTCTCAGAGGTTATAGTGGGGTACGTGGAAAACCAACATGGTTCCTCAGCATCCTTTGCAACATTTGGATTTGTTGCTTTTGTGCTGGTTGCCTTTTAGAGAAGTAAACATTTTTAAAGAGTGAAAATAGTGAATTTTCTTCAAAAAAACCCCCCCACAGGTTATGGTTTTTGATTGCTTGACTTTTCGTGAATCAAATCAGCATGTCATACACACACGCAACCTCCCTTCAATCTATATATACACTGGCTAGACATGAAACTTTGCATTATACAGATTAAATATATAATTTTATAATCTGGGGTCTTCATTATCAAATTTGTGGAATAGAATCTGGACCATTTCAAAATGAGAGAAAAGCAGATGACTGGCAACACTACTTACACCATTTAGAAATCAAACAAAAAACTCCAATATTTTGAATTACATATTCTTCCAGTTTTCAGGAGTCAAACCGGTGAAATATTGGTCCCTGTGCCTAATTAATATTAAACAGGTGGGCTGTCTCGCACTGTTCATTGGCAGCCCGCCTAATGGAGAGGCGTGGGCGTCAATATCATGCGTCCTTGACGCCATTTAGAGGCCGCCTGCTCATCTTAAAGGGGAGGTGCACATTTGCGGCTATATACTGTAATCTGTCGTGAAGACTTCAAACATGCCTGAAACAGTTGATGCAAGGACCCCCAGATTTTCAAATGCTGCACAGTGGGTCCTGGTGGAGATGGCGCACATGAGGAATGAGGTGATATTCCCACTGGCGGGCCGAAGAGTCGCATGACAAGTGGCCAAAAAGCATCGGTAAAAGAGGCCAATGCAAGGAGAATAGCACCCAAACCCTGGCTGCAATGTCATAAGAAGGCAATAGCGCAGGGTAGCGATGGGGGTAATGGTAACCAGAGTGTGACAGGAAGGGACAGAACGTATAAAAATAAGAGTGCATCAGAAAGTGGGGTCAAAGCATGGAAAAATAGTAAAAAGGCAAAATTAAAAGCTCTTTATCTGAATGCACACAGCGTTCGTAACAAGATAGATGAGTTGACGGCACAAATAGATATAAATGGGTATGATCTGATAGTCATTACAGAGACGTGGTTGCAAGGTGACCAAAACTGGGAACTGAACATTCAGGGGTATTTGACATTTCGGAAGGATAGACAGAAAGGAAAAGGAGGTGGGGTAGCTCTGTTAATAAAGGATGAGATCAGTGCAGTAGTGAGAAATAATATTGGCTCAGAAGAGCAAGATGTAGAATCAGTTTGGGTGGAGATAAGAAATAA
This sequence comes from Squalus acanthias, assembly GCA_030390025.1. Classification (NCBI taxonomy): domain Eukaryota; kingdom Metazoa; phylum Chordata; class Chondrichthyes; order Squaliformes; family Squalidae; genus Squalus; species Squalus acanthias. Next base: position 109,483,932 of record CM059428.1, read on the forward strand.
TAAGGGAAAAAAGTCACTGGTGGGCGTAGTATCTACGCTGTTGGACAGAGTATAAATCAAGAAATAATGGAGGCTTGTAAGAAAGGTACAGCAATAATCATAGGCGATTTTAATCTTCATATTGATTGGACAAATCAAATTGGCCAAGGTTGCCTCGAGGAAGAGTTCATAGAGCGTATCCGGGATGGTTTCCAAGAACAATACGTTGTGGAACCAATCAGGGTGCAGGCTATCTTAGATCTGGTTCTGTGTAATGAGACAGGATGAATAAATGATCTCACAGTAAAGGATCCTCTCGGAAAGAGTTATCATAGCATGGTTGAATTTCAAATTCAATTGGAGGGTGAGAAAGTTGGGTCTCAAACCAGTGTCCAGGCAATTACAAAGGTATGAAGGCAGAGTTGGCTAAAGTTGACTGGGAAAATAGATTAAAGGGTAAGACGGTTGATAAGCAATGGTAGACATTTAAGGAGATATTTCATAACTCTCAACGAAAATATATTCCAGTGAGAAGGAAAGACATTAAGAGGAGGGAGAACCATCCGTGGCTATCTAAGGAAGTAAAGGATGGTATCAAATTGAAAACAAAGGCCTACAATGTTGCCAAGATTAGTGGAAGGCCAGAGGATTGGGAAATTTTAAAAATCCAGCAAAGGACGACTAAAAAAATAAAGAGAGAGAAGATGGATTATGAGAGTAAACTAGCAAAAAATATAAAAACAGAGCTTCTACAGGTATATAAAAAGGAAGAGAGTAGCTAAAGTAAACGCTAGTCCCTCAGAGGATGAGACTGGGGAATTAATAATGGGGAACAGGGAAATGGCAGAGACTTTGAACAAATATTTTGATATTTTGTATCAGTCTTCACAGTAGAAGACACTAAAACCATCCCAATAACACAATCAAGGGGCTAAAGGGAGGGGGGAACTTAAAACAATCACTAAAGAAAAGTACTCAGTAAAATAATGGGACTAAAGGTGGACAAGTTCCCTGGACCTAATGGCCTGCATCCCAGGGTCTTAAAAGAAGTGGCTGCAGAGATAGTGGATGCATTGGTTGCAATCTACCAAAATTCCCTGGATTCTGGAGAGGTCCCAGCAGATTGGAAAACTGCAAATGTAACACCCCTATTTAAGAAGGGAGGGAGACAGAAAGCAGGAAACTATAGACCAGTTAGCCTAACATCTGTCATTGGGAAAATGCTGGAGTCCATTATTAAGGAAGCAGTAGCAGGACATTTAGAAAATCATAATACAGTCAAACAGAGTCAGCATGGTTTTATGAAAGGGAAATCATGTTTAACAAATTTGCTGGAGTTCTTTGAGGATGTAACGAGCAGGGTGGATAAAGGGGAACCAGCAGATGTAGTGTATTTGGATTTCTAGAAGGCATTCGATAAGGTGCCACATAAAAGGTTACTGTACAAGATTAGAGCTCACAGGGTTGGGGTAATATATCAGCATGGATAGAGGATTGGCTAACTAACAGAAAAGAGAGTCGGGATAAATGGGTCATTTTCTGGTTGGCAAACGGTAACTAGTGGGGTGCCACAGGGATCAGTGCTGGGGCCTCAACTAGTTACAATCTATATTAATGACTTGGATGAAGGGACAGAGTGTAATGTAGCCAAATTTGCTGATGATACAAAGATTGGTGAGAAAGCAAGTTGTGAAGAGGACACAAAGAATCTGCAAAGGGATATAGACAGACTAAGTGAGTGGGCAAACATTTGGCAGATGGAATATAATGTGGGAAAGTGTGAGGTTATCCACTTTGGTAAGAAAAATAAAAAAGCAAATTATTATTTAAATGGAGAGAGATTACAAAATGCTGCAGTACAGAGGGACCTGGGGGCCCTTGTGCATGAAACACAAAAAGTTAGCATGCAGGTACAGCAAGTAATCAGGAAGGCAAATGGAATGTTGGCCTTTATTGCAAGGGGGCTGGAGTATAAAAGCAGGGAAGTCCTGCTACAACTGTACAGGGTATTGGTGAGACCACACCTGGAGTACTGCGTACAGTTTTGGTCTCCTTATTTAAGGAGGGATATACTTGCATTGGAGGCAATTCAGAGAAGGTTCACGAGGTTGATTCCTGAGATGAAGGGGCTGACTTATGAAGAAAGGTTGAGCAGGTTGGGCCTATACTCATTGGAGTTTAGAAGAATGAGACTAATCTTATTGAAACATATAAGATACTGAGGGGGCTCGACAAGGTAGATGCAGAGAAGATGTTTCCCCTCATGGGGGAATCTAGAACTAGGGGACATAGTTTCAGAATAAGGGGTCGCCCATTTAAAACTGAGATGGAGGAGGAATTTCTTCTCTCAGAGGGCCGTAAATCTGTGGAATTCTCTGCCCCAGAGAGCTGTGGAGGCTGGGTCATTGAATATATTTAAGGTGGAGATAGACAGATTTTTGAACAATAAGGGAGTGATGGGTTATGGGGAGTGGGCAGGGAAATGGAGCTGAGCCCAAGATCAGATCAGCCATGATTTAATTAAATGGCAGAGCAGACTCGAGGGGCCAAATTGCCTACTCCTGCTCCTATTTCCTATGTTCTTATGTAAGAAGTTTAATGACCTCACCAGGGTTGCTAAGGTAAGACTCCTAACTCATATCTCACATTATTCTCTCCTGAACTCTGTACCGCCTGTAGTTCTATCATTCATAAGCATTCCCTCCCCGCTTCCCTACATGCTCTTCCAATCACTGCAGTATACTTCACTCCAGCTCCTTCTGCTACTACTGCCCCGCTCCACATCTGCTACTCTCCTCACTATTACTTCCTCACTTCTCCATACCTCTGACACGTTTCACATAACATCCATACTATTTCATCATAACATGCATACCCTCAAAATATCTTATTGAGCTATTATTATCACACTTCCTTCTTTATTGCAGGACAAGCTGGCCAGGAATAACAAAAGAAAATGCTGGAAACACACAGCAGGTCAGGCAGCATCAAGGAGAGAGAACCAGAGTCAACATTTCAGTGTCAAACCCTTCTTCAGATAATACCCAGGAGCAGGCATGGACATTTTCAAAATGCATTCAATAAGGTGCCACACAAGAGTTATTATACAAGATTAGGGCTCATGGGGTTGGTTGTAATATATCATCATGGATTGAGGATTGGTTAACGGATAGAAAACAGAGTAGGAATAAACGGGTCATTTTCAGGTTGGCAGGTTGTAACTAGTGGGGTGCCGCAAGGATCAGTGCTTGGGCCGAAACTATTTACAATTTATATCAATGACTTAGATGAGGGGACAGAGAGTAATGTATCCAAGTTTTCTGATGATACAAAGCTAGGTGGGAAAGTAAGCTGTGAGGAGGACGCAAAGGTAAATAGATAGGCTAAGTGACTGGGCAAGTAGGTGCCAGATGGAGTATAATGTGGGAAAATGTGAAATTATCCACTTTGGTAGGAAAAATAGAAAAGCAGAATAATTTTGAAAAGGCGAGAGACTAATAAATGTTGGTATTCAGAGGGATTTGGGTGTCCTTGTACACAAATCACAGAAAGTTAACATGCAGCTGTAATAAGCAATAAGGAAAGCAATTGGTATGTGAGCCTTTATTGCAAGGGGGTTGGAGTACAAGAGTAAGGAAATCTTGCTGCAGTTAAATAAGGCTTTGGTGAGACCACACCTGGAGTACTGTGTACAGTTCTGGTCTCCTTATCCAAGGATGGATATACATGCCTTAGAGTGAGTGCAACGAAGGTTCACTAGATTGGGTCCTGGGATAAGAGGGTTGTCCGATGAGGAGAGATTGCATAGAATGGGTCTATATTCTCTGGCATTTAGAAGAATTAGAGGTGATCTCATTGAAATGTATAAAATTCTTAGAGGGCTTGGCAGGGTAGATGCGGAGAGGTTATTTCGCCTGGCCGTAGAGTCTAGAACTAGGGGTCGTAGTCTCAGGATAAGGGGTCAGCCATTTAGGACTGAGATGTGGAGAAATTTCTTTGTGAATCTTTGGAATTCTATACCTCAGAGGGCTGTTGATGCTCAGTTGTGAGTATATTCAAGACTGAGATTGATAGATTTTTGGACACAGACTGAGTCAGGCCCGTGGCCACTGGCGATGCTGGAGGACAAGTCTCAGAGAGTTTCTGTGCATCTTACCCTCTTTTGCCTTTCACAGGGAAAGGTAGCATAGTGGTTATGTTACTGGACTAGTAATCCGAGGCCTGGAGTAATGATCCAGGGACACGAATTCAAATCCCACCAGCCGGGGAATTTAAATTCAGTCAATTAAATAAATCTGGAATTAAAAAGCTAATATCAGTAATGGTGACCATAAAACCATCAGATTGTCATAAAAACCCATCTGGTTCACTAATATCCTTTAGGGAAGGAAATATGCCGTTCTTACCTATATGTGACTCCAGACCCACAGCAATGTGGTTGACTTTTAACTGCCCCCTGAAATGGTCTCGCAAGCCACTCAGTTGTAACAAACCACTACGAAAAACAATAATACGGATAAAACCGGACAGACCACCCCACATCGACCTAGGCACCGGCTTTGGACACGACAACGGTACACCCAGCCCAGTCGACCCTGCAAAGTCCTCCTCACTAACAGCTGGGGACTTGTGCCATAATTGGGAGAGCTGTCCCACAGACTAGTCAAGCAACAGCCTGACATATTCATACTCACAGAGTCACATCTTTCAGCAAATGTCCCAGACTCCGCCATCACCATCCCTGGGTATGTCCTGTCCCACCGGCAGGACAGACCCACCAGAGGTGGCGGTACAGTGGTATACAGTCGGGAAGGAGTTACCCTGGGGTCCTCAACATTGACTCCGGACCCCATGAAGTCTCATGGCTTCAGGTTAAGCATGGGCAAGGAAACCTCCTGCTGATTACTACCTACCGCCCTTCTTCAGCTGATGAATCAGTACTCCTCCATGTTGAACACCACTTGGAAGAAGCACTGAGGGTAGCAAGGGCACAGAATGTACTCTGGGTGGGGGACTTCAAAGTCCATCATCAAGAATGGCTCGGTAGCACCACTACTGACCGAGCTGGCCGAGTGCTGAAGGATATAGCTGCCAGTCTGGGCCTGCGACAGGTGGTGAGAGAACCAACGCGAGAGAAAAACCTACTTGACCTCGTCCTCACCAATCTACCTGTCGCAGATGCATCTGTCCATGACAGTATTGGTAGCAGTGACTACCGCATAGTCCTTGTGGAGATGAAGACCTGTCTTCACACGGAGGACACTCTCCATTGTATTGTGCGGCACTACCAACGTGCTAAATGGGATAGATTCAGAACAGATTTGCAGCTCAAAACTGGGCATCTATGAGGAGCTGTGGGCCATCAGCAGCAGCAGAATTGTATTCCACCACAATCTGTAACATCATGGCCCGGCATATCTCTCACTCTACCATTACCATCAAGCCAGGGGACAATGAGGAGTGCAGAAGCACATGCCAGGAGCAGCACCAGGCGTACCTAAAAATGAGGTGCCAACCTGGGGAAGGTGCAACACAGGACTACATGCATGTTATGAAAGGATATTCACTAGTCCTAGCCCCTTTGGGGCTATCCCGGATCAGGCGTATTTCTCAGATGTTCACTTTCAACTAAAGGTTGAGGTAGCCGAATCCTAAAGACGCTTAACTGGGTCTAAAGGTCCAGTCGATCTCTCCCTAAAGGAAAGGAACAACCCGAGAATGTTACCATCCTCCAGATAGCACTTTCAATAAGTTTAGCCAGACAGTAATGTCCCGGATATTATGAGGGTCCGGAGATTTCCTTCAGATATGTAACTCTCCACCAAAGAGTGTACAAAGATTGGGTTCGCGAGTTATTGATACAGAAGACTTATATGAGACAATTCTAAAAATAGAGAGAGATTTATTTTAAAAAAACGACATGCAATTTACAGTTGGTGAATCAGTCAATCGCAACGTTTAACAGTTCTAAAAAGAGAAACAATACGATCTTATTCTTAACAGAGAATCCTACTTATAAATCTTAACTTCGCTACAGTATTACAGTTCTTAAACTTTTCTATTACAGGATTTCCATCAATATCAAGGTAGCAGTTACCTTCAATCTCCGAGGTACAAAAGAGTGAAGGACTACAGAGCCGCCCCTGTAGTCGAGAATCGCCTTGCCCGATTAAAGCGAGTCTGATTTTCTCATTTGGGACTCCAATATTTATACCCCTTTTTCAGTTGTATTTCATAAGGTTTCTGTTAATCCAACTTAATTATCACTAATCATTTTTTAGCTGACCTACAGCCACATCATCAATAGCCATTGGGAGTTTACCATATGTGGGCAAAGGGCAGATGTACCTTACATCATGTCATTCTCAAGAGGTTTTAATCAAGATCATTCATCCAGGGCTGACCATTGTCTTATTTTAATAAGGTTACCCATTCGGGGCCACCCATTCTTCTGTTTCAATAAGGTTACTTATTCAGGGTCAACAACTTGTCCTATTTCAATAGCCAGAATTCTTTCATAGCTATTTCATAGTTAGGTTTCTAAATTTCCAAACCCAGTTTGTCATGTTTTAAAAAATTTATACGGTAGAGTTTCTTATAAGGTACTCTTCAGGGTTAACCACTGTCTTATCTCAACAAGGCCAGAATTCTTTCAGAAGGTAGGATTTCCAAATCCAGCTTGCCATGCCTTCCTTTAAAAAAGTTAGAGTATATTTTTCTAAAAAGGTTATATAGTAGAATTCCTTCACAGCTAAACAGCGAAAGCAGCATGCTATAGACAGAGCTAAGAGATCCCACAATCAACAGATCAGATCAAAGCTCTGCAGTCCTGCCACATCCAGTCATGAATGGTGGTGGACAATTAAATAATGAACAGGAGGAGGAGGAGGCTCCATGAATATTTCAGTCCTCAATGATTGCAGAGCCCAGCACGTGAGTGCAAAAGACAAGGCTGAAGCGTTTGCAACCATCTTCAGACAGAAGTGCCGAGTGGATGATTCATATCAGCCTCCTCCTGAGATTCCCACCATCACAGATGCCAGTCTTCAGCCAATTCGATTCACTCCACGTGATATCAAGAAAGCGCACTGGATACAGCAAAGGCAATGGGCCCGGACAATATCCCGGCTGTCGTGCTGAAGACTTGTCCTCCAGAACTAGCCGCGCCTCTAGCCAAGCTGTTCCAGTACAGGGACAACACTGGCATCTACCCGACAATGTGGAAAACTGCCCAGGTATGTCCTGTCCACTAAAAGCAGGGCACATCCAATCCAGCCAATTACCACCCCATCAGTCTACTCTCAATCATCAGTAAAGTGATGGAAGGTGTCGTCGACAGTGCTATCAAGCGGCACTTACTCACCAATAACCTGCTCACCGAAGCAGTTTGGGTTCCGCCAGGACCACTCTGCTCTAGACCTCATTATAGCCTTGGTCCAAACATGGACAAAAGAGCTGAATTCCAGAGGTGAGGTGAGAGTGACTGCCCTTGACATCAAGGCAGCATTTGACAGAATGTGGCATCAAGGAGCCCTAGTAAAATTGAAGTCAATGAGAATCAGGGGGAAAACTCTCCACTGGCTAGAGTCTTACCTAGCACAAAGGAAGATGGTTGTGGTTGTTGGAGGTTAATCATCTCAGCCCCAGGACATCGCTGCAGGAGTTCCTCAGGGCCCAACCATCTTCAGCTGCTTCATCAATGACCTTCCCTCCATCATAAGGTCAGAAGTGGGGGTGTTCGCTGATGATTGCACAGTGTTCAGTTCCATTCACAACTCCTCAGATAATAAAGCAGTCCATGCCCACATGCAGCAAGACCTGGACGACATTCAGGCTTGGGCTGATAAGTGGCAAATAACATTCATGTCGCACAAGTGCCTGGCAATAACTATCTCAAATAAGGGAGAATCTAACCACCACGCCTTGACATTCAACAGCATTACCATCGCCGAACCCCCCACCATCAACATCCTGGGGATCACCATTGACCAGAAACTTAACTGGACCAGCAACATAAATACTGTGGCCACAAGAGCAGGTCAGAGGCTGGGGATTCTGTGGCGAGTGTCTCACCTCCTGACTCCCCAAAACCTTTCCACCATCTACAAGGCACAAGTCAGGAGTGTGATGGAATACTCTCCACTTGCCTGGATGAGTGCAGCTCCAACACCACTCGAAGCTCAACACCATCCAGGACAAAGCAGCCCACTTGATCAGCACCCCATCCACCACCTTAAACATTCACTCCCTCCGCCACTGGTGCACCGTGGTTGCAGTGTGTACCATCTACAAGATGCACTGCAGTAACTTGCCAAGGCTTCTTCGACAGCACCTCCCAAACCCGCGATCTCTACCACCTAGAAGGACAAGGGCAGCAGGCGCATGGGAACACCACCACCTGCAAGTTCCCCTTCAAGTTACACACCACCCTGACTTCAAAATATATCGCCGTTCCTTTGTCGTCGCTGGGTCAAAATCCTGGAACTCCCTACCTATCAGCACTATGGCAGTAACTTCACCACGCAAACTGCAGCGGTTCAATAAGGCAGCTCACCACCACCTTCTCAAGGGCAATTAGGGATGGGCAATAAATGCTGGCCTTGCCAGTGAAGCCCACATCCCAGGAACGAATAAAAGAAAACACTCCAATATCAGCCTGTACAAACTGCATGACAAAATACAGCAGCTTTCAACAACCATTCTTCTGTCTCTGCTAACCCTTACCACTAACGGTCCCTCTCTTCCAATTCAGATTTTGAAACTGTACAGGGCCCTGGGCAAACAGAGGAAGAGGAAGGCAGTACAATCGAAGAGGAAATGTCACTTGACAGACCCTTGCAGGCACTAACTCAGATACTGACACCACGTGTAGTTTAGAGGGTAGGCTAGATGGGTCTGCACAATATCATTACAGATCACAAATGTGTCCAAAAGTCTCAAAGGATTTATTGTAATAGAATGTGGTTTTGACTGGTAAAACACAAATCATACAAACTCTTCGAAATTGAAATTTCCATCATCTATCATAGTCAGTGTGACAGGATGATATTTCGGAGATTGGTAACACAACATCTCCAGGTCATTCTTCAAATTAAAACTATTATGGTGATTACATGAAATTAACAACCATTCTACTGCAATCCATGTATGATGTTTAGTAAATTAAAAACTAAAAGTTGAAGTAATAGCTGGATTTAATATAATTGCTTTATACTATGACTATTTGTATTATCCATTTTTTTTTTAAAAAGAGAGCGCATTAGTGTTATTTGGTTTGAAAAAAAAAAACACCAGCATCCTCCACTTGTAATTCCAAAAACAGAGAATCCCCTCTCCCACAGCAGTTTCCAGTGCAAATATGCTACTAAGCATGAACGGCACTTCCAATCTGCAGCACTTGTAGCAGCCACGTTTCAGCAGGAGCCTCCTGGAATATTCCCTTAGCATCATTGGGTCTGAAGAATGGATCACAGCCAACAACAATTTGTATTTATATAGCGCCTTTAACGTAGTAAAATATCCCAAAGCGCTGCACAGGAGTATTTAAAGACAAAATAAATTTGACAAAGATCCACATAAGTATAAATTAGGGCAGGTGACCAAAAGCTTGGTCAAAGAGGTAGGTTTTAAGGAGCGTCTTAAAGGAGGAAAGAGCGGTAGCGAGGCCGACAGGTTTAGGCAGGGAATTCCAGAGCTTAGGGCCTAGGCAACAGAAGGCACGGCCACCAATGGTTGAGCGATTATAATAAGGAATCCTCAAGAAGCCAGGATTAGAGGAGCACAGATATCTCGGGGGGGGAGGGCTGAAGGAGATTACAGAGATAGGAAGGGGCGAGGCTATGGAGGGATTTGAAAACAAGGATGAGAATTTTGAAATCGAGGCGCTGCTTAACCGGGAGCCAATGTAGGTCAGCGAGCACAGGGGTGATGGGTGAACAGGACTTGGTGCGAGTTAGGACACGGGCAGCTGAGTTTTGGATGACCTCAAGTTTACATAGGGTGAACAGTGTGGTTCAGCCTCAGACAAGACAGATGTTAGGGAGAGGGATGGAGTCAGTGGCTAGGGAACGGAGTTTGTGGCGGGGACCGAAAACAATGGCTTTGGTTTTCCCAATATTTAATTGGAGAAAGTTTTTGCACATCCAGAACTGTATGTCGGACAAGCAATCTGACAATTTAGACACCGTGGAGGGGTCGAGAGAAGAAATAGTGAGGTAGAGCTGGGTGTAGTCAGCAACAAAACAGATGCCAAATACAGTTTCTAAATTGGCAACTGACTTTCATGAAATAAACAGCAATAATTTACTAAATATACAATAATACACATCCAAAGATGTGCGGGTTAGGTTGATTTGGCTATGATAAATTGACCCTTAGTGTTAGGGGGGATTAAATACGTGGGGTTACGGGGATAGGGTGGGATATGTGTCGGTGCAGGCTCGATGGGCCGAAATGGCCTCTATCTGTACTGTGGGGATTCTGTGATTCTGTGATAAACAAAGTGCATTACTTGGTGCTCTTGAAGTGTTCTATCAGGTTCTAGAGAGAAGCAATATTTATCAATTTAATTTCTATCTATACTATGTTAAAAACCTTGACTGGAAATTGGATCGCACCCAAAACGAGGTGCTAACTCGGTGTAGCGCACACTGCACTTGCCAAATGAGGCCAGCTGTAGGGCCACAGCAAATTGGTCCACCGGCCTCATTAGGAAAGTACCAGCGAGCTGCAAGTGCCATGCGTGGCCCCAGAACCAGCTCCCCCATCACAAGCAGAGAAAAGGGCCTAAGGTTAAGTCCTGCTCCTCCCGGCTCCACATTTAGTTAAGTATTTTTAGAAAACTTACGTTTTTAATGTCTTTTAATGATATCCTTTTTACTTCAATGCCTCAGATTATCTCAACAGCCTAGTCTTTTAAGAGAGTTTCCAATCATATCTGTGCTTTCTGAGCATGTGCAGTTTACACAAGTTGCCAGCCTGCGTCAGTAGGTAGCCCGCCAATTCGATATTAATTAGGCACAGGAACCTATTTCTGGGCTTAACGACGCCATGTGTTCGGGCGTGGGCTGCATGCGCAGCACCAATTCGCCACCCGAAAATGGTTGCAGTTCAATTTATCCCCCTAGAACTTTAATTAAGAATGTATAATTCAAAATACTGGAACTCTCGCTGTTTCATTTCTAAATGATGTAACTAGGGATGCCAGTCATCTGCTTTTCATTTGTTTTGAAATGGTCCAGATTCTGTTCCATACATTTTATAATAAAGACCCCAATTATAAAATTGTTCATCATGAATGCATTTCTTTTCTTATTTCTCCATGGAAAGTTGAAGAACATATCAACTTGTTTTTCAAAGTAATTTAAACCCAGCCAGAGATGAAGTCCTAATTATTCGGAAAACATTGGTGGGAGTTGTGTTTCGGCCACCAAACAGTAATGGTAATGTAGGGCACAGTATCAATCAAGAGATTAGAAGTGCATGTAACAAGGGCAATACGGTAATCATGGGGGACTTTAATCTACATATTGACTGGGCAAATCAAATTACCACTAATGGCGTGGAGGACGAATTCTTGGAATGCATGCGAGATGGTTTCCTGGATCAGTATGTGGAGGAACCAACCAGGGAACAGGCTATTCTGGATCTGGTACTGTGTAATGAGAAAGGGCTAATCAATAATCTTGTGGTAAAGAGGCCTTTAGGGACAAGTGACTATAATATGATTGAATTTTACATTAGGTTTGAGAGTGATGTAGTCCAATCTGAAACTAAGGTCTTCAATCTAAACAGAGGAAACTACAAGGGTATGAGGGACAAGTTGGCCATGGTAGATTGGGAGACTACACTAAAAGGTATGAAGGTGGACATACAATGGCTAATATTCAAAGAAATAATGCATAATTTGCAACAAGCATATATTCCTCTAGGGCATAAAAACCCAAAAGGTAAAGTGATCCAACCATGGCTAACAAAATAAATTAAAGCTCGTATTAAGTCAAAGGAGGAAGCTTATAAAGTTACCAGAAAAAGTGGTCAGCCTGAGGATTGGGATCTTTTTAGAAATCAGCAAAGGGGGAACCAAGAAAGGGAAAATGGAATATGAGTACAAACTAGCGAAAAATATAAAAACGGATTGTAAAAGCTTCTATAGGTATGTGAAAAGGAAAAGACTGGCAAAGGTAAATGTAGGTCCTATACAGTCAGAGACGGGAGAATTTATAATGGGGAATGAGGAAATGGCAGAGAAATTAAATAAATACTTTCTGTCTTCACGGAGGAAGACACAAAAACCTCCCAGAAATACGAGAAAACCAAGGGTGTGATGAGAATGAGGAACTTAAAGAAATTATTATTAGTAAAAACGACAGTACTAGCAAAATTAATGGGACTAAAAGTCGATAAATCCCAAGGACCGGATGACCTACATCCTAGGGTTTTGAAAGAGGTGGCCATTGGAATAGTGGATGCATTGGTTGTCATCTTCCAAAATTCTATAGATTCTGGAACGGTTCCTGCAGATTGGAGGATAGCAAATGTAACCCCGCTATTTAAGAAAGGAGGGAGAGAGAAAACGGGGAACTACAGACCTGTTAGCCTCACATCAGTAGTTGGGAAAATGCTGGAAAGGATGCAATAACTGGGCACTTAGAAACTAATAGTAAGATTGGGCAGAGTCAACGTGGATTTATGAAAGGGAAATCCTGTTTGACAAACCTATTGGGAGTTCTTTGAGGATGTAACTAGTGGAGTCGACAAAGGGGAACCGGTAGATGTGGTGTATCTGGATTTTCAGAAGGCCTTCGATAAAGGTCCCACACAAGAGGTTGGTGAACAAAATTAGGGCACATGGAATTGGGGGGTAATATACTAGCATGGATTGAGAATTGGTTAACAGACAGAAAACAAAGAGTAGGGATAAACGGGTCTTTTTCAGGATGGCAGGCTGTGACTAGTGGGGTACCGCAAGGATCGGTGCTTGGGCCCCAGCTATTCACAATCTATATCAATGATTTGGATGAGGGGACTAAATGTAACATTTCCAAATTTGCTGATGATACAAAGCTAGGTGGCAGTGTCAGTTGCGAAGAGGATGTGATGAGGCTTCAAGGGGATCTCGACAGGCTCAGTGAGTGGGCGAGAACATGGCAGATGGAATATAATGTGGATAAATGTGAAGCTATCCACTTTGGTAGAAAAAACAGAAAGGCAGAGTATTTCCTAAATGGTGAAAGATTGGGGAATGCAGATGCTCAAAGGGACCTGGGTGTCCTTGTACATGAGTCACTGAAAGTGAATGTGCAAGTGCAGCAAGCCATTAGGAAGGCAAATGGTAAGCTGGCCTTCATTACAAGAGGATTTGTGTGCAGGAGTAAAGAAGTCTTACTCCAATTATATAGGGCTTTGGTGAGACCACACCTGGAGTACTGTGTACAATTTTGGTCTCCTTACCTAAGGAAGGATATACTTGCCATAGAGGGAGTGCAACAAAGGTTCACGAGATTGATTCCTGGGATGGCGGGACTGTCGTATGAGAAGAGATTGAGTAAACTAGGCCTGTACTCTCTTGAATTCAGAAGAATGAGAGGGGATCTCATTGAAGCATACAAAATTATTACAGGGCTTGATAGGATGGATGCTGGGAGAATGTTTCCCTTGGCTGGGGAGTCTAGAACCAGGGGCCACAGCCTCAAGATAAAGGGTAGGCCATTCAGGACTGAGATGAGAAGAAATTTCTTCACACAGAGGGTGGTGAATCTTTCGAATTCTCTACCCCAGAGGGCTGTGGAGGCTCAGTCATTGGGTATATTCAAAACAGAAGTCGATAGGTTTCTGACTAGTAAGGGCATCAAGGGATATGACGATAGGGCCGGTGAATGGAGTTGAAGCAGAAGATCAGCCATGACCTCATTGAATGGCGGAGCAGGCTCGAAGGGCTGAATGGCCTACTCCTGCTCCTATTTCTTATGTTCTTATTGGAGTTACATAGATACATAGAAGATAGGAGCAGGAGTAGGCCATCCGGCCCTTCGAGCCTGCTCCGCCATTTAATGAGATCATGGCTGATCCTCCAATTCAGTATCCCGTCCCCGCCTTCTCTCCGTAACCCTTAACCCCTTTTGCCTGTAGAAATATATCTAATTCCCTCCGTGTCAATCATAAAAAAACACTCCACTCTTTATTACAGTTAAAAATTCTTTGACTTCTGAACAACTTTAACGATTTAAAGCTAGATAAATAATGTAATTTGACTGTTTTGAGATTATTTTTTATTTATTTTTTTAAATGGAAATTTATTCCTGTTTCGGTTCCTTGTCCGCCAGGAGGAGGAGTGCTTCTCCAGGCCCCACAAGGAAACTTTGAACCTTCCCTACCCCGGGCTTCCTCATCTCCCCCCCCGCCCCCCCACCACCGAACATGATTCTGCTTGCAGCCACTTATCTTGTGCCGAGGGTCTCTGGCGGCGGCCTTGAGCCACATGATTTTAACATCCGGGAAGCTTGGTCGAAAAGTCGGGAAGCAGCGTACTAATGAACCCAGCCATTAAAATCGACCGAGCCTCCCTGTTGCTGCTCCTAGACGGGCTGGCCACTCGCTTGGCCGCATTCCCGTTCAGGAGATAAAATCGACCCCCATATGTCAGCAGACTTACTAATAGACCTCTCAAAGCTTTAAAGCGGAAACATTAAGGCAGGAACATAAAAATAGGAATTGGTTGGCAACAGGAAAAGCAGCGGGGGATGAGGGTTTCTCGATGGTGCAAAAGTAGCTGCAAACAGGCTATGAAGAGAGACCCAATGGCGGTTAAATGGGAGACGGATCTAGATTAGGATTGTTGTAACACAAAAGAAATGAGACACTTTAAAAGAAAATCTTGAAAGGTCGCGAAGCCTTATATATCTCAATGGGGAGCAGAACTGTGTATGACAAGAGAAAGCCACAATGGCTTAGGCATTTTGCACTCAAAAAAAAGTGGTTCAAGAGTTAGAAGATCAATAATACCCTTCCAGACAGGGAAAGGTACAAAAAGTAGATAGTGTTAACAAAAAGACATATCAGGCAAGCTAAAATAAATCCTTAAAGAATAGCTAACTTAGACAAGATAATGGGAAGGCATTTTGCTTATGTTAGGAGTCAGAGGTCAGTTACAGAACAAATAGAACCTTTGCAAGGTGACTTAGGTAGAAATATATAAGATGACAAAAGCAAGGCAGAAAAGCTGAACAGATACTATATATCAGTTTTTAACTGCAAATAGGCTGGATCTGCCCCTCGGGTCAATTGGGCTGCTTCAAAGGCAGTCCCTCGGAACCGAGGATGACTTGCTTCCACATTAAAAATGAGTTCTCAGGTGACTGATGAGTCCAATGCGGGACCTACAGTCTCTGTCACAGGTGGGGCAGACGGTGGGTGGGGTGCTTGGGTTGACGTGCGCGCCTTCTGCTGTTTGCGCTTGGCTTTCGCTTGCTCCCGGCAAGAGACTCGAGGTATTCGGTGCCTTCCCGGATGCTTCTCCTCCACTTTGTACGGTCTTGGGCCAAGGATTCCCAGGTGTCGGTGGGGATGTTGCACTTTTTCAAGGAGGCTTTGAGGGTGTCCTTGATGCGTTTCCTCTGCCCACCTGGGGCTCTCTTGCCGTGTCGGAGCTCCGAGTAGAGCGCTTGTTTTGGGAGTCTCGTATCGGGCATGCGGACGATGTGGCCCGTCCATCGGAGATGATCGAGCGTGGTCAAAGCTTCGATGCTGGGGATGTTGGCCTGAGCGAGAACACGGACGTTGGTGCGCCTATCCTGCCAATGGATTTGCAGGATCTTGCGGAGGCAGCGTTGGTGGTACCTCTCCAGTGCTTTGAGGTGCCTGCTGTACATGGTCCATGTCTCTGAGGCATACAGGAGGGCGGGTATCACTACTGCTCCGTAGACCATGAGCTTGGTGCCGGGTTTGAGGTCTTGGTCTTCAAACACTCTCTTCCTCAAGCGACCGAAGGCCGCACTGGCACACTGAAGGCAGTGTTGGACTTCGTCATCGACGTCTGCCCTTGTTGACAGTAGGCTCCCGAGGTATGGAAAGTGGTCCACGTTGTCCAAGGCCTTGTCATGGATTTTGATAATCAGGGGGCAGTACTGTGTGGCGGGGGCAAGTTGGTAGAGGACCTTTGTCTTACGGATGTTTAGTGTAAGGCCCATGCTCTCGTACGCTTCAGTGAAGGTGTTAACGATGGTTTGGAGTTCGACCTCCAAGTGTGCGCAGATGCAAGCGTCGTCTGCATACTGTAATTCGACGACAGAGGAAGGGACGACCTTGGATCTGGACTGGAGTCGACGGAGGTTGAACAGTTTCCCGTTTGCTCTGTAAATTAGCTCCACTCCAGCGGGGAGCTTACCGAGGGTGAGATGGAGCATTGCCGCAAGGAAGATCGAGAAGAGCATTGGTGCGATGACACAGCCTTGCTTGACCCCAGTCCGTACATGAATTGGGTCTGTGGTGGAACCGTTGGTCAGGATCACGGCTTGCATGTCGTCGTGAAGCAGGCAGGGGATGGTGACAAACTTTGAGGGCAGCCAAATTTGAGGAGGACACTCCATAATCCCTCACGGTTGACAGTGTCAAAGGCCTTTGTGAGGTCAAAGGCGGCCATGTACAGCGGTTGGTGCTGTTCCCTGCATTTCTCTTGTAATTGGCGCGCGGTGAAGATCATGTCCATTGTGCCCCTTAGTGGGCGGAATCCGCATTGCGACTCTGGGAGGAGCTCTTCAGCCACTGGGAGAAGGCGATTGAGGAGGATTCTTGCGATGACTTTCCCTGTGGCAGACAGCAGGGAAACTCCTCTGTAATTACCGCAATAGGACTTGTCACCTTTCTTGAAGATGGTCACAATTACGGCGTCTCTGAGATCCCCTGGCATGCTCTCCTCCTTCCAGATAAGAAAAATGAGTTCATGAATTCACGCAAGTAGTGCTTCTCCGCCATGCTTTAGTGCCTCGGCAGGGATTCCATCTGCTCCTGAGGCCTTGTTGTTCTTCAGTTGTCGGGTGGCCTTGGGCTGGGGTTGTGTTGAGATAGTGGCGGGTAGCATGCTGCGGGATGGAGTTGAGGACACTCGCGTCGAAGACAGAGTCTCGGTTAAGGAGATCTTCGAAGTGCTCCTTCCAGCGGGCACTGACAGCCTCCCTGTCCTTGATGAGTACCTCTCCGTTCTTGGCCCGCAGTGAGGTAGGACCTTGGGTGCTTGGGCCGTAGGCGATCTTGACTGCGCTAAAGAATCCACGCACGTCGTGGTTGTCGGCTAGCTGCTGGATCTCCTGCGTTTTCTACACCCACCACCTGTTCTTTAGGTCACGAGTTTTTTGTTGGACCTCGGCCTTCAGGCGTCTGTAGAGCTGCTTTCTTGCTCTCAAGTTGTGTTGCTGTTTCCAGATCAGGAATGCCTTGCGCTTGCGGCTTATTAGCTCCTGGATCTCCTGGTCATTCTCGTCGAACCAGTCTTGGTGTTTCCTAGTCGAGTGACCGAGTATCTCTTCACAGGTGCTGATTATGGAGGCCGGCCTTGAGTGCAGACCAGGCGCTGTGGACACTCTGTGTCTCTGCATCTCTGGGAGTCATCAGGTTGTTTGTGAGGCGCAGACTGAATAGGGCTTTCTTAGCGGGGTCTTTGAGTGCTCCAGCGTTGATTTTCCTGCGGCATTGTTTCTGTTATACATGTAGTGTCAGCCGTGATGAGTACCTCTCCGTTCTTGGCCCGCAGTGGGGTAGGACCTTGGGTGCTTGGGCCGTAGGCGGTCTTGACTGCGGCTTATACATGTAGTGTCAGCCGTGGCTCAGTTGGAAGCAGTCTCGCCTCCGAGTCAAAAGGTTGTGGGTTTAAGTCGCACGCCAGAGACTTGAGCACAAGAAAAAATCTCGGCTGACACTTCAGTGCAGTACTGAGAGAGTGCTGCACTGTCGGAGGTGGCGTCTATCGGATGAGACGTTAAACCGAGGCCTGGTCTGCTCTCTCAGGTGGACATAAAAGAAACCATGGCACTATTTAGAAGAAGAGTAGGGGAGTTATCCCTGGTGTCCTGGACAATATTTATCCTTCAATCAACATCACTAAAACAGATTATCTGGTCATCACATTGCTGTTTGTGGGAGCTTGCTGTGCACAAATTGGCTGCTGCGTTTCCTACATTACAACAGTGACTACACTTCAAAAAGTACTCATTGACTGTTCAGTGCTTTGGGACGTCCCGAGGTCGTGAAAGGCGCTATATTTTTTGCATCTTAAGAGAAATGGTACAAGCTAAATTAAAGAGGGTCAAGGTGGAAAAAGCATCAGGGCTAGTTTTGATTTATCCTTGGGTACTGAAGAAATGGCCACGGGTGTTGGTGATGCCCGAGCAAATGGTTTCAATACAAAAGCACTGTTCCAACGAAGCTCAACGTAAGCTCAAGGAACAGCACCTCATCTTTCGATTAGGCACTTTACAGCCTTCTGGACTCAACATGGAGTTCAACAATTTCAGGCCATAACCTCTGCCCCTATTTTTTCCAAGATGGCAGCTGATGAAAAGTGCTGATGAAGTAGGGACTGCAGATTCTTTGATTTAAAGTTCAAAAATTGCATAAACTAGACAACCACAAAGTAAGCTGGAGTTTATGAAGAATATCTATACAGAAAGGATAGCATTCTAATTATTTTTATGCATCTGTGCCCATTATGCTTCCTCAAGCTATCTGACTTGGCAGTGTAAAGTGTACTTTTATATTGTCAAACAAATGCGCATGATGTCACTTTAATGGATTTTTAGGACGCTTGGGGACGAACTGTTGAATTTTACCAGGCTGCTGGGAAGGACATTGCTTCACACAGCAAGTGTAAACATTGAAGTCATTTCATTTCTAGATTGTTGGAACTACAGAATAAAAGCAAAAAGGCAACAGCACACACCAAGACTGCTGAACCCCTGCACTCATTGGAAGACAAACAAACAGTTTTGTGGCGACACGCCACTTTTAATCTGAGTGAAGTACTGCACACAACAGATGTGTGCCTTTTAAAATTGATAGGAATTTAAATTTGACTGAGGTGGGGGGGGGGGGGGCGGAGATGAAAGTCGGGGAAGCGGGAAAATAAATTCACCACAGCATTTACAGGCCAGCACCACCATTAGTGACATAAATCCTGTGAGTTCTGCCCATGCAGTACTAAATATGCGGAATGGATTGACATCCAGTCAGTCAGTTCTTTCAGAACAGAAAGATCTGAAACAACAACTTTTATTTATATAGCACCTTTAACGTAGTAAAACGTCCCAAGGCGCTTCACAGGAGTATTAAAAGACGAAAAATTTGACACCGAGCCACATAAGGAGAAATTAGGGCAGGTGACCAAAAGGTTCAAGTGGTAGGTTTTAAGGAGCGTCTTAAAGGAGGAAAGAGAGGTAGCGAGGCGGAGAGGTTTAGGCAGGGAATTCCAGAGCTTTGGGCCTAGGCAACAGAAGGCACGGCCACCAAAGGTTGAGCAATTATAATCATGATGCTCAAGAGGGCAGAATTAGAGGAGCGCAGATATCTCGGGGGTGGGAGGTTGTGGGGCTGAAGGAGATTACAGAGATAGGGAGGGGCGAGAACACAAAGCCTAAGGAGGCCATGGAGGGATTTGAAAACAAGGATGAGAATTTTGAAATCGAGGCGTTGCTTAACCGGAAGCCAATGTAGGTCAGCGAGCACAGGGGTGATGGGTGAACGGGACTTGATGGGAGTTTGGATACGGGCAGCTGAGTTTTGGATCACCTCAAGTTTACGTAGGGTAGAATGTGGGA
The DNA here is from genome assembly GCA_030390025.1 of Squalus acanthias. NCBI lineage: Eukaryota > Metazoa > Chordata > Chondrichthyes > Squaliformes > Squalidae > Squalus > Squalus acanthias. The sequence goes on from CM059428.1 coordinate 109,503,716, forward strand.
GGCCAGCCAGGAGTGCGTTGGAATAGTCAAGTCGAGAGGTAACAAAAGGCATGGATGAGGGTTTCAGCAGCGGATGAGCTGAGGCAAGGGTGGAGACGGGCAATGTTACGGAGGTGGAAATAGGCGGTCTTAGTTATGCTGCGGATATGTGGTCAGAAGCTCATTTCAGGGTCAAATACGACCCCAAGTTGCGAACAGTGTGGTTCAGCCTCAGACAGGGAGAGGGATGGAGTCAGTGGCTCGGGAATGGAGTTTGTGGCGGGGACTGAAAACAACGGCTTCGGTCTTCCCAATATTTAATTGGAGAACATTTCTGCTCATCCAGAACTGGATGTCGGAGAAGCAGTCTGACAATTTAGAGACTGTGGAGGGGTTGAGAGAAGCGATACATCGAACCAACTGATGAAAGCCATAAAGAAAGAAGAGGTCGAATTGGCACTCAACAGGAAAAGAAAGACAGATTGATATACTGTACATATAAAGCCAATACCAGTTATTAGGTTTAGGGATGTCAAGCTCAGAGCTCACAGTGGATGGTAATAGGAAAATTGACATGGTTGTGTAAGCTGTAAATTCATTCAACAAAACACAAAACAAGTAAAATTCACAAATGTATATTTTATTTAAAATGAGAGGTCTCTATGTATAAATATGAGTTGGGTGGGGTCTATTCAAGGCTGTCTGACATAAACACTCTTCAGGTTAAAAGATTTATAAAATAAAAACAGAAAATACTGCCAATACATAACAGGCCAATCGAAGTCTGAAAAAAAGATGGATTATGACATTTTGGATACTCCATCTAGTGAAGGGTACAAATCCAAAACATCATATCCTATCTTTTCTCTTTACAGATGCGGACTGACCTGTTAAGTGTTTCGAGCATTTTCAGTTTTTCCCTTTTTATTTTAAAATACTTATAAACTGCTATAGCTTTGCCACTGAAACCTCTCTGGTGAATTACAGCCTCATACCCATTTCTGGATACTTCAACCTGGATTTACAAGACAAATGTGCTGTATGTGTGCAAGTGTATTGAATGTGAATGCACAAAAATCCCAATCCATATTCCGAATACTGAAAACATGTTTTAGTTCCAACAAGGTTAATGTATGCTTATTAAATCATACAAAAATTCAATAGAAAATCATGTGGATAGAAATCCATCTTATCTATTTGCCATAAGCCATTTTAACAAATGTACAAACCTTAGAACTCTTTCTGAAAAGGGTTTAAAAAATTACATTGATTAATTAGGAAATACTTTTTGGAATGCAGTGCCATGCTCATAAAGCACTTACTGGATTAAAAATAAACAGCAGACTTGTGACCCATGGCATGCAATATCTGTATGAAATACTGTAGTAATTGTACAGAAAAGGTTACTGTCAAGGACAAAATGTCCCCTAGAAACACTTTAGAAGACTGAGGTGTGATCTGATGCTCTACCCAAATGCCCAGCAGTACTGCAATTGCATCAAGCATTAGCAGCAAAATCCAATATGGAAATATAGCTACCCATTCATTTATTTTAATAAGCAAAATTACTGCTTAGCAACTGGCAAGAAAATAATGAGTTGACACTGCAATGAAATATTTCAGGGAAGGTTCATAAGAATCAGATTTATTGGCCTTCACTTACAAATTTCAAGATGGCAAGACAAATTTAACATATCTTATGCTAATATCTATCTTCCATAATAGGGACATAGGCACGGGGTGGGCCATTCAGCCCCTCGAGCCTGTTCTGCCATTCAATGAGATCATGGCTGATCTGTATTTTAACTCCATCCACCCACCTTGGCTCCATATCCTTTTTTGCCCTTGGCTAGCAAAAATCTATCAATCTCAGATTTAAAATTATTAATTGAGCTAGCATCTACTGCTTTTTGTGGGAGATAGCTCCACACTTCTACCACCCTTTGCATGACGAAGTGTTTCCGAACTTCTCTCCTGACTGGCCTGGCTCTAATTTAAAGGTTATCTCCCACTAGTGGAAAAAGTTTCTCTCTATCTACCCTATCAATTCCTCTCAAAATGTTAAAAACCTCAGTCAAATCACCTTCGATATTCCAGAGAAGACAAGCCTAGTTTATGTAATCTCTCCTTGTAATCTAACCCTTGGACCCCTGGTAACATTCTGGTGAATCTGTGCTGCACTCCTTCCAAGGCCAATATATCCTTTCTGAGGTGAAGCGCGCAGAACTGTACACAGGATAAACTAAAGGGTACAATTCTAAAGGGGGTGCTTGAACAGAGAGACCGGGGGTATAGGTGCACAAATCGTTGAAGGTGACAGGGCAGGTTGAGAAAGCGGGTAAAAAAAGTATACGGGTATCCTGGGCTTCATAAATAGAGAGGTCGCACAACACCAGGTTATAGTCCAACAGTTTTATTTGAAATCACAAGCTTTCGGAGCTATCGCTCCTTCCTCAGGTGAAATAAATAGAGGCATAGAGTACAAAAGCAAGGAAGTTATGATGAACCTTTACAAAACACTGGTTTGGCCTCAACTGGAGTGTTGTGTCCAATTCTGGGCACCGCACTTTAGGAAGGATGTGAAGGCCTTGTAGAGGGTGCAGAAAAGATTTAAAAGAATGGTTCCAGGGATGAGGGACTTCAGTTACGTGGATAGACTGGAGAAGCTGAGGTTGTTCTCCTTAGAGCAGAAAAGGTTGAGGAGAGATTTGATAGAGGTGTTCAAAATCACGAGGGGTCTAGACAGAGTAGATAGACAGAAACTGTTCCTATTGGTGGAAGGGTCGAGAACCAGAGGACACAGATTTAAGGTGTTTGGCAGAAGAACCAAAGGTGACGTGAGGAAAAACTTTTTTACGCAGCAAGTGGTTAGGATTTGGAATGCACTGCCTGAAAGGGTGGTGGAGGCAGATTCAATCGTGGCTTTCAAAAGAGAATTGGATAAGTAACTGAAGGAAATAAATTTGCAGGGCTACAGGGAGAGGGCGGGGGAGTGGGACTAGCTGAAGTGATCTTGCAGAGAGCCGGCACGGGCCCGACGGGCCGAATGGCCTCCTTCTGTGCTGTAACCACTATGATTCTATATGCTAAACTTGTGAAGTGCAAATGTACCGTAAAGATAGTGGGGATACTTATATTGGAAGCAAAAGTGGCTTAAAAGATGACCTTATTGAGATTTTTAAGATCTTCAAAGGGAATAAATAAACTAGATCCCAGAATGATGTACAATATTAACACTAGTTTTCGGACAAGGGGCATGGATTTAAATTTAGACAAGAAAAGTGAATACACAGTTAGAATATAATTACTTCCTGCAGAGGGTGACAAACATTGAATAGCCTATTCAGGGAGGCAGTGGGAGCAGAGGATTTTATAAACAATAGGAGGATGATGGCTACATTTTTGACAGACAGGCCATAGAAGGGTAACAGAGGTAAAGTGGAATAAGAATGGAGGGAGGTTTAGTTTAAATATGTCGATTAATGCATCATGGGTAATCCTGGTCTCAAAGTTTACTTGATTTCCTTATGGAGTTGGGAAGGCAGTTCCAAGTTTTTTTTCCCTGAAATCTTTTTTTTTTGTCTTCCCCCAAGCATTAACATTACTAGAGGCTGGGGAAGGGGGGGGGGGGGGGGGGGGGGTGTGTGTGCGGGGGACGAGCAGAGGTGGTGCATGAGATTACAAAGGACAGTGTGAACATTGATGGAACAGATAGTCATTTCTCACCTTTCTTTTCATATGTTGCATAGTAAACTTTAAAGAAATGTCATTTCACAAGGGATAATTAGATTGGAATGACTCAAAAAATGACATATTCCAGACTTGAAAATTGGGAACAGAAGATCAACCCTAATGTTATGCGTCCCACTAAATATATTTGCACACAAAAAGATTTATAGTCATGTCTACTTTTATATCAGGTGGGGATTTTGAATCTGCTAATTAATCTACCAAACAGTTCTCACAAAATGAAATCGCAGTTATCTTCAGCAGCTGAGCTAAAGATTTATGAGAACACATTCTCTTAATGCTCATTGAAGGACCAAAGGTTCATGTTAAATGTGCTTTCACTCTTGTGTTGAAATGGGACATGTTCTGCTCCCAATACGACAAAAGATTTAGGGAGAAATGCATTTGAATCTTCTGTTTTCAACAAGATCTCCAGTTCTTGTAAACTTCAATCTAATTTCAACACAGAGCTTACATTCAAAGATCTTTGGAAAAATAAAAATCAATACCAAGCAGATACTAAATTTATCTTTGCCACACAAACAAGGTCAAGTACTTGTAAAGGTTTACAGATTTTGAACCTGGCTCATTACAAATTTATGTTGCAATAATCTTTAACTTAACTTAAATATTTAACTTAATGAATATACAAATAAATACATTCTTGTACAAGATTTCAAAAAATATTTGCTAGTGGGTGTCCTACAAAACAAAATCAGACAGAGAGACTCACACAGATGCAAAGAGACAACAAGGCAGAGACTAAGAGGACCACACAAACAGATAGAGACACGACTGGGATGGGGATGGTAGAGAATGAGAGACACAAGCACGCAGAAAGAGAGAGAAACTCACAGGCTGACTAACTTCACACGGTGAAATTTGAGGAAGTAGCTAGGTACATGTGCTAAAATGCCTCATCATACCTGTAACGAACATGTTCAATAGTGTCATGTGTCAGTCTACTGGCAACGTTTGCACTGTGGGGGTTACCTGAAAAATATCAGAAGCACAAGAAAAATTAATTAATAACCATTAATCTCAAATCTTCAAAAACTCATATGTTCTAAAGTACATTACAACAAAAAAGTAGCACAGCCTCTACAAGTTCACCTGAACTTGACAAAACTGGAATGCATGCTATTGGAAGTCTAGGGCTAGAGTTGTGTTTTGCCAGCATCTGATTTTTATATTTTAATCTGATGACAACAGCAACTGGTAAATCATTTTTCCGGCTGGTGTTACTGCCAAGAGCAAGTAGTTAACACAGAAAACAGTAATGAGGGAGGAGGAAAGCTACAAAATTACTGACCAATCTCCTGAATTTCCACTTCTTTTAAATGCTAACTTGCTGTTGAGTGATTGAAGTTTGGAGATTGGGAAGTTACTTGTAGATTTCCAGCTCAAACAGCCTAAACTGATTGCCTTTCTATTTTTTTTTACAATTTTGACACTGAAGTATGACATCTGCAGTGTGAAAGAATCAGATTGTACAGATAGATCGTCATAGCAGGTACCTTTTCTTTTAAAAAAAGTGGATCGTATTCGTCCTAACCACAATTTATGGAAAACAATACTAGTGATAGGTTGAACTATTAAGCCTTTCTTGCTCGATCATCTCAAAGACATCGACCTGAAGCGCTAACTCTGTTTCTCTCTCCACAGATGCTGCCTGACCTGCTGACTATTTCCAGCATTTTCTGCCTTCCTCGACTTCTCTTGTCTCCATTTCTACTAATAGGATAGCGACCAATATCCACTACAAGTTCACTGACTCCCACAGCTACCTTGACTACACTTCCTCTCGCCCCGCTCTCTGTAAGGACTCTATTCATTCTCCCAGTTTCTCCGTCTCATCTGTTCTGACAATGTCACCTTCTGTACCAGTGCTTCCGATGTGTCTTCCTTTTTCCTCAACCGAGGATTCCCCTTCACCATCGTTGACAGGGCCCTCGACCGTGTGTGCTCCATTTCACACACTTATGTACTTATCCCTTCTTCTCCTCCCAGAACCACGATAGGGTTCCCCTTGTCCTCACCTTCCACCCCACCAGCCTCCACATTCAACGGACAGCCTCTGCCATTTCCGCCACCTCCGGCGTGATCCCAAACACATCTTTCCCCACCCCTTTCAGCATTCCAAAGGGACTGTTCCCTCCGCGACACCCTAGTCCACTCCTCAATCACCCTCAACACCCCCTCCCCTTCCCACGGTACCGTCCAGTGCAAGCGCAGGAGATGCAACACCTGCCTTTTTACCTCCTCCCTTCCTACCGTCCAGGTCCCCAAACACTCCTTCCAGGTGAAACAGCGATTTACTTGTACTTCTTGCAATTTCATATACTGTATTCGCTGCTCACGATGCGGTCTCCTCTACATTGGGGAGACCAAATGCAGACTGGGTGACTGCTTTGTGGAACACCTCCATTCAGTCCGCAAGCGTGATCCCGAGCTTCCGGTCACCTGTCACTTTAATTCTCCACTCTACTCCCACTCTGACCTCGGCCTCCTACACTGTTCCAATGAAGCTCAACTCTCTAGCAACAGCACTTCATCTTTCGATTAGGCACTTTACAACTTTCTGGACTCAACATCGAGTTCAACAATTTCAGATCATAATCTCTGCCCCCATTTTTTCGGAAGGTTCTGCTAGTCCCATTTACACCTCTTCTAGGACCCATCTTTTGTTTCTTTACTTGTCCCATTAGCATCTTCTTTTGCCTTGCACCATCATCCCTTTTGTCATTTAATCTCTCCTGCCATCCACCCTATCACAGACCTTCCCTTTTGTTCTTCCCTCGCCTCTGTATTTGCTTAAAATCTGTTACATCTCTAACTTTTTCCAGTTCAGATGAAAGGTCATCGACCTGCAACGTTAACTCTGTTTCTCTCTCCACAGATGCTGTCAGATCTGCTGAGTATTTCCAGCTTTTTCTGTTTTTATTATCTAAAAGTACTGGTGTTTTTCCAAAGCAGTTAAGGAAGTTGAAATTTAGGACTTCAGGAAAATCTATATCACTGTTATAATCCCTATAAATAGGAAGGACATGAAGGCTTTGGCAAGAAGAGATGTACTATAATGGTTCCAGGAATAAGGGAATACAGTTACGTGGATAGACTAGAGAAGCTGGGTTGTTCTCCTTGGAGCAGAGAAGGCAAGAGGAGATTTGATAGAGCTGTTCAAAAATCATGAAGGGTTTAGATAGCGTAAATAAAGAGAAACTGTTTCCAATGGCTGAAGGGACAATAACCAGAGGGCACAGATTTAAGGCGATTGGCAAAAGAACCAGAGGCGACATGAGGAAAAACCTTTTTACGCAACAAGTGGTTAGGATTTGGAATGCACTGCCTGATAGGATGGTGAATACAGATTCAATCGTAGCCTTCAAAAGGGAATTGAATAAATACTTGAAGGAGAAAAATTGCAGGGATATGGGTAAAGAGCAGGGTAGTGGGACTAACTGGATTGCCCTTCGAAAGACCAGGCACAGACTTGATGGGCCGAATGGCCTCCTTCTGTTTTATACTGTTCTATGATTCTATTTTGAACTTGAAGACAAACATAGAAATTATTGCGAAGATCCTACCATAGATATTTTCTGAAAGGTCTTGGTAAAAGTGATGAATCTGACTGTGTGCATAGAGTGTTGTACCTCCATGGTCCAGGTAAGTGATTCCTAGAAAAATCAAAACAGGGTAAATTTTTTCAGTGATGAGATATTAAAAAAGTGATAGAAATCTGAAATAAAAATAGAAAATGCTGGGAATGCACAGGAAATATCCAAAAGAGAAATCTAGGTTAACGCACAGCAACTAAAGTACTTTGTCCTCAACTACCTACCTGTCGCAGAAATGTCTGTTCACAACAACATTGGTAGGAGTGACCACACAGTCCTTGCAAAGACAATAGTCTCACTTCTGTAGTGAGAACATCATTCATTGTGTAATGTGGCAGTACCACCACACGAAGTGAGACAGACTCAGGACAGATCTGGGAGCCTATAACTGGGCATCTATGAGACACTGTGGGCCATCATGGGTCCTGATGGCATGCACCTTAGGCTATTGAAATGAAATGAAAGAGTAAACAGCAGAGGACTCCAGCCACAATTTTTCAATCCTCCTTAAATATGCAAATTGTAGCTGATGTACCACCCTTGTTCAAGAAGGGAGAGGAGGATAAACCGGTATCAAAGAATTATTTAGTCTAATATGAGTTGTGAGCAAACTCTTCAAATCCATAATTCAAGACAAAATTAGTGAGCATGTAGAAATGCACGGGTTAATCAACGACAGCAGTATGGATTTGTTAAAGGCAAGCTATATTTGACAAATGATTCGAGCTTTTACAAGAAGTGACCACAGGATAGATAAAAATAATGCAGTAAATGTGGTTTCAGAAGGCGTTTGATAAGTTGTCCGACAAGAGGCTTGTTAGAAAACTTCAGTTGTATGGTACAAGAGGAAATGTAACAAATAAAAATTAAGCTGCTAGACAGGAAACAAAGGGTTAGGGTAAATCAGTGTGGTTGGATTGGAGAAGGGTTGGAAGTGGTGCACTTCAGTGGTCAGTGCTGGGTCTGTTTTTGTTCTCGATAAATGGGATAGATTTTAATCCGAAGTGGGTTTCAGCAGGTGAGGGGTGGGATGAGTGTGAAATGCAGTTGCTGGCCTACATTTCCGATCTGGGGTATTTTAACTCCCGGGCCTCATTTAAATGCTGCTGGTGCACTTCCCACCCAAAACAGGCATGAAGAGAGCGTAGGGCATGCGAAGATTGCGTGGTCCTTAACGGCACACCAGCTGCCAAGTAAATGGCTGGGGCTGGGGGTGGAGGGTGGGGGGGGGGCGGTGAGGGAAAGTCCGATGTAGAAGAGACTGCTGCTGGCCCCACAAAGGAATGTTTTACAATTACATGGATGGCCTCTTCACTTTTTCCAGCAGCTACCAACCTGCTTCAGCCTGATGGGAAATCCGTGGTGCCTTCCCCATTCAGGCCCTGGTTAAATGCCATCGGGTTCCTAGTGATGTAATGAGATCCTGATTTGCATACATTCATGAGGCTGCTGCCTACTTGAGTGGGTGACTCAACCTCGCAGATTAATATTGGAGATGGTGGGAACTGGACGGATTCTGAGCAGGTGAGTAAACTGCTCAAACAACAACAATTTGTATTTATACAGCACCTTTAACGTATTAAAACATCCCAAGGCATTTCACAGGAATGTTACAAAACAAAATGTGACACTGAGCCACATAAGGAGAAATTAGGACAGATGACCAAAAGCTTGCTCAAATAGGTAGGTTTTAAGGAGCGTCTTAAAGGAGGAAAGAAAGGAAGAGAGGCGGAGAGGTTTAGGCAGGGAATTCCAGAGCTTAGGGCCCAGGCAGCTGAAAGCATGGCCACCAATGGTTGAGCGATTAAAATCAGGGATGCTCAAGAGGCCAGAATTAGAGGAGTGCAGATATCTCCGGGGGGGGTGGGGGGGGGGGCGCGGAGCGGTTTGTGGGGCTGGAGGAGATTACAGAGATAGAGAGGGGCGAGGCCATGGAGGGATTTGGAAACAAGGATGAAATTTTGAAATCGAGACATTGCTTAACCGGGAACCAATGTAGGTGAGCGAGCACAGGGGTGATGGGTGAATGGGACTTGGTGCGAGTTAGGACATGGGCGACCGTTTTTTGGATGACCTCAGGTTTACGTAGGGTAGAATGTGGAAGGCCAGCCAGGAGTGCATTGGAATAGTCAAGTCTAGAGGTTACGGAGGTGGAAATAGGCGGTCTTAGTTATGGCACAGATATGTGGTCGAAGCTCAATTCAAGGTCAAATATGACATCAAGCTTGCAAACAGTCTGGTTCAGCCTCAGACAGTTGCCAGGGAGAGGGATGGAATCGGTGGCTAGAGAAGGGAGTTTGTGGCGGGGACCGAAGACAATATCTTTGGTCTTCCCAACATTTATTTGGAGGAAATTTCTGCTCATCCACTACTGGATGTTGGACAAGCAGTCTGACAATTTAGAGAGGGGTCGAGAGACGTGGTGGTGAGGTAGAGCTGGGTGTCATCAGCGTACATGTGGAAACTGACCCTATGTTTTCAGATGATGTCACCGAGGGGCAACATGTAGATGAGAAATAGATGGGGGCCAAGGATAGATCCTTGGGGGACCTCAGAGTAACGATGCAGGAGCGGGAAGAGAAGCCATTGCAGGTGATTCTCTGGTTACGATTAGATAGATAAGACAAGAATGGAACCAGGTGAGTGCAGTCATACCCAGCTGGACGATGGTGGAGAGGCGTTGGAGGAGGATGGAGTGGTCAACCGTGTCAAAGGCTGCAGACGGGTTGAGATGGATGAGGAGGGATAGTTTACCTTTGTCACAGTCACATAGGATGTCATTTGTGACTTTGTTAAGAGCCATTTCGGTACTGTGGCAGGGGCAGAAATCTGATTGGAGGGATTCAAACATGGAGTTCCGGGAAAGACGGGCACGGATTTGAGAGGTGACAACACGTTCAAGGACTTGAGAGAAAAGGGAGGTTGTTTGCAAAGATGGAGGGTGTCAAGGGTTAGTTTTTTGAAGAGGGGTGATGACGGCAGATTTGAAGGAGAGGGGAACAGTACCTAAGGAGAGAGAACCGTTCACAATATCAGCTAACATGGGAGCCAGAAAAGGAAGTTGGGTGGTCAGCAGTTTAGTGGGAATAGGGTCAAGGGAGCAGGAAATGGGTCTCATGGACAAGATGACTGATTCGCCGTTATTCTCGTTACACCATATTATAATTAGGAAACCAGCAAAATTTGGAGCAAATTCGTAACGGTGAGACTGGCACACTGGATGGCGAGATTTATGGTGTATGTCACCAATTTTGCAGCTGTGGGAAAATTTGAGCCATAAATTCATCAAAGTCTGAGTACAGGTAGTTAAGGCCATAAAAAAGACCAACAGCATTTTGGACTATAAAAGTAAAGATTTAACAATGAATTTATACAAAACAGTGGTTTTGAGGACTATGGGCAGATTTGGGTGCTGCATTATAGAATGGACATTAAAGTCATAGAGAGCTTACAGCATAGATTCACCAGGATGATACCAAGGATGGGAAACAACATTTATGAGAAGAGGCTTTAGATATTAGGACTATTTCCATGGAAGAAGTGAAGGCTTATAGGAGGTTTAGTAAAGGTTTTTAAAATTCTGCAAAACTTTATTAGGGTAAATAGGGGAGACTATTTCATCTAAAACTAAAGTAAAATACTGGATGGGGAGTCAGTGACGAGGGATCACCAATCTAAGACTGTCACTAAGAGATAAGAAGATAAACCCAGCAACTACAGGCCAGCCAGTTTAACCTCGGTAGTGGGGAAGCTCTTATAAACAATAATCAGGGACAAAATTAAGAGTCACTTTGACAAGTGTGGATTAATTAAGGCAAGCCAGCACGGATTTGTTAAAGGCAAATCGTCTTTAACCAACTTGATCGAGTTTTTTGATGAGGTAACAGAGAGGGTTGATGAGGGCAATGCGGTTGACGTGTACATAGATTTCCAAAAGGCGCTCGACAAAGTGCCACATAATAGGCTTGCCAGCAAAGTTGAAGCCCATGGAATAAAAGGGACAGTGACAGCATGGATACAAAATTTTCTAAGTGACAGGAAATAGAGAGTAGTGGTGAATGGTTGTTTTTCGGACTAGAGGAAGGTATACAGTGGTGTTCCCCAGGGGTCGGTTCTGGGATCACTGCTTTTCTTGATACATATTGACTTGGATGTGAGTGTACAGGTCACAATTTCAAAATTTGCAGATGACACAAAACTTGGAAGTATAGTGAACAGTGAGGAGGACAGTGATAGACTTCAAGAGGACATAGACAGGCTGGTGGAATGGGCAGACACGTGGCAGATGAAATGTAACGCAGAAAAGTGCGAAGTGATACATTTTGGTAGAAAGAATGAAGAGAGGAAATATAAACTAAAGGGTACAATCCTAAAGGGGGTGCATGAACTGAGAGACCTGGGGGTATATGTACACAAATCGTTGAAGGAGGCAGGGAAGGTTGAGAAGTTAAAAAAGCTTACGGCTTCATGAACAGAGGTATAAAGTACAAAAACGTGGAAATTATGATGAACCTGTATAAAACACTGGTTCGGCCTCAACTGGAGTATTGTGTCTAATTCTGGGCACCGCACTTTAGGAAGGATGTGAAGGCCTTAGAGAGGGTGCAGAAAAGATTTACAAGAATGATTCCAGGGATGAGGGACTTCAGTTACGTGGATAGACCGGAGAAGCTGGGGTTGTTCTCCTTAGAGCAGAGAAGATTGAGAAGATTTGATAGAGGCGTTCAAAATCATGAGGGGTCTGGACAGAGTAGAGAGAGAGAAACTGTTCCCATTAGCAGAAGGGTCGAGAACCAGAGGACACAGATTTAAGGTGATTGGCAGAAGAACCAAAGGCGACATGAGGAAAACTTCTTTACGCAGCGAGTGGTTAGGATCTGGAATGCAATGCCTGAAAGGGTGGTGGAGGCAGACTCAATCACGGCTTTCAAAAGGGTGTTAGATAAGTATCTGAAGGGAAAAAAATTTGCAGGGCTACAGGGAAAGGGCAGGGGAGTGGGACTAGCTGAAGTACTCTTACAGAGAGCCGGCATGGGCTTGACGGGCCGAATGGCCTCCTTCTGTGCTGTAACCATTCCATTCTATGAAAGAGGTTAGGAGAAATTTCTTTATGCAGAGGTTTGTTGGAGCATCGACTGCTTTGCCACAGGGAGTGAATGAGGCAAAGCTGATTGCACCTTTTAATGGACAATTGGATAAATATTTGAAGCAGAGCAAGATACAAGACTATGGGGAAAAAGTGGTGCAGTGGAATTAGTTTTGGTTTGAACCAGCAAAGTGCGAACAGACACAGCAAACCCAATGGCCTTCTTCTGTGCTATAAACTTGTATGGTTTTAGAGAAATACAGAACTGCCAAGTCTCACAGCCGACTGAAATGCCAGAATATTGCAGTCGGGAAACAAAACAGTCAGCTGTGATACTTAGCTACCCCCAGGCGTTTCAATTAGTCATGAGTGACTGCACCAGGTGAGACACCAATGCTGACACCCCAACAGAAAAACATTGTACACCATGGCATACATAACATATGTCCACCAATACCCATATTTTAATAAACTTTTGAGCTACACATTTTTTTGGCATTTCACATCACGAACTAGCTGGTTTATAACTGTAAAACCATGAATGTTAGGGGATTTGTGTTTCTCTACAGTACAGATTCAGAATTCTTAAGCAATCTTCACTCTCCAATGCAGAAGAGGTAGCTTTCTCCAGCTCTGTTCTTCATATCTAAACCCCATTTGCATTAGAGAGACTTTTCTTAATTCCAGCTTGGCTTGAATGCCTCAGCGCACAGGAAGAGGAACAAAGCCTTTGGAATAGCTTGCTTTATCAGAAAAATAATAATTTATTTTTATTGTCCCTGTACTGGGCAAATCATTCTTAGACTGCTTTACCCTGTGGGAGGATGCTATACTTACTAAACAAACAGAATTGTTCTGTTTCACATTCAGTTTAACTAAGCGTATTGTAGTGTTTAGTACTACTAATATGGAAGTATTTGAAATTCTCAAAGTAACTAAATCAATATTTATTACAACACTTTTTTTGTCAAATGTTGTAGTACATCTCAATTACAGAAATTTCATTTGAGCTCTGGTGTCTAAAAACAAGTAAACCGTTACCACTTATTGTTAATTAAAAGCATCCTAGTCTATATGCTCATACTCATCATTTGACTCAGAGGGGAGAATACTACTAACTAAGCCAAAGCAACACAGAGACAGACCATTAATGGTGTCTACAGGACTGTAGAACTACAGGACAAAAAGGTCGGTCACTGGGATAAACTTTAACTGAAACAAGCTCCATTTTATTACTTACAACGAACAGCTTGCACCTAAATTTAGTGCCTTAGAAGTCAACTGGAAAAATCTATTCAATGGCTCAAACAGGTTTTTAGTCATTAAGACAGACAGGCAGACAGAAAGGCAAACAGACTTGTATTTATATAGCACCTTTCATGACCTCAGGATGTGCCAAATCACTTTTAGAGCCAATGAAGTACTTTTGAGGTGTAGTCACTGTTGTAATGTAGGAAATGCGGCAGCCAATTTGCAACACAGCAAGCTCCCACGAACTGAAATGTGATAACGACTAGATAATCTGTTTTAGTGATGTTGATTGATGGATTAATATTGGTCAATCCACTGGGGAGCACTCCCCTGCTCTTCTTTTAAATAGTGCCATAGGATCTTTTAGGTCCACCTGAGAGGGAAGACAGGGCCTCGGTTTAATGTCTCATCCGAAAGACGGCACCTCTGGCAGTGCAGCACTCCCTCAGTTCATCACTGAAGTGCCAGCCTAGATACTTGTGCTCCAGTTTCTGGAGTGGATTGTTGTGCTATTTATTTAGATTATCAGGTTATCAATAAAACATTTTGGGGTTGAAAGTCAAATTCACCGGAGACTTCAATGGGAAGGAAAATGGGGCAAGGTATGCAAGGAGTGGCCAATCTGCTACTGCCCACTTTGTGCCCTCACCAAATTTGAATTTCACCCCCTTTATTCAAATTTTAGGAAATGGACCATTGCTTTGCCTAATGGTAAATTAATAATCCAAAATCACATGCAAGATAAATCTACAAATTATGCTTTAGTGTCCAGTGGATCAGTTAATTTGTTTGTCTTCTATTTTTACATTTTTCTGTAAAGATATTGGTACATATACATCCAGAATCATTCAGCTGATATTTTTGATGAGATACATACATTGCTTGTGTGCATTACACATTGGCTGATCAGAGCACCAAGAGGCTACAGTGCGTGACCAAGTAGATTCTGCACGGCTATGGGCCAAGTATCCAATTAAAGTATCAACTGATGGCTGTCAGCAGATAGTTCAGAATGAAATTCAGCCACTAAGAGCAAATCCTTTTGATCCTCTTTTCAACATGCTTCACATCTAAATACAATGGCTCAGATTTTACGGGGCCGATGACGGCGTACACTAGGTCCTCAGAATGGCCCCGCAAGTTCCGGGTTTCCACATGCACTGCGCATGTGCCAAAACCCAGAACTTGCGATGTCAAATTTCTCCTCGACAGATCGTTCGCATGCGCCCCAAAAACACTCTACTGCCCAGCGAATGCTCACGAAACCTTTATGCAAGGCCTGTTTTTACCAGCGTATGGGTTAAAGTAAATGTCAAATTAAAATTTTTAAAGTGATTAAAACATACAAAAACATTTAAAATTAGTTCATGTAAATTTTGGGCCTGAATAATTTTTTTTTATTATTTTTCAAAAAATTTAATTTTTATTTTAAATGATTAATTTTGAACATGGGAATATTTATTTTTATTAGAATTGTGTTTTATTTGGGGATTTCTCATAAGCTTATGGGGATTCCGTTCGTAAATGGAATCCCCATAAGCTTATGAGTGATCCTCCTTTCTAATTGGTTGGCCTGGCCCACGTGATCCCAGGGACGCTTCCGAACCGCCTGCATCTCTGGGATCCGTGGGCCTTCACACAGGCATACGCCTGCAGGCCCAGGACCTGAAGACACCAGGGCCCAAAAATTCGGCCCTTCCCGGGTGAGTACACAGTCCGTAGTCACCCGTAATGCGTTCCGAAGTGCCGGTTTTCTGCATGCACTGCGCATGCGCGGGAAACCAAAACTTCCGGTATGGTGAAGGGGGCGGTTCCTAGGTGAACCGCGTGCGCGCTAGAGGCTGCGCGCACGCAGCACACTTAGATTTTTTTTCAGGTTTCTACGTGAGGGTAAGTATTGAAGATACTACGCTAATAAAAAGGAGACGTAAGACCCCTTTTGAACAAGGTAAGTAGTTAATTAAGTATAATTTTTAATTTTTTTCAACAGGTTTATCTTTTTTAGATACTTTAAAGAAAGGTAAGTTAATTTTTATCACTTTTAAAAAGTATTTTAATTTTTTCAAAAATTTAAATTTTTGTTTAAAGTGGTTAATTTATTTAACTATAGTTATTTTATAAATGTGATGGTTTTTAAAAAAAATTTATTTTAAGTTTAGCTGCTCTTTTGGGGCCGATTTCAATTCACAGATTTGACAGGTCTCCTGTCAAATCTATGAATGAAAGATGGTCTGCTGCCATTGGCTCTCCATGGCCCACGTGATCCCAGGGGTCACATCGCACTAACTGCGCCCCTGGAACACGCAAGCACTGCGCGCCGGCAGTTGGGAGAGGCCCAGGACCCGAAGTTCCCGTGGGCCCAAAACACAACGGCAGGCGCGGTAGGTAAGAGCGCGCGCGATCCTTACCCCCGCGGCAAGCCGGAGACTCGAATTTCTGGGCCCAGGTACTTTCGGATTTTTTTTTTCAGGTCGGCGCGGAGGCGTATTAGAACATAAGAACATAAGAAATAGGAGCAGGAGTAGGCCAATCGGCCCTTCGAGCCTGCTCCGCCATTCAATAAGATCATGGCTGATCTGATCCTCACCTCAAATCTAAAGAACACAAGAAGTAGGAGCAGGACCCGGCCACTCAGCCCCTGGGCCCGCTACGCCACCCACAGGGCCTCGACCGATCCGAACTCAACCTCATGTCCAATTTCCTGCCCGCTCCCCGTAACCCCTAATTCCCTTTACTTCCAGGAAACTGTCTATTTCTGTTTTAAATTTATTTAATGATGTAGCTTCCACAGCTTCCTGGGGCAGCAAATTCCACAGACCTACTACCCTCTGAGTGAAGAAGTTTCTCCTCATCTCAGTTTTGAAAGAGCAGCCCCTTATTCTAAGATTATGCCCCCTAGTTCTAGTTTCACCCATCCTTGGGAACATCCTTGCCGCATCCACCCGATCAAGCCCCTTCACAATCTTATATGTTTCAATAAGATCGCCTCTCATTCTTCTGAACTCCAATGAGTAGATTCTCAATCTACTCAACCTCTCCTCGTATGTCCACCCCCTCATCCCGGGGATTAACCGAGTGAACCTTCTTTGTACTGCCTCGAGAGCAAGTATGTCTTTTCTTAAGTATGGACACCAAAACTGTATGCAGTATTCCAGATGCGGTCTCACCAATACCTTATATAACTGCAGCAATTCCTCCCTGTTTTTATAATCTATCCCCCTAGCAATAAAAGCCAACATTCCGTTGGCCTTCTTGATCACCTGCTGCACCTGCATACTAACTTTTTGATTTTCTTGCACTAGGACCCCCAGATCCCTTTGTACTGCAGTACTTTCCAGTTTCTCGCCACTAAGATAATAACTTGCTCTCTGATTTTTCCTGCCAAAGTGCATAACCTCACATTTTCCAATATTGTATTGCATCTGCCAAATCTCTGCCCACTCACCCAGCTTGTCTATATCCCCTTGTAGGTTTTTTATGTCCTCCTCACTTTCTACTTTCCCTCCCATCTTTGTATCATCTGCAAACTTTGATATGTTACACTCGGTCCCCTCCTCCAAATCGTTAATATAGATTGTAAAGAGTTGGGGACCCAGCACCGACCCCTGCGGAACACCACTGGCTACTGGTTGCCAGTCCGAGAATGAACCATTTATCCCAACTCTCTGCTTCCTGTTAGATAACCAATCCTCCACCCATGCCAGAATATTCCCCCCAATCCAGTGATTTTTTATCTTGAGCAATAATCTTTTATGTGGCACCTTGTCGAATGCCTTCTGGAAGTCTAAATACACTACGTCCATTGGTTCCCCTTTATCCACCCTGTACTTCATGTCCTCAAAGAACTCAAGCAAATTTGTCAGACATGATTTCCCCTTCATAAAGCCATGCTGACTTTGTCCTATCAAATTATGTTTATCTAAATGTTCCGTTACTGTCTCCTTAATAATAGACTCCAAAATTTTACCCACCACAGATGTTAGACTAACTGGTCTATAATTTCCAGCTTTCTGCCTACTACCCTTTTTAAATAAGGGTGTTACATTAGCAGTTTTCCAATCTGCCGGGACCTTTGCTGATTCCAGGGAATTTTGGAAAATTATTACTAAGTATTCTTCTGGTACACCTCCAACTGCAAATTCAGGGCCAATATGTATGCGAGTAGAAAGTCTCCATCAACAGTGGCAGTGCTTATTTTAACATGTTTAGTGATGCAATATGTTTCACATCTAAATACACAGTATTATATGAATTCAAGTATCCATTAAGAGTGGTCATGCTGGTTGTAATGGCCCAGATTTTGCAGCGGTAATGACGGTGAAACTGTCAGCGTTCGCCGTCATTACCCCATTGAAACTGACCGTAACTTCAGGATTTAGCGCATACGCAGATAAACGTGGCAATCCTCAAGTTGCCGTCAGTCATTCACTGCTCCGCCACAAGTTGCGCTGTGGAACTCCCCAGAGCCGGCAATCAGTTGAAGTCGCATACAAGGACGAAAACTTCCCCTTTTACGATGGAATATTGCTGTTAAAGACCCCCTAAAACTTTAAGCCTTGTTGAAAGAGGTGTAACTGGGTTAACTGCATACTGTCTGCTGAACAACCGTTCTGGCCTTGGAAAAACGAATGTTATATTTGTGGAATATCAAATTTTTCCATTAACATGTTTAAGAATTACAAATTTTTAATATAATACAATTTTTTTTTTAAAGTTTATGATATTTCAGCTTCTACCCTAATCATGTGTATGTCCCAATCTTTATTTCACTCTCTATAAAATTTATAAAAAGTAAATTAGAATCTGTGCATTTTACTTCCTGGTTTGCTGTCTTTGAGATTTCTTCAATGTGATTGGCTGCTTAGCCAGCTTGATGACATCACTGTTTCTGGACATTCGGACTCGCTTGATTTGGCACCAGATTCAAACAAAGGTCGGGACATCTGAAATTTACGCCACAGAGATCGCTAGATCTTTGTGAGCAGCTTTCTTCAAGGTCAGCAGCGAGTGCCGTCACTTCGCGGCTGACCACAAATTCTGGGCCCTTGTGTTTGTGATGATTCAAAACTGTATGCAAACCAGCATACAAAATGAATTCTGTGTGCTTCAAAATCCAGCTTGAAGTGGCGATAAAGAAATGCTTTTATCTTCTGTTAAATTAAGTTTCATACAAAACTGTACAACAACTTGGATTTATATATCACCTTTAACGTAGAAAAACATCCCAGGGCTTTTGCAAATAAAATCTGGATCTAAGTGCACTTGAAATAATTCCATAGACACGTAGCATACTCTAATACACATTTGATCGAAAACTGTACAAGTATAGCATACTGGATTAAAAATTGATTGGAAAGCAAAAACAGAGAGTAGGAGTTTAGGGCAGGTTTTCAGAGTGGATGGAAGCGGGTAATGGTGTCCTCCAGGGTTAATTTCTGGTGTCACTTCTACTCATTGTGTATATCAATGATTTGGATCTACGTCTAGAGGGAGTGGTGTTGAAATTTGCAGATGATACCAAAATACAAAGGAAATATAGACCAAAGGAAACTGCAAAGGGATACTGACTGGTTGGGGGAATGGGCTAAAATAAAGGTCAGATAAAATTCGATGTTACTAAGTGAGAGGTGATACATTTTGGTTAAAAAATAACAGCAGTAAATTATACTCTGAATGGAATTAGACTCAAGTGTTATGAAAGAACAGAGGGATTTAGGTTCACAGGACATTAAAGGCAGGACCTCAGGTTAATAAGATCTGAAAAAAAAAGCTGATAGGATTCTAGGTTTTGTCACAGAGGTGTAAAATAGAAAGAACAAGAGCTATTGGTGAGCCTATATAAAACCTTAATAAGCCCTTAATTGAGGCTATAGACAGGGTACAACTCAGATTCACTACGATGTAGCCTGGTATGAGGAAATACAAATACAAAGAAAGGCTTGAAATATTGGGCCAAAAATTGATCCCGCTGCGCGAGAGTACGCACTGCGTACTCTCGCGTATTCTCTCTCCAATTGCCGGTTTTCTGCATGCACTACGCATGCGCTGAAAACCGGCACTTGGTCTTTGGAAAAGGGGGCGGTTCCTCGGTGCACCGCGTGCGCACTACAGGCTGCGCGCACGCTGTGCACTTAGTGCTTTGGACGCGCAGGTAAGGACGGAAGATTTTAGAAACGAAAAAAGGAGGAGTAAGACCCACTTTTAACAAGGTAAGTAGTGAATTAAGTATTATTTTGAATTTTTTTTAACAGGTATATTTTTTTAGAGACTTTAAAGACAGGTAAGTTTATTTTTATAACTTTTTAAAAGATTTTAAAAAAATTTTAAATTTAATTTTTTATTTAAAATGGTTAATTTATTTAACTATACTTATTTTATTAATGTGATGTTTTTTTTTAATTTAATTGAGGTTTAGCTGTTATTTTGGGGGTGTGTAAGATTCATAGCTTTCACAGCACGTATGTGGAACTTATGAATGGAAGATGGTGTGCTGCCATTGGCTCTAACTGAGTCACGTGATCCCACAGCTCGCACGAATTCACTACGCCGGTGGGATACGCAAGCACTGCCCAGCTGATGTCTGGAACATCAAGTTCGTGCGAGCTGGATCTGAAAAAGCCAACGCGGAGTGAGAGATCGCGCCTGCTCCTTACCCCCGTGGGAACAGAGCGAGATCAATTTCTGGGCCATTAGGTATTTTTGTTCGAACAATGCAGGGGCGATATGATAGAAGTGTTTAAAATAATGACAGGAGGGACAGGGTAGATACAGGAAGACTGTTGAGGCGTCTAGAACAAAAGGCCATTGAAAAATGATTAAATGTAAAAAATTTAGAACAGACAACAGGCAACACGGTGGCATAGTGGTTAGCACTGGTGCCTCACAGCGCCAGAGACCCGGGTTCGAATCTGACCTCGGGTGACTGTCTGTGTGGAGTTTGCACATTCTCCCCGTGTCTGCGTGGGTTTCCTCCGGGTGCTCCGGTTTCCTCCCACAGTCCAAAAATGTGTGGGTTAGGTTGATTTGGCTATGATAAATTGACCCTTAGTGTTAGGGGGGATTAAATATGTGGGGTTATGGGGATAGGATGGGATATGTTAGGGAGAATTAAATACATGGGGTTACGGGGGTAGGGTGGGATATGAGTACTGTGGGGATTAAAGCAGGGACAGGGTACTGGATTTGGATGATCAGCCATGATCGTATTGAATGGCGGAGCAGGCTCGACGGGCCGAATGGCCTACTCCTGCTCCTAGATTCTATGTTTCTATGTTTCTATGTTTAACAAGAGAAGCTTCTTTGCACAGAGAATTTGATGCTGTGGAATTCAGTTCCAGGGTTAGCGGTTGAGGCAGTAACTATGGCCCCAATATTTATGGGGAGGGAAGGTTTGTAGTGTCCGAGAAATCGGAAATGGGGGTAACCCGAAGGTCCTGCTGAACTTAATTTTTTGTCTCAGTTTTCCAGCCGGCAGCCAGCCAGATAGAGAGGCTAGCTGTCGGGCGGGCGGGAAGGCCTGTGGCACCAGGCCGCAGCTGGGGAGCGGAGAGGAGGAAGGGTGGGTGGGAAGGATCATGGGTGGGGCCGTGGGGATCAGTGGCATGGGGGCAAAGATCGTGGGCTGGGAGAACATCGGGGTGTGGGGGGCGGGGGGGGGCCCATGGAGAAGATCGCAGACCGTGGAGAACATCGGGGGGGGGGGGGGGGGGGGGGGAAGAACGCGGGCCATAGAGAACATCAGGGGGGGGGGGGGGGCAGGGAAATGATCGTGGGCCAGAGAGAACATCGGGGGGGGGGGAAGAACGCGGGCCATAGAGAACATCAGGGGGTGGGGGGGGCAGGGAAATGATCGTGGGCCAGAGAGAACATTGGTGGGTGGGGGGGGGGAGAAATGATTGCGGGCTGGGGAGAGCATCGTGGGGTCATTGGATCATGGGGAGGGAGGCTCTGATGGTGGGGTGGCGGGGTTGGCGGATTGCGGGGGAGAAGCAGGTTAGCTTGGTGGGCCAGGGGAAGTACTCCTGCTCCTCCTGGCCCACAAACATTACTGTAAAGGCACTTACCTGATGGATCCGGCCTGCAGGGGTTAAAAGTAAAACTGTGCTATTCAGCCTCATTAAAAGGTTTGGTCAGTCCTCTGATGAGGAGGTTTACCAGGATGTTACCAGGGATGAGTGACTTCAGTTATGAGAAGAGGTTGGAAAAGTTAAGACTGTTCTCCTTGGAACAGAGAAGGTTAAGAGATGACCTAATAAATGTTTTCAAGATGATGAGCGGTTTTGATAGAGCAGACAAAGGAAAAACTATTCCCTCTGGCGAGTGGGTCAATAACCAGAGGTCATAGATTTAAAATCATTGGCAAAAGATCTAGAGGGAAGATGAGGAGAATTTATTTCCACTTAAGAGTGTTGTCGAGATCTGGAACGCTCTACCTGAAAGGATGATGGAAGGTGATTCCATAAATAATTTTAAATGGGAGTTGGACAGGTACTTGAGGATGAGGAACTTGCAGGGTTACGGCAAAAAGCAGGGGTGTGGGATTAAGCACGACTGCTGTTTCAAAGAGCCAGCACAAGCATGATGAGCTGAATGGCCTCCTTCTGTGCTATAAGTTTGTATAATTCTATATTTTCACAAGTTTACATATTATAAATGTGAACACAGGAATTCATAACAGACATATATAAAAAGGACAAAATGTATTACTTTAAAATGGAGCTACATCTGCACGCCCTGGTCAAATTATCGCCCACTCTCTATCGCCACCTCATCTGAAAACTACACTTGGCCTTGACTTCCCATGTGGAATACCATGGCAAATTGACTAGTATTAATATATTAAGTCATGAATGGTGTGCACTCCCTGTACACATTAACCTTACTTTCTGTGCCACACTGTATAGGTCAAAAATTATTATGCTAAAACCTTATGGCAACATTTCCCCATCATACTTAATTGATTGGCTCAAAGTAAAACAGCAGCAAAACAAAATTGAAGAGGTAGGGAATAGAAAAATGGCAATGATAAACTATTACAAATATATAAAACCAACCAACCAGTCAGGGCAATCTACCAATAAAGCAAAAGAAAGTATACCAATTGAATCAATTAAAATGCTTTTAAATATATTTTCACCTACCAGTTTTCCTCAATAACTGAAATTTCTAATGTTAATAAGGTTATAAACCAAATAAAAACATATTTCACAAAATTATATATTTTACAACAATATATCATTTATCCATTGGATTGTTTTGTGCTTTTTAATTACTTCTTCAAAGTTTTTAACTTCAAATCTTCAAAGTCTTAGCTTGTCTGCTCTACTTCAAAGTAATTCATCATATGCAAAGTGCTTTGATATATTTGAGACATGCAAGGCACTGTATAAGTGTAAGTCTTTCTAATTCTTCACCAGTCACATATACCTTTACATCTAATAATCTATTCTTTGCATGATGTTCTGTGGTGTCCCACAGCAATACAGAATAATAAACACCAATCCAGTGAATAAAATACCTTCTCAAAGTCTGTAACGGGTACAAAAGGAGGATTGGTTGTTTTTTTTGCCAGTGCATATTTGAGAATCCAAACCTTATTGGTATTCAGTGTGACTGCTACTTTATTCAAAGGCAGGTCGGCTCAACTCTTGCACAGTACTATCTCTATGTGGGGTTTAATTGCATTTAGTTAAATTCTGCTGTTAACTTTTGCACAGTGATATCAAGGAGATTTATCTATAATTAGATGATTATGCAGAACGTCTCTTTCTTAGGCAGTTAACAACTATTTGAGTACCTTGTATGATTCAAACACATCACCGCCTCTCTAGTAGATGAGTTCCACTGAAAAACAACATATTTTAGTGCTTACAATCTAGCTTGCTACTTTGCCACATTTAGATTTGTCTATTGTTTCCTTAATTTCTTCAATGTTTACCAGTTTCCATTATAAAGAGGTTCTTGGAGTAGGACTTGAAATGGAAAGAAAGAATTGGAAAGAGAAATTGAGCTAGAATTCAGCAGCTCAGAAAAATAGGAGCACCATTTATCGAAATGTTGGACAATGGTGATTTGACTGCCAAATTTGACTTTGGTAACTCTGTACAATTTGTTCCCTCCTTTCACAGATTCTCTCTGGTGAAGTTTTCTCTTCTTCTTAGGCAGTCCCTCGGAACAGAGGATGACTTGCTTCCACATTAAAAATGAGTTCTCAGGTGACTGATGAGTCCAATGCGGGACCTACAGTCTCTGTCACAGGTGGGGCAGACGGTGGTTGAAGGGGCAGGTGGGTGGGGTGCTTGGGTTGACGTGCGCTCCTTGCGCTGCCTGCGCTTGGCTTCCGCTTGCTCCCGGCGAAGAGACTCGAGGCGTTTGGCGCCTTCCCGGATGCTTCTCCTCCACTTTGTGCGGTCTTGGGCCAGGGATTCCCAGGTGTCGGTGGGGATGTTACACTTTTTCAAGGAGGCTTTGAGGGTGTCCTTGAAGCGTTTCCTCTGCCCACCTGGGGCTCTCTTGCCGTGCCGGAGCTCCGAGTAGAGTGCTTGTTTTGGGAGTCTCGTATCGGGCATGCGGACGATGTGACCCGTCCATCGGAGCTGATCGAGCGTGGTCAAAGCTTCGATGCTGGGGATGTTGGTCTGAGCAAGAACACTGACGTTGGTGCGCCTATCCTGCCAATGGATTTGCAGGATCTTGCGGAGGCAGCGTTGGTGGTACCCCTCCAGTGCTTTGAGGTGCCTGCTGTACATGGTCCATGTCTCTGAGGCATACAGCAGGGCGGGTATCACTGCTGCTCTGTAGACCATGAGCTTAGTGCTGGGTTTGAGGTCCTGGTTTTCAAACACTCTCTTCCTCAGGCGACCGAAGGCTGCACTGGCACACTGAAGGCGGTGTTGGACTTTGTCATCGACGTCTGCCCTTGTTGACAGTAGGCTCCCGAGGTATGGAAAGTGGTCCACGTTGTCCAAGGCCTTGTTGTGGATTTTGATAATCGGGGGGCAGTACTGTGTGGTGGGGGCAGGTTGGTAGAGGACCTTTGTCTTACGGATGTTTAGTGTAAGGCCTATGCTCTCGTACGCTTCGGTGAAAGTGTTGACGATGGTTTGGAGTTCGACCTCCGAGTGAGCGCAGACGCAAGCGTCGTCTGCATACTGTAATTCGACGACAGAGGATGGGACGACCTTGGATCTAGACTGGAGGTGACGGAGGTTTTATTAGCTGCGTTAACTACACATTCAAAGTGATTGTGAGAACCGTGCAGTTGATAAACTCAATCAGCACTGGACTTCTACCTCCAAAACTCTTCTATGTAGTTTACTTGGCACTCTTGATATTTCTTCCCTGCCGCACCAGTATCCCAATTTATTTTTCTTCCCTGTCTCCTTTACAAAAGAAGGCTGATGGATGGTCTGCCAATACCATTTGGTAACCAACCACAAAGTATGCAATTAAGGTTAGCTTACTTTTCGCATTCCCACTTTCTGTAGAAATATATTCTGCCAGTTTGACACTTCACCCAAGTTCTCAGCTGAGATAGGCAACTCACCAAATGGGCAGCTATGTGTGTCAATGTCCTGTTGTACCTTATCAACTTTCTTATTGATAGAATTAGCTCCTTGGACCACAGAAGTAGCACGATGCACATTTTCCCAAGATCTGAACACACATACGTGCCACAAATAATTAATTAATGCATATGGTTACAACCCCGTTGGATCAGACAGAATCATGATTAAAGAGCTAGAAAAGAAAGAACTTGTATTTATGTAGCACTGTTCATATCCTAACGATGTCCCAAAGCACTTTGCAACCAATTAGTAACTTTTGAAACGCAATCACTGCTGTAATGTAGATAAATCTGGCAGCCAAGTTGCGCACAGCAAGGTCCACACAAATAGCAATCAGATAAATGACCAGATAACCTGTTGACTGAGGGAAACTGGCCAAACACCAAAATAACACCTCTGGCTCTTCTTCAAATAGTGTCATGGGAACTTTTACATCCATCTGAACAGGCAGACGAGGCTTTCCAAACATCGAAGTATTCCAAACATCAGAGTGTTGGCAACACAGTACACTGTTTGTTGTTGATGCTCTTCGAAAAAAGCACATCCAGGACACCCATAGTAGAAAAAAAAATGTATAAGTTACAAAATGTATACACCCATCCCATGATGAGGGGTCATCAATTCAGAATTATTACCAAGAGAATGAGAGAGGTTAGAAGAAATTTCTTTACAGAGGGTTGTTGGAGCATGGAATGCTTTGCCTTGGGGAGTAGTTGAGGCAGAGATCTTTGCATCTTTTAAGGGAAAATTCTATAAATATTTGAAGCCAAGGAAGATGCAGGGCTATGGGAGAGCATGGTGCAATGGCATTAGTCTTGGATTATTTTAGCAAAGAGCTGGCACAGACATGATGGGTTGCAGGGCCTTTTTGTGCTGTAAACTTCTATGGTACCGTTAAATTAGCTGGCTACTTGCCTCACTGGTGTCACCTGCTCTCTGCATGCAAGATTCAGCTGGTGCTGTCCTTTTCCTAGTCTGATCTGGTATACTTGACTGCCATCCACTGTCCCCCACAACTGGTCTGGTCTGCTCCATTGCTGTCCCTGCAGCCACGATTGATCTACTCCATCACCACCTGAAGTCTCCTGGGCAATCTTCGCCACTGCCTGCTCTCTGAAGTTACTCTCCAATGCCGCCTCCTGTTAGTTGCAGTGTTTTGAACTTTGTGCGTCTGGTCCAAATCCAACAAGTATTTTCCGATTCGCTGATCCCACAAAGCTTAAAACACTGCAACAGAAGAATGAATGAGGAGTGGCTCGAGGCGCGATGGCCTCAGTGGGTGGTGCCGCAGAAAGAGGTTGGGTGGCCCAAGTGGTAGGTTTTATCCTAATAAATGAACGGATACAGAGGGAGACAGATGGTCTTCGAACTGATGCCTGATGGAGGATGTTGGGGATGCCACATCACCACTTGGCTGATTGCTTCAGTAGGAAGACCAAATGAGTACCTTTACTGAAACCAATAGCAAAATACAAGCTTGATAGAAATAGCGCAATACTCCATCACAAACTGTGCGACAAAATTGTGATACAGGAAGCTGGTGACCCAAACAGCAAGTGCATACTGGATCCAAGATTTTTAATATATAACTTGCAGATCTCCTGTGATGTTGCTCATGATGTAGCAATACGGATGTTATGTCATGTAGGGGATAACATAAGGTCCTCAGAATGTCAATTTCCATTTTTATTACAACAACAACAAATATTTATATAGCATCTTTAACGTTGTAAAATGTCCCAAAGCATTTCACAGGAGCGTTATCAAACAAAATTTGACACCAAGCCACATAAGGAGACATCTGGGCAGATGACCAAAAGCTTGGTCAAAGAGGTAGGGTTTAAAGAATGTCTTAAAGGAGGAAGGAGAGGCAGAGAGGCGGGGAGGTTTAGGGAGGGAATTCCAGAGCTTAGGGACTCGGCAGCGGTGGAGCGATTAAAATTGAGGATGCGCAAGAGGGGCGTTCTGGGATTTTTATTGGGTGTTTTGGGGATCATATTACACAACCGTCCATTATTCTATGAAAACCGTAAATGAGTGTCTTTTATTGTTTAATATATAATCCTTTATCTATGTACTTAATTTTTATTTCTTACCATTTTTAAAGCTGAGGATACTGAAACTGAGATTCAGTTGGTTTACCCTTGTTTTTTCTTTTTCTATTTTTCTTTTATTTGTAGGTTCTCCTGACTGGTCATTCAAGATTGGTCGTTTTCTTATTGGCAGTTTTCCAGCCACTTACTTACATTGTTTTTGATTTGTATGTTCATTAACTCTTGGAGTTGGAGGTAGTTACCAGACATTTAGCAGCATGGGGTTTAGCTGCACTGGAGCCTAGTACTAGGCATTAGTTTCACTGGGAACAGGGGCTATCCTTGAATTTGGCAGCACTGCGGTTTGGCAGCATGGGGGTTGTTCCTGTGATCCGCCATCACTTGAGGGGGAACCAGAGGTTTGGCAAAACTGTGGAGACGGAACCTAAGGTTTGGCAGAACAGGGGTCGGCTGGTGGAATGTGGGGTTTTGGCTCACTCGTGGATTCCTGGTGCAAATGTTGCATTTAATGATGTTATTGGTTTAAGGTGTCACTGGCAAGACTGTTTTTTACTGCCCATCCACAGTTACCCTCAACTTCTGGACTTCAAACTGTCTGTGACTCATTTGGTTCACCTTTTTTTCCCCCTTATTTTTTTTTATTTGTAGGTTCTCCTGACTGGTCATTCAAGACTGGCTGTTTTCTTACTGTTTCCTACATTACAACAGTGACTACACTTCAAAAAGTACTTCATTGGCTGTAAAGCGCTTTGGGACGTCCGGTGGTCTTGAAAGGCACTATAGAAATCAAAGTCAGTCTTTCTTTCTTTACTGGCAGTTTTCCAGCCACTTACACCTTGCTTTTGATTTGTCTGTTCGCTGACTCTTTAGTTCTGATTTGTTGCTGTTTATTTGAACCAATCAATGAAGTATGTTGGGCAAAAGTATGACAACAGACAATAAATGGGAGAAACAGGAAATGCATTATGCACACAAGACCTTTAATATGTTATAGATAGATAGAGATGAATGGTCCACACAGGAAAACATTAATGAAATAAAGAATAATGCAGACTGTGAAGAATATTAAATAACTAATTGGAAATACATACACACATACTCTCGCAGAGAATGAGATAAACAGGAATGGCTTAGGTGGAAAAGAATTGAAATAAATGAGCAGCCAGCCCAGAAAGAATGACATTGAGAAATTTAGGCTGCATAAAGTAGAATAAATATTAATGGCTCAGTTTGGGAAGAAAAAATTAACAATAAGTTTTGTAAGAACACCAGCAATAGGAACAGCTGAGTCTCAAAGATGCAAGGGGCTAATACAGTCCTGGCATTGTGGCAGCAGGATCACTGTTCTTTGGTCACTATGTGTGCCTGTAGCTCTATGTGCTGGCTTTGTGCAACAGTACAAAGTTAGCTGTTCTTATCACCCTTTCCCAACACGGTTACAATTCCAAAACTCCACTCCTAGTACCTCCCACACCTCAAACTCCTCCCACTATTCCCATATCACATAACACCCTACCACCCAATTCTCACATACCTCACTCCACAGTTCTTATCAATTATCAATTAGACATTATCAATTACTTCCCAGTTCTACTAGATTCTGACACGCTCCCCACAAAACTCTCAAAACCCATCCATACTCTGAACATCCCCACTCGTACAAAATCTTGCACACACGCACACACACACAAACATATTCTTACCAAGCTCCACTTCACCACTCTACTTCTATTAAGCCCAGCAACTACTCTCCTGTCTCCTCAGTGTTCACTAACCCAGTGTTCAAACCCTGTGCTCCCAAACCCCACAACAGCTCTATCCCCAATCCTACGATATCTCCTGCAACCAAAAACATCTTGCCTATCATCTTGTTGTGTATTCTCACCTTAATAATTGAATACATAGCTAAAACATATAATCAAAGACACTCATTTATAATGTTCATGTAAATAGGCACAGAATTCAACCCCAAAAGTACCAGTAATATTCCCAAAATACTATTTAATAAATTTGCAATTTCACTTATTCAGCCCAGCACATGAGTGCAAAAGACAAGGCTGAAGCGTTTGCAACCATCTTCAGCCAGAAGTGCTGAGTGTATGATCCATATCGGCCTACTCCCTGAGGTCCCCACCATCACAGAAGCGCCAGTCTTCAGTCAATTCGATTCACTCCACGTGATATCAAGAAACGGCTGAGTGCACTGGATACAACAAAGGCTATGGGCCCCAACATCCCGGCTGTCGTGCTGAAGACTTGTCCTCCAAAACTAGCCGCACCTCTAGCCAAGCTGTTCCAGTACAACTACAACACTGGCATCTATCCGACAATGTGGAAAACTGCCCAGGTATGTCCTGTCCACAAAAAGCAGGACAAATCCAATCCGGCCAATTACCTCCCCATCAGTCTACTCTCAATCATCAGCAAAGTGATGGAAGGTGTGATCGACAGTGCTATCAAGCAGCACTTACTCACCAATAACCTGCTCACTGATGCCCAGTTTGAGTTCCGCCAAGACCACTCGGCTCCCAACCTCATTACAGCCTTGTTCCAAACATGGACAAAGGAGCTGAATTCCAAAGGTGAGGTGAGAGTGACTGCCCTTGACATCAAGGCAGCATTTGACCGAGTGTGGCATCAAGGAGCCCTATTAAAACTGAAGTTAATGGGAATCAGGGGGGAAAACTCTCCACTGGCTGGAGTCATACCTAGCACAAAGGAAGATGGTTGTGGTGGTTGGAGGTCAATCATCACAGCCCTAGGACATCGCTGCAGGAGTTTCTCAGGGCAGTGTCCTAGGCCCAACCATCTTTAGCTGCTTCATCGATGATCTTCCCTCCAACATATTGTCAGAAATGGGGATGTTCGCTCATGACTGCAGTGTTCAGTGCCATTCGCAACTCCTCAGATAATGAAGCAGTCCATGCCCGCATGCAACAAGACATAGATGACGTTCAGGCTTGGGCTGATAAGTGGCAGGTAACATTCGTGCCACACAAGTGCCAGGCAATGATTATCTCCAACAAGCGAGAGTCTAACCACCACCCCTTGACATTCAACGGCATTACCATCGCCGAATCCCCCACCATCAACATCCTGGGGGTCACCATTGACCAGAAACGTAACTGTACCAGCCACATAAATACTGTGGCAACAAGAGCAGGTCAGACACTAGATATTCTGCGGCGAGTGTCTCACCTAACTCCCCAAAGCTTTTCCACCATCTACAGGAAACTTTCGTTTATCCGGCACCCAAATATCCGGAATTCTCGCTTAACCGGCAAAAATCATCCTCCGAAAACTCCTCTCAAATAACCGGCAATGTTGCCGAGTCGCAGTCGAGTCTCCACGAACGCCGAGTGCTCCAAAAACTCCTCTCAAATAACCGGCAATGTTGCCGATCCCGAGTCTGAGTCCGAGTCCGCGAATGCCGATTTAGTCAGTAGGGGTACTTTTCAAAAGTGCCACTACTCGGCCTCCTGGCGCTGTCGGAAGTCCGAAACACTGCAGTAGCAGGAGTTGATTCTCCCGCGCTGCCTGGAGTCTCTTTGTTAAAAATAGCCTCGGTAGATATAACTCTCCGTTATCCGGTACTTTCGATAAACCGGCACCACGCCGGTCCCGTCGATGCCGGATAAACGAAAGTTTCCTGTACAAGGCACAAGTAAGGAGTGTGATGGAATACTCTTCACTTGCCTGGATGAGTGCAGCTGCAACAACACTCAAGAAGCTCGACACCATCCAAGACAAAGCAGCCCACTTGATTGGCACCCCATCCACCACCTTAAACATTCACTCCCTCCACCACCGGCGTACCGTGGTTGCAGTGTGTATCATCTACAAGATGCACTACAGCAACTCGCCAAGGCTTCTTCAGCAGCACCTCCCAAACCCGCGACCTCTTCCACCTAGAAGGACAAGGGCAGCAGGTGCATGGGACCACCACCACCTCCAAGTCACACACCATCCTGACTTGGAAGTATATCGCCGTTCCTTCATCGTCGCTGGGTCAAAATCCTGGAACTCCCTCCCTAACAGCACTGTGGGAGTAACTTCACCACACGGACAGCAGCGGTTCAAGAAGGCGGCTCACCACCACCTTCTCAAGGGCAATTAGGGATGGGCAATAAATGCTGGCCTTGCCAGCGACGCTCATATCTCATGAACGAATTTTTTAAAAATCTGTTTACTGGTGGCCCTTACTTGTCACACGATATAACAATCAGGGCTGTAGTGGAGAGTATACTGATATTTATTTTTTTGTAGATAAGTGTACGCTCACTTTTTCACTGAAAATATATTAAGTATATCTACTTTTTATTTAAGGTTCTGGCTCCCAAGGCAGAGGATAGCAAATCACACTTCTTACTACTATATATGCTATAATATTGATAGTAATTCATTCTGAGACCAAAGCCTAGAAATTACTATTGGTGATGCCAATGGATGAATGTTTAACGTATTTTACATAGAATTGTCAGCACAGAAACAGGCCATTTGGCCCAACAGGTCCATGCCAGCCTTTATGCGCCACACAAGCTTCGCCCCAACTTACTACGGTGTTCCTTTTTGTCAGTTATTTGGTCTCCATATTACAAAAAGGATATGGAAGCACTGGAGAAAATTCAAAAAAAATGTAAATGATACCAGAACTGAGTGAGTACAACTATCAGGAAAGACTGACCAGGCTGGGGCTCTTTAGAAAAGAGAAGATTGAGAAGTGAGCTGATAAAGGTATTTAAAATTATGAAGGGGTTTGATAGGGTAGGCGTAGAATTTTTTTTTCCCACTTATGGCGTGGGGGGAGCAAGAGTCCAAAACTAGAGGCCATAAATATAAGATAGTCACTAATAAATCCAATAGGAATTCAGGAGAAGCTTCTTTACTTGGAGCAATAGCAAAATACTGCGGATACTGGAAATCTGATACTCGGGGAGTGCTTATACTGTGGAACTCACTACCACATGGAGTGGTTGAGGCGATTAGCATGGAATCATAGAAATTTATGGCACAAAAAGGAGGACATTCGGTCCATCGTAACTGTGACAGCCGAAGAGGACCTATCTAGCCTAATCCCACTTTCCAGCTTTTGGTCTGTAGCCCTGTAGGTTACGGCACTTCAAGTGCATATTTAAGTACTTCTTAAATGCGATGAGGGTTTCTGTCTCTACCACCCTTACAAGCAGTGAGTTCCACACCCCCGCCACCCTCTGGGTGAAAAAAGTTCTCCTCAACTCACCTCTAATCTTTCAACCAGTTACTTTAAATCTATGCCCCCTCTCCGTTATGGGAAATAGGTCCTTCCTATCCACTCTATCGAGACCCCTCAATTTTATGCACCTCAATTAAGTCTCCCCTCAGCCTCCTCTGTTCCAAAGAAAACAACCCCAGCCTATCCAATCTTTCTCATAGCTAAAATTATCCAGTCCTGGCAACATCCTCGTAAATCTCCTCTGTACCCTCGCTAGTGCAATCACATCTTTCCTGTAATGTGGTGACCAGAACGGTACACAGTACTCTAGCTGTGGCCTAACAGTGTTTTATACAGTTCCAGCATAACCTCCCTGCTATTATATTCTATGCCTTGGCTAATAAATTATCCCGTATGCCTTCTTAACCACCTTACCTACCTGTCCTGCTACCTTCAGGGATCTGTGGACGTGCACTCCAAGGTCCCTCTGTTCCTATAAATTTCTCAGTGTCCTACCATTTATAGTGTATTCCCTTGCCTTGTTAGCCCTCCCCAAATGCATTGCCTCACACTTCTCCGGATTGAATTCCATTTGCCACTTTTCTGCCCACCTGACCAGTCCATTGATATCTTCCTGCAGTCTACAGCTTTCTCCCTCACTATCAACCACATGGACAATTTTTGTATCATCTGCAAACTTCTTAATCATGCCCCCTACATTGAAGTCTAAATCATTGATATATACCACAAAAAGCAAGGGACCTAGGATTGTGGAACCCCACTGGAAACAGCCTTCCAGTCACAAAAACACCCGTCGACTGTTACCCTTCTTCCTGCCATTGAGCCAATTTTGGATCCAACTTGTCACTTTCTCTTGGATCCCATGGGCTTTTACTTTTCTGACCAGTCTGCCATGTGGGACCTTGTCAAAAGCCTTGCTAAAATCCATGTAGACTACATCAGCTGCGCTACCCTCATCGACCCTCCTTGTTACCTCCTCAAAAAGTTCAATCAAATTAGTCATAAGAATATAAGAAATAGGAGCTGAAGTAGGCCATTTGGCCCTTCGAGCCTGCTCCGCCATTCAACAAGATCATGGCTGATCTTCGACCTCAACTCCACCTTCCGCACTATCCTCATATCCCTTAATTCCCAAAAAGTTATCGACCTCTGTCTTGAATATACTCAATGACTGAGCATCCACAGCTCTCTGGGGTAGAGAATTCCAAAGATTCACAACCTTCAGTGAAGAAATTTCTCCTCATCTCAGTCCTAAATGGCCTACCCCTTATTCTGAGACTGTGACCCCCGTGTTCTAGATTCCTCAGTCAGGGGAAACATTTTCGCAGCATTAACCCTGTCAAGCCCCTTAAGAATTTTATATGATTTAATTAGATCACCTCTCACTCTTCTAAACTCTAGGGAACATAGGCCGAATCAATTCAATCTCTCCTCATAGGATAATCCCCTCATCCAAGGAAGCAGTCCAGTGAACCTTCATTGAACTCCCTCTAAGGCAAGTATGTCTTTCCTTAGGTAAGGAGACCAGAACTGTACACAGTACTCCAGGTGTGGCCTCACCAATGCTCTGTATAATTGTAGTAAGACTTATTTACTCTTATACTCTAATCCCTTTGTAACAAAAGCTAACATACCATTTGCTTTCTTAATTGCTTGCTGTGCCTGCATGTTAACTTTCTGTGATTCATGTCCAAGGACATCCAGGTCCCTCTGAATGCAAACATTTCCCAGTCTCACCATTCAAAAAATATTCTGCTTTTTTGTTTTTCCTACCAAAGTGGATAACTTTACACTTCCCCACCTTGTATTCCATTTGCCATGTTCTTGCCCAGTCAACCTGTCTATATCTCTCTGCAGCCTCTTTGTGTCCTCACAGCTTACTTTCCCACCTAACTTTGTATCATAAGCAAACTTGGATACGTTACACTCAGTCCCTTCATCCATGTCATTGATATAGATTGTAAATAGCTGAGGTCCACGTGCTGATCCTTGCGGTACCCCACTAGTTACAGCCTGCCAACCCAAAAAAGTCCCGTTTATTCCTACTCTCTGTTTTCTGTCCATTAACCAATCCTCAATCCATGCTAATATTACCCCCAATCCCATGACTCCAAATTGTGTGTAATAACCTCTTGTGTGGCACCTTATCGAATGCTTTTTGAAAATCCAAATACGCTACATCCACTGGTTCCCCCTTATCCATCCTACAAGTTACATCTTCAAAAAACTCTAACAGATTTGTGAAACACGATTTCCCTTTCATAAAACCATGTTGACTCTGCCTAATCATATTATGATTTTCTAAGTGCCCTGTTACCACGTCCCTAATAATAGATTCTGGTATATTGCCTACTATTGATGTCAGGCTAACTGGCCTATATTTTCCCATTTTTTCTCTTCCTCCTTTCTTAAATAGCAGGGTTATGTTTGCTACCTTCTAATCCTTGGGGGCTGTTCTGGAATCTAGGGAATTCTCTGGATTACTCCCGGTGCCACGTACGAGTAAGTATAGAAATAGGAGGGTAGAGCAGATGAATGCGTCGCTGGCGAGATGGTGCAGGAGGGAGGGCTTCAGATTCCTGGGGCATTCGACTGGTTCTGGAGGAGGTGGGACCTGTACAGGTTGGACGGGTTGCACCTCAACAGGGTCGGAACCAATATCCTCGTGGGGAGGTTTGCTGGTGCTGTTGGGGAGGGTTTAAACTAATTTGGCAGGGGGATGGGCACCAGGATGTAACATGAGAAAGGGGAAATAAAGTGCTCAAAGGATTGGGAGAGGCAGAGAGCACTAAAGTAAGAAATAGTAAGTTATTAGGTGGGGTCAAACTAAGAGAATACAGGATGTTCTAAGATGTGTTTACAGTGTATGTATATGAACGCACAAAGTGTAGTAAACAAGGTAAGTGAGCTGCAGGCACAAATAGCCACATGGGAATGTAATGTTGTGGCAATAACTGAGACCTGGCTCAAAAAAGGGCAGGATTGGGTATTAAATATTCCTGGTTATAAGGTGTTCAGGAAAGATAGGAGGTGGTGTGGCAGTATTGGTTAAGGAGAATGTTACAGTGCTGGAGAGGGAGGATGTCCTGGAGGGGTCAAGGACAGAATCTATATGACGAGAGTTAAGAAATAATGGAGGTGCCATTACACTACTAGGTGTATTCTATAAACCACCAAATAGTGGGAAAGATAGGGAGGAGCAAATTTGCAGAGAAATTACAGAGAGTTGCAAGAATTATAGAGTAGCAATAATGGGGGACTTCAACTAACCTAATATAGACTGGGATCGTAACAGTGTAAAGGGGCAGAGAAGGGGAACAATTTCTGAAGTGTGTTCAGGAGAACTTTCTTCATCAGTATGTTTCCAGCCCGACGAGGGAAGAGGCATTGCTGGATCTGGTTCTGGGGAATGAGGTAGGTCAAGTGGAGCAAGTGTCAGTCGGTGAACATTTAGGGAACAGTGATCATAGTATCATAAGGTTTAGATTAGCTATGAAAAAGGACAGGGAGCAATCTAGAGTAAAAATGTTTAACTGGGGGAAAGCCAATTTCAGTGGGACGAGAATGGATCTGGCCCGGGTAAACTGGAATCAAAGGTTGGCAGGCAAAACTGTAATGGAACAATGGGCTGCCTTTAAAGAGGAAATAGTTCAGGTGCAGTTGAGGTATATTCCCACTAGAGGGAAAGGCAGGGCAACAAAAGTCAGAGCTCCCTGATGATGAAACACAGAGAGAATATGAAGCAGCAAAAAAAAGCGCGTATGACAGATGTTGATTGCAAATACATTTGAGAATCAGGCTACATAGAGAAAGGTCAGAGGAGAAGTGATAAAGAGGGGCAAAGAGAGGGTAGGAGAATAGAACGGCAGCCAAAATAAAAAGGTAATCCAAAAGTCTTCTATAGGCATATAAATAGTAAAAAAGGTAGTCCGAGGAGGGGTGGGGCCGATTAGGGACCAAAAAGGAGACCCATGCATGGAGGCAGACAGTATTGCGGAGATACTAAATGAGTACTTTGCACCTGTCGTCAACAAGGAAAAGTATGCTGCCATAGACATAGTGAAGGAGGAGGTAGTGGAGAGACTTGATAGGATAAAAATTGATAAAGAGGAGTTATTATAAAGGCTGGCTGTACTTAAAGTAGATAAATCAATCACGGAGGTAATGGCCATAGGTTGAGAAGCAGTAAGGTGGGAAGAATGCCAAAATACTTCAACCAGAGTCTGAGACATTTAAGCAGTAAAAAGAATGTGCATCCATAGAACGTTTTCACATTCACAACAAGTCCCAAACAACTTCACAATCGATTAATCTCTTTCTGAAGTGTAGTTATTGTTATATGGGCAAACTCACCAGCCAATTTTTCAGCAAGGTCCCACAAACAAATTATCTAAATAATCAGTTAATTTGAACGGACGTGTATGGATGGGCCTCTATCTTCCCCAGATGCACAGAAATGCCAGCAGGGTGCACTTCTCCATAACTTCAAACAGAAAGCAAAAGAAAAAAAACTTCATCACAGAAACTGCTGCAAACACTCAGCAGGTGAGTCAGCGTTGGTGGAGGTGACACAGAGCAGCTAATGTTTGGGGTGTGGAGCCCTGGTCACAGCTTCAGTTTCTCCCCGCAGATGCTGACTGACCTGCTGAGTGCTGGCAGCCGGGTCAATCCACCCGGATTGGCGGTCCCAGCTGGTGAAGAGCAGCCGCGGGGGGCCGAGCCCCTCCCGGGTGAGATGCAGCGCCCGGCCGGAGCCTTCCTCGCACGGTTACCTGTCAGCCTGCTGAACTCGCGGGCCCTCATCGCTCCGATTTGTCCCCCGTACCCGTAGTGCGTGAAGGCTCTTTGAAACCTGTCCAGCTCCGGCGGCGGCCCGCTCCCCTCCATGTCTCCGTTCACAACACCTGCCGAGAAGCGGGGCTCAGGAGGCTGCGGCCTGCCCAATCCTCACCACCGAAAGATCAAAGGGCAGTGGCGGCTCCTCCCCCAGGAATGGGCCGGCCGGGTGGAGGAAGAGGGATGCCGGCTGTGTGAGGCCCCGAATCTGGTGGATTCGGGATCTGGAGGCCGGGAACTCGATGTGTAACAGTGTAAAGCACAAGCGGTCCCGAGGCCGCAGGAGGAGGGAAACATTTTTAACGGTGTAAATTAGTCGGGGGTGGTTGAGAGAGCATGGGGGGG